>JAWDJE010000004.1:109680000-110280000 GCA_035047345.1 Bradypodion ventrale | reverse complement strand
GGCAAGGGGGCAGGGTGGGTGGGAGGCATGGTGCCCAGGCCTGTTCCACACACACCCAGTCCCTCTCCCCCACCCCACTTAACTTTTGCCAGCTTGGTCTTTCTCTGGTGCAGCCTTGTGAGCAGGGACGCTCCCTGGGTTGCTGTCTCCCCGCTACCTCACTGAAGCCACAGTGGGGAGGTGGTGCTCCTCTCCCCCTGAAGCTATGGCGAGGCCGGCGCTGGACTCCGGTGCTGCAGGGAGACGATTTTCTCTCCCTGCTACCTCGCCAAAGCCACGGGGGAGAGGAGGGGCTCCTCTTCCCCCCAAAGCTACGGCGAGTCTGGCGCTGGCCTCCGGGGCTGTGGGGAGACAACCTTTTCTCCCCACTACCACACTGAAACCACGGGGGAAGAGGAGGGGCTCCTCTTCCTCCCAAGCTACAGCGAGGTCAGTGCCGGCCTTCGCCGGTGGGGCAGAGGGCAGCAAAAGTTTGGTGCATTGGCAGTTTTTTAAAACCGCACACACTGGATTTCCCAGCCTCCTCTGCGCTCGCGCCCTTCAGCCTCATTGGCTGAGGGGTGGCACAGCACAGAGGACACTGGGCCTTGTAGGGTTTTTTGTCATGTTCATGAGGCGGTTGCCCCACTCTCGAAGGCCGGACCCTTGCAGTGATGCTCCAAGTGTGGTCAGGTAAGTGTAGGTGGCTCGGTACAGGATAGTAGGGATGGGTGCGGGCGTGCATGCCACAGATAACTGGCCGTCTTATAGGTAAAGATAACACCTCTCCTCCTAAGAAGGAAGGTCCCCAAAACCTTCATTCATTTAGCTCAGGAAGCAATTTCACTCACACCAGGGGAGAAAGATGATGGCCACTCTGAGCAATTTGCCTAACTCTGTATGCATTTGAAAATGCAAATGAATCTATGTATGTGTAAAATATTCTTGTTTGGTTGTCTGCCACCATAGATGATTTAATAGGAAATCAAGAAGACAAAGGTCTATATATGTACTATCTGTATCATTTAGGCTCCTTTACACCTTTGGCTGAATGCAAAACAAGAGCAGCAGTCATAAAAAAATAGCAAGCAATAGCAATTACACTGCAGTAGCTCAAGTGGCTAAGATGCTGACTGGAAGGCAGCAGGTCATCAGTTTGATACCCGAATATTGCAGGACAGAATGAGTTCCCGTCTTTGTCCCAGCTCTGCTAACCTAGCAGCTCGAAAGCAAGACATTGCAAGTAGATAAATGGGGACCACTTCGGTGGGAAGGTAAACAGCATTCTATGCACTGTTTACCTGTTACGCTGTTTCCATGTCTAGTCATGCCTGCCACATGACCACAGAAACATCTGCAGAAACAGACAGCACTGGCTCTTCTGTTGGGAATAACCTTATATTAATTATTAGAATACATTAGTTTAATGGTAACTGCTTTAAGTTTTTATCCTCTTCCAAAAGGGACCTTCTGGACCAACAGGGTCCATTATAACATTGAAGGGTTTTGGCCGTTCAATGGTTGCCTGGTGGAAGATGGTAAAACATCCCTTTGCCCTCTTTAGCTCTCTATCTAATCTTTCTGGCCTTCTGGAAAAAACCTGTAAACCAGGCTCCAGTAAAATCTGGTAGAAGCCTGGATGACATGTTGTATGTGTGAAAGGTTAGGTCAAGCGGTCCCAGGCAATCTGTCACCAGATAAATAAAGTGTATGCAGTGTATGCTTTCTTATGCTTTTACCTATTCCCTAGAAGATTGTCCGTATTGCATGACCTGAATTTTGTGAAAATCACGTGACTACATTAGGTACATGTGATTTTAGGATTTTAAGAATAAATATGGGCAGGCTTCCTCTGTTGGTTGTTCTGCCTCCTTGCACCCACATCCTGGCGTGTGTGTTTTCATCTCCACACTCTTCAGCTATGAAACAGAGATGAGCACTTAACCCTAGGGTCGGATATTACTGGCTTTTGAGCAAGGGTGACTTTTACTTTTACTACCCCATAGCTCTCTGGGTGGTTCACAAGGTAATTAGCATTTTGCTCTAACATGCTGGTTACTCATTTTACCAACATCAGAAGGATGGAAGGTTGAGTCAACCTTGATCACCATGCAGACTGAACTCAGATCATGAACAGAGTTTTTGGTTGCAGGACAGCAGTTTAGCTTCTCCTCCACAAGGGCACAATCTTATTCCTCCCTGCAAACCATATGTACATTTAGTCGAATACACAAAAAGAGCTAGATTAGAACTGGGTGAGGCACTCTGAAGTAATGATTCATGGGCTGAAACACTGTTACTCAGGATAGTAATTTGCAACTAAAATAGTTATAGAGGAATTGAGTCACCAAATCAATTGGTTGTGACTTATTATGTGAAGCAGCAAAATTTCAGCAAAAACATTGAGACATATATCCATATGCAAGCATCTCCACTTTCATCTGCGTAATTCAGGGAGGTATGAAGTTGTTGAGTGTTCCTTTGGAAAGTGATGTAATTTTTCATAACTCCCAAGCCCTATTCCAGAAACAAGTTCTATTTATCTTGATGGAACAGCATGTGGGCATGGATTGTAATGCATTTTTAAAAAATGTCTGTACTGTGTAATTTTTTTCATAAGTTAACTTCTTGTGAATAATATCCTTTTCTTCAAATAGTACTATATCATCTGACAAAGAGATGTGATGGGTATGTAGCCTACTTTGCAAATCTTTTCTCTCTCTCAGATTTTCATGTCCTATGGGCACACCTGCTTTACCTTAAGTCAGGGGTGCCCAACCTTTTTTTCACCAGGGGCCTGACCATGCCCCTGGAACAGCTGAGCGGGCCTGACCTTGCCCCAGGAAGTAGACACATTTGTACTTGCGCATTAGGAACCAGTCCCAGAAGTGGTTTTGGACGTCTCTGCGCATGCACAAATGCATCCCTTCCACTCTTGGAAATGGTTTTGCCACTCCTGGAAGTGGTTTGTGTGCATTGGTGGATGTGTCGGGGGACAGATGAACTTGCATCAGGGACCTGATACAGCCCATGGGCCATAGTTTGGGCACCCCTGCATTAACTCATAGGTAGTCAACTGTGACCCTCCAGATTTTTTAACTTATACAGTACTCTAGGCAGCTCAGGCAAAGGTAGAGATTGTGCCAGAAATACCTACAGGCATCTATCCTTGCATGAAAGTGACAAGCCCATATTCTAGAAGTTAGTTCAGGGCAAGATGTCACATTTGTTCTCCATCTGATTTATTTAATTTCTGTCCAGTATAATGTATAAACTACCGTAGGAATACTGTTGAAATGTGTAATTTCATGACTCTGGGTTCTAGGCATCAGGGCTTCTGTTCTCTTAAAATTAATTCTACATTCATGGTATCAGTATTTGTCCTGTTATTCCTATGACATTCCTCTTATCACAGCTCTCTGCAATTTTCTACTCCTTTTTATTCTACCCAAACTCAGCCTGTTTGAGTTCATGCTGACTGTGAGACTCTGGTCAAAAGCCTTAAGTGAATACTTAAAAATAGGAGCCCCAGCAGAGAAGTGCCAACAGAGAAGTGGATTTCTTAAAGATTTCTTTTAGAAAAGCTGCTTTCCTAGAGAGAGCAGAAGTGGATACAAATCCCCAGTAAACACCATGATGCTCTTTTGGACACAAGTGTAAAGAGACGTGTGGGGACAATAGTCCATCTGAAACATTTCTCAGCATCAAATCTAGTGACACATAACCCAGTATTCTCTTCCAGTTCAGATTTAAATACAGTAATACCTCATACAAAGTCCACTTTGTACAACATTGGATTCATACAACATCGCCTAATTCCTTGAAAAAAGTTGCCTCATACAAAGTCACTGCGACTTTGTATGAGGCATTGGGGTTTTTCACAGGTTGCATTGTGCCTGGGCAGTATAAAAGGCAGGACGCGTGTGTGCATTGCTCTTGTGGGTTTTGCATGAGGCGAAGAGTGTTTAGGACTGGTTTTGAGCACAACTTTGGATTGTACAAAATGGATGATCGGCCGAATGGCTGCAGATTAACACTGTGCTGCATGATGAGACATGTTAACTTTTAAACCTGCACTTCAAAAAGTTTTCAAAAGTTAAAAACTTGTTGTGTGGTTTGTCCCCTAAAATCAAGGTTGTTTGATATGTTTTTGTAATGTATTTAGCCTTTAGACAATGATTTCTTAAAGTTCTGTCAGTTTCCTGTCTGTTTCCTTGACTTTGCCCTGAAGTCTGTGCTGTTACAGTACAATGTATCTCTATGGAAACGACATTGTACGAGGCATCACGGCAAGGATTTGGACGTTGTATGAGGCATCGCAGCTAGGATTTTGTATGCCTCATACAAAGTCCAAATCCGTATAAAGTCCAAACTTGTGGAACCAGGTTTGGACGTTGTATGAGGTATCACTGTACAAGCCATGAAAGAATTCGAAGCTTTATTTCCCTTTACACACCCCTCTGCTTTCTGCTTCTCCCTACCTATTAAACTCTGTTTCCTGGTCAGTCTTAGTATTGGCAATAGAAAATGATTTCTTCGCAGGCTTATCTACTGTCAGTAACACTGTTCAATGCCAGGGTAACAGACTGGTGGCTTGAGAGGATATGCATTTTCTATGGGGATTTCAGTGTCCTACTCCATCCAGGTAGAAAAACCAATCACCCATAATGGATAAGCTGCAGACCCCTAAGAAGCTTCACAGTGTGTGGGATTTTTACCCACTAAAACCACCTCCCATTACACACCGCCACCCCACAGAACCGCCATCAGACATTACTTTGTGGGGGGCAAACTGGCTGTTAAAAACCCTCCTCCAATTTGGCTACTCGTGTGTGTGTGTGTGTGTGTGTGTGTGTGTGTGTGTGTGTGTGTGTGTGTGTGTGTGTGTGTGTGTGTGTGTGTGTGTGTGTGTGTGTGTGAGAGAGAGAGAGAGAGAGAGAGAGAGAGAGAGAGACAGATTCAACAAATTCAACGAATATTTGCAGACTGCTGTTAATTATGTATTTGAAAGGATACAGTTACGATCCTCTTTGACCTAGGATACTATTATAGTATTTTTTGTTGTTTTATTGAAGTGATTTAATGGGGGTGAGGGTTCCCATGTCAACAGTGCAGAAAATTCTTTATTTATTTGCTTCCAGTTTATAAATACAGTATTGCTATAATTTGAATTTATACTTTCTAATCTGAAGGCAGTAAAACCTCTTCATATCTCTTTCAGGTTAATTTGATGGCATTTGGTGTTATTATATATAAAGTATTTCGACAAACAGCCATGCTAAAGCCAGAGGTTAGCTGCTATGAAAACATAAGGTAAATGCCATCTTTAGCATTGTACTTTATTTTTACCTTGGTAGAATTTAAAAATACAGTGATACCTCATACAACAATTTTAATCCATTCCACGGGGCTCATTGTTGTATAAAACAATTGCTATACGATACATGCATCGTATAGCAATTTTCCCTATGGGGTGCATTGTACAACAATGTTTTTTTTGCTAAGTGGTTTTTGCCATTGAAAAATTGTTGTACAGTGGAACCCCGAATAACGACAAAACTTGGTTCCCCAAATCACGTCGTTATTTGGATTTTGTTGTTTTTCAGGTGGAATTTTTTGTCGCCCATTTTGGGGTCTCCACCACCCCTGCCACCTCCAGGAGGCTCAGGGTAGCAAATTGGGGCTTTTTCTGATCTCCCCCTTGCTTGGGCGCTGCTGCAAGCCAAAAACTGCAGCCGACGAAGGAATTTTCCCCAGTGCAGGAAGTGCAGTTTTCTGCAAAGTCATCTCCTGCACAACGACATGATGTCGTTTTGTGCGAGGAAACTTTGCAGAAAAAAACGTGGCATTGTACGAAAATGATGTTACTCGAACACGTCATTGTGTGGGGATTCACTATACCATTTTTTCCATATGGAAAATTGTTATGTGGGATGCCATTCCCCCCCCCCAAAAAAAAAAACACCTAATTGTTATGCAATTTCATTGCTATATGGAGCAATTGTTGTATGAGGTTCCACTGTAATGACATACTGATATAAATCTGTTTTAACTTGTTATGTTTTATCATTACTAAAGTTTTTTTGGGGGGGTCTGGATTTATTTAATAAATTTCTTTCTGACAAATGCTCAGTGCTCACTTTTGAATTATATAGCCACTTATTTAAATGGCACTGATCCTTATAACCTTTTTGTATTTGGAACTCTTAGAAGCATAATTTCAATGAAACAGAAAAGACCTTCAAACATCATAAAGTGCCAGGAAATCTGAGTAAATATCGCATAATATGTCTCTTTAGAGATTAGGACAAGCTTATTTTTAAAATTCAGTGAAAATATTGATGAATTGATTGGCACTCATGGGAAAGGATCTGAAGTGTATCAGTAGTCACAGCTGAGACACCACACTTACATGCATCCACCTTCTTCGAGTAGTAGATGAAGGTGACATTGGTGGAGGTCACACCACTCAAGTTGATACAATATTTGGTTAGTACTACACAGGTGGTAGCAATGGTAAACCATTGTTGAACTTTCCTTACTATGAAAACCATATGATGAGACAATCCAAAATGAAACTAGAGATAGTGCTGGAAGAGAGATTTGAAGGTTGGAAAGCATATATTCACCTGCTGGGCAATGCCAAGAACATGTACAAATAGTTATACTGTATTGCTAATGACACAATTATATTAAACCAAAAAGGAAGTATTGATGAGCACAGAAGTGAAAAGGGAAGTCTCATGCTTCCAAGCAGGTACAATTGGACCATGGAATGTGACAAGTATGAATCAAGACAAAATGGAAAAGGTGCTGTTATATGAGGTTTTCTGCTTTACATGGTTTCAGATATCTGGAGAAGATCTTGGAATGTATTCACTGTGGACATTAGGGGGCGGGACCTGTAGTGAAAGATTTATGTACCTTGGTTCAATCTATTCAAATTGAGACTATAGCCACAAAATAAAAAGACTGAAATTTTGAAAAAAGAATTAGGAAATAACATAAAGTGTAAGGATAGGTCACTGAAGACAAGAACAAGATCATCCACACACTTGTATTCCCAAATCACTATGTATGGGTGTGAAACCTGCACCAGTGAAGAAAGTTGAAAAGAAAAAAAAGGATTCATTTGAAATATGGTGCTAGATGAATGCTTTGCAGATACCCTGGACTACTAGAAAGATGAACAAATGTGTCCTAGAACGAGCCAAACCTGAACTATCTCTGGAGCCAAAATTGATTACCGTATTTTTTGGACCAGGGACAAAGGCAATGAAACCCTTTCTTTTTATGCACAGGTTTGGTTTCCTACTGAAATGCATTAGGAACATACAAACAGTAAAGTTTTAGAATACTGTACAAGAAATTGATTTCCAATTCATTTAAATGGGTAATTGCAATTTGTGCCCCCTTGTGGCCACCTGTGGTAATGGTGCACCGACAGCTGTGGCGGCAGTGGTGGAGGTCTTCGGCCAGCCATGGCTGTTGTAAAATATCCTTTTACAACAGCCTTGCTGGACAGCGTTCGGACTATAAGATGCACCCTCATTTTGGGTGGGGAAAGTGTGTCTTATGTTCAGAAAAATACGGTAAATTGCAGTTGTCTTACTTTGGGCACACAGAGAGAAGGAAAGATGCAATAGAAAAGACAATAATGTTGGGAAAAGATAAGGGCAGCAGGAAAAGAGAAAGACCAAATACAACATGGCTTGACTTCCTAAGGAAACTCACAGACCTTCACTTTAGAACAGCTGAGCAGAACTTTTGAGGGGAGAACATTTTAGAGATTGCTCATTCATAAGATTGCCATAAATCAGAGTTGACTTGACCACACATAACAACCACATATTCTTCAGAGCACAGTTGGTTAACTTCTTCCTAAAAAAAATTAGTTCGCAGAGAAGTACAAGTCTTTGTTCTGTGAACCCCATACTATAATTGCAGAAGAAGCCAAACTTAAGGCACATTGCAACTTAAGAGTTAAAGCTTATATGTGCTAACCTGGAGTAATTTCTCTTGGGTTCAGGGGGATTTACTCCCAGGTGTCTAGGACTGTGGTGTAAGTCCCATTTATTACATTAAAGGAAAACTATACACATGCTATATTCCACCATGGGAATCGATAAGGCATATAATGCCTATCTTTGACCATATCATGCCCTTCCCTTAGGTCAGTGATGGTGAACCTTGGAACTCCAGGTGTTCCTGGATTTCAATTACCAGAAGCCCAAGTCAGCACTCCTGCTGATCAGGGCTTCTGGGAATTGAAGTTCAAGAACAGTTGGAGTGCCAAAGTTTGCCATCACTGCCTTAGGTAGACAGAAACAAGAGTTCAGTCACTTGTTCTTTCCCAGATATTTTTAAAATTACTTTCTGTGCTGCTGTGACTTTACCATCGAATCATTCTCTTAAAAACTGATTTATAGAGACCTTGAAAACTGTTTGTGCTGGAAAAACTGGAGTGTGCTACAGGGACCATTGAAAACAACTGACTATTTTTGTTGCTTAGAAACACCCCTGCAGTTTCTACTTGCTGCACTAGATTTATAGTTCGTATTTAGCAATTGTTTGATTTATCACTTTTCTCCCTCCGTCGCCCCATCAACTCACACTGTGCACTGCTTCTAATGAAGTCGAAAATGTATTCACGTCTCAGGAAGCAGGCAAAGAAAGGGAAAAAATGAGGAAGAGGTATGGGAAGCTGTCTCCAGCTAAAAGCATCGAGAAACTGATGGACTAAAAATGAATGGGAAAACTAATCAATGAGCCTATTTGTGAGACAATGTGGCATAATTTGTCAGAGTACATGAGCAAACCTAGATATGCTTATATTATAGTATTAACAAAAAGTGGGGTCTCAAGCACTTGATGTGTATGCTATTTGGGAAATCAGAAGTCTAGCACTGCAAAAATTTAAATGTCTTTTGCATTGCAGAAGCAAAAAAAATCCTTTTTAATATAAAAAGAAAGTCTGGTTTTACAGCCAGTGCTATCTTCGAAGCTGAAACCAAGAAACAGCCCAAAGATCCCTTTGATGTCACGCACATGTGCTGACCTAAGAGCATACTATACATTCCCCCCCCCCCCAAGGTTTCTTAGGGGGTATACTTCATAACAGACATATGTTTTACCTTTGGGAAATTCACTAACAGTAGATTTAAAATCAAATCATCTGGCTCTGCAGTACACCAGAGAAAACAGATCTGAAGATTAAGACAGGCAGTGTTTTGAAAGCCATCCTGTTTTGCTCTTTTCTCCGGTGCCTATTTTGCTAGGAAGAGGAGCGGCAGGGACTGCTCCAACAACAGCACAGCAGCACAGCCTACAGGAGAAACCATGTCACTGCAGGGCAGCTCTGGGGAAAGGCCTGGAGCAATGAGGCAGAAGCGGACAACGGCTCACATCTCTGTTTCTCTTTTAGGTCTTGTGCCCGGGGTGCTCTTTCCTTGCTCTTTCTGCTTGGTGCAACCTGGATCTTCGGGGTGCTCCATGTCATCCAGGGATCAGTAGTCACAGCATATCTTTTTACCATCTTCAATGCATTTCAGGGATTGTTCATCTTCATTTTTCTCTGTGTCTTGTCCCGAAAAGTAAGTTTCTTCAAAAGGCACTCACACATACACCGATATCATGCTCACAATTGATTGACTGTTTTGCTCTTTCTCAGGTGCTTATTTTGTTAGGAAATATTTATTTATTTATTATTCGATTTATAGGCCGCCGCCTTTCTCGAGTCAGTGACTCAAGGTGGCTTACATCAAATAAAACATCTTGTATGTTAATACTCATTGCAAAAACAGTAAAATGATTACAATTTATAAAAACTTATAACTCCTTAATTAAAAAACCCCAATAGGCTAAATGAGCCAGCCAGGCTGAGATATGCTGCCAGATGCACCCTATGCCTGCTGGCAGAGCCAGGTTTTTAGAACCTTCCTGAAGGGGTACAGCTCTGCCTGGAGGTGCAGTTCTGGTGGCAGGAGGTTCCAGAAGGCCAGGGCCAACACCAAGAAGGCTCTCCTCCTGGTCCAGGTAAGATGTGTGTCTCTGGCTGACCGGACCACCAGAGAGCCCCTACGGTCCGCCCTCATAGGATGGGTCAAAACCTTAGGATGATACGGTCTCTTAGATATCCTGGTCCACTGCCATGAAGGGCTTTAAAGGTCAAAACCAGCACCTTGAATTGCACCCAGAAGCACACCGGTAACCAGTGCAGCTCCCGAAGCAGTGGCGAGGCACAGGCATAGCGTCCGCACACCATCACCACTCGGGCTGCCGCATTCTGGACCAGCTGTAGCTTCCGAATGGTCATCACGGGCAGCCCCAAGTAGAGCATGTTACAGTAGTCCAATCTGGAGGTGACCAGAGCATGGGTGACCGTAAACAAGGAGTCCCAGTCCAGGAGTGGGCGTAATTGGCAAATGATGCAGAATTGTGCAAAAGCCCTCTTTTTTGTATGCAAAATATCCTTTTGGGGTTGGTTTTTTGTTTGTTTGTTCCTTTGATATCCCTTTCCTAAAGTCTTCTTTCACCTATTGTTGGACCGGGGCCGTGGAGCGGCCGTGGGGTCCCGGAGGAGACTGGTCAAGTAATGACACGAGACAGGATGGAGCAAAGACCAGTGGTTTATTGAGGGAAAATCATCATCATATATAGGAATTCAAGGCAGTGTGTGATAGAATCGTCATCTAACAGAAAATCACATCACATGTTTACCCGGGTTAATTGGGAATCTCTCTTGGGGAAGTTAATTAACTAAGGCAAACACTGGCAGGGGAAGTCCATTGTTCATAGCTTACACAAGAGTAAACATGGCCACTATTTGCGCCAGTGCTTGGGGTAATCTGCAGGTGCGGAATTACCTATTTCCTAACTGCTAGTTAGACATTCAATTTCCTCCTGCCTGGACTGCCTGTCAGGTCAGATATGGGTGAATCAATCTTATCACTATTAATCCGCTCCCCAATTTCTATCCCCGCAGAACCCAGAGGCCCGGAGTGTGTTCACGTGATGTAGCCTCTGTCAGGGACATTTATGCCAATTATGCTCGCAGATCCCGCACTCCCCCTTTACTTGTTGTGGACCTGACAGACGGCCCTGCGTAGGCGTGGCATCAGCTGGTGTGGGGGGATGACGTTTTGAGGTTCCTTCCATGGGGGACATCTCGATATCAGTGAGGGAATACATTGCACGAAACAACACACTGCTGTGCCCAGTATTACCACCCCCACAATCACCTTGAGTGTCGTCTGAAGCCAACCCCATGGGAACCACGACCACAACGAATCCTACCACCCCCATGAAGCATCCTCCTTGATGTTTTTGACCAGGGTGTGGAGGTCCGTGAGCTGGCTCTGTACCTTGTGCGTGTTGTCTGTAAGATTAAAGCAACACATGCCGTGGACAGACTCGCAACCCAAATGATGTAACCACAGAAGGTAATCGATAGCTGCTCGATTGTCTAGTATGGCATGGTGAAGCTCCGCCTGCTCCTGGTTGAGCAGCGCTATCGCCGAGGAGGTGTGGTTGATGGCTTTTGCCAGAGCGCAAGCCAACTGACCAATTCTCCGAGCATTGCCGACGGCTAAGCCTGGCACGCCAAGTATGCTGACTGCCAATGAGACATACTCAGCTTTACTCAAAACCCTAATGTCACTATCACATGAGCTGTCTAACTGGGTGGCACGAGCGCGCCGTATGGGTGAGGAAACATTCGTGCTTGGGACAACCATATCCCTAGTGGGGAGCAACAATGTTAAGCGACTGATACAACATGTGGAATCTGATACATTAGCGGGAATGTAATTCCAAGTGTACTGATTGCATGTAAAGAACCAACCCGAAGGCAAGGTAACATGAGCATACATTGAGCCAATTGTCTCTGGGTTATCACAAGTCCAATTGCCGCTGCCGGTGTCGAGGCAACGGCGCTGAGTCCTGCCGGCCGCGGAGCAGCCGGTCATTCGGGCACAAGTAGAGTTCGAGCTGACCGCCACTCGAGGAGTGTAGAGAGTGGCTGCATCAGCCGGCAAGGTCTTGGTTAACTGAGTTCCCCAGCGAGCGTACGTTGAGAAACCCGTTGGGTAAAACGGACCGAAAATCCACTTCACCAGCCAGTTGCCGTTTCTGGTGTGCGCCTCCGGAGAATGGCACACCGGGATGAGACAGGTGCTCAAGATTGAGGCAGAAGCGGTATTCTGCCTTAGGCAAAAATCAGACTGATTGACGAGAGTCGCCAACCTCTCCCACAGGTTGTAATGCATCCGGGCAGAGAGGTCTCCGCCTGGCATCAGGTCGCTGGCTTTCAGCGAAGCCGCCTGAACGCCTCCCCCCGCAAGTAGGGAGAGGGTCAGGATGATGGTGACCGCCATGGAATTAGCGGTGATCAGGAAAAAGGCTGCTGGCAAGATGTTTTCCGGTGTCAGTTCCTTGTCCTCGCGTCGGACAGTGTCCACTGCCTCATCGCAAAGGGCCTTGACCATCCCCCAGGTGATCCTCGGCGCTGTCATCTGCTGTCACCGCTTCCTCCGCCGGGTCCCCCCGGTCAGGGTGAGGTTCTCCATCTCCGGGATCGGATTCGGGACGGCCTGAGTCCCCGCCATGCGGCTCCAAGTGGGGCTTGACGCACCGGGCTGGAATCCAGATGACACCTGTAGGAGACATAATTGCAGCATACCCTCTTCTCCAGGTTAGGAGTGGCGCCGGGCCCCTCCAAGAAGGATCCGGTGGCACTCGGTAACACACCATCGGCCGCGGGAGCACTTTCGAGTGGCGGAAGTGCTTCTCCTGCGGCGTGCAATCCGAAAAAGCATTAAGGTGATTGTACGTGAACAACACTTTGTTCAGACAATGCTGTGCCTGACCCTGAGATTTGGGGAGGGCTGGTGGCTCCCCCCTTTCTGTTTGTTTGTCAATGTAGGACTTGAGTGTCTGATTGACTCATTCCACAATCACTTGCCCCTGCGGATTGTTAGGAACGCCAAAGGTATGTTTGATATCCCAAGTGGCCATGAAGTCGGCCAGCTGCTTGGAGCTGTAGGCCGGGCCGTTATCGGTTTTAACGTGCCGTGGTTTGCCCATCACCGCAAAGCAGGAAAGGAGATGCTGCTCCACGTGGCAAGCTGTCTCCCCTTTTTGTGCCGTTGCCCAGACAAATTGTGAAAAGGTATCAATGCAAACGTGCATGTACTGCCATCTGCCAAATTGCGGGACATGTGTGACGTCCATTTGCCACATCTTATTAGCCTCTGTCCCTCGTGGGTTGACCCCCCACGAGGGCCCCCCGGTGCCCCTGCACAATGCTGACAAGAGCGGACTATGCCTTGGGCTTGAGAGAGTGGCAGGTTAAACTGTCTGGCGAGTGCCTTGGCATTCTGATGAAAGAATGCATGGCTCTGAATTAGAGTTGTGAATACACCCAAAACTGACCGTTGCTGTATTTCCTTTGCGGCCACATCCGCTCTGCTATTGCCCACGGAAATCGGACCAGGTATTTCCTGGTGACTTCGGATGTGGGCGATATAGAGCGCTTCTGAGCGGTTCCGCAAGTGAAATTGAGCTGTGAGGAACAAACTCAGCAAATTTTTGTCTATCGCGGGAGTGATGTATGCTCCCGGTAGACTGTGAAGCAAATTCCTAACATATTGGCTGTCAGTTATAATGTTGAGGCGTTCTTTGGTGAAGGTGCACAAAGCGAGGTTCACCGCTGCCAACTCTGCCCGCTGCGCGGACTTCTGTGGAAGAGTTAGAAGCGTGCGCCAAGCCTGGCCCTCCTGCCAAGTTAAGACACCATATGTGCGACCCCCATCCGTGAAGACTGTTCTGGCCCCCTGAAGTGGAACCAGCGATATCAATTCATACAAGCTGACTGTCTGCGTTTGAAGCGAGACGAGTCTGGGGTCCTTTGGCAAGTGGTATGCCAAGCATCCGGTGAATCCCTCCAAGGCAATTGGAAGCGAGTCACCGAGCTGCATCAGCTGTTGAACTTGCTCTTTTGTGAACGGGATCACAATTTTGGCTAGATCGTGCCCTGAGATGTCCCTGGCTCTCAGCCTTCCGCGGTAGACCACCGTGGAGACCAATTATTGGGGGGGAACGATGTTTTGGGAAGAGGTGTTCGGTAAATACACCCATTCCACGATATTCGCTCCTCGCTCGGAGTCCACTCCTAGGGCTCCAGTAAACATGGATCCGGCCCGAACGATATACAAGTTCAGGATCGGGGCATATGGCCCCTGAGTAATCCTGTCCACCCATCTCTGGCTGAGAATTTGGTTGACCTTCTCGAGAGTCAAGCATGTCTCTCGAGGGATTTGTATCCGGTCTGCCGGCTGCTTACCTAACGTTAGCAGCGAGAAGAGCGGCTTTAAAAGATCCGTATCCAATCTGAAATACGGTCTGGCCCAATTAATGTTTCCCAAAACCTGCTGCAACTCTACCAGGGTGACTGAATCCTTCAAATTGATCTGGGGCAAAACTGGTGCTGTGAAAGAACGGAGAAGCCGATGACCCAAGTATGAAAATGGCTCGGTTCTCTGAACTTTCTCTGGGGCAATGAGTAATCCTTTTCCCCCAGGGTGGCCTGGAGGTCTTTAAACATTTCGCTGCTGAGTTGTGGCGCTGCGACCAAGATGTCATCCATGAAATGACACACTAAAGCTGTGGGGTGAAGGTTTCGAAACTTTGCCAGTGTGTTGTGAACATAAATTTGGCACAGGGTGGGTGAATTGAGCATCCCCTGTGGCAAATACTTCCACGTGTAACGCTGCATGGGCTCGCTGTGGTTCACAACTGGCACTGTAAAGGCGAACCTTTCCCTGTCCCTAGGATCCAGGGGAATGGTATAAAAACAATCCTTAAGGTCTACGACCAGGATCTCCCAACCCTTGGGGATCATATTTGGATTCGGAATGCCGCATTGAAGCAGACCCATTGGCTGAATACATTTATTGATCTCTCTGAGATCGTGGAGGAGTCGCCACTTCCCTGACTTTTTCTTTATGACAAAAATGGGTGAATTCAAAGGACTGGTGGACTGCTCTATATGTCCTGCGTCTAGCTGTTCCTTAACCAGTTGCTTTAAGGTGACTAATTTCTCCCCCACTACCGGCCATTGCTCCATCCAGACTGGCGTGTTGGTGAGCCATTTAAGTGGCAGAGCCATTACCCGAAGGTAAGAGTGGCATGGTATTGTTGCCCCCAGAGGTTGACGTGCATGTCCAGAATGTGCGGCCGAATGACCGCTGTGCCGTCAGCTTTAGGGATCGTGACTTCCACCCACTCCCGGCTTCTAAATGCTTCTTGGATGCCACCTACCCCCCACACATTGGAGACCGGCTCAATGGCCCACTCCCGCGGCCACTGACTTCGGCTGACCACGCTGACGTCAGCTCCGGTATCCAGCAACCCAGTGAACGATTTCTTATTCAAAAATACCTCTATAACTGGTCGCCGTTTCCATTCTATGTTGGTTTCCACTGTAGCTAAGACCTGGTATCCTTGCACTGCCTCACTTGCGCTCGAGCGGTCTTCCGACCCGGACTCTGAGCTGTCCCTGAGCCTTCCCTGGCTATCTGCTGGCGAGTTACAAGGAACCATAATCAGTTGCGCTAGCGTGTCTCCCTTGTGAATGGTCTGGGGTAGGTGCGTCCAGAGTTGAACTTGGAGAACACCCAAAAAATTGGAGTCAATGACTCCCGGAATTACAAGAATTCCATGTGCTCCTGCGACACTACGAGGCAAAACTAAGCCTATGAAGCCTTTGGGCAGGGGTCCCATGTACTGGGAATCCACCAGATAGACTGTGCCTGGCAAGTCACATGTGACGTCTGCCTGGCAAGTCAATTCTAGCCCTGTACTACCTTTGGGGCTGGCCTGCGCCTTTGCAATGTCTGGAATGTGATTGGAATTTAATCCAGCTCCGGCTCTCCCAGAGCGAGGGAAGCGTCTGTTTGGACCGGGGCCAGAGATGTTCCCGCGTTCCGGTTTCCTGAATTCGGACAGTTCCTGGCCCAGTGGAGACCCTTATTGCACCTTGGACACAGGGTGGTTGGAGCCTTGGGACGGCCGGTGCGTTGGCCGCTGCCTCTGGATCGGCATTCCCTAGCAAAATGACCGACCTTGCCACAAGTGTGGCACACTCCTTTGTTCTTGGGTTTCCTGCCTCCTTGCACCGCCGCTGCCAGCAGTCCCATTTTGTAGGAGTCTGTGCCAACGTCGGCGCATGCCCTAATCATGTCTGTGAGTGTCAAGTCGGGACGATTGCCCAGTGACTGCAAGATCTTACGGCAGTCGAGATTGGCGTTGTCTTTGGCCAATTTCATCATGAGCTCTTGCTGGGCTTGCTCATTATCGATCTGTCTACTGATCGCTTCCTCTAATCCATTGATAAAGTCCATCTAGGACTCCTGGGCACCCTGTTTGACTGCTGTGTAATTTTTGGCTGCTTTGCCAGCTGCCGGGACTTTGAGGTAAGCCTTGAAGGCTGTCTCAGCTGCGATGTGGAGAGTAGTGAGTGGCAGGGCGACTTGCGCATCAACGGATTCGAACGGACCTGAACCATATAACTGGTCAGGAATTACTGCTCCGCCCATCCTGGTGACCCTTGCCTGTGCTTCGAGACGATACTCACTGTCCCATAGCAGATACTGGTTGGGGTTGAGCATCATTCGCATGACGGCTTTCCAGTCGTACGGAATAAGCATCATGGTTTCGCACACTTGCTGAAGCGTGCCCCTAGTAAATCGGCTCTGAAGTCCTGTCTCTGTAATGGCTTTCCGTATAGCCATGAGCAGCTTATACGGAACTGGCGAGTGAACTGCTTGCTGCTGGCCCGTGAGGGCATCTACCTCTATGCGAACTGGGCATAGCTGCCTAAGCTCAGCTAGATCTTCTGCTGGCAATTCCCACTTGCTGATTTCTGCCTCAGCCATGTGCTGAACCACGCTCTTGGTAGCTAGGGAACCCGTAACTGTCAGTGAAGTGCCAGCGCTTCCCATCTCACGCATTCCGTCGGTGACGTCTGCAGCTGTCACCGAGGGAAAGCTCCCTACACTACCCTGCTTGAGCTGGAATGACGGATAGAGAGCCGTTGGGGCTGATGGCTCTGACTGTGCTGGGGGTTTCTGGGTCTCTATCCGGACTGGGTTGTCCTCTGCTAAGAGCTTCCTACATTTGCTCCATGTGCCAATTACGCTGTCTGGAGCTTTCGGTGCTTGCTGAATGCAGGCTCCTATCCGATCCCAAAGTGTGAGGTCAAGCACACCCGCTTCTGGATAAAGCGGACAATTGGCCCCCAGGTACACTAAGAATTCCACTAACTTATCGCTGTGAAGGCGTATTTGGTATACCCTGGCCAGGGCCTTGAATTCCATTATGTGAATTCTCTGGTTAGCGGTCGGACGTTGCCGCTGAGGACAAGTCCCCATATTACCTGCCTGGTCCTTCGAAGTTTCCTCCTCAGGATGATTTCGACGCGTCCTTTTAGGCAATAGGTCTCAGCGTGATGAATCTCTGGGATGGAGCTCGGAGCGTGGACTGCTGCCACGGGCCCTCGGCGGCCTCTGCGCTGGAATCAGTGTTTCACAGCCTGCCCCTGAGTGGAACGCATTTCTGCGATGCAAGCCGTAGGATGCCTCTCTGGAGTGCCTCGCCGCGTAGCTGTCATTCCGGCCAGATGGCTTTCCGACCAGAGCTGCTGCGCTGTCCTCCAGGATGAATCGGACATGGTTCTAACGTAGAACTGGACCGCATAGATCGCTTACTCACGAGTAGAATCACGTCGCGTGTCACCAGATGTTGGATCGGGGCCGTGGAGTGGCCGTGGGGTCCCGGAGGAGACTGGTCAAGTAACAACACGAGATAGGATGGAGCGAAGACCAGTGGTTTATTAAGGGAAAATCATCATCATATATAGGAATTCAAGGCAGCGTGTGATAGAATCGTCATCTGACAGAAAATCACATCACATGTTTACCCGGGTTAATTGGGAATCTCTCTTGGGGAAGTTAATTAACTAAGGCAAACACTGGCAGGGGAAGTCCATTGTTCATAGCTTACACAAGATTAAACATTGCCACTATTTGCGCCAGGGCTTGGGGTAATCTGCAGGTGTGGAATTACCTATTTCCTAACTGCTAGTTAGACATTCAATTTCCTCCTGCCTGGACTGCCTGTCAGGTCAGATATGGGTGAATCAATCTTATGACTATTAATCCGCTCCCCAATTTCTGTCCCCGCAGAACCCAGAGGCCCGGAGTGTGCTCACGTGACGTAGCCTCTGTCAGGGACAGTTATGCCAATTATGCTTGCGGATTCCGCAACCTATTGCTTTTACTTAAGGAGATTGCTGTTCCACAAGGGTACATAGTGCAGATATCAAGAAGACATGTACAAGCAGGTTCACCAGCCATGCAACAAAAAAGCTGTCCCTAAACCTATAAGAAAGGGTAAACCTTCCCAGTTCCCCAAATAAATTGGCCTTTATCTCTTGTTATGCACCATAAAACTGCACCTGATTTGTGTTGACCTTAAAAGGATTTTCATGTTATGTGAGATATTTAAGATTTTCCTGGGAACAATATAATGCAGTGGTCTTCCCTCTGCTTCCCACATCACAGCATGACACCCACTGATCCAGTTCCATGAGTCACTTTTTGGTCCTGAGCCCTTTTGGCACACAAAGTCCTCATTGGCCCCAGGTCAGTATTGATGAAGCTGCTGCCCTCCATCAAGATGGATTCAAGTGGGATTTAATCCATTTGGGGACCATCACTCTTTCCTACACACTTCTTCACCCAAGGCCGTTAGTCCTCAGGGTTGTCAGGTTAGTTAACCACCATCTGATTGACACTGAATCTCTGGCAATGTGGTCTACTGTATTACCATACCAGGATAATAGACTCTGTTTAAAGACCATTAAACAAAGAAAGTTCCAATATCTTGGCCATATCATGAGGAATGGCATAAAGTATAGGTTATTCTAACTCACTCTACAAGGGAAGATCCTTAGGAAGAGAGGCCTTGGACATAGATGGACCTCGTGCCTATAGTGAAAGACTGGTGTGGAATGTCCTCAGAAGATATGTTCTGGGAAGTTAAGGACAGGAAGACTTTCGCCATGATGATAGCCACATTTGGAAAGAATACAACACTTAAAGAAGAGATATTTATGGAGAACTTTATCAGTGCCATTCCCTTTCCTCCCTGTATGTTTCCATAGCTGAGCAGGGATTTGAACTCAGATCTCCTTAGTCCTAGTCTGGCACTATATCCACTATACAGCACTGGACCTCACACCTTTTACAGGCTACATTCAAATCATATGACCAGTGGTGGGCTCCAAAGAAATTACCACCACACTGTGGGCATGGTATGGTGGGCGTGGCCAGGGAAAATCCCTGCGTTGCACACGAATTAGGAATATTTTATTTCAAAACTTATAAATTTGATATATAATATAAATACAGTATAATATATAAATATAATATAAATATAAATTTATATAAATTTGAACTAATAAATTAATAAAAAATAAAACTTGGATGGGTGGGGCCACCCAGAATTTCTGCTCCCGGTTCTGGTGAACTGGTGCGAACCTGCTGATGCCCACCACTGCATATGACTGTGAGTGACAATGCACACATTCCTCATGTCAAGGATGGGAAGCATTGTGCTTAGATAACAAAAGATGTTGTCATGTTGAAGAATACATGTTTTTGCTGAAGACTTGCTGAGCTGCTAATGAGTGTCTCAGGATACAGGAGGATTGATGAATTGTTATGTATGTTAACTGTGTTTTCTGACAGGAGCGGAATGTATCTTTTCTCATGTATCTATTCTTATGCAAATAAGTGGATTGAAAATGTGCACACTCTGTTAGCCAATGGGCTTGTTGTAGGAGCAGAATGTATATTTTCTCATGTATCTATTCTTATGCAAATCAGTGGATCGAAAATGTGCACACTCTGTTAGCCAATGGGCCTGTTGTATTATTGTTACTATTACTGTTTATAGTGTATATAAGTCCGAGTTTTGCCCCATCCAAACTGTGTTCAAACCCCACTATTAAAGAGCTGAATTTCACTACTTCACTCGTCTGCTTCTTCATTCCCTGAACATGAAACTGGCGACGAAGGTGGGATGGCGTCCCCACACAGCAGCAACATCGGCCCATTTGACCCAGCACGACCAGAAAAATGGGCAACATACGAACGCCGATTCCGCCGTGCAATGGCCTCCCAGAAGATCACCGATGGAGACCAGAAGCGCTCCTGTTTCGTTGCTCAGTGATGTTCTGAGATGCTTGAGCTGGCAACCCACCTCGTTCTCCCAAGGGACGTGGATGTGGTGCCGCTCGCAGAAATCATGTCTGCACTGAGGAAACACCTGCAGCCAGAGGTCTCGATCTTCCCGGGCAGGGTGGCCTTCCACAGAAGGGAGCAGTGACCTGGGGAGTCCATTGCAGACTATGCCATTCTATGCACTCTGCGCATTGCTGCTGCCCTGTGCAAGTGAGACAACATCGAAGAAGCACTCTGGGACTGTCTTCTGGCTATCATGAGGGACGAAGATGCTCAATGTCGCCTCATGATCAAGAAGACGTTAACTTTCAAGGCTGTCCTAGAAGAGGCAGTAGCGTCTGAGGCCGCACCGTCTGGCATCAAGCTTTTCCGGCATCACCACTCCACCACCAGTGCCACTGACTCAGCTGTGCAAGCTCAGCAAAATTCATCTTCATCCTCCTCAACTTCGCCTGGTTCTACCTCTTCATTGGAGTCCAGCGACGCAGAGGGAGAAGTCCGAGCGGTCCGACGAAAGCACCGAGAGCACCATGATGATCGGGAGAAGAAATTCCTTTGCAAGTGTAATGGCTGTGGAGCCACGGAATGCCACAACTGCAGGCAACGAGGGCACATTGCTAAAGTATGCCGACAGCAAAGGCAAAGAACTCCAGCACCTGAGTCCAAGAAGAGTCATCACCACAAAACATCCACCACCAAAGTGTCACCAGAGCCTGAGCCGTGCCAAGTGGGCATCATCAGAAAGCATTTCTTTGCAGACCTGAGCCTGCAGAACGTCCCCTTTAAGATGGAGGTGGATTCAGGTACTACCTTTTCCATAATCCCACAGCAGGAGTTTTTGAGAATTCCCACTGGCTCTCGGCCCAAGCTTAAATCTTTTAAAACTTCCCTCTGGGATGTGCAAGGTTACCAGATTCCAGTCCTGGGGGTGGGAAAATTCTTGGTCAGATTCAAAAACATTCGCACCTCCTTGCCATTGGTCATAGTTAAGCAGGGCACTAACTGTCTTATTGGGACCCAATGGTTTAGGCCCCTGGGAATCTGGCTTTCTGGCATTCATGCAATAGACGCTGACCCAATCCAGCATGTTTGTGCTGCACATCCTGAGGTGTTCAAAAAGGGTTTAGGGTTATACAAAGGACCCCCTGTTGACTTTGAGCTTGACCCAACCATCCAGCCCATCCGGATGAAGCCATGCCGGGCACCCTTTGCTTTAACGGAGAAGATAGAAGCCGAGCTGGACAAACTGGTGGGGCAGGGCATCCTAGTACCAGTGGACTCCGGAGAGTGGGAGACACCAATAGTGACTGCTTTGAAAAGTAATGGGGAGGTCAGGATATGTGCTGACTACAAGTGTACCATCAATAAAGCTATTCGCCCGAACGCATATCCTGTGCCTGTGGTGAGCCACCTTCTTCCCTCCTTGCATGGAGGAAATTGCTTCACAAAACTTGACATTGCCCAGGCTTACCAACAATTGAATGTGTCTCCTGCTGCTGCCATAGCCCAGGCCATAGTAACGCATAGGGAGGCATTTAAGGTAACTTGACTACAATTCGGGATGAATGCGGCCCCCGGAATATTTCAATCTCTTGTAGAATGTATTTTAAAAGGTTTGCCCAGTGTCCTGCCATATTTTGACGATGTCCTGATCACCGCTAAGGACACCATCGAACTAGCGGCCATGCTCGATCGAGTCCTCTCACGTTTCGAGAGGGCCGGTCTACATCTCAGAAGAGACAAATGTGTGTTTTTGGCACAGGAAGTGGAGTTCCTGGGGTACCCAATTACACCCCAAGGTATCATGCCCTCTGACTCCAAGGTGGTGGCCGTGCGAAATGCACCCAGGCTAAAATGTAAAGCTGAATTGCAATCATTTCTAGGATTGTTAAATTTCTATCACACTTTTCTCCATCGCAAAGCCTCAGTTGCTGAACCATTACATCGGCTTCTTAAGAAAGATACTGTTTGGCACTGGGGCCATTGCCAGGAAAAAGCGTTCCTAGAACTTAAAAGGCTGCTATCTTCAGATGCTGTATTAACTCATTTTGATCCTAACAAGGAAGTTGTACTTGTGTGTGATGCATCCCCTGTGGGGGTGGGAGCTGTGTTATGCCATGTACTAAATGACGGGAGGAAAGCCCCCATAGCATTCTATTCCCATTCACTCTCAAAGCCTGAAAAAAATTATGCTCAGACAGACAGGGAGGCGTTGGCAATCGTAGCTGGCACTAAGAAATTCCACGATTACCTTTACGGAAGACCTTTTACCATCATAACTGACCACAAGCCCCTCCTTGGAATCTTTGTGAATGGCCCATGCCTCAAATTCTGTCCCCAAGGATGTTGCGTTGGGCAATTTTCCTAAATGCATACGATTTTGCTTTGGTGCACAGGCCCAGCAAGAATATCAGCGACGCTGATGCCCTGTCACATTCTCCACTGCCATGGGTCGGGGAAGCCGATTGCGAGATCGAAAGCGATGACCAGGTCCTTATGATTGAGGCATTCGACTCACCCCCGGTCGTCCCCTCAGATATAGCCAAAGCTCCAGCCAAGGATGCAACATTTACTAAAGTAATGTCTTGGGTACAAAAAGGCTGGCCTGACTCTCCTCTAGCCGAGGAATTCAGAACATTCCACTGCAAGCGTTTGGAACTGTCAGTTGCCTTCTATGGGGCCAGCGGGTGGTCATTCCTGTCACTCTCAGGAAAAAGGTTTTACATCTACTTCACACAAGTCACCCGGGAATTGTCCGTTCCAAAGCCCTTGCCCGTAGCTACTTTTGGTGGCCTCAACTGGACCAAGACATAGAACAAATGGTCGGCACTTGTGCCAGTTGTCAATCCTCTCACCCAGAGCAATCCCACCTTCCCTCTTGGGAATGGGATTCTGCTCAGGGCCTGTGGTCCAGGTTGCACATAGATTTTGCAGGTCCATTTAGGGGTTCCCTATTTTTGTTGGTTGTGGATTCATTCTCTAAGTGGCTGGAAGTGATTAGAGTGCCTAATACCACTTCAGCCACCACGATAATGAACCTAAGAAGGCTGTTTGCAGCATTTGGACTTCCAGATGTGCTGGTGTCCAACAACGCGTCCACGTTCACATCTGCAGAATTCCAATCCTTCATGGAAAGGAATGCAATTAGGCACATCACTGCTGCCCCTTTCCACCCAGCCACCTATGGCCAGGTAGAGTGGCAGGTGCGCACAACTAAAGACACGCTTCAGCGTATGGGCGAAGGGGATTTGGATCTCCAGCTATGCCAGTTTCTTTTCACATATAGGCTCACCCTCCTTGCCTCAGGGCTGTCTGCTGCTGAGGACGAAGGAAACTGTCATCCTTGCTGGACAGATTGGATCCCTCTAGGGTAGAGGACAAAGGCACAAATATAGCAATCCAACACCAGAAGGGTTTCTCGTCCAGAGACCCTGTACATTGCTGCAATTATGCAGCTGGTGGTCCTACGTGGGTAACCAGGTTTGTGATCGATCAGACTTGTCTTGTTTCTTACAGAATCGAAACAGCCACTAGTCTGATCTGGAGGAGGCACACGGATCAAATGAGACCCAGAGTACTGGACCCACAAGACGAATACAGACACTCAACGCTAGGGTTGGCCCCCACCCATTTAAACCCAGGGGGCAGAAGTAATTGTCAGCAGCCAGCCAACATTGACCCAGAAGTGTCTTCTAAGAACCGATTTCAAGGGGAATTTGTGGAATACTCCCCTATTCCGGCCATGTGTACCCCTACACTGTCCCAGCCTAGCACTCTGGATTCCTTTATTGATGATGATCTATTTTGTTCAGAGTCACCCTCCACTCTTAGTACACACAGGAGGGACCCTGAGTTGTCTAATTCATCCACAGAATTAGATTTTGGTTTTGAACGATCCCCTGCTCCTCCATCTGACAAACGGGGCCTGAATTCGGGTTTACAATCCTCCCCCTCTAGTCAATCCCTCACTCCAGTTGGGTCGCCCATCCTACGAGCCCCTGAGCCAGCTCAACCAAGCGTCCGACCCAGAAAGGAAACTAGACCGCCATCCTGGTTAAAGGATTTTGTTTTTACCTAGGGGGGGAAGAATGTTATGTATGTTAACTGTGTTTTCTGACAGGAGCAGAATGTATCTTTTCTCGTGTATCTATTCTTATGCAAATAAGTGGATCGAAAATGTGCACACTCTGTTAGCTCTGTTATTGTTACTGTTACTGTTTATAGTGTATATAACTCCGAGTTTTGCCCCATCCATCCAAACTGTGTTCAAACCCCACTATTAAAGAGCTGAATTTCACTACTTCACTCGTCTGCTTCTTCATTCCCTGAACACGAAATGAATTCTGAAATCTTTTATGTTTGCCCATGAGCCCCGATCACATTGAGTTTATAAGAACATATTTATAGTATGATATAGAATGCTTATAAACAGTGGTGGGCAACTACCGGTTCACACTGATTTGGGCAGGTGGGTGGGGAGTAGACATTCCCCATGGCAATGCCCATTTCCCTGCCCACATCATCGTGCATTCACAACTGTGTGCCATCGCAACAGGTGCATTAGGTGCATCATCGGGCCAGGCGTGTTAGGCGCACTATCGCGCCAGGTGGGCCATCCGGTGGTGGCGGCTCCTTCTCTGGCTATGACGAGGGTGCGGCAGCAGTGGTGTTGAGAAAAAGCCTGAGGCCTGCTTGGCCACACCACCCCAGCCAGCTGGGGAAGAGGGAGCAGAGGCAGAGCAGGACAAGGGTTCGCTGCTGGCCCAGCCTTGACAGCAGGTGGGTGAGGAGCCAGGAGAGAAGGCGGCCAAGCAAAGCAACAACTCAAAAATCTGGACACAAATATGTTTTGCAGCACTGCAAAAAGAATACTGCTCAATCACACTGTCTAAAAGAGACTGCAAAGGGGGGGGGGGGCGGGGGAGTTGGATGGGGAATTGAATCGCTCTATGCTACATCAAATCCAGACATAGCAAACTAACACAGCTCCAAATAGCAGACTAAATGCTTCTCTGGACATGCTCTTATTTAGATATCTGGCTGTGGAGCTAAAGGTAGGAATTCAGTTCCGCACTGTGCTTCCCTGTGGGGCCTTGAGTAAGCTACACAATCCAAACTCCAAATTTTAGAGTTCTATTGTAAAGGTTTAAAATGGATGATCTAAACATCTTGCTGACTGTGTTCTATCCATCTCTTTCTACAAGAAACCTCCAGAAATGTAGACAAAATATATAGAAACTCACTTCAGGCTGGATGTAAGCTTTATGGAGAGCTCTTAAAAATATTAAAATTAGCACAGGATTTAGTGAACAAAGCTGTTATTTCAGTGTTGTCATGGTGACCATAAACATATGATCTTGCTCCCAGAAAGGTCTTGCGAAGAGGGAAATAGGATCATATAGTTAAGAAAGAAGAGGTGGGAGATAAATGTTACAATTCTGGCAGTATTAACTTGGAAGTTCTAATTATTTCCATGGGACAGACTTCCAAGTAAGTGTATTAAGGACTGCAGCCTTATGTGAATAAAGTAATTCATGCACATACATAATTCACAATCATGTCCTAAGACTCTGGAATCTGATTTGTGTCTCACAGATCAGGGATTTAAGAAACAAGGCATTTCAAGTTATACAGCAGTAATCCTATGAAATAATTAAAGAGGTTTACTAACTAGTCATCTGATTCTGGACTGAAGTCTTTGTATGAGGCTCTGTAGTCTGCATTTTGAAGCACCCTCTGCATAATCCCTAATCCTCTCTGATGCCAAATTATGTAAAAACTTCAAAACAGAATAACTTATGCTGTCTGAAAGATGCTTAAAATGCATATATTTACCTGCTAATAAACCAGTGTGTTCATTTCATCTTTCTATTGCAGATCCAGGATGAATACTCCAGGTTATTCAGAAATGTCCCTTGCTGTTTGGGATGCTTGAGGTAAATTAAGAGAAGGCTAAAATGAGCAGCACCATGGAAGAAAGGAGAAAACTAGAGGCTTTGGGGGCGGGTGGGGGGGGGGGAATTTGCTATATTGTGAAAGTATGAAATGAGTGACTGAGCTATCATCTCTTTTAAATCAATTACTTTCTCTCTAGTATTGTACTTAAATGTGCACTCAGGCACACTGCATTATCTGTACAAGACAGACTGGTTTATTGTATAACAAATAAGACTTCTAAGAGGCTCAGGACTATTCAGGGCTATTGGTTGTGGCCCAGAAGAAAGTCAACCTTGCACGCAAAGCCGTTTTTGTGTGTCACTTTGCTGTTAAGGTCATACCTGCTGACTTGGAAATGAAAATAATTTTGCTTATTGCTCTTTGAAGAAAATAAATTCCACTAGAGTGTTAATAAAGAAAAAGGATCTTACTGTTATCAAACCTCTGTGTTCCCTGTTGAAAGTAGCTGGATCAAAACCAATATCAGGTTCCTTTCTTTTGTCATGACTTTAGAGAGGTTGACTCATGGACAGCATGGACCCTTGCCAGTCCTTCCTGCCATGACAGTGAGCCTTAAGCCTGGATTCATCAGGCATGCGGAAGAACTCTATGCACATTACAACATATAATTAATAAATATATACATACATATCTGCATACTAGCGAATCCAGAACCAAACAATATTATCGTTCAACTGGAGGAGGCCTGTACACTTACAGCAGTAAACATACATCATCGTTTGCCCATCCATACAGTATACTTCCACAGAGTGGGAGAAGACATGGCCCATCAGTTGACAACTCAGGAAGGAAGGGGAACTAGCTGTCATGAGTCAACCTTTTCACCTATGCTTTTAATGTGTAAAGGATCCTAAACAGAATGGAACAGATTTTCCTTTTGTAATTGCTGCTCAATGGAATAATATACATAAACATACACAAAATGTATCCTCAGATTTTGCCTGGCAGGGAACATGAAACCATGAGGTATGGTTATTTGCAACATTTATCCATCCATGGATTCAGACATAAGGAGTTTTAGTTCATATGCTGTTACTCTGCCTTTTGGAACCTGGCAGCTCCAGTTGCCAGACATGATGGCTGATAACTCTCATCATCCTTAACCATCAAAGCTGATGGTCCTGCTTTCTGATGTGAATTAGAGTCCATCTGGAGAACCACAGATTGAGAAAAGCTGCAATAGTTGCCTATACTTACACTCATGGAAGGTATAATGACATCTAGGTGGCAGAGCAATATCACAGGTATAGAAAGTACCCCAACTTTCGTGTGTTTACTAAGGCATCTGAATACAGTCAATGCACACATCTTTTTTAAAAAAGGCATTTTCTATGGCATTCTCTTGCAGTAAAGCTACACATTGCAAGGCAAATGCAGCATTTTCAATCTGTGTTTGTCTTGAAAGTGTTACAATGGGAGGAGAAGAGATATGTGCAGGAGAAAATCAGCAAGGAAGTGATGTTTATCTGCCCTGCCACCTTGGGCTTGCTTTAATACTAAAACTAAAATCCAGCTGGGGAAAAACAATCTATGGACACCAGGATATTCCTGCCTGCTGCAAGTATTGTGTCCACTTTGTTTATGTGTGGACTAAAACTCACCAAAGCGTCCTCCATCGGATCCCTTGGACAGAGTAAAATCTGAGGGCACACATCATGGTCTGCCTAGCCAGTGAGTGAGTGATATCCAAATGGCTAAAAGCTGCATGCAGATGGACTTGAGTTCTCAGATCCATTTGTATGTGCAGAATGTCATTGCAGAGATGTCTACCAATGCGAAGATTCCTCACTGAATAATGACTCCAGGTTTTCCTTCCTCAGAAGCCAATTGTATCCGACTCTAGGGTTCAGTGTTCATCTCTGTTTCAAAGCCAAAGAGCCAGTGCTGTCTGCTTCTGCAGATATTTCTGTGGTCATGTGGCAGGCATGACTAGACACCGGAGTGCACAAAACACTGTTTACCTTCCCACCAAAGTGGTCTCTATTTATCTACTTGCAATTTCTTGCTTTCAAACTGCTAGGTTGGCAGGAGAATGACTCCAAGGTATCCATTATGTAAAAATAAAGTGTGCCTATTTGACATCAGAGAGATCTGGAAGTGTGGTCAGCAGGGGTTTAAATAACCATAAATGGACTACACCGCTCTCCTGAACAGTTGCATAAAATAGTTTAAATTAATTTACTTCTCTGATATTGTAGCAGAGTGGAGCTAGCTTTCATTTTGACACTGAATGGTTTAAGGGAGCAGGGACTACATATTAGATGGTGGAAGCAAGCAACATTTAGCCGTCTGCCTGACAGAAAATCTTCCAGTACAACTTGGGAAGATATGCACACACCCCTATGAAATGCTGGAGCATTGCTGCCAGTCAGCATGACAACACTGGTTTAGAAAGGTGACATAATTTTGCCAATTCTTAAAGTAAATGGCTAATGTTCTCCCCCACTGTCCTTCATGAAGAAACTTCTCATGCGAGCAGTGTCCCATTTATACTGCAGCAGGAGTAGAGTATTAAAAATTATAGCCCTGTTCTCATTCACCCACCCCTCCACACCAGATATTTAAAATATCAGCCATGTAAGGTCAAGTTGTGCAATCAATGACAAACCCTGTTCCATTCTCAGTATAATCCACCTTCTCAGTGAGATGCTTGTTGGCAAACACAAAACAGTAAGAACCTTCCATGTCAGATTTTACATTGGCAGACTGATTTCAAGGAGTCAAAAGTCCTTTAAAATCTACAAATAAAGAGATTTTCAGAAATGCATGAACTCTCCAGGAGGGTTTGACAAAAAAGCAAAACTTAGAGGACCTCAAGAGTGACAGGTGAAAATAAATGCTACGTTTATAGCATAAAACAATTTTCTAAATGAAACAAATTCTTACATTAAATATATCAAAGAGTTCTGTTTTTCCCCTCAAATACTAGAGCATCTGTGTTGCTAAGTATAAGTATAAAAAAGATTTACACTAACAGAAGCTTGGTTGTTTTTGAAGTAATGTTTCCCCTTCCAGCACTCAATCTTGCTTTTGGAACTGAATTTCAAAGGCTCAATAGCAAAGATGGGGCTAGGGGTTAATTATCCTCTCCAGGAGCTAAACACTGAAAATTTCGAACAGCAACAGAGATGGTGAAAATAGACTCCCTGTAAGCATCGCCTGATGTATGAGGAAACAGGTGCATGTTACTCACACTCCAAAACACACACACCACAAAACAAAACCTTGTTACAATTATCTTAAGGCCCACTTCTAAGAGAGATGTTTACCCTCTGAGAAGCAGCATTTCAGGTTGCCAGTGGAGTCACACATAACTGAATGCTCCTCAGTACAAAGAAACAATTTGCCACAAAAGTTCCTCACAAAAAACAGTAGCATATCGGGGAGGAGGTTAAGCAAAGCAATCATACTTATGCACTTAGTGCATTCTCTGGGCAGTTCACAAGTTAATTAGCATTTTACCCCCAACATGCTGACCTCAGGAGGATGGAAGGCTGAGCTAACCTTGAGCCCTGGTCAGGATCGAATTCACAGTATAGCAGTTGCAGTATAGCGATTTAGTAACTGCACAACTGCAGTACTAGACCTCCTGGTGTTAAATTGTGCTTGAACTTCTCTTCCTACTCTATGGATGGATTCTTTGCCTTTTCTGGTTTTTTAACGTGTAATTTTCAATTATATAAACCCCACCCACCGTCTGATATACTATAGGCTTAGTGAGGTAGAAAAGCTGTGTTTCTTTAAACGAAAACTCTGGACAGAGTATCATAAAGGCATTATTTGTCGGTCATGTATTCAAGTATCCCACATTTCAATTCTGGATGTATTTTGCTTTGAACACAGTTCTTCACACTGCTAATTATACCTCACCAACTCAATTCACTTCCCTCAGGAAAGCTTTAGACAGGTCACCAAGGATCTCCAAGCATCTACCTTCACAGCACTCCTTTCTTGATTTCAAAGAATTGACATTATTTTTCTTTAACTTGTTAATTTATTAACTTTAGAGAGGGTTCTCTCTCTCTTGTGTTTAATGGTTTCAAACTGGCATAAAGATTATTGTTCCCTTGATTAGACTACATCCAAACAAACCTGGACAGAACTCAGAAAGTTGCTTTCTAAAGAGTAATTTGTTACCAGTATATATCTGAAGCCCCCAACTTTAACAATGTAATCCTTTATTTTCCTATTTATGATTAAGAATGAAATTATAACTTCTAATTATTTTCACGGAAAACATCTGTATATTACAAACCAAGAACCTTGGTACAAAATGGGTTATCCTTCTGTCCATCAGAACATTTTGTAGATCTGGTCCAGGAGCTTCACGATGGCATGTCTGGGTTGTGTGCTTGCCCCAACCCTTTTTGCCCTTTACTTGGCTGCCATGCAGTATGAAACATCTGATAACACAGGCATAGAGATTAAATACCACTTTGACAGAGGACTCCAATTTGGCTAGACTACGCTCCTGAAGACTAATCAGTGTTAACAAGATAACGGAAATGCAATATGCCAATGATACTGCCTCGCCTGCTCTCACACAGAGCTGCAACAGTCAGTCAAGGGTTTCAAGAATGCATGTGATCGTTTTGGCCTCACCATAAATGCTCAGAAAACCAAGGTACATTGCACAACCTGCCCCAAGGACAGCCCTTCCAGAATTCAGTATTACCATCTCAGATTCGGCACTGGAACAGGTAGACCATTTTTCTTACCTTGGTAGTATCCTGTCTAAAAGCTAGACCTGTGAACAGGATGTAGTGAGGAGAATCATGCTGCCCATTCTGCCTTTGGTCATCTATCACACTGGGTCTTCATGAACAAAGATTTAACAGTTCATACAAAGCTCATAGTATACCAAACTGTTGTTACCTCAACATTATTGTATGGCTGTGAAACTGCACCCTCTATCACCAAGACATCAAAACGTTTGAGCACTTTCACCAACAGAAGTTAGAGTCCATCAAGTGGAATGAATATGTCACCAACATTGTAATTCCCGAGAAGGTACATGTAAATAGCATTTAAGCTTCCATCATAGGCCATCACCTTAGATGAATAGGGCATGTCCGCCATATGGACGGTTCCAGGTTTTCTCATCAATTTCTTTATGGGGAACTTAGCTCCAGTACAAAAGCTTGTGGAGCTCCTTTGAAGCATTATAAGGACCAGCTGAAACAAAACCATGAAGGTGTAATGTATAAACCCACAAGCCTGGGAGGCAGCAGCTGTAGATTGCCCACTTTGGTGCCAAACCATCTCTGCTGCTACCAATCACTTCAAAGGAGAATGCCACAGACGTGAAGAGGCTAAGCGACAAGCACGCAAGCTTCGTCAAACTCAACTAGGTCCTCCACCATCTATTCAGGGTAATGTGTGTGGTCACAAGTTTCATGCCAGGATCCATTTATTGAGTCACCAGAGACACATCCATCAACTGTGAAAGTGACTTCCAGGAAAATGTATACTCGGATACGAGTAGCAGCTGACGATGACGACGTGCTATCAAGCCTATTTCATGAATGGCTGATCTCCAATGTCCTGCCTTCAACAGGTCTACTCTTGGAAACTCAAGTCTGTGACTTTCTTAATGAAGTCTACATCTTCTTTGGTCTTCCTCTTTTCCTGCTGCCTTCAACATTTCCCAGCATTATTGTCTTTTCCAGTCTATCTTCTCTTCTCATGATATGCCACAAGTAGAAGAGCCCTCTTTTGTATCAATTTGATTTAGATCAAATCAAGCTTCTAAAGCAGGGATACTCAACCTGCAGCATGCAGTGCCATTTCATGTGGCCCACCACCACCTCCACCACACCCGGAAGTGCCATGTGCTGGAGGAAGGGCAAAATGGCCATATGGCCCCCAAAGCTGTCTGAGGGAGTATAATCCCCCTCCCCCACTTTAAAAGGTTAAGAACTCCTGTTCCAAAGGAAGCTTCAGGCTGGATTTGATCTAGGATCCACTGGTTTGTCTTTTTGGTAGTCCAGCACTACATTTCAAATGAATCATTTTTTCCCCTATCAGCTTTCTTTACTGTCCAGTTTTCACACTTAGTGATTGGGAATACAAGAGTATGGATGATCTGATCTCCACTAACACATCCATACACATGATTATCTTTTCAAATTTCCTGGCAAGCAGGAAAAGAAGGGTGACACACAGACTGTATCTGATGTGGAAGCTTGGAGAGAGGGAGGAGAGAAGGAAGTGATGAATGGCTGCTATATTCCATATATGAAGAATATTAGCTTGCTCAGAACTCCCATCTCCAGCCACCAAGAATGAAGCAGAAATTCCCCCTCTTCTCTGGAGACAAAGATAGCACTAGATTCAGCCCTGGAAACATGTCGAAGTCCAAGCTCTTGAAAAGTTCACCAACTTTTCCTCAGATCATCTCAAAAGGACAGGGTTTAGGAGCCTGCAATTTCAGAGACAGCTTTCTCTTCCCCAAGTTTTATTTCCTTTCCACTCACCAATGAAACATTTCAATACTAAAATTACTGTGTTAAATAAAGGAAACACAAACAGCTTTGTGAGCAATAGACAGAAGTATGGGCTGAAATGCCAGCAAATATCAGGAGCTTTGCAAGGAATCTAAGCTTACTGGAATCTAGCTTTGCACACTGCTCCAATTATTGCAAAAATTGTCATGCTGTGTCTATAATACAGTTGTGTCCAATTCAGCAACTTGTAATGCCCTTGATTTCCTCGGAAGTGTTGCATTCAAATTATCTATTAAAAGGGGAGACTGTGTGATATCATTGGAATTTTGGTAGATTCAGTAGATGCCTTTTCAATTTTGCTTAGCTTCAGGGAAGATATCCCTTCAAAAAGCACTCATTTGATGCATATCTCATTTCCCAAGTACAGTAATTCATAAATCTTTCTCTCCCCCTATTCCATTTATATGATTTTTCCATCTCTGTTGCACTGTATACGCAAAGACCTTGTGTTTCTAAATGAGATAATTCTGCAGTTCTTGATTTGGGGCATAAATTCCCCCTTCAAGATGCTAGTTCAGGAGAGAAATTAAAGCTGTTTAAGCATGTAATTGAATGAACCCCTTGGGGCTTCTCCTTGTGAGTGGGGAGATAAAGAATGGAATGAATAGGTTGGATCAAACTTTATTATATCTAGAGCAGACCCATTTACATCAACGGAACATAATTTTGCCATACATTATCCACTGAGTTATTGGATCCTGAAATATGACTAAGTTTGGCTCTATACCAATGTGTGAAGTAGGAGAGTGTGGTTGTGCCCCTTGGCTGTGCCTCTAGTACTACAAACTGATTATAATTGTAAGAGGGCATGCAAAAGATAGGGCCATCCAATAGGGATCACTCTGATGAGGGGAATAATTTCTTTGAGATGAGTAGCCTTTTTCATTGGCCTCTAACCTAGGAATCAGCATTCCTTAACGGTTCCATCTATCTTCATTATCTTGTTCCAGCAGGATCAGAACACTATAGTTGGTTTTCAGAGTGGTAGCATCAGCTGACCAAAGCTGCTTAAATCTTGGGTCAGTGGTATGGCAGGAGTATTGCTTCCAGAGGGAATTATTTCAGTATCCTCTTCTACCAGATCATATGCACAGAAAAGGCAGGCTGGGGATGTTACACAGAGGATGTTTTCAAGTACAGGTAAGTTTTCAGTGCCCCATTATGGAGGATGGCTTCTTTGTGGGACCATGCCCAGTAACATTGCCTCATCATAGCATCAGCCACTAACAAGTGATCTGCACTTCATTTTAGCCCAAGAGCTATCACACATTTTCAAAAATTCTGTGATCAGCTTCCTGCAGTTGACACCAAGGGCGAGATATCATATTCACAGTCTTCTACATCTTCTTCCACATCACATGCTTGGTATAGTGCTATAAAGAGATTGATCGGTTTATGTTCCCTCATATGCAGCCCCAGCATGTTTGAAGTACATCATAGTCATAGCTACAAGATACCATATTTTTCAGACCATAAGATGTACTTTTTCCCCAAAAAAGGGGGGGAAGAGGGTGCATCTTATAGTCCAAATGCCACACCCACCTCCCCGCCATGCCATACCACACCCACCACCACCTCCTCCTCCTCCTCTCCTCACACTCCAGGCATGACCAGGAGCCAGGAAGAAGGGGAGGAGGAAGGGCTGCCACTGCCAGAGCCAAAGAGGAGGAGGAGGAGCTATGTCAGGCAAAGCGCCATGTCCTCCCCTCAGAGTGTCATTGTGGGAGGAGGGGGAGGCTGCCAGCAGCTCCCAGAGGCAGAAGACCAGCCGACCTGACAGCAGCTGCCACAGCTGCCTCATCCTTTCGGCCATGCTGCTCTGGGACTCCTCCTCCTTGCCCCCAGGACAACAAGGCTCTTCCTGAGCCCAGCGTCCCAGAGCGGCATGACTGAAAGGACCTCACTGTCCGTCTGATGAGGTCCTGTCAGCCATGCCACTTGGGAATGCTGGGCTCAGGAAGAGCCTCATTGTCCCGGAGGTGAGGAGGAGGAGGAGTCCAAGAGCCGAAAGGACGAAGCAGCTGTGGACACTGCTGGCAGGTCGGCTGGTCCTCTGCCTCTGGGAGCTGTTGGTGGGTTGGGCTCTTTCCATCTGGGCAAGACGCACAGGAAGCACTGCGGGAGCTGCTGCAGGTCAGCTGGTCTTCTGCAGCCAGGCACTGCTGGCAGGTCAACCCCTCACCATCTGGACATGCTTTCCCTTCCATGCTTCCCGTGCACTTTTTGGCCCTGGGCAAAGCCAGCTACAGCTACAGCTCTGGCTCCCTATATGTTTCAGAATATTTTTTCTTGTTTTCCTGCTCTAAAACTGGGTGCATCTTATGGTCAGGTGTGTCTTATGGTCCGAAAAATAAGGTAATTACCAGAAACTTTGTCGCATGTGTCCATTGATAGGAAATCTTGTATGACCCATCCTCTGAGCAAAGGAAAAAGGCTTCCCTGGAAACTGGAGCTACTGGTAGCAGAGCCTCTGGTAACCAAACAGAACCTAAACAACCTTAGCGCCAATGTATTCAAGTTTGCAAATGAGGCTAAGAAGTACAGTTCAGCACTCACTCCCTCACACTTATCCTGTGCAAGATTATCAAGTGTAAAAGTCTTTATGTGATGCAAGAAGTAGGGGGTTTCCTTCAAAACCTCATACCAACAGTAGTAATAATGTGGGAGATTCCCACCAACAAGTGGTGGGACCAAAGTCAGTTTTAGGCATATCTGTGGGGTGGGATAGCTAAGCCTTTGACCCAGGATGGCCAAGTTTAGAGTGTGCATAAACTTGGGTGCCTATACACTTCATGGTGTGTGTTTGTAAGTCTCCATTTGTAAGGCTCATGCTTCTGCTTTTCAAGGAAAGATGCATATTGGAGTCTCTGTCTCCACCTCTCAAGCACAAGGTCTTGGCTCCATCTCTGTTTCCCTTCCTCTCTCCCATTTGCCATACAAACCCGCTCACTACATTAAGGTATGCATCCAAGAGCAGAGAAAATAGACAATAACTTGTTTATAAAAGTGTCAACAAATGTATCCCTGAAAAAGCTCTTCAGCTTCTAATTCAATATATTTGAAAATACGATATAATGATATAATATAGCTCCATGGATTTTGGACACTGGAAACAATGTACTGTATGCCTCTCCTTTTCATGATCCTCTTATATGAGCATCACAAATGCAGCTTTCATTTGTTTCCTATCATTTCAAACCATCCTTGGTCAACAGAGCTTTCTTTGAAAGAACACCTCACAAAATAAGACAAGGTTAAAATGAATGCCATTGTATCTTTTGTGTGCATCACAATAGTTGAATGCTGGGCCTTGTGGGGGGGGGGGGGGGGACTAGAAAAAAGGGGAAGGTGAGAGCCATTTAGAAAGTTTGAGGTTTCTTTGTGAGTGTTTAGGAAGCATTGACTGAGAGTCAGGGACTAGTATTGGTCAAGAACAAAGGGTGAAGTAACACTTTCAATTGATCTCCTGTTAGAAATGTTAACACAGTACCAAGAAGAAAATAATGTCTCAAACATATTTCTTGTCATTAAAAAAAACCAGACTGCTTCCTGTGGGGGACAGGGGCATAAAGTGTTTTTATTAACTCAATGCTAGGGATCATTAGGAAGGGTATAGAAATTAAGTCAGCAATTGTCATTTTGCATCTTTATAAATCTATGGTGAAGCACCATCTGGAATACTGTGTACAGTTCTGGTCGCCATACCTCCAGAAGGATATTATGGAGCTGGAAAAATTGCAGAGGAGGGAAACCAAAATGATTAGGGGACTGGAACACCTTCCTTACCATCTGAGGCTGCAACGGTTGGGTCTCTTTACTCTTGAATGACGGCGTCTAAGAGGTGACCTTATTGAAGTTTACAAAATCATGCACGGTATGGACAAAGTAGATAGGAAAAACTGTTTTCCCTATTGCACAACACTAGAACTAGGGGGCACTACACACAACTTTTGGGTACTAGTTCTCAAACAAATAAGAGAAAGTACTTTTTCACCCAGAGGATCACTGGTCTATGGAACTCCCTGCCAGATGAAGTGGTGACAGCTGTCAGTCTTGCCAGCTTCAAGAAAGGATTAGACAAGTTCATGGAGGACAAGGGTATCAATGGCTATAATTATGGATACCTAAGGACAACCTCTGGGTTGCAGAGATAGGCAGGATACCTCTCAATGCCATTTCCAGGGAATCCTAAGCAGGTGAAAGCATCTGCTTGGGAATACCCTGAAGCAAATGGTGAGCCACTGTGTGTGACAGAATGCTGAACTGGATGGGCTGTGGCCTGTTCCAGCAAGGCTATTCTTTTGTTCTTATGTTATTTTGATAAACATTAAAGTAGATTAAAATGTTCATTAGGAAGGTCTGGAATGGGTCATTTAATGTATAATAGGGGGGTAGAAATCTAGTTAGATGGCTCAGGCTCACTCTAAGAAGTATTTGTCCAACTGGTGTCCATGATGTCTGTAAGAATGCATTTTCTGTATGTCTCAGAACTAAATTATGCTAAGTTGTGAGTGCCAGGTAAACAAGTTGGTTGTTGTTGCTGCTGTTGTTGCTGTTAGTGTGTGAATTCTTAAATTGCTCTGGACTATGTCTGAATTTTGCTCCAAATATTTAAACTTTTTGCAACCATTGAGGGAGGATTAAGGGAAATCTGCTCAAACCAAGACTGGTTGCCCCAATCAACATGACCTCCATCTCATCCAGATTCAGTTTCAGCCTATCCTTCATTCACACCATGACTGCCTCAAGGCACTCCTCCAGTTTCCAGACAACATCAACTGCTGAGGTGGAAAAAGGAGATATAGGGCTGTGTACTGATGAAAGCAGACCCCAAATCTCCTGATGACCACCCTCAGTGGTCTTATATAGATGTTAAACAGCATTGGGGAGAATGCCAAGCTGTGAGTTACTCCATATTATAGCACCCATGGCTTGGACAGATCATCAGTGATCTGTACTCTCTGGACAAGCTGCCCCAGGAAGGACCAAAGCCACACCAAAACCTAGCCTCTAATTCCTGTCCTAGCAACCCTGTTTGGGAGGATACCAGCAATATTAAAGGCTGCTGAGAGATCTAAGAAGACCAACAGAGAGGATTCCCCATATTAACCATCCTCAGAAGGTAATTAAGCATTGTGACCAATAATGGAGAAGGTGTGGATCAAGGCATCCCGAACTCTCCAGGCACAACTCCAACTGGTCTGTGACCACCCTTTCCACAACCTTGCCCATTAAGGAGATGTTGGCAACTGGCTGGTAGTCATTAAAGTCATCAGTCACCAAGATGCATTTCTTTAGGATGAACACTATAATCATCTCCTTCAACCAGGCTTACAATTTGCTCTCCTGGAGAGAAGGATTGGCAATTTCCTTGACCCATCCAGACATCCTCTCCCTGGTTGGGTCAAGGATGGGCAAGGATCAAAGCAGGTAGAGGTGGCCTTCTAGCCAGCAAGTGCCCTGGAGATATCCTGCAATATTATAGACTGAAACCAATCAGTACAATGTAGTGACCAAAAAGGATTATTTTATCTCAGCAGCTCTTCCTGGTTTGGAACTGGATGGCCTGAGCTTTCCTCATGCAGTTTGTCTTTCCATAGGTAAAGACAAAGGTTTCCCTTGCTTGAAAGCCAGTCGTATCCGACTCTAGTGTTCAGTGCTCATCTCTGTTTCAAAGCCAAAGAGCCAGCACTGTCTGCTTCTGCAGACGTTTCCATGGTCATGTGGCAGGCATGACTAGACACCGGAGCACACAGAACGCTGTTACCTTCCCACCAAAGTGGTCCCTATTTATCTACTTGCATTTTCTTACTTTTGAACTGCTAGGTTGGCAGAAGCTGGGACAAAGACAGGAGCTCATTCCGTCCTGCAGTACTCCGGAATCAAACTGCTGACCTTCCGCCTCCCAGTCAGCATTTCAGCCACTTGAGCCACTACAGTCCCTGTCTTTCCATAAAGCTACACAAAACATTTCCTGCTCCTTAGAATTACCCTCGCTTGGAACCAGAGCAGAATACATTCTTCTTGAAAGAGAGAGTTTGAGTCCACTAAAATATTATGTGTGTAACTTTACTGTAGCTAAATTGTTTTCCAAAAGGTGGATTAGGTGAAGTGTTCTAAAATGAATAAATAAGATCAAAATGGTTTATATAATTTCAGCAGCGAAACATGAAAAAGTTGCATATTGTGGACAACTTTATTATGCTGGCATTTGACACTTTACCCAAGGCTAAATGGAGTGTCATTGCACTGAACATGCCATATATTCACTTCTACTTATTTTGTTTTTAAATGGCTATTCCAGGCAGCAGCTATGTCTTGATTTACATAGATCTAATCTGAGAATCCAGCAGCTGATAAACAGATTATCTTCCCAGATGCATGTGCTTGCAAATATTTGTATTTTTTCTATTGTGGACTCTGTGGCATAGGCAGAATAAATTCACATAAATTATGTATAATGATATATATTCATTAACCACACAAAAAGATGGTCATGTTGGGCACGGATCATGTATTGACCCTTTGAAATTGCATAAATTGGCAAGGTTTCATTGTGTTACATTGTCTTGATTTGTTTTTATCAAGGCAAGACATCCTTAATTATGGCCTCTTCTTGAGTGGGCAGACACCTTCCTCTCCTGTCCATTTGCTTCCTTCATTTCTTCACCATTGCTTCCTTTCTTTTCTCTAGGCCAGTGATGGCGAACCTTGGCACTCCAGCTGTTCTTGCACTTCAGTTCCCAGAAGCCCTGATCAGCAGGAGTGCTGACTTGGGCTTTTGGTAACTGAAGTCCAAGAATATCTGGAGTGCCAAGTCCACCATCACAGCTCTAGGCTAAATTCTTTCAGAAACCTACACAGGAGGAATATGAAGCCAACAGACACCTCTCCTTCTCCAAATATTCTGTTGACACTTTGAGGTATTGATAGCTTGGTTGAGCCAAAAATTCTTCTCAGCCCCACCTTTCAAGGCATCTGTGAAAGACTATGACGTCCACAGTATTCTGATAGGATGAATTGTATGCAGTGTTCATGTTCTGCCAGATTAAAATACATGAGGGGAAAAGTCTACTTTTAGTGTCAGATACATAACATACTTCCCACAGACATCTTGTGTTAAAGGAGAATCATGCCAGACTTTATTTTCCCAGAGATGAGGGCTGCCACCACTGCTGCTTTTCCTCTCCACATATTACTTTTGCCGGAAATTGTGTTGTTGCTTTTAAGGGGGGTGATTCACAATGTCAGGACTGCAGTGGCTCAAGTGGCTAAGATGCTGACTGGAAGGTGGCAGGTCAGCAGTTCTATACCCAAATACTGCAGGGCGGAATGAGCTCCCATCTTTGTCCCGGTGCTTGCCAACCTAGCAGTTTGAAAGCAAGAAATTGCAAGTAGATAAATAGGGACCACTTCAGTGGGAAGGTAAATAGTGTTCCATGCACTCCAGTATCTAGTTATGCCTGCCACATAACCATAGGAAATTCTGCAAAAGCAGACAGTGCTGGCTGTTCAGCTATGTAACAGAGATGAGCACTGAACCCTAGAGTTAGTTACGACAGGCTTTCGAGCAAAGGTGACCTTTACTATTCACAATGTCACAATTGATGTTTCTAGCATTGTTTTAGAAAGTATTGTTGAAGAGTGCTTGTCTTTGTTTCTTATATGAGCACTGCTAGGGCTTTCTTGTTTGGCTTGTATATGCGATAAGTTCCCAGCCAGGCTGGCCAAAACTATGCTGGCTGTGAGCGTTCAGGAGATGTCATTAAAAGTAGAAAATTCCCCAGCTCTTGATATTGGACTTTCATCAAGCTAAGCGTAGGCATTTGTGGCTACGCTTTGTAGTGTGAGCCAATATTCTCTGATATGCACAACTGGAGCCAGCCAACAAAATGGGACTCAGATCTTTTGCTGGTTGAGTTCAAAGCAGTCTATCCATCTATTGTCTTGCACCAAGCAGAGACTTTTGAAATATTAATTCTCGAAAGAGAATGGTGTTGAATGTCTCTGTTTAGGCATTATGTGCTGCATGTTTTGGTTTGTCACAAGCAAAAACTATACAGTATTTACAAAAAAAAGATATGTCTCTGTTACCCATTTTAGGTAAATTATTTTCCTCCTGATTACACTTTTCCCCAATGCCTCATGTGAACTGGTAATGATTTTTTTATCAATATCTTAGGATCAAATTTACTCTGTCCGAGTTTCCAAAGGCCTTTATCATCCATCCACTGTCACCTCTTGAGAATGTTATGTGAAATGGAAATGGAAAACAGTGTAGTCATATAAAATGCAATGGAGGATTAGATAAGGGGATAAAATCAATCCCTCAATCAATCAAAACAATTTAATTTCAAAAATTAGAGTCCAGAGCTCCACTAAGTGGTGTAGTAGCTTACTGGGACATGATAACCAAAATGTAGAAGGGATGTGAAAAATAATTGCAAACTTCTTTGTTCTCCTTGATTCTGGCCATCTCAGACGCTAACTACAAGGCCATATAGCCCACTGGTTGAGCCAGGTGGGGGTGAAATGGTTGCAGGTTGGTCTGATTACATCTATATTGCAATCAGGCCAATACCAGCCCCATTTTGAGACTCATTAGGGGTTAAATTAAATTGCCCTGCTTTGTTGTATCCTATCCTCAGTGAATATACACACTGGGAAGGGATAAAATACAACAGGGCCACATTATAGATGATCACAGATCAGCTATAAGTCTGCTTTTACCCCAGCTGCTGATGAAACTCAGCGACAGGCTAAGGGCTAAATGTCAAACAATGCCTAGCAGTTGACGTGGGAAAACATTTCCCCATGAGGTGCAAAGGGCTGCCCTCCCCCAGAAGATTGTACTGCAGTCATGGGGGGAAGGGCTGCCTCTTTGCACTTGGTGGGGTAACACATCTGCTTTGAACACATCTGCAAAGGGTTCTTCCCTTCCGCTTGACCTCTCCCACCATCCACCGTACTCTTTCTCTTTGTACCCAATGGGGGAACTTTCCCCTATGAAGTGCAAAACGCTTACTCCCCCATTGATCAGGCTCTTAATATTACTTTACCTTTAGAGAAGTGGATGAAAAAGCCTCTTTGAACCTAAAAAAGGTAAATGGCTGCAACACTTGATGTTGCCAGCTCCTGATAAAGGATTCTCTGCACATTATTCACAAGGAAACCTGAGTGTGTCAGACCACCCGGCGTGACTCAGAAGTCCAGGTTCTTCCTCAGCTAACAAAGTTAGTTTATCTGTGGGTTATACCCTGAAAGCTTCCCTACCTTTCCCATTCTTTAGCAGTTCAGTAATTTATTTATTTATTTACAATATTTTTTTACCGCTTTCCCGACCCATGAGTGACCATCTGAGTATCCATATTGTAATAATGCAAGGCAAATGCAGCTTGACCATTCTACAAGCATTTATTCTGCTACATTGTTTTAATGTAATTAAACCACCCACCCCCTTGATTGGACTCCATATCAGAGAAGCAACATTCTGTTTGGATCACACCAAACAGCATTTTGCTCCTCCCCTTGGCCTCAAGTGGATTTCTAAAAGCCACTCTATATGGACCCAGGCTTTGCACTTGATGGAGGGGAAAAAACCTGTAAAAAGAGGGGGAGAGGAATAGGAAAGATCAGGGAAGGGAAGGGAAGAGGGTTTACACCAGGAGGGCCAATGTAGACAAGCTCTCAATTCAACAAGGTGCTTCAAGGAATAATTTTCAAGCCCCATTCCTCACCTTCAAGCCACAATAGAACGAGGGTTATTTTTTGTTATCTAGGTGAAACTCGGAAAATTAGAATATCATGCAAATGTCCATTAATTTCACTTAAAAGGTGAAACAAACATAAGAGATAGACTCACTACACACAAAGGGAGATATGTCATGCCTTAATTCATTATAATTGTGATGATCATGGTGTACAGCATACATGAGATTATGTGATGATTATAGGGTATGAGATTGGGGGTTGGGGTTTTCATAAACTGTAAACCATAAGCTTCAATATTATAACAAAGTATGACTTGAACTATCTCGCTTTGCATGTAATGAATCTATCTCATACATTTGTTTCACCTTTTAAGTTGCATTACTGAACTGAATGAACATTTGCACGATATTCTAATTTTCCGAGTTTCACCTGTAAACTAGCATCTTTTCTGTTTAACCAGCTAAACACATACATGGATCAAGCACAGAGCTGTCCAGGTGCTTAAAAAAAGAGACTTGATGCACAAATGCTCACACTGAAATATAAAAGTTAGTCTTTAAAGTGCTACAGCATTTTTGGTTTTGTTTTATTTATTTTCTGCTGTGCCTGAAACACAGAGTAACATGGCTACTATTCCAAAGATTCAACCGTTTAATGTAGCTAATCCTTGGAAGCACATTCACCAAACAGCAATATTTTTTACAATTTGAATAATTTGTGCTAAAACATTACAACTTGGCTCCATTTGTGCTCACTTTCTTCTCAAGAGAGTGCCATGGTTATCAAGAATAACTTTATTGTTCCTTATCTTTGTGAGTGAGAAAGAACCTAGAAGTCTGTTAGAGCATCCCTCCTAGAGAATAGCTGCCCACCTCACATGTTCATCTCAAACAGTGCAGCTCCAGGAGCCCACACCAAGAATGGAGAGGAAGACCTTGAAAAAGTAAGAGGGACTTCTCAGTGGTGGTACACATATTCTAGAACACCTTATCAATGGAGCTGCTCCAAGCTCCATCCATGGACATATTCAAAAGACAGTTAAAACACTTGCTCTTTAAAGAGGCCTTCCAAAAGATCCTTCCTAATAGTAGTTATAGCTTTTGTTTTGTTTTTGTTTTCATTTTTAGTTTAGTTTTTTCTTTCATATGTTGCCATTAGAAGGTGGATGATAATCATATTATATTTGTTTTGTACTGTTACTTTAAGGTTGAAAACCACCTAGAGTGCGAATACCATCCAGATGCATGGTATATAGATAGTGTACAATAAAATAGATACTGTATTTTTTGGACCATAAGACGCACCTGACCATAAGATGCACCCAGTTTTTAGAGCACGAAAACAAGAAAACAATTCTGAACCAAATAGTACTGTATATATGTGCACCACCAACCAGTGGTGACGCTGCAGGGGAAATGGGTGGGCAGGCCAATTGCACTGAGGCAGGAAGCGATGTTCTAGCCTAGCCTCTTGCTTTCCCTGCAACCAGGAAGCATGGCTTCCCCCTCCATTTTGATGACATGGAGCAGGGACAAAGGAGCAGGGAACAACAAGAAAGGTAAATGAAACCCTTTATTTTTATGCACAGGTTTGGTTTCCCACTTAAATGCATTGGGAACATACAAACAGAAAAGCTTTAGAATACAAGAAATTAATTTCCAATGCATTTAAATGAGGAATTGCAATTGTCCCCTCTTGTGGCCACCTGTGGTAATGGCCCACCAAAAATATGTTTTTCTTTCCCTTCTCCTGAAGCCGAACTGCACCGGAGCAGCTGTGGTGGTGGCAGTGGAGGTCTTCAGCCAGCCGCTGCTGTTGTAAAATATCCTTTTACAACAGCCTTGCTGGACAGCATGTGAACTATAAGACACACCCTCATTTCCACCCCACTTTTGGGGGGGAAGTGCATCTTATGGTCCAAAAATATGGTAAATAAATAAAGTCTCAATACGATTCTGATCAAGGGGACCAAGATGTGATACCTAAATACCATGAGCTGTAAATATGTACATAGGAGATGCAACCATATCACTAAGATTACTTTTAATTCCAACTTCAGGCTGCAGAACATAATTTAGTTTTTCTATGTGCAGGAACCAATTAATGGATTTTATTTTATTAATGCCACAGTTTGCAGAGACTACCAGCTAACAAGGCCTATAACTCTATTTCAGAATTGACCCAGCCTGCTGTAGAGTGGATTTTAGAAAGGGTACAAGATGATAAGAGAGGTATTGATCTAAAACAGGGTTCCCCAACTTTGGGTCCCCAGATGTGTGCTGACTTGGGCTTCTGGTAATTGAAGTCCAAGAACACCTGGGGGCTCAACATTGATAAACCTTGACTAGAGAGTCACAAGAGACTAGTAAAATGCATCACAATTGAATTAACTTCATGGTCTTCATTCTCTTCTTTTGAACATTTTATTCATAACATCTACATTCCATCTTTTCCCTCATGTCCTCAAGGGGAGGCAAATGGTTCTCCTCTCTGATTTTATTCCATCAGATCGATAAGACTGGAAGGAGAGAGGCGGGCACAGAAACACCCAGCAAGTATGATGGGTCAGGGGTGAATAAATTCTTGCTCATCCTATCCTTGATCCCAAAGATGAAGAGCAACACAGTTATTCTTGCTGACACTGTGCTTTGTGTCACTCTTGACTAGAGAAGAGTGTTAGCACAAATGAGGCCAAGTTGCAATGGTTTTGCACATATAATCCAAATTGCACAAAATGTTGATGGCTGCTGTTCTGGTGAAAGTGCTTTCAAGGAGTTTGATTCTGATAGGCTCCAGATTGACTCAGGGTTCCCTCCTTCCAAGGTCAGTAAAATGAGTACCCAGCATGTTTTGGGCAGAAATGCTAATGACCTTGTGAACTGCTCAGAGAGTGTACTAAGTGGTGTGGGGTGGTATATAACTATAATTGCTATTGCTAAACAGGTGGCTTTAAAGAGGCCTAAGCTTAAAGTATGATGTTCCCAATGCAACCTTAGCTTTGCTTACAAGCCAGTGAGGAACAGAATTCAGCATGCTAAACAAATACAGGATCTAAGATGGGGACAGGACCTCAAAAAGATTGGCTGGAAGGACTTCAAGATTTGAAGTTAGGAGTACAAAGAAGTATCTTCATTTTCTCCTGGAAAATATTGGAACATAGCACCTCTCCTTCTCCTATCTTTAGGATTCCTTAGAATGTGGAAATCTCGAGAGAGTTTCAACTAACTAGCCATTGATCTATGACTGTGCCTCAATTACACAACCTAAACCAACTGCTGTATGGTCATATAAACCTTGGTCTGGTTACAGCTATGAGACTAATAATTGCCCAAAAAAATGGAAAATAAACATATCTGGGGGCCTATAGGAATGGTACAAGGAACTATGGAACATTGCATTAAATGCTAAATTAACATGTGAATTAAAATTCAAGAAAGGAGAGATAAGGAATAATGAGTTTGAACTTATATGGTGAGAGTTTATCAACTATGTCTTTCAGAAAACAAAGGGAGTTAAACCAAACCAGGAAGTCATACAATTTCAGAAATAATTGATGGAAAATATGTAAATTAGAAGGAATAATAGTTAAGATCCCAGGTGGAGGGTGCAAGGTGTTTATGTACTTTAATAATCAGTGTTTAAATTAGATTATAAATAAAAAGATAATTTGAAGGGATCAAATTATAAGACATTGTAGTCATTAGGGGCAGTGTGTATGGTGTATTTTTGTTTAGAAATCTTATATTAGGTGTCCATGTGGTTGTTTTAGTGTGTTTTGTATGTTATACAAGATAAATTAAAATATTTTCCAAAAAAATTTACCCAACCTAAACTAACTGCTGTAGAGACATATAAACCTTAATCTGTGTTTTCATGTAAAGCATAGCTCAATTTAAATATAAAGTCACAAGTGTGAAAACATTATGAGTGTTCCAATGTCTTGTTTTAATTCAAATACATATCTCAGCATTTTATGGGACAATCCCATCCCAGGAATTTGGACACCTAATTTCCATTAACACTGATAGACATTGAGTAGCCAGCTGCAGGAAGAGAAACACCCTTGCCTTGCAGAGATTAGTAAAATGTATTTCTATTTTGGCTTCATGCAGATTCATTATATCCAGACATAACAAAAGACTCTTTTTAGAAAGTACGTGTGTTCTCACTTCAACACAATCTACTACACACTTCTTTTTTCAGTTACATTATTTCTTTTATTCCTTCCCCTCAAAAAACAGGGTAGGCTGGAGATAGTTACTGGAAGATCTTTTGAAGGAGTCTTTGTCTGTAAAGGCACTTCCCCTTTCCATATTAAAGCTTTAGGATTTTTTTGAGGTCATGTTGTGTTGTTTTATTGCCATCTGCTGGCTAATGCTTGTAAAACACTTTCTAAATGATGCACATTTTACTAGCGTAAGTATTCCAAACGAATGAATTCTCTCTCCTCCTCCCCTCTCAACTTCATTAGAGCAATAGTCCCATACTAAAGGGGAACAATAATTCAGGGTAACTTGGAAGTAACTACTTAAAATAATGAGATGGGAAAGAAATATTTGCTAACTAGTTTTAGCTATTTACTGTCCAGATTCTTTGGACTCTTTACATTAGTATAGGTGCAATGATGTACATTCCAGCAACAAATTGCCACTTGTACAACACTCATGTGAGTTCATTCACAGTGTGACACACAGCCCACAGTTCATTAACTCATCCAGATTCACTGAGGAGGGGCATTTCCAGTCAAAATTTGCCAATGCCAGAGGATTAACAACCTCTGCCACTTACCACTTGATGCTCACCGAAGTCTCAGGAAATGTCTTTGTTTCATGAGGTTTCCAGGAGAGGAAACCAATCCCAGACCAATCACCATCCATTTTCAACTGGTCCCATAGTTTATTGACTCAGCATGAAGATGTTTGCACATATATTCCACTTAGACAATAGCAGCACACCCAATAAGCAACCAGGGAGGGGAGGAGACTAGGGAGAGACATAGGGAGTGCACATAATTACTATAATTATGGCAAGATAAGCAGTGGTCACTGCATCACAACTCATGTGTTTTTCTTGTTGCACTTTTATTGGTGGTGGTGGTGGTGGTGCAGAACCTGGGAGGGGACGTCTCTAGGAGTTAGTAGTGAGCCATTCACAAGGCCCAGCTGCCTGGAAATGTTTCCCTGTATGCCACATGTGCTATAGGTACGGATTACAGAATATGAACCTTAACAGGAATGCGAACAGCTGCTGGCTTCATTTCATTACCTAACTGTTCACCATTGATGAGGTTTCATTATAATCTTGCACACTGTCTATAGCTGGAGTGACTGGGAGGAACTTTTCTGGACTGAGGTAACTGTTTATCTATCGCAGCAATACCCTATCATTCCTTCCTCTGAATTTAAAGGTAGCCTCACCATTCTCTGCTCTTTACTTTTCCCCTCTCTTTGTTTGTTGTCAGTTATTTGTTGCTGTAGAGTGGTTTGGTTGGTTGCTAGCATGTGTGCAGGAAAGAAAGCAACACACAGATTCCAAGTACTGTAACTGTAAGTAAAGATAGGTATTTTTATTGTTTCTCCTACAAATATCTCCAAGTGAGTTATTGAGACTTTGACTGCCATTTAAAGAGAAAGGGATGGATTCTGGGAGATTTTTACCCATTCTTTTCAGTGAGTGCAGCTTCTACTGTACAGCTGAAGGGAATTATACCAGATATTTAGAACTCTGCAGTTCTTTCCAGTACATAATATATTACCATATACATTATTACACTAGGGGTCTTTTGAGGAGAGGAAGACCTAAAACATATTAGTGCCAAAAATTTAGAAAACAGCTCATTTACGCATATTTTTGCTCCTTGAAAGCATAAGGTGGTGGACCAGCAGTAGGTTTTGATGCCACACTCTTCCAAATTCCAAATTATGGTATTCAGTTCAGTTTATTAAAGGTAAAGGTAAAGGTCACCCTTGCTCAAACGCCAGTCATATCCAACTCTAGGGTTCAGTGTTCATCTCTGTTTCATAGCCGAAGCAGTCTGCAAGTTCAGATGCTACACCAAATGATGATTAGCCTAGCCAAGAAATAACCAGTTGGATATGTAAGGAAGGAGAATAGAGAACTCAATGAACTCATTCTTGGGAAGGTCATGTGCCTGTTTTTGTATTTAAAACAGGTCAGAAATATTATGTATGGACAGAAGTAGAATGTCAAAAAATACTTTAATAACATGGAAACAACACACACCTAGTACCTGCCCAGGCATTAAGCTTTAATATGTCAGCCAGGGTTGCCAAATCTCAGAGCACTGGCTGAAATATCAGGAAAATCCTATGTTTCTCTGGGTCCTTTAGAGAAAGGCATGCATCCTGCAATGTATGTGTTATGTATGCATGTTCACTGTACTCTTAAGATAAGAATGTAACCACTCCAAATACAATGTATCTCAGCTGTAAAGGAACGCGAGCAAGCAGCCCATAGAGGGCAGCTGCGAGCGTTCAGTCTCACATGGTTCATATTGCTCAATCACGGACAGCCGCGGGAAAACCTTCCCCGCATTATCAGGAGGAGAAAGAACTACTGAAGAGAGGCGTGCCTGGGCGAGGCCACGCCGGTAGCGACCAATGAGCTACCGTGCTGCAAGATTCAAATGTACAATGCTACTGTATATATTGAGATGTATCACCGCCATTACCTCATGCTCCACCGGATCATCATGCAATAAACCTGTGTTAAGCCAACCCTTCGGCTGTTCTGTTGTCTTTGGTCCCATACAGTAAAGTATGTCCATGGAGGAGGAAAAACTGTGGTTTTTGTAGGTGCACTGTCTTTAAATATGGGGTGCCTATCTCCAGTCATTGCCAACTGACCACCATGCCACTAATGAGAATGGATGGGATATCTTCTGCCTTGATGCCGCAGAGGATCTTGCACTCTGTTCTGAAAATGAAAACCCTGGATCCAATCCAAAGAGAAGGCACTCCACTATTTCCTAAGGAGAAAGGGAATCCAGACCACTTCCTTTTCATTCTGTTCAGTACGGTAGCTTTTCTTAATCAATAAGGCATGAAGTCCTGCCTACCTAGCAGTTCGAAAGCAAGAAATTGCAAGTAGATAAATAGGGACCACTTCGGTGGGAAGTGTTATGTATTGAATGAATGTTGCTTGGTTCCCTTTAACAGAATGTATCCAGTCAATGTATCCAATTGTATCTAATCATAGACACATTGTAGCAAGCTGTATAAGGATGCGAGCTAAGTGGCCACAGGTGGCAGTAGCGAGCATCCAGCTCATATGGTACAGATTCTCCGAATGCCTGCAGAGCGGGAAACCTTCCTGCCACACCGCACCTGGAGAGGATGGGCGTGACGATCTATGACATCACGCGGACAGTAGCCAATGAGCTACCACACCGGGATATTCAAATGTACAGTGTACTATAAATAGAGCTGTTTGTTCGCCATTACCACATGTTCACCCTGACCATCATGCAATAAAGTTGTGTTTAGCCCTATTGTGGCTCCTTCTATCGTCTTCCTTGCAAGACACTAAATTGGCGACGAGGATGGGATAATGGCATCCCGCAAGGTGAACATCGCTCCATTCGACACTTCGAAGCCAGAGAAATGGGAACTCTATGAACAGCAGTTCCTATGTGATGGACCTCGAGGGCATCGCGGAAGAAGCCCAGCGCTGAGCATTCCTGCTGGCCCAGTGCGTCCTGGAAACGCTAGAGCTGGCAACGAACCTCCTGATGCCGAGGCCGCTCAGGGAGGTACCCCTAGACGAGATCTTCACCGAGCTGAGGAAGCACTTTTGCCCGAAAGTGTCGGTGTTCCCGGCAAGGCTGGCCTTTCAGCAGTGGTGCCAGCAGGCCGGTGAGTCCATGGCCGACTTCGTGGCAGCTCTGAGGGTAGCTGCCGTGCCTTGCCGGTGGGGAGCATCCCTGAGTGAGGCGCTGTGAGACAGGCTCCTGCTGGGACTGCGAGATGAGGGGGCCAGGAAAAAATTACTGGCCAAGGACGAGAGCATTTCCTTCGAGCATGTCCTGCTCATTGCCCAAGCCGCCAAGTCAGTGCAACAAGGCGAAAGGGGTGTGCCGGGTCAGGGCTGCGGCGGCTGGGAGCCCCCCCGCCAGCAATCCCAGTCCACAGCTGTTCCTCCCACGGAGAGCAGGGGCCCTCCGAGTCCACCACATCCACCTCCGACTTCAGCGAGGTGCAGAGGAGACCCAAGGTTCGAGACCGCGCTAGAGAGGACTGCCACTGCGACGGATGCGGGGCATCCCACGACCGGAACCGATGCCCATTCCAGAAGGCAGAGTGCCACAACTGCGGGCAGCACAGGCACATCGCCAGGCGGAACGGCCCCAACGGAAAGCAGATGGGGTCGGCAGGATCTTCGACGACGATGAACCACAGGAGCACCGCGTGTCTTGATGAGTTCCCAACAACCACGACCAGGCGGTTCACAGCGTGCCTTTGAGGCACCCCCGTTATTTTGTTGAGGTACTGATTCAAGGGGTCCCAGTTAGGATGGAGATAGACTCGGGGTCGTCGTACTCCATCATCTCCCACTGGGAATTTTTGTGCATTCCCCCAAAGTCATGCCCCAAGCTGAAAGCCCTAAAGACTAATCTACGGGACGTTCAAGGGAAAAGTATCCCAGTGTTGGGGGTTGGGGGGTTCAAGGTGAAGTTTAAGAGGCGTGCCGCGCAGTTGCCCCTAGTAGTCTTAAGGGAGGGGTCCTGCTGCCTCCTAGGGACACAGTGGTTTGGCCCCCTGGGGGTTTTCATTGGAGGCATACATGCCGTGCAGGCTGACCCGATCACGGAGGTATGTAATGCGCACCCTGCCATCTTTGAGAAGGGGCTCAGGAAGTTCAAGGGCCCCCCAGTTTCATTCAACATGGATCCCAACATCCGGCCCATCAGGCTCAAGCCAAGGAGAGTGCCCTTTGCACTAAAGGACAAAATTGAGACTGAACTGGACAAACTGGTGGATCAAGGGATTTTGGTACCTGTGGATTCCGCTGAATGAGAAACCCCCATTGTTATGGCGCTTAAGGCTAACGGGGAGGTCAGAATCTGCGCTGACTACAAGTGCACAATTAACAAGGCAATTCGCCCAAATGCATACCCGGTGCTGGTAGTAAGTCACCTGTTAGCAACACTGCCTGGGGGGAGGTGTTTCGCCAAGCTAGATTTAGCACAGGCATATCAACAATTAACGGTGACCCTAGCTGCAGCCACCGCTCAAACCATTGTTACTCATAAGGGAGCCTTTAAAGTGACACGCCTCCAATTTGGCGTAAATTCGGCTCCAGGAATTTTTCAGTCCCTCATGGAAAGATTGTTGAAAGGGCTCCCAGGTGTTTTCCCTTACTTTGACGACGTTTTGATAACGGCGGGGGGAGAACAAGAATTGGCCAAGAGGTTAGACCGGGTACTAACCGTGTTCGAGAAAGCGGGGCTCAGGTTGAGAAAGGATAAGTGTGTGTTTTTTGCTGAAGAGGTAGAGTTTCTGGGTTTCCGGATAACCCCTGAGGGAATCAAACCAGCAGAGTCAAAGGTGTCGGCAGTGCAGAATGCCCCTCGCCCCACCACCAAGGCCGAACTACAGTCCTTCCTAGGACTCCTAAATTTTTACCACTCTTTCCTGCCGGGAAAGGCATCAGTAGCAGAGCTGCTGCACAAACTACTCAAGAAAGATGCGGCTTGGCGGTGGGGGGACAGCCAGGAATGGGCATTCTGAGGGCTCAAGCAGCTTCTATCCAAGGCTATCTTGACCCACTTCGATCCCAAGAAACCTGTTGTGTTAGTCTGTGATGCCTCACCGGTGGGGGTGGGGGCAGTCCTATGCCACGTGTTAGAGGGCGGGCGAGAAGCCCCGGTGGCATTCTATTCGAGATCCCTGTCCAAGGCAGAGTGCAACTATGCGCAAACAGATAGGGAAGCCCTGCCAATTGTTGCGGGAACCAAAAAGTTTCATGACTTCCTTTATGGCAGACCATTCACAGTCGTAACCGACCATAAGCCCCTGTTAGGAATCTTTACCACTAACAACCCCGCAGATCTTGTCCCCAAGGATGCTGCGATGGGCCATTTTCCTCAACGCGTACCAGTATGCGTTGATCTACCATCCTGGCAAGGAGATCAGCCATGCCGATGCCCTTTCCAGGTCACCCCTCCCACAGGCAGGGGGCCCAGAGTGCGAGGTAGAGCAGGACCACCAGGTGCTCCTGATCGAGGCTCTAGAGTCTCCCCCGATACTGCCAGCAGAGAATGCTAAAACTATAGCAAAAGACAAGTCATTGGCCCTAGTCAGTTCATGGGTACAAAATGGGTAGCCAGCAACCTCCCCTACAGATGAATTCAGGGTTTATGGCAGGAGGAGAGATGAACTCTCCTTAGAAAGGGGCTGCCTACTCTGGGGACAGCGGGTAATAATGCCCGAAGTTTTGAGGTCTCTGGTGCTAAAAGTGTTGCATATCAGCCACCCGGGGATCGTGCACTCCAAAGCGCTAGCTAGAAGTTACGTCTGGTGGCCCAAGTTGGACGCAGACATAGAACACTTGATTGGCATGTGCGAGAGCTGCCAAAGCACCCGCCCTGAGGAGTCCCGACTTCCTCACAGAGAATGGGACACAGCTCGGGGGGGCCGTGTCACATCTGCATGTAGATTTCGCGGGTCCCTTCAGGGGTACCCTGTTCCTCATAATAGTGGACGCTTACTCCAAGTGGTTGGAGGTAATCCCGATGGCCAGTACATCGTCAGCTGCGACGATTAAACAATTACAGAAGGTATTCAGCTGCTTTGGGTTACCTGACGTACTTGTGAGTGATAATGCCACAACTTTCATGTCAGCGGAGTTTCAGGGCTTCATAGAGATAAATAAGATTCGCCACATCACCTCTGCCCCTTTTCACCCCGCTACAAATGGTCAAGCGGAACGCTTAGTGCGAACAACGAAGGACACATTGCGTCGGATGGGCCCTGGGGAATTGAACTTGCAACTTTGCCAATTCCTGTTAAGGTATCGTGTAACCCCTTTAGCGTCGGGTCTGTCGCCCGCCGAGCTCCTCATGCGGAGGAAACCCGCCACAATCCTCTCACACTTAGACCCAACCAGGGTGGAGGACACAGGTAGAAACATAGAAACGGGGGGCACCAAGAGTTTTGGGATCGGCAAGGCAGTGCATTGCCGGAATTACGCTGCCGGCGGACCTACTTGGGTGCCTGGAGTAGTGATCGGGCAAACGGGGCCAGTCTCCTACAATGTCGAGAAAAGCACAGGACTCCTCTGGAGGAGGCAGGCCAACTAGCTCAGGGGTAGGATAGTAGGTAGGCAAGACAGGAGTGACCAAGCAGAGAATTCAGTGTTAGGGTTCTCCCCCACCTGCTTATCCCAAGGGGGCGTCGCAGACCACAGGGGGGAGGGAAATGACACAAATCCGCATCCTTTTGACCCCCCGGGTTACAGGAACAATTTGGAAGAGGAGGATTTTGAAGAGTTAGACTTTGAGTTAGGAAACCAGGGGATTTTTTGGAGTGGTCCCCCACCCGTCCGAGCGAAGAGCGGGGTTTTGCTTTAGTCCCTGGAGCCCCCGGTTTCACATCCCTGGAGTTTACTCCTACACCCAGACCTCCCCAATCCCCGGCTCAGAACTCGCGGCCAATCGCTAATGAGTTATCCTCTCCCATTGCAGGATGAGGACAGAGTAATCAAGAGCATGCAGGGACCACAGGTCAAAGCACAGCTGCCACTCACCTGAAGCGAACATGCGGGAAGCCTCAGTGGCTGAAGGACTTCGTCCTTACCTAGGGGGGAGGGGTGTTATGTATTGAATGAATGTTGCTTGGTTCCCTTTAACAGAATGTATCCAGTCAATGTATCCAATTGTATCTAATCAGAGACACATTGTAGCAAGCTGTATAAGGATGCGAGCTAAGTGGCCACAAGTGGCAGTAGCGAGCATCCGGCTCACATGGTACAGATTCTCCGAATGCCTGCAGAGCGGGAAACCTTCCCGCGGACAGTAGCCAATGAGCTACCACACTGGGATATTCAAATGTACAGTGTACTATAAATAGAGCTGTTTCTCCGCCATTACCACATGTTCACCCTGACCATCATGCAATAAAGTTGTGTTTAGCCCTATTGCGGCTCCTTCTATCGTCTTCCTTGCAAGACACTAAAGGAAGGTAACAGCGTTCCGTGCACTCTGGTGTCTAGTCATGCCTGCCACATGACCATGGAAATGTCTGCAGAAGCAGACAGCGCTGGCTCTTCGGCTTAGAAACAGAGATGAGCACTGCAGCCTAGAGTCGGATATGACTGGCTTTCGAGCAAGGGAAACCTTTACCTTTAAGGCATGAAAGGAAGATGCAATGCAGGAGTGGGTTGGTTTGGTTTCTTAAATGACACGATTGTCTTTTTTTTTTATAATGAATTTCTTGAAATTATATAATTCCTAATCAGAGATGCCACTTCAGATTTTGACAGAATATTGGGATGGCAATATGCAACTACAGTGGTACCTCGGATAAAGTCTGATTCGGATAAAGTCCGATTCGGATAAAGTCGCAATTTTCATGCACACGTGATGCATCGCATAAAGTCTAAAACTGCTTTAAAAATGGACGTTTTCTGAGGTATTTGGTATAGGAACCTCAGATAACATCCATTTTTGGGACGTTATCTGATGCATCGCCCATTTGATTTGTATAAAGTCCAAAATCAGATAAAGTCCAAACTTGTGGAATGGAGTTTGGATGTTATCCAAGGTTCTACTGTATTGCCAAGGAGATACTGCGAGAAAGCTGGATATTTCAAGATTACTTAATGGGAAACCTTTCTATGGCCATAACTGTTGATTTAAACATCAAAGGTCAAGCAAGAATGAAAAGGTGTTGTGCCTTTTTTTAAATGCATGACTAGACATTCTCACATGTAGACACAGTTATTTATTGAAGATATTTATCCTGCCCCATAGTTCTGCGAAGCTCTTGAGACAGTGTGTATTAGAATGCATTAGGAAAAACATACCTTTACAATCTACCTCAGATTCCATTTTAAATAAAAACCAGGAGCCAGCTACTGTGTGTGGCAACCCATAGTGAAGTGTTCTCTGTCTGATCAAATGTCTTTTAGCATCACTAGAAATCGTTCCAGAGGTTATCCCTCTCTGAGATATGTGCCCCAAAGTTGTCTCAAATGTCACCATTTGTAAAACCTTCTAAGGGACATACCTGTACTTCTTCATACAGCCAAGCCTGCAGAATAATGGATGCAGCATATTCTCGCACAGATCTCCAGTCCTAACATGAACAATATGATATCAATAGCTGTAGCCTTCCCCACTTTCTTTCCAGTCAAAGTATGTAGTAGGACACCCACTACTCTGTATATTCCAGTGAAACCTGGTCTATTTTTAAATTTATTTTAATACACTTAACTAATAAAGCAAAGGGGGGAAACTAAACCACAGGCGAGGAGAAAAGAAAAAGTGTTCCAAATGAAGAGGTAGAAGCAGGTTATCTAAATGTTTAAAAAATTCAATTGCCTATTAAGAAAAATGGGATGCTGCCCCCACCCCAGATTCACATAACCCCAAACCAACCTACTCTTGCCTAAATGATATTCTGTGGGTCAGAAAGGGAGAGGAAAGCAGCATCAAATAAGAATATTTCTAATTTGTAGACAAAGAGTAGTGTTTGCTGTTGTTACCTGCCATCAAGTCTTATGGTGACCCTGTGAATGAGAGATCTCCAAAACATCCTGTCCTCAGTAGTCCTGTAAAGCTATAACCTGAAGCTTCTCTTAAGGCAGGGGTTCCCAACCCCCAGCCCATGGGCCTAATTGGGTCCATGTATATCATTAATCTGGCCCACAGTGACCACCTGGGCACCTCTAGACCCGCCCACCACCACCGGAAGTCGCAACACATCACTTACCACCATGGCAGTGGTAGCAGGAATCAGGCAGATTTTCCAGGGGTTTGCACAGCCTTCACTGCTTCCCAGGATGGCAGGAGGCTTTTTGGAGCATTTTTGCTCTGGTTTTGAAATTTTCCAAACCTTTTCCACTGTGCTTTGGCAGCTGGAGAGCAGTGATGGATGACTTCTGGTGCCGGGTGAGTTTACGTAGGTGCTTGGGATCCCAGAACAGAACCAGGAAGTCATCCACTGCCACTCTCCAGCTGCTGAATTGCAGCAGAGAAGGCTCAGAAAATTCCAAAATTGGAGCGAACATGCTCCAAAAAGCCTCCCACCACCCTGGGAAGGGGCAGAGGCTATGCAAAACCCTGGAAAAACTGCACAATACCACCACCACCACCGCTGTCAATGATGACAATGACAACCCAAACATAAGTTGTGACCACATCCACGCCTCTGACCCCCACAGCTGAGCGTAGTGATGGGAACTGGCCCCTGGCAGGAAAATGGTGGGAACCCCTACCTTAAGGAATCAATCTATCTCACATTTGATGTTTCTCTTTCCCTGTTGCCTTCCACCTTTCCCAACATTATTGTCTTTTTCCAGAAAATCTTGACTTCTCATAGTGTCCCCAAAGTAGGACAATCTCAATTACATCAATAGTATTCTAGTTAGATTGTTACATGCTGTCAAGTCAGAACCAACTCTTAGTGCATTCCCCCTTCAGAATACACTCTCAGATACATCACTGTTCTTGGATGCCCAGGAAATGGGGATTGTATGTGAGTATAGACAGGTAATTTGACTAGGACTCACCTTCTTTGGTTAGACTGGAAACTGGTCGAAGTCTCCCTTTTTAGTTTAAGCAAAAATTTGGGAAGGAGAGACAGATAACTTTTCATCCAGTCAAAGCAGCCCATAACCTCGCTAGCTGCCCACCAAGACCAAGTCAGTCTCTCTGTAATGACAAACAAGGCTGGCCTTGGCTATTACAACTTGGTGTAAATTACACTCTGATAATGTTATCAGCCATAACCATGCACTACTCTTTCTGATGAACTAAAAGGTTCCCCTCCCCTGTCAGGTACCATACATCTCTAGAGAATCTCTTCATCTTAGGAAGCCTTCAGCAGTCATAGAAGAGAATAGGGAATGATTTAATGTTCAACTAGCAGCTGCAATTTTCTGCTTTAAATCATTCCCTATCCTGTTCTTCAGCTCTTGAAGGATTTCAGACACTATTTACATGAGAATCATGACACTTCATAGCTATGAGCATTCAAGTGATGTGATTATCTTGTCTGCAAAGTAGGGAAGATATGTATAAGAAGACTTAGGGCAAACTAAGGTATGTGGCAGATGTTGGAAAGGAGCTGTAGGGAAAAACTCACTCCTAAATTGTCCCCTGCAAATCTTTCTAAATTCTGACATAGCTTAATAGAACTGCTTCATTCCTTCAGGTCCAATGGGAAAGAATCAGAAAATACGCTGAGGAGGGCAAAGGGAAACCAGTCCTAAGTTTTCAAATGGGCTTCCCAAAGACTTTTGCATGGATACCACTTTCTGTAGGTCTTTCACCACGTAGCTTCACCTGACTTTTTAGGCAAGAATTTGGCATGACAGTAGAACTATTTTGGTGTTTTGACTGGAATTTTTTATTTCCCTGTTAAAATTTTAAAGGTGCTATGTTATTGCTACTATGGTTTTTGTTATTTTAACTGCATTTTAGGATACACTATTTATATTTATATTTATATTTATATTTATATTTATATTTATATTTATATTTATATTTATATTTATATTTATATTTATATTTATATTTATATTTATATTTATATTTATATTTATATTTATATTTATATTTATATTTATATTTGAATTAAGAGACAAAGAAGAGAACAAATAAACAAAAACAACAACTCAGTAGAATTTAGAATGTTTAAAGCAGGAGTTCTCAGCATATTTCAGCCGTGGGCCATACTATTCCCCCTAATACAGCTGAGTGGGTCAGACTGGTGGGTCCCCCCACCGTAAATGCTTCCATAAACACATCCGCTGCTGTTGTAAATAAGTTTATGATGGCCATGGACTCGTTTACAGCTGTTGTAAATGTGTTTATGATGGCCATAAATGAGTCTGTGGCCTATTCTAGTGAGGGCAATGGCAGCTGGAGCAAGGTCAGGGGCTGGATTATTTGGCACTGTGGGCTGGATCCGGCCCATGGGCTGTAGCTTAAGAACCCCTCATTTAAAGCAAAACCAGTGGACTTTGCCATAAAAAGTATTGCCAGCTACGATTTGTGCCACAAAGGCAAATAAAATTCTGCCTTCCTCCTCTTAAATGCAAAGAATGCAAGCGCGGCACCAAAATGGCCACCGCGCTCTTTGCGGGACCCCCCCCACCGGACTTCGACATCCGGGTAGTTAGGGGGCGTGGCCAGCACCCTTTAAAAGGGGTGGCCACGAGGCAGCCGAGCTGCCATTTCGCGAAGCGACGGAGAGGAGAAGTTTTTCCCCAATCGCTCCGTCGCTCTTCCCTTTAGCTGGGAAGCCTCTTTTGGCAGCGGTTTCTTCTTCGCTTCTTTTCTTCGGCTTCCCAACGATTTGCAGCAATGCCTTCCAAAAAGAAGGCGATGGCGAACGCGGTTCGCACTTCACGGAGGCGCCAGCCGGGTCGGAGGACCGCGACTGCGCCCCCTCAGCAGACCCCCTTTCTGGGGGCGCCCACCGGGACCGGTGGGATGGGGTCGAATGCTCCCTGGCCTGAGGCTGGGCAGCCTCAGACCGGCCCTGCAGGGGATGCGGCAACCGGCCTGCAATCAGCGGCCACCGGCCCAGGCCTGGCGCATAGCCAGGCTGGGCCTTCGGGCCTTGGCTTGCAGCTTCCAGCGGTGGGCTTTAACCAAGGGAGTTGGCTGGGTTCCCTTCCCTGGCAGGGCATGCCCCCTGCTCCTCAGAGGCCGGTGGTTGGGGCATAGCCATATTCGGGCCCCGGGGTCCAGAGACCTGGCCCGGCGCCAGCGACCGGTGGGCCGGCCAGCCCTTTGCCCCCCATCAGCGTTGGGGGCTATGTAAACGTTGATGCCCTACTGGCCCGCATAGCGGCCCTGGAGGCATCTTTAGGGGTAGTTAATCCATACGGGGCACCTTTTGGTTTACAGGTCAACTCAGCGCCTGCCGGTCCTCGGCAGGCAGCCGAAAGGGTGGAGCTGCCTGAGGCGAGTAGGTCGGCGCCAGCCACGGCCTCGCAGCTCCCCACGCAGCAGATGCCGCCAGCAGGTAGTGGTCAGGCCCCATCTACGAGCTCGTTTGCGGTCGCGAGCTCCGACGCCCACAGTGGGCCGGAACCCCCGGTGGGGGCGGCCCATGGGGGTGCAACTTGTGAGTATACGGTCCAAGCTAGTGCACCCACACCACAACCCACAACGGGGGAAGGTTTACAGTGGCCGTGGCCTCGCCTGGCTGGGGGGGCGGGTCAGCCGCCGCCGGCCCATCCGGGAACGGCTCCAACACTCCAAGGCCCCTCTTGGGGCGGGGTACCCTGTCCTGCAGGGAACTTACTGGGGGTGGCGGGGCTGGTCCAGGCTCCTTTCATGGTGCCCAGCACTGTCAATGTTCCGGTGTCGGCCTTGCCGACAGCAGGTTATTCGTTGCCCCTCGGGGATCACATGGCCCAGGCCACCAAGGAAAAGATCTGGCGGGGGGAGTATGTGGACATTTTCTCCCTCTTGAATAGAGAACCCACCAAAGAGGAGAGGGAGGGGCAGGACGAGAAGGACAAGGAACAGTCTCGTCGACATAAGCCGCCACGCACGTGGGCCAACTGGTTACCCGCGTACTTTATATACATGGCGGTGTACCTTAGGGCCCGGCCTGACCTGGCAATTCCGATGGTCCAGTATTTGGACAACATATACCGGGCGATGGTTGATTTCCCTGGCCCGTCGTGGTTGGCTTACGACGAGGAATTCCGTATGAGAGTGCCCCTACACCCAGAGATGAGGTGGGATGAGTCCTGCCAGAAGCTGTGGCTTCTGTACATGACCCCCACGCGCCCGGCGCCAGGGGAGAGGTACCATTGTGGACATGCGGTCCAGCAAGCTGCTCCAGCCCAGGCACCCCGCCAGGTGGCGGGGCAGGGGGTTCCAGCCCGCCTGCTGTGTTGGAGCTTCTCGGCCAATGGTGCGTGCAACAGGAAGCAGTGCCGATACAGGCATGAGTGTCCCTCTTGTGCTGGCCCCCATGCCGCCGCCGCGTGTCCTAGGGCAGGCGGACTGTGGGGCAGAGGTAGAGGTGGACAGGGAGCGGGCAGAACTGCCGCAGAGGAAGCTGGTCAAGCAAAAGGCGCCCTCCCCAATTAATGTGGACATGTTGGAGCGTTGGCTCACGATGTACCCGAGGAGGGCAGACGCAGCTTACCTGCTTGAGGGTTTCCAGCAGGGGTTTCACATTCCTTTCACAGGGGTCAGGTCCCCTCAAGATGCACCCAACCTGTTATCACTCAGGGGAAGGGAGGAGGTGGCTGCCATGAGCATTGCTAAGGAGGTTGCTGCTGGCAGGGTCGCTGGCCCTTTCCCTGTTCCACCATTTCCCAATCTCAAGGTTTCCCGTTGGGGTTAGTGCTCAAGAAGTCACCGGGGGAGTTCCGTTTGATACATCACTTGTCTTACCCGGCTGGCCGTTCGGTCAACGATGCTATCCCTGACGACCTTTGTTCGGTCAGGTATACATCTTTTGACCAGGCCCTGCGCATGGTGCGCTCATGTGGCCCGAGTGCACTACTAGCTAAGTGCGACATTAAGTCCGCGTTCCGTCTCCTGCCAGTGCACCCGGGCGACTTTGAGTTGCTGGGTTTCAAGTTCCGGGGTGAATTTTATTTCGACAAAGCCATGCCTTTTGGCTGCTCCATTTCATGCTCGGCATTTGAGCGCTTCAGCACCTTCCTCCAATGGGCCTTTGTTCGCAGGTCAGGGTCCCGGTCTGTAGCCCACTACCTCGACGATTTCTTATTCGGGGGTGAACGGGGCTGGGACACGTGCACGCGTCTCCTGAATGCATTTCAGACGCTAATGAAGGAACTCGGTGTCCCTTTAGCGCCCGAAAAGACCGAGGGCCCTTCAACCAAGCTCACATTCCTGGGGGGTGAGATTGACACGGTTGTGCAAGCATCCAGGTTACCTGTTGATAAGGTTTCCCGGATCGTTGCACTCATTTTGGACTTGCTGGCAAAATGCAAGGTGTCCCTTCGTGAGCTACAGGTGTTACATGGTCACCTCAATTTCGCTTGCAGGGTCATCGCACCTGGCAGAGCATTTGCTCGACGCTTGTGTGACGCCATGACTGGCTTGGCCAGCCCACCACAGGGTCCGACTGAACATGGGCATGAGGGCTGATATGCTCATCTGGCTACAGTTCCTGAGGGAATTCAATGGGGTGTCCTTTTGGAGGTCCGACCTTTTGGTTTCCCCTCGTTTTCAGGTTCAGTCGGATGCATCAGGGTCCCTGGGTTATGGGATTTACTTCAAAGGGAGGTGGGCCTACGGCAGGTGGCCGCCAGCCTGGTGGGGCACGGATCGTTTGCGCGATCTCACGTACCTGGAATTTTTCCCCATTCTGGGAGCTTTGATGCTATGGGGCGAGGAGTGGGCCAATTCGGTCGTCCATTTCTGGTGTGACAATGCGGCAGTTGTCCACATTGTCAACTCACAGACGTCAAAATCTCCCAGGGTTATGGAATTGGTTCGCCAGTTTGTGTTGCGCAGCCTACGCCTCAATGTGCTTTTTAGGGCCAGACATGTTCCAGGTATTAATAACGATATTGCTGACGCTTTGTCCCGCCTGCAGATCCCCCGGTTCCGTGCCTTGGCCCCGGACGCAGAGGAATTTCCCTCGCCGCTCCCGGACGAGATATGGACGCTTGGCAAGGAGAGGTGAACCGGGCGATCGGCATGTCGCTCGCCCCCCGCACGCGTAAGGCGTATAACCATGCATTCAGTTCATTCAGGGCCTTTTGTGCCCAATCACGGCTGCCTGAAAGTTGGCCCATCCCAGTGGCTCACGTCCTCCAATTTATGGTTTACTTACATGCCCAGGGCTTAGCCCCCCACACCATAGCATCCAGGCTGTCAGCGCTGGCATTCATGGCCGAGGTGGGTGGTTTTACTGACAGCACAAATGGTTTTCGCATACGACATGTTTTGGAAGGGTGGGTGCGGGAACGTGGGCGCAGCCCGGATGACCGCCACCCTATTTCTCCAGGGGTACTTACCCACCTTGCACGGGGTTGGCATGACCTATGTTTCGACAGGTATGAGGCAACCCTGTTTCACGCGGCTACTACGGTGGCCTTTTTTGGGGCGCTCCGCATCAGTGAGCTGGTGCTACTGTCTAAGGCGGATGTGAGTCGTAGGGCACTGGAACTCGAAGATGTCTATGTTTTCAATGATTGGGCTCAGCTGAGGATACGCTCCTCTAAGGTTGATCAGCACGGTGTAGGCAGTGGTGTAAGACTGCTACGATGTTCCATGGCAGACATCTGTCCAGTTGGTGCCCTACAGGAGTTCCTTGCACTGCGTGGTACGCACCCTGGCCCGTTTTTCTGTCACCAAGATGGGTCTCCCCTTACTAAATTTCAATTTTGGAAGGTGACCGGTAAGGCACTAGCCAGTGTTGGCCTCCCTGGGGCTCGTTACGGCACCCATTCATTCAGGATAGGGGTGGCTTCCACCGCAGCAGCGTTTGGGGTACTCTGGGGCTGAAATATGCAACATGGGACGGTGGGGATCACGATGTTTTCAGTTGTATGTTCGCCCTCTTCAACAGTGAGTACCAGTTAAGTCACTGCCCTGTTTCCTTTTTTCCTTGACAGACCCTGGGTGTCGTTTTACACCGGTGACAGTATGGCTGGTGGGCCACAGCTAAGTGCACAGGGCAGCGCAGTTTGCTGCGGCGACAGAGTGGGGACCCCTGCTGGGACTGGGTGCATCCACAAGTCTCAGGTGGTACGGTAAGCGTGGAATGTTATGGCGGGAACTGTTGCCATTCCTTTTCTCCATCAGGAATGCTGACCCGCCTGATGTCCTGATGATACACCTTGGGGGTAATGATTTGGGACAGGTCACGGGCCTATCGCTGACGCATGCGATTTGCGGTGACCTGGCCTACTTGCATTATGTGTGGCCTGCCACAGCCCTGCTTTGGTCGGACATGATACCGCGGCACGCTTACAGGGGAGGGTTTACCCTCCAGGCCCTTGATCGGGCTTGGCGCTCGGTGAACAGGGCTATTGCCCGGTTCTTTCTGGACAAGGGTTGGGGGCGCGTCATACGACACCCCACCATCAGTCTCCAAAATTATGACCTTTACACAGGGGATGGGGCCCATCTGTCGCAGGGAGGTATGGACCTCTTGTTGGGAGATTGGCGAGCAGGCCTGTTGACCGAGCTGACGGTCTGGGGGGGGCGGTGAGCCTTTGTTGAAGCCTCCCCGTGTGGCGGGTAGCACTGGTAAGGTAAACATTTATGACCCACAGGTATCCGGCAGGTTCGCAATTGACTGGACAACACTAGACAGGCACAAGTTGGTTAACGTTGTCCGGTCAACGATGAACCAGGCAATGGGGTGATGGCACGAGCTAGGCAGCATGCATCACCCCGTTATTTTACGGATATGCGTCAGAGGGTGGGGTCAGTAGTTAGATTATTGACTACGGTCAACAATTTGTTTGTTGTCAACAAACAAATTGATACAAATGGATACATTGTAACCAATTGCCGTTGGCAATTTTGGGTGGAACCTTACCAGTGTTACTTCGGCCTGCTTGCCTTAAGAATTATAATTGGTTGAATACCAATAGAAATTTATAATTCGGACTAGGGCATGAATCAATAAATGTGGCCCAATGCCGTTATCCACTTTTACCAGTGTCTGAGTCCTTTATTGGGGGGTGCGCCTGCAAAGTACTTCTTTCAGCAAAGTGACACCTGGACAGTAGAAAGCAGAAATTATCTCTGTGAATGAAGTCAATGATTGCTTTAGCTTTGTACCTGAACATACTGTTGGGTCACCCTGAAAGTAAGAAAAATAAAAGCTGTTTGTTGACATACACTGCGTTTAAGCAAACTTTCATCAGACCACTTTGACCTGTACTCTGTCTACCTATCAGGATTACTTGGTCTTTCCTGGTGCTCAGAACAATTGCAGGGTAAAGGCCTGTTTACTCTTTTGCTTCCTATTCAAATAATTTACTCTCATTGAGGTGCAAAGCTTTTCAAGGGGGATATGAGGTGAAAATATAAGTAGTACTGGCCAAAAATAAAAACTGCACCTTTAAAATAAACAGGCATAGGCTTTTAACCATTTTAGTGCTAAGAAAGGGGGAAATATACCACAGGATCTACTACTGTATTGAAGTACACTTGATTTTTGGTCATAATTCAGAAGTAGGGAAAAGACAATACATTGTCCTGCTAGTGTATTATTGTGCTACTAGAGCTACCAAGTCTAGGGTGTTGGTGGAGAAGACAAGACTCACACCGCATAGTATGGAATAAAGAGATAAAGAAGAGAATATAGGAATAGTGAAGTGGTGTGACTCGGTACTACCCAGTTTAAGCAAATTTAACCAATATCGATCCAATATCCAAAATCAATTTGTCATTGCTTTTATCATAAATCAACTGAACTGTCGGGCTTCCTGATTGGGTGGCATACAAATGTGAAAATTAAATTAAAATTAAACTCTAAAATATTCTATCCTTTGCCTTCTGTTTCCATCTCTGGCTGAACAGCTGTACCATAGGCTCATCCCATCATTTTTGGGGTCTGCCTAGTGGTCTTTTGTGGTCCCTTGGTATACATACTGTTAGCCTACAGGTCCATCTGTTATCCTTTAGGTGGGTGATGTGGCAAATTTAACATTCTGGGTGAAATAAAAAGAAATTACTCCTTTACCTCTAGTAACTACTGGATGAACAAATTCCAAAAATACAGAAAGGAATCTGTATTAAACCAGGCAAAGAACTGTTATCAAAAGCTGAAGGCCAGTCTCCCTACTGTGCCACTTCTACCAAGTGTTTTGACAAATTATATCAATTGTATAGCTTCTAAAACTGAACCTCTTTTAATTCCACAGGCAAGCTTTATATTTGGCAAGATGTGAATGGCTCAAATTTTAAGTCTAACCCTGCAATTAGAAGATGATTTTGAAGCACATGAAATGATTGGAGCAGTACTTGTCAACCTTACAGTGGCATATCACACTTCCCACCACCAATTAATGCTTTAAAAAATTTGCCTCCTTACAAAAGTTTATGGACTGACAGAAACTGTTGCCCTTCTACTCCAAAATTGAATATTCTTTCTTAAATTTCAAGAGAGGCACAATCAAAGGAACGGTCTTTCACAGGGTAGTGTCCTGGCAACATTTACACAAGTGATCAACTGAAATTCTTATACTTGAGAACAGGGATTCTCAACCTGCAGCCCACGAGCCAGATGCAGCCCATGGCACCATTTCATGTGGCTCCCCACCACCTCCCCCACACCCAGAAGTGCCATGTGGCAGAGAAAGGGCAAAATGGCCATCCGGCCCCTGAAGCTGTCTAAGGGAATGTGACCCAGCCCCCAGCTTTAAAAGGATGAGAACTCCCACTCTAGAAGTTTAACCTCTGCTGATGATCTTGCTTTGATTGCCCAGAGGCAAACTTTTGGGTCCATCAAGCTGCAGCTGACTTCTGCATTAGAGCATCTTTCCTAAAATTATTTTTAAAATTAGCTGAAACCAAATTCTTTAAAACCACAGGTCTGTGCCTTCCCCTTAAAGAACAGAGAAGCAAAAAAGAAGATCCTTGTTAGCTGGGAAGGCAAGCATCTGGAATGTTGCCTTAAAGCAAAGTATTTTGACATCACTTTGATCAAACCCTGATCTATGAAAACTATTGTTTAGTCACCAAACAGAAAGCTGCTGCTAGAAATAACATACCTAGGAAAGTGGCTGTTACAGACTGGAGTGCACACCCACAAACAATAACAACAACAGCTTTGTCCCTTAGAAGAATGTGCTAGTGCTGTGTGATATAAATCAGCACATGCCATACAAGCAGATGTAGCTCTTAATAATTTAATTTAATTTAATTTAATTTAATTTAATATTCCCATTTGTATCACCGCCTCCTCACCAAAGCGACTCCGGGCGGCTCGTAGATAAAACATAAAAGCATAAAAAGATTCACAATAAAATCATTTAAAAACCGACCCCATTAAAACCCCACCCACCTCATCTGCAAATAAGAGGGAGGAACTTTATACGAGCCAACAGGCAGGGGGGTCACACACCTCCATCCGTGCCCCATTCAGATCTGCTTTATGTCCGAAGATTATCCAAGGGATAAATATATTTTATCCAGTTTTTTACCTTTATCTCTATCCGGATTGCATAAGGACACAAAGCAAACGCCGTAAACATCTAAAGCAGTGGGTCCCAACTTTTTGTTTTTTTTTTGGCCATGCCCATTCTAATAAATCACACAAATTGCCCACCCAGAAGTACAATGAGAAGGATGAGCAAACCACTAACAAAAGAAGGTAATTCAGCACAAAGCCCATCTAATTCATGGACACCAACCTGATATGTGACAGCTAAAACTGAAGAAATGTTTTCTGTATGTAGACGCAATGGCCACATTGCTGGGCGGGTTGAGGAAGATGGTGGAGAACAGAGGTGCCTGGTGGGCAATGGTCCATGGGGTCGCAAAGGGTCGGAATTGACTGTGCGGCTGAACAACAACAACTCAAGATTTATATATTAAGACAGAAGAGGCTAGGACTAACCTTAAGAGATGGCACCTTTAGCAGCAGACAAAGATGACAAACAGAGGCAGTTCATTGTGATTCTTGCAATTTACTAAAAACGATTGTGAACAAAATTATGTCTCTGCATAGCTTTTGTCCCCAACCCCCAACACTTTTTTTGTTAGGCTAAATGTGAATGTACATCAAGTGGAACAGGACAAGATGACTGGTTGCAAATGATATCAAGCAAAAGTTAATGGCTTTTTCCACAGGTTTGCACATTTTGTAGACCTGTACAAAAAGCCATCTCAAAATGTGCAGAATCTGTATGAGATTGAGTCTCCCAAGATTTTCCATATTATGTTGTACACCTGTAAGGATGATGTCTACCATAAACCACAGTTAGAGATTTTATTACTTCCTTCTTCTATGTTGCAAGAATTTTGCCCTATAAAGCAGCAGGGAAAGGACATACAGTAAAACCCCAACTTACATATGCCTTGAGTTACATAAAATTCAACTTACATAATGATTTTCTGCTAAAACCATGTCCTGAATTACATGATTTCCTATGGGTTTGCTTCGAGTTACATAAAGATTATTTTTCCTATAGGTTTGCTTTGAGTTACATAAAATTCATTTCCCTATGTGTTTGCTTCAATTTACATAAAAATTTCATTTTTCCAACGGGTTTGCTTTGAGTTATGTACAAAAATAATTTTTACTATGGGTTTTTTTCGAGTTACATAAAAAACCGATTTAAGCAAAAGCCAATGGGACGGACTTTTTTTCGTAAGTAGGGGTTTTACTGTACCTCAATTTTGGTTGCTTTGGTTGGGGCAGGCTTCCCATTAAATTCAATCCTCACATGACAAGATTCATCTCTTCTCCTTTGTGTTAACTACAGAAGCAGCTGACACCATGTACAAAGGGGAAAGCAGAAAGAACAGCACAATTAAATTAAGGTAGCAGAGTCAGTTTAACTATAGCAGCTTTTTATCCACTGGCAGCCTTGGCTGTGTTAATGATTATTGACAAACAGATGTTTGAGAACATTTGGTTCTGCATTTTAGAGCACATGAACAGATGCAGAAAGGTGTGTTAACTAGGTCTCATAAAACTTGCAATGTGGATGTTCTGATGATACTGTGATACGTGACTGTATATCAGATTTATACTCAGTGATGCCATTCTTCAAAAAAAACACCCCACTATTTCAGCAGTTATAAAGAGAACAAGCTATAAATATTTTAACACGTTTTTAGGGTTGTTTGAAATTCAACAAATCTCACTTTCACTTCCACTCTTCTGACTTGTACTTTGCCAATGGTGACATATCAATAGTCCACACAGAACCATAATGGTTGTCAACCAGACTGGCAGAAGGGACATTGCTCGATGAAGCTAAGCTGCATGAAACAAAGTACAGTAGTTCACCAACACTTTGCATAGTTCGGTTTGCTGACACACCACAAGTTGTGAATATCCTATCAAGAATATCCTATCCTTTAAAGCCCTATATGGTAGTGGGCCAGGATACCTAAGAGACCGCATCGCCCTAAAAACATCTGTCCGTCCAACCAGAGCGGACAGGAGGAGCTCCCTACATGTTCCATCAGCCAGGGGGGCCCACCTCTCTGGCACAAGAAAAAGGGCCTTTTCCATGTTCGCTCCGGCCCTTTGGAACCTCCTGCCAGTAGAGCTATGGTTGCAGACGGAGCTGCTGCTCTTCAGGAAAGGACTTAAAACCTGGCTGGCAGGGCAGGTGTAAAGTCCTGAAGGCAATGTGGCTCTTTCCCGCTGGCTTGTACCATGAGATGTACCTTCTCTTTGCTTCTTGGGGTGGGTGGGATTCTTTTAATGTGGCTGGGTTTTTAACTGCTTTTATTGTATGTGGTTTTAGATTATGTAAGCCACCCTGAGTCGGGCTTGCCTGAGTAGGTGGCGAACAAATTGAAATATTAAATTAAATTAAATTAAATTAAATTAAATTAAATTAAATTAAGAACCTAGGAGAATGGGAGAATTGAGAAAAACTATCTTGTTTTCTAGTTTCTGTGTAAATGTACTGTTTTCACATTGTTTGGTTTCTATTGTACTTTAATATACATTTACACACACACACACATGAAATATTCCCAAGCTTATAAACAGATGCCTGGGATTCTGAAAGTGTCATTTTTTGTGACAGGAAACTCATATATTTAGTGGTATACCTTTTGTTATAATTAAATGCAGTAGTTTCATTTGTGTGGTTCATGTGCTCCTCAAAGGATGAATGACATCCAGTAGTCAGAGATATTATTATTCTTCTGTGTCTAGGCCAGACATGAAATTGACAAAATGAAGCCATCTTTAGGGATTCATTCTGTAGTTCCTTTCGCCTGACTGAGTGTTAGAAATATTAGCTGGCCCTAGGTGGCCATCGCCGTACACGTACACCCAGTTATGGTCCAAAAATACCACAGTTATCGAGGAGGCTCTTTCTGTGTATCCTGTCAGAGACCTTAACTATATTACTGTCAATCTCATCTTTGAAAATGCAAAACTCTGAGACAATGATGCAGTCAACTATATACCAAGGTAAATAAAGGTGCTATAACTTTTGAGAAATGGGAGTAAATGTGGTTTATTCAATGTCCATTTAATAGTAGGAAAGTTGCCATTCCTGAATTCCATCTGCCCCGCTGATGCCTTCGCCACCTGCCCTCCAGCCAGCTGGGCCAGGGAGAACGAGAAACACCTGGGGTAAGGCATGGCAGGCTTAAAAGGACTCTCACCACCGGCCCCGCTGCTGCCTTTGCCGCCCGCCCTCTGGCCAGCCAGGCCAGGGGGAACAAGAAACACCTGGGGTGAGGCACCATGGGCTTAAAAGGACTCTTGCCGCTGGCCCCACTGATGTCTTCACCACCCACCCTCCGGCCTGCCGGGCCGAGGAACAAGAAACACCTGGAGCGAGCCACGGTGGGCTTAAAAGGACTCTTGCCACCGGCCCCACTGATGCCTTCACTGCCCACCCTCTGGCTAGTCAGGCAAGGGGGAATGAGAAACACCTGGGGTGAGGCACGGTGGGCTCAAAAGGACTTTCCTCTCCATTGCCCACCCTTCATTATAGCCGCTACTGGACCCGGTAAGCCCTAGCCGGGGCAGAGTGTTTATTGTGTTTATTGTGTTTGTTGCTTATTATTATTATGTGAGATGTTATTGTACTCTGTAATATTTTGTATTATACCTATATTGTCACGTGGTGTTGTAATTGTAATTGTATTTTTGATATTTTTTAGCAGTATCATATTTTCTGTTGGAAACCGCCTTGAGTTGCACTTGTGCTGAGTAAGGTGGTATACAAATTTAATAAATAAATAAATAAAAATTCTACACAGCAAGGAAGGGAAGTACTGCTTTTATATGGCCACATTAGGTAAAAAAATAAGTAATCCATGAGTTTTCTGGTAACTTCCAGGCTACAAATCCCATCATCTAGTGGTGGGCATCAGCAGGTACACACCAATACACACATATCGGTAGTAAAAATGGCCCAGCTCTGTTTCACCCCAAAGTGCATCCCCAGCACTTTGGCTTCAGAGGTTCACTATAGAGTGATGAAAATAGAAGAGACTTCTATTTTCATAGCTCTATAGCGAAGAGCAGTCACATGACTTGGGCGTCATCCTCGCTGCCGTCGGAGATGCGGCCCACGCCGTCCCGTTTTCTCGTGGCCTGGGCGCCGTCTTTGGGTTTCGTCGAGCGGTCCTGTCCCGCTGAGCGGTCTGCCGAGCTCCTCCGGGCCTTGCGCCGCTTTCTGCATACCTTGGCGATGTGCACGCGGCGGCCGCAGTTGTGACACTCGGCCTTTCTGAACGGGCATTTGGCGCGGTCGTGGGCTGCTCCAGTGGCTATACATTTGAATGTGGCTCGTTGACAGTCCATTGGTTGCTGCCTGCGTGACGTCATGGGAGGTCACGCCCTTCTTGTCCAGGTGAGTAGGTGGCGGGAATCTTCCCGCGCTGCTGATCAAGGGTGAGTTTGGGCCATGAGAGCTGGACGCTCACTATTGCCATCTAGTGGTCACTAGCTCGCGTCCTCTTATAAGGGTTACAGTGATGCAGCTGGAGGTTATAATGTTGCACACAGAAAAGGTTACATTGGTTCCACATGGTTAGATACATTGTTAAAGGCACAGCTTTAAAGAACACAACAGCAGTGAATTAACTCTTTGCAAAAATCCCTTGGTGAGGGGTGATATTGCTTCCTTTGTTCAAATTTAAAAATCCAGGACTTATACATGTTTTTTCTTGAACCATCCAGGACAGCTTGAATCCAGGAAAATCCTGGAAAATTGGGACATAAGGCAACCCTAAATTTGCAATTGTTGGAACCAGGGCTTGCCCCAATCCATAATGGCAAATATAGGGTCTAGTAGCATAGTTCCAATCCCATTTCAAAAAAATGAAAGCAGTTGAATAGTACTGAAACTGAACAAGCTTGTAATTCCAGTTACAAGGGATGTACCAATTCATATAAACACTCTATTGCTTTTCATTCTAGCTGTAGATGTCATGAGGCAAACCCTGCCTTCTAATACCTGTATAATAAACTGTGTGCCCTTAAGTTATTTCTGACTTTTGGCAACCATTTTCAGGATTTTCTAAGTTGAAACTACTTACCATTCCCTTTTTTCTGAAGGCACCCTGGGACTGTGCAGCTTGCCCATGAATGCACAAGTGGGCTTTTCTGACATGCAGTGGGGACTTGAGCTTCCAATTTCCTGCTCTGAAGCCAGGTACTTAATTCACTGAGCTATCCTGTCAGCACCTTCTAATATATAAAGACGAAAATATCACTTACCATAAGACTTATTTTAGCATAAATGAATGTATGCTTTTTAAGGTGTTTAGAAATCAAAGACAAGATTGCTTTGGTTTTTGCTAACAATGAATGTAAGTAGCTACTAGCTAGTAGCTCAAAGTTTCATTTTGACAAAAGCAAACTTCCTGTCTTAGAAGAATAGCAGCTTTCACTGCTTGTTCAAATGCTATTTCCTAGCATTGTGTGAACTACTGAATTTCAGTCACACACCCTTGTCCTTTGTATTGGGTTACTACATCCTTAGCTATAATAAGCCATGAGCTTACTTCATCCATTGGAACTTTTCAGTGACTTATTCAAAGAACCCCTGTGGTATTATGAAATGCCAGTTTGCTGTCATCTAGCAAAAAGATCCCTTTGGAAACTCTTCATTTTTATATTTGTAAAGGCAGATTCTCAGCTAAAGTCTTTGATTCCAGACTGAAATGAAATCAAGTATTTCAAAAACTTATTTCCCCTTTTTCTTGAGATGCCCATAGGCTCACATCTGTAGCATGGAAAGCAAAGGACTATGAAACTCTTACATGGCTCCATTTTCAATGAGCTCATAGAAAATCATCCATCATTACTCAACACCAGATTTGTATGAAACTGAATAAAAGCAGATGAGAAGAAAGCAGCAGCTGCATCCTTCTTGAACATGAACAGCTCCAGTAAAAAGGAGCCCTCTGGAAAAATGCAGCTCTGTGATTACCTGTTCTCTAATGAGGTTAATATGTACTATAGCTGGAAATTTCCAATTAATAAAGAATAGATAGGGAAGGGCAAACAAAGCAGTAGAGCTATTTGCCTTGTTAACCTATTGCCCATCAAATAATACCGGCCTTCCTGTCAAGAGGGAGGAAATTAGGCACTCAACTAAGAAACTGACAGCTTCTGGGTGTCTATTCTGTGACTTATCAAAGCCTTTTAAATAGTCTGGAATGGTTACTTCTGAGCTGAACAGCCCAATGAGAGGGGACTAGAGGGGACTGGTGCAACCAGCTTCAAAATACCACATGATCAACATTCCAGTACCCATTCTAGGCAGAAAATTGGGTTTTGCACAAAACAACCTAGAATGGCAACTTCCAAGTAGAACAACTCAACAAAATTTACCTGTCCTTACCAACTATAGGGAACTGATGAAACCAGCACCAAAACGCTACTGAGAATACAATTCTCAGCAGAAAATTCTGAGCAGAAAATCAATACATGGAAAAACAGCCCAGAACAGAAAATTTGGAGTAGGACAGGCCAACAAAATCCACCTACCTTATCCAACCAGAGTACCTGTAGACTGCTGCAACCAGCCATAAAACAACCATGGGAACAACATTTTAGCACCCATTCTGGCCAGAAGATCAATATTGTGGAAAAGAGCCCAGAACAGTCAGTTCAAAGTACAAAGAGGCCAAGGGAACCACCATCTGATACCTGTTCTGGTTTAAATCCATATGGCACAAAATAACCTACCGTATTTATTCGAGTATAACGCGCACTCGTGTATAACGCGCACCCCTAATTCTAAAGGGGAACCAGTTATATCGGTGAAAAAGAGCACGCCTTAAAATATTGAGGGAGGGGGGGATAATCAGACCCACCTGTTGCAGAAAATGCAATCCGAAACGAGCACTTCCGACCCCCAGGAGCCTCGCTCGAACTGCGAGCTACCTCCGGGCCACGCCTCGTCTCCCGCGCCACCCAATCAGATCCCGTCAATTACTTCAAAGCCACCACCCCGCCTCCCCTTCACCCGCCGCAGCAATAGACAGCCGACCCAATTCTAAAAAGGAAGTAAAAGAGGCTCGTTTATAACGCGCACCCAGTCCTCGTGTATAACGCGCACCCAAACTTTGATTTCTTTTTTTGGTATAAAATTTTGCGCGTTATACACGAATAAATACGGTAAACATAATTGCCATTGCTACAGCATTTGCTATCTAGGGCCTGGTAGCCACTGACCTAAAACCTGTACAATCCTTTTACTTTTTCAATGTTCTTTTTCTAGCTGAGTTTCTGATGCAATTTTTGCTGTTTTTCTGATCTCAGTTTCTAAGAGCAAAGCGATTTCACAGTGGCTCCAAAGGTACAATTGATAGGCTTACAGCTTTTAAAGCATCTTAAGCATTAACCTGCAAATATATAGATTGTTTTACTTGATGAATACTTCTTGAAGCTTTTGCTGATAGCCTAGTCATGTGTCTGTTTTTCTCTCTTTTTTCACTCACTCTCTTTCTCTCATTTCCCAGGTGTCTACTCTGGCTTTCCAAAAACAACTTTAATACACCTGTCTTTTTCAAACTTCATTAACATACTGCATTAGTTACTCATTCTTCAGAAGCTGTCTAAGTAACTGAATATGCTCTACTATAACTCCTTTTTATCTTTTCCTATACATTTCCCATTGGTGAATAGGAATTTATAGATGGAGTTGCTGGTGTGTTTTCATGTAAAGCAGATTTTCTTTTCCTGCCATATATTTATTTATTTATTTATTTTTCACGCTTATATACCGCCCACTCAGGTACAACCCAACTCAGGGTGGTTTACATAGCGGACAGTAAATACATAAAAGACACATGATAAAAAAGTTAAAAGTTTAAAAAGTTTAAAAAAACCACCCCTAAAAGGTGCGCAAGAACCAAAGGGACCTTGGGGGAAGGCACACTTCTCTATACCAACCACCCAACGGTACCCCCATCCCCACCCGCACCCCAAACCTGGCCCGCCAGCCAGGTCTTTAGTTCCTTCCTAAAGGGCAACAACTCCGTCTGGAGACGCAGTTCCACAGGCAGGAGGTTCCAAAGGGCTGGTGCGGACACGGAGAAGGCCCTCCTCCTTGTGCCAGAGAGGCGAGCCCCCCTGGCTGATGGCACAATTAGAGAGCCCCTCCGGTCCGCTCTGGTTGGATGGACAGACGTCCTTAGGGCGATGCGGTCTCTAAGATACCCTGGCCCACTACCATGTAGGGCTTTAAAGGTCAAAACCAGCACCTTGAATTGCACCCGGAGACAAACTGGTAACCAGTGCAGCCCCTGAAGCAGTGGTGAGGCATGGGCATAACGTCCACACCCCATCACCACCCGGGCTGCGGCATTCTGGACCAGCTGCAGCCTCCGAATGGTCATCAAGGGCAGCCCCATGTAGAGCGCATTACAGTAGTCTAGTCTGGAGGTCACCAGAGCGTGAGTCACCATGAGCAAAGAGTCCCGGTCCAGGAGTGGGCGCAACTGGCGAATCACCCGAAGTTGGGCGAAGGCCCTCCTGGCCACAGCTGCCACCTGTTCTTCTAGCAGCAGCCGCGAATCCAGGAGGACCCCCAAGTTGCGCACCAGGTTGGTCTGGGGCAAAACAGCCCCATCCAAAACCAAAGATGGTAGCTCCCGGGATAACACAGGACCCCCCATCCATAGCCACTCAGTCTTGCTAGGATTCAGCTGTAGCCCATTTGCCCCCATCGAGACCCCAACAGCCTCCAGACAGCTGGAAAGGACTTTGACTGCATCACTGGGGTTCCCACGGGCCGAGATGTACAACTGTGTGTCATCCGCGTACTGGTGGTACCGCACCCCGTGGGAACGGATGATCTCACCCAGCGGCTTCATGTAGATGTTAAATAGGAGAGGAGAGAGTACCGAGCCCTGAGGCACCCCATATTTTAGGGGCCTAGGACTCGACCTCTCACTCTCCAGCCACACCGACTGGGTCCGGCCCCTCAGAAATGAGGAAAACCAGGACCACACCGTGCCCTGGATCCCCAATCCTCGGAGCCGTTCCAGAAGGATACCGTGGTCAACGGTATCGAAGGCCGCTGAGAGGTCAAGAAGAGCAAGGACGGACGGATGACCGCCATCCCGCTCTCGCCAGAGATCATCCATCAGCGCGACCAATGCAGTCTCAGTACCATATCCAGGCCTGAATCCTGACTGGAATGGGTCCAGATATTCCACTTCATCCAGCACCCACTGCAGCTGACGTGCCACTGCCTTCTCCAGAACCTTCCCAAAAAAAGGAAGGTTGGATACAGGTCTGTAGTTGGTTAGGATTGCTGGATCGAGGGATGGCTTCTTCAGGAGGGGGCGCACAAGAGCATGTTTCAGCAGTGCAGGAAATATCCCCTCTCGAAAAGACGCGTTAATTATAGCCCCGACCCAGCCACCTGTCACCGTCTTAGAGGCTTTTACCAGCCAGGCGGGACAGGGATCCAATGGACAATTAGTGGCACGGACTGCTGCAAGGAGCCTGTCCACTTCATCCGGGGCAACAGGATCAAACCAATCCCAGGTAACACCGCAAGACTGCGCACTGGCTCCCCCCGGACCCTCCCCGTCCACGCCAAGTTTGAACCCCGAGCGGATCCGATCGATTTTCTCCACCAGATGGTCAGCAAAGTCCTCAGCCGATCCCTGCCAACCAGGCACAGGCCCCGCCCTACCCAGGAGGGACCTGGTCACCCGAAACAGGGTGGCTGGGCGATTGTCAGTGGAGGCAATAAGGGAGGTGAAGTACTGCCTCCTCACCACCCCCATCGCCACTAGGTAGGCCCTAATAGCGGCTCTAGCTAGTGTCCAATCGGAATCGCTCTGGGTCTTCACCCAGCGGCGCTCAAGGCGTCTCTTTGCCGGTTTGAGCTCCCGTAGTTCTTCAGTGAACCACGGGGATGACCTAGCTCCACGGGCTTTGAGAGGCCGTAGTGGAGCGATTACATCCAAGGCAGATGTCGTCAACCCGTACCACAGGTCAACAATTGCCTCACGTGAATCGTGTCGCCAATCCAGAGGAAATTCCCCCAGTTCCCTCTGGAATCCATCCGGATCCATCAGTTGCCGGGGGCGGGCCACTTTAATCAACCCTGCCTCCTTACGATGAAGTGTCGCCCCCAGAAAGTCTAGAGCCACCAGATAGTGATCTGACCATGGCACAGGTGTTATGTCTAGCTTCTGTAAACTCAGATCACTCTGCCACCGCCCCGACAAAAAGACTAAATCTGGCGTGTGGCCACTGCCCCTGGTCGGGCCCTGAATTACCTGAGCCAGGTCCATAGCTGCCATGGAAGCTATGAACTCCTGTGCCACCTCGGAACCAGACCCCAGCGAAGGCAAATTGAAGTCCCCCAAAACCATAAGTCTAGGGAACTCCAAAGCCAATGCCGAGATGGCTTCAAGGAGCCCAGGCAGGGAGTCCCTTACCCTGCAAGGAGGCAGGTACAGGAGTAGGACCCCCAACTGACCGTTAGGGCCCAACCGCAGGAGCAGAGCCTCACAACCCAAAATTTGTGGAGCGGTGGCCCTGGCGACTCCCAATGACTCCCTGGCTATAATGGCAACACCACCGCCCTTACCCACATCCCTAGGCTGGTGCCAAACACTGAACCCAGCCGGACACATCTCTGATAGAGGCACCCCATCCTCAGGTCTCAGCCAGGTCTCAGTGATGCATGCCAGGTCGGCCCACTCCCCCAAAATAGAGTCTTGTATTAGGGGAGCCTTATTACAGACTGACCTGGCATTCATCAGCAGCAGCCTAAGGGTGGGGTCACCCTGGATCAGCTGCTCAGGACCTAGAGGTGAAACCGGGGGCCAGAACGCGGGACAGATACTAAGCATCGGTCCCGCGTTCCCCGAGTGCGGCCCGCCCCACGGTTCCCGCTATAACGCCCCATGCCCGTCACAACCTCTAAATGAGCCCCTGGAACCTCCACCATTAACCCAGATGGAGTGTCGCCCTCTCTTCCTGGCTGGCAAGGCCATCTCCCCCTCCCTCCCTCCCTCCCTCCCTAACCCACTTAAAACATACCCTCTCACTCCCTCCACCACCCCCAACAGAACTCCAATGACGGGAGTCTCCTCCTCCCGGCCCTGGTCCAAGCGCTGTAAGGCCACGGGGGTGATGGGGAGCGCCGCCCCTAAGGCCGCCAAGAAACCCCAGGTGGGGCCATAGTTCTCCTCCCCACCCTGGTCCACGTGACATGAGGCGCGATGCTGCAGGGATGGCGAGGGGTGCCACTTTTGAGGCCGCAAGCAACCCCAGGTACGGCCAATGTTCTCCTCCTTGCCCCAGTCCCGGCAGCGCAAGGCTCGTGGCTGCATAAATGGTGGGGGGGCACCATCTTTGGGGCCACAAGCAACCCCAGGTGCAGCCGATGTTCTCCTCCCCGCCCCCGGTCCTGGTAGCACAAGGTCCTCCCTGTAGTTGCTGCGATGGACCTGCACAGCCAGGAAAAATATCCCCTTTCCGAAACCAGCCATGGGATGGAAGACAAACATCCAATGTTCTCAATGGCCTCCACTCCCGAAGATGAAACCGGCTAAGCGGTGGTGGAGGCGGTGGAGGCGGTGGAGGAGGCCTTGGAGCCCAACCAGGAGTCCAGAAGCCGCCCTGCCTCAGGTGTTCTTGCCAGTCTCCCTCCCGAAGGCAGTGTTCTCGGCAGGCCAGGGGCTGGTGGCTTTTACCTTCCCTCAGGCTGAAAGAAGCAGCCCAGGATCAGCTGTGGCTTTGATGTTCTCGGCAGGCCAGAGGCTGGTCGCTTTTATCTTCCCTCAGGCTGAAAGAAGCAGCCCAGAATCAGCTGTGGCCTTGGTGTTCTCGGCAGGCCAGGGGCTGGTGGCTTTTACCTTCCCTCAGGCTGAAAGAAGCAGCCCAGAATCAGCTCTGGCCTTGGTGTTCTCGGCAGGCCAGGGGCTGGTGGCTTTTACCTTCCCTCAGGCTGAAAGAAGCAGCCCAGAATCAGCTGTGGCCTTGGTGTTCTCGGCAGGCCAGAGGCTGGTCGCTTTTATCTTCCCTCAGGCTGAAAGAAGCAGCCCAGGATCAGCTGTGGCCTCAGTTCACAACTGAGTTTCCTTCTTTTTCTCCATTAAATGGCAGTTGCTGGGGGCCTTTAAGATGTGGTGCCTTGGGAGATTATTATTTTCCCAAAGGCATTTCTTTCTAGATCTCATGCCAAGCCGATCATGAAAGGTAAGAGCCTATGTGCCATCTAGCAACATTGAAAACTGTACAATTGTAACAGTGGGTTGAAAGAAAAATTGAACACACCCATTTCTAGATTCAGCAGCAAGGTATTTATCAAGGGGATATAATATCTGAGTGAGAGATGGATTAGTTAATACAAATAATGAGAACAGTCATGTTTTTCCCTACACAGTAGTTTAATGTTGCTTTCTATTTTTTTAAAAAAACTTGATGCTTATCCATTAATTTAATGAACTAGCTGTTAGGTCAGGGGTTCACAACCTATGGCCTGCGGGCCAGACCTGGGACCCAGCCCCATTCCAACCAGCCAATGGTAAAGACCCTGGAAGCTGAAGTGGGCACATTTATGACAGCTGTAAACGCGCCCATGCATGTGCAAATCACCCACCATGGTTTACAGCAGCGTATGCAACAGGGGAAACCCATGTATCTGGGCCCACTCACCTATCTGAGTGGGCGTGGTCTGGCCCATGACACGGAAACATTGTGAACCCCTGTGTTAGATCAATTATAGTATTTTCCCTCAAGTAATGGCCACAAAAATCATACATTCTGGATATTACAATATTATTATTATTTTGCTAGGTGGGAAATTCTTACCAAGTTCTGTGTCTGAGCAGTGAGGCTTGCCAATGCCACCCACATTTACCTCCTGATAGCCTTTCATAAAACAAAAGCAAGCTGACGTTTAGATTAAGATAGTTTGTGTTGAGTTCAATCCTAAAAAGAACAATCACTGGCACTACCATTCTGGGCTACATGCCTTTCATTCAGCTAATCTAAACAGTTAATGGAGACGTCTTGGTGGTACATATTAGTTTCTGGAAGGCGTATTCCACGTATCCACTAGCACTATTCGTTTTTTAAAAGAGAACTCCAGTTTATTAATGCGGGATATTGTGCTTCTGCGTGAAAAATTCAAACTCAGTTCAGGAAATGGCCCATTATTGCTGAACAACATTGTACCTGCATTGCCAGCAGGAAAAGGTATGCTTTATATAGTGAAATTAGAAGTCAAGATTATCTACTGTATATACTCGAGTATAAGCCAAGATTTTTAGCCCGAAAAAAATGAGCCCAAAACAGGGGAAATGGCTTATACTTGGGTCAATGACCACGAGGGGCCCAAGAACATGCTGGATTGAGACATGCCAACAATTTAATTAATTTTAACATATTTTCACATATTTTGATTATTGAAACTCACTAGCAGCTGCTGCATTTCCCATCCTTGGCTTATACTCAGGTCAATCTATTTTCCTGGGTTTTCAGGTCAAAATTAGGTACCTCTGGTTATATTCGAGAATATACGGTATATAGAATACCCTCCTGTATTCACTAACATTCATTACTAGTCAAAAATAGTAATGGCAATTGTTTTATGTTTGAGTGAGGAGTGGTTCATTGATGAAAACATGAGTCAGCTTCTGATTCTGTAAAGCAAAAAGCTATATTCACTATCTGCATGAGACAAAGGTCTTGATATTGCACAATGGCCCCTTATCTATATGATGACCTGTGGTCAGTGTGACCTTTCTTGGGTGAGATCCAAATTAGATAGCTTTGTCTCAGGAACATGAAAATTGTTAATCATTTAATTTTCCAATTTCTAAAAAAAATCATTCAGAGTATAGGATTATGATCTAGATTCAACTTGCTAGAGGAGTGTGGAGTTGGTGGGGATTAAGTCAGTCAACTCTTTCATAAATTTAATTGATTCAAACAGGTCTGCTCTAGTTATAATGTAGTGAGTTTCAACTAGGGTAAGTTCATTTGAATTAATGAGGCATATGAAGAAATTCACCAAATCCCCAGTAATTCTCTCAGCCTCCTATAGTTCAATTTACTATGCTAAGCAACACGATTTGGTCTCTTTCTCTGTGTGTGTGTGTGTGAACTTAAGTATGTGTAGAAGAGAATCTTGTGACAACTATAGTTCCCAACCTTTCCTTGAACTTCTTTTGCCATTGAGGTGAATGGTGATAGAAGAGCCTACGGTCTGCTCAATACAAGCAGGCTTCTCTGTCAAAAATATAGATTTTATAATTGCCAAATTTCATCATCTAGCAAAATTTAAATTGGTATTTTTTAAAAAGGAAATCTGAGGCCACACCCTTACTGGTATTCCCTCTGTGCTTTCCAAAGTTATTTGAACTGTATTTTACCTTATCTGCACCATAATTTGTACCATTCTTTAATGCTAGGTTTTTTTAAACTAAGCTTTGCTAATTTTCACTGCTTTCTAATTCTTAGAAGACGTCTCCGTATAAAGAAATGTGGAGTTTAGCACTGAACGATAAATTGACATGGGAGATTAAAGTTAAAAGAGATAATTTAAAAGAGAATAGATTTTGGAATATATGGAAACCGTTCGTGGATCACTCTATTATGGCAAATGATAGTTCAGGACCAGTACCATTTCAAAGAAGTTTTTGGAGTTGAGTAGAAAATAAACTCTCCGGGCATTGTACATATTCACAGGGTGATTATTATTTGTAAAAAAGATTTGTGGTAGTACAGAAAAAAAAATTTTCTATCATTTTGGACTTTGAAACAATGGCTCTTAATATTTGGTAGTTAAATAGTAATTAATGAGTATAGATATTGTTATGAGCTAGCATACAGTAATGTTTGTTAGTATGATACTATGGATTTGTTAGTGTATTGTATTGTTAACATATTGTTAATGTTTTCTTTTCTTTTTTGTATGTTTATTAAAAACTTAATAAAAATTATTTTAAAAAAAAGAAGACGTCTCCATTAGTACACATACATTGACGTAGAAATAATCTCAATTTAACCAAGGCCAACCCTACTATTAAATAGAGTAAGGCAACTGCCTCATTTCTGCAATGAAGGCAGCAGTCCCCAATCTGTTCCTCCTGGTCCAGCCATTCCCCTATGTTGAAGGCCAGGGCTGTGTACCTCTGATACCCTGTTCTAATCTCTTAAATTAATCTGCTGTTTGTTTGTTTGTTTGTTTGTTTGTTTGTTTGTTTGTTTGTTTGTTTGTTTGTTTGTTTGTTTGTTTGTTTGTTTGTTTGTTTGTTTGTTTGTTTGTTTGTTTGTTTGTTTGTTTGTTTGTTTGTTTGTTTGTTTGTTTGTTTGTTTGTTTGTTTGTTTGTTTGTTTGTTTGTTTGTTTGTTTGTTTGTTTGTTTGTTTGTTTGTTTGTTTGTTTGTTTGTTTGTTTGTTTGTTTGTTTGTTTGTTTGTTTGTTTGTTTGTTTGTTTGTTTGTTTGTTTGTTTGTTTGTCTGTCGGTCACACTTACCGCCCACTCTGCAAATGACTCTGGTCGGCATACAACAATTACATCATGAACTACATAAATCCCACTAGAGAACTATAAAAAAACTAAAAACCAGTAAAAGCCTCAATTAAAAATACAATAAAAAATTAGCCCAACAACTAAAAAGAGCAAGGGAGCGATATTACTATATCAGCCAGCAGATGGGGGTCAACACATCCTAGTGCCCCACACCTGCTTTGACAGCCAGGTTTTTAGTTCTTTCCAGAAGGGCAGCAACTCTGTCTGGAGTTGTAGCTCAATTGGCAGGAGGTTCCATAGGGCCAGAGCAGACACAGAAAAGGCCCTCTTTCTGGTGCTAGAGAGGCGAGCCTCTCTAGCAGATGGCAAATAAGAGAGCCTCTCTGGACTGCTCTGGTGGGACAGACAGATGTTCTCGGGGTGATGCGGTCTCTTAAATATCCTGGCCCACTACCATGTAGGGCTTTAAAGGTCATTACCAGCACCTTGGTTTGCACCTGGAAGCACACGGTAACCAGTGCAGGTCCCGAAGCAGTGGTGAGGCACGAGAATAACGTCACTCTGTCACCACCTGGGCAGCCGCATTTTGGACCAGTTGCAGCCTCTAAATGTTCATCAAGGGCAGCCCATGTAGAGCACATTACAATAGTCCAGTCTGGAGGTGACCACTTCAGGTATGTCAAAATATACCAGCCCATCTTCAATATTTAGCCTTCATGCACCAGCATGAAATATTGCAATCAACCTGAGTCACACCAAGCTGCAGTGAGACAGCTAAAACCTAGACAGAATGCATTGTGTGGCATTGTCACCCAAACAATATTGCTGAACTTCAGTCACTAACCATATGCAATGTTTCTAAGAGACAAAATCCAAATGGGACAAACAGTGTCACAAATATATAATGCTTTTTTTGCTGTTGGAAAAACATGCTGAGATTTTTAGAAATCTTATGCGATTTTTGTTTTCTTGTGACCTGTGAAAATTGAACAGAACTGACATACTCTGGTTGTTATCAGGCTGGACTCATACAAGGCAGATGACAGAGTTATCAGACAGTTCAAGAAACACATGATGTGACGTTAAACCCAAATACTAACTCTAAATCCTTCACCATTTATCAAAACATTAAAATTTGCATTGGGCAGTTTACAAAGCACATACAATGCAATTGTTCTTGTTCTGTTGAATAAGAATTATACTGACTCAGCTGGGAGCCCTGTCAGCCTATATGCTTTTAGGAGGAATAAGAAATGAAGGGGAGGACAGTGTTTTGTCCTTTGCTTCAAGCAACAGAATGTCTTGGGTGAGCCATATTTTAAACACATTTTTTCTTACCTGGATATATAACCATGCAGAGTAACAATTTACTCAAACAGCAAGACTTACCACCAAGAAAATGTGTGCATAGTCACTCTTTGAGGTTATAATGTCATCTCCATGTTTATCGTGAAGCACAAGAGGGCTCACTTCCATGTAAATGTTCACAGAGTGCTGTTTCTTAATATACAATGATTTTCTTGTCTGACTTGTGCCCTACAATCACTCTGACTTTTGTGTCTTTTTATCTGTACTGGCATGGTGCTATCTTCCGATACTTTGGTTTTCTTATCAGCTGAGACACTGTGACCCAGTACATCATATTTACCACCGCTAAGCAAATTTGAATTGAATGTGTAGTACAACTCTACCATAGCTTTCAAATGTATAATAGGAGTTGCAGAATACACTAAAGTGTATTCTGTCTGGGAGCATATTTATGTGTGCATTATGTACTATCGAGTCAGTTCCGACTTAAGTTTCCAAAATATGTGGGATTTCTAAGGAATGGTTTTACCATTACATCCTCCCAGTGATTTTCCTTTTGTTTTTACAGGCAGATAAATCGGTGTTGCTATCTTTGCATATGCTCTGATTATCAACTGAGGCAGTGTGACCCAGTGCTGTCAGAGTCAATGTACTGTATCACAATTATTTCTATTGCTAAGCAAATTTGTATTGAACCTGGTGTTTTAACTCTACTGCAGATGGCTAATAAGAGTTACTAAATTTTAAAAGTTAAAATATATTTTGCTTATGTGCTTATTTATGTGTGTGTGTTGCATGTTGTCAAATCAATTGTAACACATATAAGGTTTTCAATATATGCGGGATATCAAAGAAGTGGTTTTATTATCTCACCTCCTGATAAGGTTCTATGTTTGGGCAGAGATTTGAATCCAGGTCAATATATTTTAAGAAAAAGAACTGGTAAAACATCTTTAATGTGTGGAGATACTCCTTCAACTACTTGGATCTTAAATTTTTGAGGGTTTTAATTTCATCTCAAGTTAAGCTTTGAATTGGGCCCAGATACAAACAAGTAGCCAATTTTAAAAGTCCTTTTAAAATGATCTGAACCCAGCCATATTTGAAGGAAAGAAATAAATCTTCACCTAGTTCATCCACACCATTCCTCCTTTCCTCATTTTAGCAGGAGATGAGGGGTCCCATAAAAAAATTAAGATGTCTGACTATGCTTAAGTCAAGCCAGCACTTGAGAACGATTGCACCTTGTACATTTTATGCGATTTTTGTAAGATGCAACAAGTATGGTTCACCATGGAAGAGAGGCATGCAATAAACTGAGGATAATGTTCATGATTATGACCATGATGACAAAGATGAAGGTGGAAACTAGGTTGCAACATAGCTTGAATCGTGGGTATACTCTTTAGGCTGGTACAAACAAACTCCATTTTTTGATATCCAGTTCACTAGTATGAAATGTAGTATGCATTCTGATCCAACCAACTTTTGTTCACTAAATTCATTAGAGTAAATCCTTCATTCTTAAAAGCATTTACAGTAGCTATCTAATATATCCCTAATAATAATCAAACTTTATTAATCTTGCTAACAGTCCTAACTGAAAGTCCAAACCTTTCTTCAGAGAATGAATTCTAAAAACAACCTGGCCCTCACTAAAAGAGAGGAATTCGAAAAAAGTTAGAGCAGTGGTCCCCAACTTTATGGGGTATGAGGGCCACATTAGAGAGCCCAATGCCCACATCTTAAATCAAAATGCAACAAAACTATTGACCTACCAATTTAGATCAAAAGTAAACATTCAGAAGTCAATGGAGAAATGTTAATGTTATCGATACCTGAGTTCTGCTGGCTTACAAAGCATTCAGAATGGCCAAAATGCTTGTATGCAGTAGATCAGATGTCAGCAAACTTGATGATCAGGGCTTCTGGGAATGAAGTCCAAGAACATCTGGAGAGTCAAGTTTGCTGACACTTGCAGTTATGGTTTTATACCATTAAGGACAGTATGGGTGTGAGGGAACATGCCTTCAGGGTGATAGCAATAAACAAGCAGGTTGGAGGGCTGCACAGAAAACGTTAGGGGGCTACATTTGGTCCATTGGCCACAGGAAGGGGACCAAAATTCTAGGGCCTAAGAATAAACTATAAAAAATAGCTCACCTTTTCTTTGGGAACAGAATAAAAAACCCTCAAAGGGCTTAACTAGCTGTATCTACGTGAGCATAGACTTGTTACTTGGAAGTTGTTTTGCGAAGCCTTGCTTTGTTGTTGGGCAGCATATTAACAGTGTGAAAATGGTGTCACTGCACTGTAATTTTCCAATGTGAATATACAATAAAGAGACAGTGAAACTCTCAGCAACAGTCCAACACAAGATAATAAGACCCCTTTTAGCAAAGAAAGAGAATATGTTCTGGAGGGACAAAAGAAGTAGAAGTGATTACTCTTGTTAGGTTAATTAGGCCACATTAGTGTTTCCTTTATGGAGCAAGTATACTATAAATCCTCCTTTATGGCATTGCAGCCCTCATAAGCATAAACAGACACCATATTCTCTCTTACTTTGCCCTTCATGCATTGAAATTCCCAACAGCACAATGTTTGTGCAAATTAAATACATTGGCACGGTACTGTCTTTCAAACAACAGAGTAAAGTTCCCTATTTTTCACTGTTTTCCATTTGTAATAAATAGCCCAGTCGAGATGTACTTTAGACCTTGCAAAAATTCCCAAGTTAATGAAACTTTGGGATGTTGTGTATGGATGCCCAGTGGAGCTACACTCAATTTATCCAACAACATTTCCTTGTGGAACCTAGGGGGGGGGGGGGCAAAAACTGCAAAATTTTAGCACTCTTCTCCGTTTTTCGATTATATCTTCTAAACCATGTGGTTTTTGTATACTACATGTAATTACTACATGTTGTGGAGCATTAAAATTCCTTCAATCATCACTGGTCAAACTTAATTTTTAACCCCATAGGTACCAAGATACAAGGCTTTGAAAAGGTGCTAAATTTCTCAAATTTGTAAAAAAAAAACTGCTAAAAATGCTGGGTTTTGCCATGTATCTTCTATTTCGCAACATATTTAATGGAATTTTAGATTCTACTTCGATTTCCAAACATTCAACTACATCCCCCCCTCTCTTCTCTTCCCCCTCCCACTGCCCCCACCTCTGTAGGATGTTCATACTTACAGTGTACATCTAAGGTTCAAAAAGCATGAAAGCCGAGTTCGTCTTTCAGTTTGGAAATTTTGACCAAACCCACCCACCACAAACACACCTTCCTCAGTAATTGTTCATTCAGTACCTACCTACATGTTTGTAATCACAGGTGAAGATGTCGATCTCCTCGTGATACTGACAGCCCTTGCCTCCACTACTCACAAAAACATCTATTTTCAGAAGAGTGGGAGAGGCAATGCCCCATCAACCTTATATTCAGCAACTTCATGCAAGATCAGCCCAAAAGACATCCTGTTTCTTCACGCAGTCAGTGGTTGCGACACCACTTCAACCCCCTTTGGACAAGGGAAGAAGAAAGTGTGTAAGCTGTATGAGAAGAACAGTTCCCTACACTTTTTGGCTGCTGCTTTTAAAGACTCGGAAGCCACCCCCTCCCAGATTTCCAAGGCAGGGGAGAGGTTTTTGGTAGTGCTGTATGGGAGGAACATGGAGACCGACACGTTGGACAACCTCCGGTACCAACTGTTTACCAAGTCAGTGGCCAAACCCACATTAAAGTTGGCCAGACTCCCTCGTACCAAAGACGCTGCCACCCACCATATTTTTCGCACGTACCACCAAGTCCAGATCTGGCTAAGTAATGATGACATCATACCATCAGTTTGGGGGTGGTCACTGACAAGGGAAGGTGTTGTTCCCATCAGAGCCACTCAAAACACAGCCCTTGACAACATCTTGAATATAATCTCCTGTAAATACAAGAAAGGCTGCAGCTGCAAGGAAGAAGGACTGCGGTGCTCCACCCTCTGCAAGAACTGCATGGGGAACGGTTGTGAAAATTGCCCTGAGCCTGACCTCCAGGAGGAAGAAGTGGGGGACTACAAAGAGAAGAGCCTGAGATGGATGCAGTGCTGGATATGGACAAAGAAGGAGAAGAAGAGGAAGCTCCATACGGCGCAAAATGCCAAAAATATTAAATGTATGTTTCTCAATGCTTCCTGTTTTACTTTATGTACATACATATTGCTTCCCGTTTTTTATTACATTTTACTGTACATAACTACTAATAATTTCAAAAAGAAATACCTATGTCTTTTAGTCTTTATTAACCTAAAGAACATCTTATAAAGATCACTCAGGATAAAGCCACGTCATTGTGGGGGTGGGGTGGGGTCAAAATTTCCAAACTGAAAGATGAACTCGGTTTCCATGCTCTTTGAACCTTAGATTACATTGTAAGTATGAACATCCTACAGAGGAGGGGGTAGTGGGAAGGGGAAAAGGGGGAGAGGATGTATTTGAACATTTGGAAATTGAATTAGAATCCAAAATTCCATTAAATATGTTGTGAAATGGAAGATACATAGCAAAAACCAGCCTTTTAGCAGTTTTTTTTTTACAAATTTAGCACTTTTTCAAAGCCCTGTATGCCTATGGTGTTAAAAATAAGTTTGACCAATGATAATTGAAGGAAATTTAATGTTGTACAACTTTCTAATTACATGTAGTACACATAAAACGCATGGTTTAGAAGATATAATCAAAAGACTGAGAAGTTTGTTAAATTTTTGCAGTCCCCCCCCCCCCGCCCCGACCCCCCAAGGTTCCACAAGGAAATTTGTTGGATAAATTGAGTGTAGCTCCACTGGGTTCCCATACACAACATCCCAAAGTTTAATTAACTTGGGAATTTTTGTAAGGTACCCCCCATTTTGGACCTATGGTGACTGGGCTAAAATTCAGGTGCTCATTTTTGTTGTTGGGGGGAGGACACAATTACTTCATTTGAATCTCATATAATAAATTCCTAAAACAAGTAGCAAATCAATATTTCTCAGAACCATATCTGTCAAGTTTCGGGAAATTTCTGTCAAACCCCCATATTTTACACCCTTTTCCTGCCATCATCCCAAATTAGTTAGACTGTAATTAGACTGGAGTTAGACTGGAGGCCAGCACAGGATAAACATAGCTGTCCAATTTCCTGTTTTGGCCGGGAAATTTCCCTTATTTGACAGACATTTTCCGAAACTTGACAGATATGCTCAGAACAGGAGATGTATCCACTATGCATTGAATCCAGGAGGAAGGGGTGAAGTTTCCAAGCAGAAATCACAAAATGGCACTTCTTCTTCTTCCGTGTCTAGGCCAGATGTGAAACTGCCAAAATGAAGGCACCTTTTGGTGAGTTCATTCTGCAGTTCCTTCCTCCTGACCTAGCATGAGAAAGATTAGCTGTCAACACAAGGTTGCTGTTACCAATTGTGATTTTAAAAATACCACAGTCTTCGAGGAACAGGACCGTAGCCAGGGGGTGGCCAGGGCAGGTATTGCCCACCCTGAGTTAATAGTTTTTCCACCTTTGGGATTGCCCATCCTGAAAAAAATATTCACCCTACCACAAATAGAATCCTGACTACAGCCCTGTTGTGGAGGCTCTTTCTGTGTACCCCACAAAATGGCACTGAAATGACAAAGCTAATTGTATAACTAGGAAAGAAGGGGGTCAGCATACCACCTCCCCAATCAGAAATGTGCTGGCAAAAATATACTTCTAGTGGTATAAAACTAGCCTCCAAAGCACTCTTTTTACTTCTTAGTCCTACAGCTGTCTCTGAGATTTTCTGTTGGTTTTTTTTTTTATAATTCCCTCCTCTGGGAGAGAAACCTATCATCTGAGTACTGAGCTCCATACATCCTACACAGGAATCAATGGCATCCTCTGCAGGCTCACATCCTCCAAAGATCAATGTGTTATTTGCTGGTTTTGACATGAGCTCTTGGAAAAATATGGGGGACACCTTGTCTAGAAAGATTCTCTTCCCTGGATTTTGTTTTGCATTCAGACATTCCTGACCCAATCAGCAGGAACATTGTATTGAGATACAGACCAGCTGCTTCAGAGTCCAGCAGGTCCACCTGGCACATTCTCTCCCACCCCAATGAAAGAGCGGCGCCAAAATGGCCACCACGCTCTTTGCAGGCTCCCCCCACCTGGACTCAGACATCCGGGTGAGTTAGGGGGCATGGCCACCCCTCTATAAAAGGGGTGGCCACGAGGCAGCCAAGCTGCCATTTTAGAATTGCGACGGAGAGGAGAAGTTTTCTCCGTCGCATTCTCCCTTTAGTCGGCTATAGAGCCTTCCAGAGCTCTGCACGTTCGATTCCCGGATGGGAAAAGAGAACTCCGAGTACCCGGAGCCTTTTAGGATTGCCTCTTGGCTACCGCGGTACTTACACACAGGAGCTCGATCCCTGGATAGGGATCCTTCAGCGATCCTTATTCTTTTAGGGAGACATGGCTCCCAAGCGAAAGGCCCCGGCTTTGAAGCCACGGCTGAGGGGAAGAGCTTTCCCTGGCCCTGCATCGGATGGGGGCCAGCCTTTGGGTTGGAGGACCAGGGCTGCGCCCCTACGGCAGGGCAGTGATAGACCCTTGCCCACTGGTACCAGTGGGGCCGGTCAGGCTACCACTTAGCAGCCGGGTGCCAGCTTCGTAGCTGGTCAGGTGCAGGCTGGCCCCTCCGGGGCTTCGGCCCTGAGCGTGCCTTTGCACGCCCCGGGACGGGTTCGCCCAGGGGGGCCTGGTGCGGGTATCCGCCCCACAGCTCCTCTGGCCCCCCAGGGGCCTGAGTTCTGGGCATGGCCCTATTCTGGCCCTGGCTCCCCTTTTGGGTTGCCTTTTCCTCAACTGACTAGTGGGCCGTCCGGCCCACTCGGCCCGCTTTATACTGGGGGCTCCGGGGCAGTGGATGCTCTGTTAGCACAGATGGCTGTGCTGGAAGCATCCTTGGGCATTGCACAGCCTCCTTTGGGGGGGGGGCGCTACTCTTTCTTCAACAGGGGCCACTTCATAGGCCCCGGCTACCTTGCCAGCCACAATGCTTCAGCAGGCGGCCAACCGGGTCGAGCTGCTTGAGACAGTCCGGCCGGCCCCAGCTGGTGTCTCGCAGCTCCCCGTTCGACCTGATGTCCAGGCTGGGAGCAGTCAGTGGTGGTCCCAGAGCTCGATTCCGGTCGTGAGCTCCGACGCCCGCCGTGGGCCGGAACCCCCGGTGGGGGCGGCTCACGGGGGTGCACCTAGTGAGTATCAGGTTCAATTTAGTGCACCAACACCACAGCCCACTTACAGTGGTGGGGTTCAGTGGCCCTGGCCTCGTCAAGTTGATGCGAGCGGGCATCAGTTAGCATCCTATCCCAGTATCCCATGTTTTCTAAATGGTCCCTCATGTTTTCTAAATGGTCCCTCATCGTAGTTGGCTTACGATGAGGAATTTGGATAAGGGTGGCCCTACATCCTGAGATGAGGTGGGATGAGCCCTGTCAGCAATTGTTGCTCTTGTACATGACTCCCACTGACTGGCGCCTGGTGATAGGTACCATTGTGGTCATGCTGTGCAGCGGGCTGCTGCAACACAGGCTCCACGCTAACTGGTGGGGCAGGCGGTTCCAGCCCGCCTGCTGTGTTGGACCTGCTCAGCTAGCAACGTGTGTACTAAGCACCAGTGTCGTTACTGACACGAGTGTCCCCCTTTTGCGCTGGCCCCCACACCGCCTCTGCGTGCCCACGGGTTGGTGCGTTACGAGGCAGAGGTAGGGGTGCACAGGGGGCAATCAGAGCTCCGTCTGTCAGAACTAGCCATGTCAAAGCCCCCCTCCCAAATTAGTGTACTCATGCTGGAGCGATGGCTCTCAGCTTATCCAAGAAGGGATGATGCGAGGTACCTGCTGGAGGGTTTCCAATGGGGCTTTTGTATTCCATTCGGGGGTGTTAGGGGCCCCAAGATGCTACTAATTTAGTTCCCTTGAAAGGTAACGAGGAGGTTGCTGCACTGAGCACAGCTAAGGAAGTTGAGGCTATGAGAGTAGCGGGCCCCTTCTTGGAACCACCTTTCCCTAATTGGAAGGTCTGCCCTCTGGGGCTAGTACCGAAGTAGAACCAGGGTGAATGTCGTCTAATCCTCCATTTAGCTTAACCTGTGGGTTCTTTGGTCAGTGATGCCATTCCTGATGACCTTTTTCAGTCAGGTAAACATCGTTTGTTCAGCCCCTATGCTTTTCTGGCACAGTGTGATATGCACTCGGCTTTCCGATTACTGCCAGTGCACCCAATGGATTTTGAGCTATTGGGTTTTTAGGTTCCAAGGGGAATTTAACTTAGATAAGGCCACCCCTTTTGACTGCTCTATTTCATGTTCGGCATTCGAACGATTCGGTACTTTCATTCAGTGGGCCTTTGCTCGCAGGTCGGGGTCTCGGTCTCTAGCCCATTACCTCAATGACTTTTGGTTCGGGGGTGAACGGGGCTCGGACACGTGTACGCGTCTCCTCACTACATTTCAGACACTCAGGTGGGAACTGGGTGTCCCCTTGGCGCCTGAAAAGACCGAGGGCCCAGCTACTAAGCTCACATTTCTAGGCATTGGAATTGACTCTGTCGCACAAGCATCCGGGTTACCCATGGATAAGGTAGCTCGGATCTCCGCGGCGATTTTGGCATTGATTGCTAAACATAAAGTGTCCCCTCGTGAACTGCAGTTACTTCATGGCCACCTTAACTTTGCCTGCAGGGTGGTTCCACCCAGCAGAGCATTGGCCAGGCGCCTGGGTGATGCCATGGCTGGCCTGTTAAAACATCACCACAGGGTCCGGCTGATCAGGGTCATACGGGTGGACCTTTCGGTCTGGTTCAAATTACTCCTGGGTTTTAATGGGGTCTCTTCCTGGAGATCAGACCTTATGGTCTGCCCTAGATTTCAAGTATGGTTGGATGCCTCCGGCTCCATGACTTATGGGGGGTTTACTCTGAGGGTAGGTGGACTTACGGCCGAGGGCATCACGCATGGCTTGGCACGGATCGCCTCCGTGATCTTACCTTCCTTGAGTTTCTTCCCAATTTGGGGAGCACTGATGCTATGGGGCGATGAGTGGGCCAACTCAGTGGTCCATTTTTGGTGTGACAATGCGGCAGTGGTGCACATTGTCAACACCCAGACATGCAAATCCTCCAGGTTCATGGCATTGGTTTGTCTATTCTTTTTGAGAAGCCTACGCCTAAATGTGCTGTTCAGGGCCAGACATGTTCCAGGTATTAATAACGATATTGCTGCTGCTTTATCCCACCTGCAGATCCCCCGGTTCCGTGCCTTACTCCGGAAGCAGATGGATTCCACTCGCCACTCCCGGCCGATACTTGGACATTTGGTGAGGAGAGGTGAACCGGGCATGTCATTGGCACGTCGCACGCGTAACGCGTATCACCATGCGTTCATGCTATTTCGAACTTTTTGCGAGTAACTACCGTTACCTCAAGTGTGGTCAATATCAGAGGACCAATGCATGTTTATCTTCGCAGTCAGGGTTTGGCCCCCCGTACTATAGCCTTCAGGCTTTCGGCACTGGCATTTATGGCCAACGTGGGGGGGTTTCAATGACTGCATGAGTTACTTCCGCTTGCGTCGTGTTTTGGAGGGGTGGACACGTGAACGTGTCCGCCGCCTGGACACGCGCCACCCCAGTTCGCCAGAGTTTCTGACCCACCTTGCAAGAGGCTGGCATGACTTATGTTTGGATAGGTGTGAAGTGGCTCTTGGTCACGCAGCTACCATGGTAGCCTTTTTGGGAGCGCTCCGCATCAGTGAGTGGGTGCCAGAGTTGGGTACCATCTGTGTAAGGCGGATGTGTCTCGTAGGGCACTGGAACTCGACGATGTCTATGTCACACATGAGAGGGCTCAATTGGGGATATGGTCCTCAAAGGTTGATCAGCACGGCGTAGGCAGTGGAGTTAGACTGCTACGAAGTTTCATTGAGACATCTGTCCGGTTAGTGCCCTACATGAATTTTCGGCAGTGCCTGCTGCGCGCCCCAGCCTGTTTTTCTGCCACCAGGATGGGTCTACCCTTACCAAAGTAACGTTACTGAGGGTGACCGGGGCCGCGCTTTGCGGTGTGGGGCCCGTTTTGGCACCCATTTATTTAGGATAGGTGTCGCGTTGATCGCGGCAACGTTTGGGGTACTCAGAGGCGGATATGTGTGTACGCGTAGTTTCTTATATGTACGTACCTAGTTATGTCCTTCACCTCTTCTCCTCTTTTACAGATCCTGTGTATCTCTGCACACCGGTGGCAGTGGGGCTGGTGTGCCACAGCTATGTACACTGGGCAGCAGTATATGCTGCGGCAACAGAGAGTGGACCCTGACTTGGGCTGCGTGCATCCGCACGTATGCGATGGTATGGTATGCGCGGCACAAGGGGGCGGGAACTGTGGCCATTCCTGATTTCCGTCAGGGATGCTGGACCGCCCGATGTTCTTATTAGGCACCTCGACGGCAATGATCTTATACGGATCACTGCTATTCATAAACTGTTGAGGGGCTGTGACCTGGCGTTTTATATCATGTATGGCTTACACACGGTCGCTATGGTCTAACATCGTGCCGAGACACCAATTTAGGGGAGACGTGGATCTCCGTGGTTCGGACTGTTCCGGCAGTCAGTGGACAGGGCTGTTGCTCGGTCCCTTGCTGAGCATGCTGGGAGACAGCCATTGGACACCTGCGGATAGGCTTACAAAAAAATTTTGCTCGTAGGCAGGAGAAGGGGTCCACCTGTCGGCTGGAAGTATGTACCTCTTTCTGGGTGTGGTGCAAGCAGGCCTGGCGACTGAGCTGACGGTCTGGGAGGGGGGGCGGTGAGTCATCATGGACGCCTTCCCGTGTGGCGGGTGGCACTGGTAAGGTAAAGATTTATGACCCAGAGGTATCCGGCAGGTTCGCAATTGACTGGCCAACACTTAGACAGGTACAGGGGTAATAGCTTTGGCCGGTCAACGACGAACCAGGCAAGGGGTGATGGCAGGAGCTTAACAGCCTGCATCACCTTGAGATTTAACAGATACACGTCATAGGGTGGGGTCAGTAGATAGTTTATTGACTCCGGTCAACAATTTGTTTGTGTCAACAAACAAATTGATACAAATAGTTACATGTAGCCAATTGCCATTGGCATTTTGGGTGGAACCTTACCAGTGTTACTGCGGCCTGCTTGCCTTAAAGAATTACAATTGGATGATTACACCAATTGAAAGTTATAATTCGGACTAGGGCATTATTCAATAAAAGTGGCCCGATGCCTTTATCCATATACCGGTGTCTGAGTCTTTCTTTGGGGGGGTGCGCCTGCAAAGTCATATGGTAATTCCACTGTTTTGTCTTACAAATTAATCCTGGCAGATGAATTCAAGCAGATCTAATTGGTCTTTGTTGGGTTTTTTTCCTTTCATTAACTCTCTTTTTCATTCTTGCCCCATCACCAATCAATTGTTTCATATACTTTAGAAGTCAATGGCATCATATAATTTGTAGTGTATCTTGGATCAGTCTAATGACTCTTGAGTGGCTAAAATTACAAATTCCATATCATTTGAGGTGTGAACATCAGGGCACCAGGTTTCTTTTCCTTTCACAATTGCATAAGCTTGACATGTGGCCTACATTGTCAACCATTCCAACTAAACCTGTCTGATCAGTTTTTGGACTCTAACTGGGGTAGAGGTTGGCTCAGGGCCGGATTTAAGCATACGCTACCTAGGCTGCAGCCTATGGGCCTGCACCACAGGGGGGCCCGCACCACAAAAAACCCCCACAAAAATGAAGGCAGGCACCAGGCAGGCAAAAAAGAGCCTCTTTCAAAGAGGCGCGTGGGCAAAAGAGGGAGCAAAGGAGGGACGGGAGTGAGAGTGACAGCCACCCATCTGACTCAGGGGATTGGCTGGCGCATTGCCCCGGCAGGGAAGGAGGCAGGAGCCGCGCATGCGCCCCTCCCTCCCCCCTGGCACTCTGTGTCATCTCCCCTCCTTCTCAGAAATGGAGGCAGGCGTGAAAAGGCATGAGGAGAAAAATAGAGGGAAGAAGGAACATAAATATAAATATTCAAGTAATTTCCTGCTCTGCTCTGCTCTGCTTAGGTATTGCACAATAGCAGATTAACCTAAAAATATTATATAGGAAGTTTAGATTTAAGAGGCTAGTCATGTTTAAACTATTTGTAATGGAAACTACTTCTCTGGATTAGATCCCAATTTTTGATACTGCTTTCAAATTATTGCTATTTCAGCTCAGACTACTTGATCACCAAAATTAAAATACAAATTTAATAACAATGCTGGCATTTCACATTATTAAATTTGGTGGCATATAATGAAAAGATTTCAGTTTGGTGCCCAAAATTCCCATGTGGTAAGCAGGAAATGAAACAGTTTGATTAAAGACTATGGGATTTTCCAACCTGTATTCATTGACATTATCTAATTTTTGATCCTTTAGGAAGATAAGTGTAGGAAGCTTTTTAGAGTGACCCAAATTCTCCATTCAGAACATATTCTCAGCCAGACATTCAAAAGTATAAATATTCAGTGCATAAACAATAGCAATAACAATTACACTCACAAACTGCCCTATACCACTTAGTGCACTCTCTGGGTGGTTCACAAATTAATTAGTATTTTGCCCCCAACATGCTGGGTACTCATTGTACCTACATAAGAATGGAAGGCTGAGTCAACCTTTCAGGATGGAACTCACAATATTTTGGTTGCAGTAGGGAAAAGAGAGAGAGAGCAAGAGAGAAAAGGGGGATGGAGAGAAAGGAAAGAAGGAAGAAGGGATGGGGAGATGAAGAAAAAAAGGAAGAAGTGAAAGAGAGATGGAGAAAGAAAGACCCACAGCAGACTTTCTCTACAGCAAAAAAAAGTATTTTTGTTTTTCTTTTTGCTGTGGTGATATGAAAGTCTGCTGTGTGGTCATGATTATGTTCTGTTGTTCTGGATTGTGAATTATTAAATGTGTTTGTTTGGGCTGTGTTGATATAAATTTAAATAAATAAATAAAATGAAATTTAAAAAGTCTGCTTTGTGGGCATAGTGTGGCACCTTATTTTTCTTATTTATTCATCATTATTTATTCAAGTCACTTTTAATATTTTTATTTATTTATTTATTTATTTATTTTTCATACTTATATACCTCCCACTCAGGTACAACCCAACTCAGGGCGGTTTACATAGCGGACAGTAAATACATAAAAAGACACATGATAAAACAAAGTTAAAACCCCTAAAAGGTGCACTTTTATTTTTCAATTTTTCCATTTAATCTAGTATTATGGACACATTAAAGGTTGTTTTCCTAATACTGAGATTGCCTTAAGAATGTACCTGTCACTTATGGTCACAAACAGCAGTGGAGAAAGGTCATTTTCAAAAGTGAAGTTGATCAAAAACAGGCTTCGAACCTCCATGTTAGAAGACAGGCTCAATGCTTTAGCTTTACTCAGCATTGAAAGTGACATTTTAAGACAACAAAATTATGAAGATATTATAAGTAACATAAGAACAGCCTTGCTGGAACAGGCCACAGCCACTCTAGTCCAGCATTCTGTCTCTGTGCACCATTTGCTTCAGGGTATTCCCAAGCACATGCCTTCACCTGCTTAGGATTCCCTGGAAATGGCATTGAGAGGTATCCTGCCTATCTCTCCAACCCAGAGGTTGTCCTTAGGTATCCATAATTATAGCCATTGATACCCTTGTCCTCAATGAACTTGTCTAATCCTTTCTTAAAGCTGTCAAGACTGACAGTTGTCACCACTTCTTCTGGCAGGGAGTTCCATAGACCAGTGATCCTCTGGGTGAAAAAGTACCGTATTTTCCGGCATATAAGACGACTGGGCGTATAAGACGACCCCCAACTTTTCCAGTTAAAATATAGAGTTTGGAATATACTTGCCGTATAAGACTACCTCTCTTCCAATGCACACCAAATAAAAATTAACCCACACTCAACCCGAAGACACGCAGCCCTCCGAGTCGAATGGGCAGGTTCTGGTGGAGAGCCAATCCACGCTCACGTTCTCCTCCTTGAGGTATAGGAAGATGTGTGCAGCTTGCTTCCCCTTGCTTCATACTCCCCGCACAGAGCAGGGACTCGGCCGCGGCACCCCCCACCATATGCGCCGGACATATGAAGCAAGGGGAAACAAGCTGCAGTTAAGTACCTGTCCTATAAGATGACCCCCGACTTTGGCACAGATTTTTCGGGGTTAAAAAGTAGTCTTATATGCCAGAAAATACAGTACTTTTTTTTATTGGTTTGAGAACTAGTACCCAAAAGTTTCATGGAGTGCCCCCTAGTTCTAGTGTTATACAATAGGGAAAACAGTTTTTCCTTATCTACTTTGTCCACACCGTGTATGATTTTATAAGTAGCTTCATTAATACGAAGTGTAGGCATAAACTAATTAGCCATTAAGATTATGTGACACTTTCATTAAAGTTAGGTTGTTTGGAAAAGTTCTGTATTTGAATTAAATAATATATTATGTATGTTGTATAGGTTAAGTGAATGTTGCTTATTCATTACATTCCTTTTTGTTATCTTGCATTTTGCATTTTTAACATGTTTAATTAAAATTACGATATGTTATTTTTAAAACCGTAATACTCATATTTACATATTTAGAAACATAGAGTTGAATCTCAACTTTGTATTCTTTTTTAATAATATAGTTGTTTGTAGCAATGTTAATAAATCATGCTAAATACCATTAAGATATATTACCTTAATGATGTTCAGTTCTTTTCATTTTTATCATCCCATGAATTCATCAAATTCTAAATACTGTATAGGAATGTTGTACATAAAATTTCTATAATTTAATAATAAACTTTAAACGTTTATTTTTCAGTTTTTAATTGGATAATTGCTGAAAATGTGATTTTTGTAGGTTAATTTTAGAAAAATACTTTCCCCAGTAGGGCCCGTGCCACAGGTTCAGCCTAGGGGCCCACAGATCTTAAATCTGGCCCTGGGTTAGCTACTAGTTGTAATTTTGTGTAAACATTTTGCTGGCGACCCCCCACCCCCACCCCCATTGACAAGTCATACACAGAAGTTGGGTTGAATAATGGGTCACTTTATTGCAAAGATGCAAACAACATTGCACTGGGCCATAGTGTGGGTGCATAGAAGAATAAGGGTAACAAATGTACTCGGGAGCAAGAATTATGGGCCAAACACACCAGAGTCGAATAATAGGCCACACGAGTGGTGGAGATAGAAGAGGCTTACCGATAAGCCAACTCTGGCGAAAGGTTGCTACAGGAGCCTTGAGGGACACCCCTAGATGATACCCTTCCAGCTCCTGCAACAACCTGGTGAGAATGAAATTTAGATTAAGCACCCACACTGACCGCCACACGGGGACACACGAGCGACCCCGACTCACCCCAGTGCAAGGAGGGAGAAAGGTGGGCTGGAGCCGGCCCATGGATGGAAGAACGTCAAGGAGCAGGCCAGGCGGGAGCAGCAAGATGGCCGGGCAGGCAACCTGTAGAAAGAAGGAATGAGCGAAGAACAAATGAGAACATAGTCAAACAATTCAGGTGCCCAGCGGAGCAGGAGGCAGGGGGCCAGCGGGGGCAGCCACAGTGCGAGCTGGGGTGCGGGCTGGAGCATGAAGATGGGAGGCAGCCAGGGACAGGCAGGAGGAAGCCCCATGGGTGCCGAGACAGATTAAGCACTCGTGCTTGTAATGGCACTGTTTCTTAGAGCAATGACCCTGGGCCGCAAACTCCCAGCAGTAGGTTTGAGAGGCCGCTGGAAGGGTGGCAGGAGCATCTGGAGCAACAGCAGGGTAGGAACCTGAACTATGTGGCTGCAGTCGTACATCTCACCGGGCACAGGACAGGAAGGGGTCATGTACTGAAGCCAGAGCAGGGAGTTAGGCTCATCCCAGTACATCTCGGGCCAGAGAGCGGCCTGCATGCGAAAGTTCTCATCATAGGCCTTCCAAGCGTCACCCGGTAAGTCAATGTGAGCACGGCAAATTAAGTCCAAATACTGTAGGATAGGAACCTCCAGGGCTGGACGGGCCTGGGTGGAGACAGCAGCATAAATAAGGAAGGCCAGAAGCCAGTTGGCCCACATCTGTGGTGGCTTCCTGCACCGGAGCAGCTCCTTGTTGGAGTCGTCAAGCTTGTCAAGGTCAGTCTTGGGGCAATCCCAATTAGGCAAGCTGAAAAGGTCGAGGTATTCACCCTGGACTATGTTATCCCTGGTGGCCTGCGTGAGATGGTCACAGAGGGGAAGGGTTGTGTCTCCCCGGGGCAGGCCCTGCCAGGGAACTGTGCCCATGTAGGTCCTGGCCACACTGAAATGTGGACACAGAGACACAGTGGGGGGTGGGGGGTGGACTCAGACCTGGTGGGAAAGGGCAGTACTAGGGGTAACCCCCATGACAAGATGCACCCGTGTACAGCGGGTACCCTTGTTGGGGCCATGGCCAGGCAGGCTGCGGGAGGTGGGTAGCCGGAGATGGGCCACCAGTGTTAAATGTATTGTGTGGAAACCAGTACTCATGGAAGCCCTGTGCAGGCCCTGAAGAACACGGAGAGGAACCCTGGTCGAATGGAGGCACAGAAGGCCAGCTGGCCACCCCCTGAGACATAAGAGGAGCCGGGTCAGGCGGATCCTCCTGGCACACCAGCGGGTGACCCGCAGGGGTCCCCTGTTTGGGAGGGAGGCCGGTGGCCACGTGAGGGCCGGAAGCCTAGAAAAGCCACCACCCTGCTGTAAAAGGCAGCCACAAGGGCGCGCCACCCAGGGCGGGTGCCAGCAGGGCCCAGGCGCATGGCATCGGGAGCCAGAGGGTGGGCAGAACCAGTGGCCGCAAGGTGACAGGCCGCTAGGCGGGCAGAGACCCGCATGGCCCAAATCCCGGGTGAGATTGGCAGGGGGTGTGGGGGTAGGGTGGGAGTACCCTCCACACGATACCCTGCCCAGAGGGGCCATCAGGAACTGAGAAAGGCAGCAGGCTGCAAAGAACCAGAGGTTCAGCAGCCACGCGGTCCAGACTCCCAGCCAGAGGAGAAGCGAAAGCTTCTCTGGAGGCAAGGAGCGCCGAATGGCCCCCCGGCGGTAAAATTGTGTGCTCCCGTCTCTGGTGGGGATGACAGCAAAGCGCGCACTGAGCGGAGGGGCCACAGCCATGTGTCCATTATCTATAATCTTTTCTGGTCTTTGACTCATAAACTGAATTGATTGATACTAGTTCGGAGGGAAACCATAATCAGCAAATATGCAGGATCTCCAGATGGGAAAGAATCCTCAAGACCTGCTTCCATGCAGAGTTGACAATACTAGGCCAAGTGTCTGTTTCCATATAAAAAGTCTTTCTTTAGTCATTGGACTAAGATAATGTTGGCTTGTAGACCAAGCACAGAAAGGTGCCTCTCTCAAAAATGGGGTTTGGGGTTCTTTCTAACTTTGGCAATCACCCACCTATGACAAATAGTTAAGAGTAGTATTAGGACCTAACAGAAATATTTTAAACACACACCAACAGCAACAACAATTAGTCATAAATGCAGAAGGAACAGCTGATATTTAACTAGATTTAACTAGATTTTGGATGCTTTCTAAAACTAAAGCAGGGATGAGGAATCTGTGACTCTGCAGAGGCTGCAGTATCTATTATCTTTCACCATCGGTTATGCGTGTTGGGGGGTGACGAAACATGTACACCAATATCTGGAGGACCACACATTCACTTTCTTTCTTCAATGTTACCACTCCTTTCCTTTTATTCTTTGAACTCTCTGTGAGTAGTCTTTAAAAGCATGGCTTCTGCTAAGCTGAATGGCACTCTTGATCATATGCCGCAAATTTGCATCCATTTATTTTGCATAGTTGACTTCCTTCATGCACTTGGCAGAATTCAGGTGAACTGGCACAGCAATAATAACCTTCATTATTCCTGTAGCTAGGTGACACACTGCCAAGTAAATGGAATAATATCATTATAGAGGAGAGACAGCTGCTGGATAGGCCCTCCAATAAATAAGTTCAAAAGCAAGGGCTTCTAAAACCCACTGGATTTTCTTTTATCCTTCATGTTCTAAAGGAATCAGTGGCTTGAAAAACTTTCTTCTCTGTCTGCCTATCTTTTGAATAAGCAGCACTTTCATTTCAAATAGGGATGGAAAGCTCAAGCTATGCCCAATACAAATTGTTTGTGTGCATGTTCTTTCCAAATTCCATTCTTCAACTTTTCAATTGCATATTTTACATATTTTACCATAAACACACCTTTATTTGTACAAATCTTTACCTAAAACATATATTTTTTGTATGCATTTTAACAAAAATATATTTTAAAATGCAATGCTGATTATTCTTTTCAGCCAAGACTTGCTTTAAATGGTAGGTGACAAGTGAAGGACAACTAGGAAGTAGGAATTGGATTGGTGTAAAAATGCATCAGTCGAATCAGACAAATCAGTCAATCCTGAAGGAAATCAACCCTGACTGCTCATTAGAGGGACAAATACTGAAGATGAAGCTCAAGTATTTTGGCCACCAAAGGAGAAGAGAGGACTCACTAGAGAAGGCATTGAGGCTGGGGAAAATAGAAGGAAAAAGGAGAAGGGGGTGCCAGAAGATGAGGTGGATAGATGGCATTGTAGATGCAATGGGCAAAGATTTGAATGGGCTGAGGAGGATTGTGGAAGATAGAGCAGCCTGGCGCATGATGGTCCATGGGGTCACAAAGGGTCGGACTCAACTGTGCAGCTGAACAACAAAAATGCATCCATTAAAATTGGCATTATTGTTACATTTTAAAAAAAATATCTGCTGCTGCCACCTCCCTTACCTTATCAAAAGCAAAAATGTTTAATAACCATGATTTATCCGAGAACATAAAAATATGTGTTCTATCATCTACACATGCCTTCCTGTAAGCCTCTTAGATTCTTAGTAAGATAGAGATATAGTATGTGCCTGTCCTACCCTTCCATAGGACAGGAATATCTGCATCTCATTCTTCTACCTCAAGAGACATGGATGAAATACCTCTCCCTTCTCGGAGAATTTCACTTTTCTATAGCGATTGGCCATTTCTCTTGAAGACTCTGGCTTTTCACTCTGGATTGCTTCCAGTGTCACTTAATGTTGTCTTCCAGGAAAATGAATGAATCCTCAGATTCCTGACCCGCTAGGCTAATCATCTCTAGCTGGCTCTCCATTGTTATTACAAATACCTTTGTGCCAGACACACTGTTACTCCCTGGCTCTTGGATGAAACGTCCCACATTAATGTATTTCACATTTCCTCTGAGCATTTTACAACAGGGGTGCCCAAACTTTTTTGGCCGGGGGCCGGTCACATGGTTGAGTGTGACGGTCATGTGGTTCCTCCCACCAGAAGCAGAAGTAAAATGCTCATGTGCATGTGCATTCTACTTCCACTTCTGGGAGCGGCAAGGGTGGCAAGAGCTGGATTAATTGGCGCCATGGGCAGATCCGGCCCATGGGCCATAGTTTGGGCACCCCTGAATTACAGAGTGCTTTTTCACCAGATCAACAAGATAACCCTTTAATTTCAGGAGATGAGGTTATTTCTTGTTACTAATATCTCAGGTATCCTTATACTCATACTGGGTAAGAAAGAGTCTATGTTCTTCAGACAGGGAAGAAGACATTCAGTGATGCATTTTTTTTAAAAAAAACTATTTAGCTCTCATACCACAAACAGTTAAAAGCTGTAATTGTGTGAGGGGACTAGTACAAGTCCACACATCACCACTTAGAAACATGACAGACCTGTCACATTCAGAGTAAAGGACTGTGGAAATGTTTCTAAGCATGAATATGCTTAAAAATTCTACTGGAGCTCTCCACAGTGATCTGCCTTAGTGCTGAACAGAAAGAGAAGTAGGAGCAGGGCTTATCTGCATCCTTTCTTCTTTAGCACTCATTTTAATTCCACAGTGGCTCAGTGGTTAAGAAGCTCACCTTGTTATCTGGAAGGCTGGCAAGTCAGCAGTTTGAGACCCGGATACTGCATGACAGATTGAGTACCTGTCTCTGTCCCAACTCTTGGGGACATGAAAGGAGCCTCATTTGGGCATTCCCTAAGTGGAGTTTCTTCTGCAAAAATCCTTTCAGCCCAGAATAATTTCTGACACAAAATTCTTATTATTATAATTCTTCACATTTTCAGACAAAATGTTTGAATAGGGCTAAAAAAGAGCACATCATGGAGAAACGTACGTGAAATTAAGCTTTTGAAAGCATTGAAAGCAATGTGGCCAAAAACACTTTTCCTTCTTAACATACTGATGCATTTATTTTCAGTTATATGCACTGAAAGTAACCACCATAATGCTTGGGGACCTTTAAGTTTCTATCTCCTTGGATACCCTGGATCCTTACCCTTCTTGGTTTCTAAAATCTGCCAAATATGTGACAATGGAATAGGTCATTCAGATCATCATTGCAGGCGCACCCCCCCAATAATGGACTCAGACACAAATGAAAGTGGATAACGGCATTGGGCCACATTTATTGATTCATGCCCTAATCCGAATTATAAATTTCTATTGGTCAATCATAATTCTTAAGGCAAGCAGGCCGAAGTAACACTGGTAAGGTACCACCCAAAATTGCCAACGGCAATTGTTACAATGTATCTATTTGTATCAATTTGTTTGTTGACAACAAACAAATTGTTGACCGTAGTCAATATCTAACTAATGACCCCACCCTCTGACGTGTATCCGTAAAATCAGGGGGTGATTCCAGCTGTCTAGTGGTAACCATCACCCCCTCGCCTGGTTCGTCGTTGACCGGACAACGTTTAAACAACTTATGCCTATCTAGTGTTGTCCAGTCAATTGCGAACCTGCCGGATACCTGTGGGTCATAAATGTTTACCTTACCAGTGCTACCCGCCCATGTGACCAAAGTCAACAGCAGCACAAAACAAACCCCTATATCAAACCATAGCAACAGTGTGGGATGGGCAAAAAAGCCAGGACTCAAGTGCCAATTGCGAGTCCCAGCCAAAAATTCCCACCCGGCCCCGAAGCGACCAAGAAATCACACTGTTAACTAGGGAGGGGGTGGAGGGGAAAAACTTCTCCGCTCCGTCGCTTCGCCAAAATGGCAGCACGGCTGCGTCGTGGCCAGCCCTTTTATTAGGGTGCTGGCCACGCCCCTAACTACCCGGATGGCTTCGTCCGGTGGGGGGGGCCGCAAAGAGTGCGGCGGCCATTTTGACACCACGCTTCCATTGCAGGCGCACCCCCCCCCCCAATAATGGACTCAGACACAAATGAAAGTGGATAACGGCATTGGGCCACATTTATTGATTCATGCCCTAGTCCGAATTATAAATTTCTATTGGTAAAACGACCAATCATAATTCTTAAGGCAAGCAGGCCGAAGTAACACTGGTAAGGTACCACCCAAAATTGCCAACTGCAATTGTTACAATGTATCTATTTGTATCAATTTGTTTGTTGACAACAAACAAATTGTTGACCGTAGTCAATATCTAACTAATGACCCCACCCTCTGACATGTATCCGTAAAATCAGGGGGTGATTCCAGCTGTCTAGTGGTAACCATCACCCCCTCGCCTGGTTCGTCGTTGACCGGACAACGTTTAAACAACTTATGCCTATCTAGTGTTGTCCAGTCAATTGCGAACCTGCCGGATACCTGTGGGTCATAAATGTTTACCTTACCAGTGCTACCCGCCACCTGGAGAGGCTTCAATAAAGGCTCGACGCCCCCCCCAAGACCATCAGCTCGGTCGACAGGCCTGCCCGCCAATCACTCAGCAGGAGGTCCATACCTCCTCGCGACAGATGGACCCCATCCCCTGCGTAAAGCCCATAATTTTGCAGACTAATGGCCGGATGAGAACTGACCCGCCCCCAGCCCTTGGTCGAAAGGAATTGGGCCACCGCCCTGTTCACCATGCGCCTAGCACGGTCCAAGGCCTGGAGGTCAAGGCCTCCCCTATAAGTGTGCCGTGGGACCATATCTGACCAAACAAGGGTTGTGGCGGGCCATACGTAATGTAAGTAGGCAAGGTCACTGCAAATCGCATGCTTCAGCGATAAGCCAGTGACCTGTCCCAAATCATTACCCCCAAGATGTATGATCAGGATGTCGGGCGGGTCAGCGTTCCTTGCCGAAAAAAGGAATGGCAAGAGCTCCCGCCACAACATACCGGGCTTACCGTACCATGTGAGACTTGCGTACGCACCGAGTCCCAGTCGGGGTCCCCAATCTGTCGCCGCAGCGTAACGCGCTGCCCTGTGCACGTAGCTATGGCCCACCAGCCATACTGTCACCGGTGTGATACGACACCCAGGGTCTGTCAAGGAAAAAACAGGGAAGGAAGAGATATGTGGTGACTAAAAAAAACAACGGTACTCACGGTGGGAGTGGGCGAACATAAAACTGGAAACACTGCGAGCCCCACCTCCCCATGCTGCGTATGTCAGCCCCGGAGTACCCATAAGCAGCCGCAGTAGAGGCCGCCCCAATTCTAAACGAGTGGTTGCCGTAACGGGCCCCAGGGAGGCCCACCCTAGCCAGTGCCTTCCCAGTCACCTTCCAAAATTGAAATTTAGTGAGGGGAGACCCATCTTGGTGACAGAAAAACGGGCCATGGTGCGTGCCACGCAGTGCAAGGAACTCCTGTAGGGCACCAACCGGACAGATGTCTGCCAAGGAACATCGTAGCAGTCTTACACCACTGCCTACGCCGTGCTGATCTGTTTTAGAGGAGCGTATCCTCAACTGAGCCCAATCATTGCAAACATAGACATCTTCGAGTTCCAGTGCCCTACGACTTGCATCCGCCTTAGTCAGCATCACAAGCTCGCTGATGCGGAGCGCTCCAAAAAAGGCCACCGTTGTAGCCGCATGAAACAGGGCTGCCTCATACCTATTAAAACATAGGTCATGCCAGCCCCGTGCCAGTTGGGTAAGGACCCCCGGGGAAATTGGGTGGCGGTCGTCCAGGCTACGCCCACGTTCCCGCACCCACCCCTCCAAAACATGTCTCACACGGAAATCAGCGGTACTATCCGCATGACCTCCCACCTTGGCCATAAAAGCCAGCGCTGATAGCCTAGATGCTATGGTGCGGGGTGCCAGGCCCTGGGCGTGCAGGTAAACCATGAAACGAAGGAGGTGGGCCACTGGGATCGGCCAGGTATCTGGCAGTCGAGATTGGGTACAAAAAGTCTGAAAGGAAACCCACGCGTGGTGATACGCCTTACGCGTGCGTGGCGCCAGAGACATGCCGATCGCCCGGTTCACCTCTCCTTGCCAAAGGTCCATATCTCCTCCGGGAGTGGCGAGGGAAATTCCTCCGCATCCGGGGCCAAGGCACGGAACCGGGAGATCTGCAGGCGGGACAAAGCATCAGCAATATCATTATTCACCCCCGGGACATGTCTGGCCCTAAACAGTACATTGAGGCGCAGGCTGCGCAATACAAATTGGCGCACGAGGTCCATGACCCTGGGAGATTTAGAGGTCTGTGAATTGACAATGTGTACAACGGCCGCATTGTCACACCAGAAATGCACCACAGAGTTGGCCCACTCCTCACCCCATAGCATCAAGGCCCCCAGTATGGGAAAAAATTTCCAAATATGTGAGATCCCTCAGGCGACCCGTGCCTGATCAGGCTGGTGGCCATCCACCATATGCCCACTTCCCATTGAAGTACATCCCATAACCAAGGGATCCCGAGGCATCAGACTGAATCTGAAATTGGGGTGAAGCCAGGAGATCTGACCTCCAAAATGAGACCCCATTAAACTCCCTCAAGAACTGGAGCCATATGTGCATATCTGCCCTGATGCCCCGTGTCAATCTGGTCCTATGATGGGGCCTGGATAAGCCTGACATGGCGTCGCACAAGCGCCGAGCAAATGCCCTGCCAGGTGCGACCACCCTGCAAGCGAAATTAAGGTGTCCATGTAGCACCTGCAGTTCCCGAAGGGATGCCTTGCGCTTAGCCAGCAAGTCCGATATAAGGGCCACTATCCTTGACACCTTGTCTTCCGGCAACCTAGACGCCTGCGCTACCGTGTCAATCTCCACCCCCAGGAATACTAACTTATTAGACGAGCCTTCGGTCTTTTCGGGCGCTAAAGGGACACCGAGTTCCTGCATTAGCGTCTGAAATGTATTGAGGAGACGTGTGCACGTGTCCCAGCCCCATTCACCCCCGAACAAAAAGTCGTCCAGGTAATGGGCTACAGACCGAGACCCTGACCTACGGACAAATGCCCACTGCAGGAATGTACTGAAACGCTCGAAAGCCGAGCAGGATATGGAACAGCCGAATGGCATGGCTTTGTCAAAATAATATTCACCCCGGAATTTGAAACCCAGCAACTCAAAGTCACCCGGGTGCACTGGCAGGAGGCGAAAAGCCGACTTAATGTCACACTTAGCCAACAGTGCACCCGGGCCACGTGAGCGCACCATGTGCAATGCCTGGTCAAATGATGTATACCTGACAGAACAAAGGTCCTCAGGGATAGCATCATTGACCGAATGACCGGCTGGGTATGACAAGTGATGAATCAGGCGGAACTCGCCCGGGGACTTCTTGGGCACTAGTCCTAGAGGAGACAATTTAAGGTTGGGGAAAGGGGGCACGGGGAAAGGGCCAGCGACCCTGCCCGCAGCGACCTCCTTATTAATGCTGGCGGCAGCCACCTCCTCCCGTCCTCTAAGTGACAAAAGGTTGGGTGCGTCCTGCGGTGACCTATCCCCCGTGAAAGGAATACGGAAACCCAGTTGAAAACCCTGAAGGAGGTACACAGCGTCTGCTTTCTTTGGGTACAATGCGAGCCAACGCTCCAGCATATCAACATTAATTGGGGAGGGGGCCTTTCGGTGAACCCACTCCTTCCGTGGCAGTCCTGCCTGCCCCTTGTCCGCCCCTACCCCTGCCCCTGTATCCTCCCGGCCTGGGACAGGCGGAGGCAGCATGGGGGCCGGAACAAGCGGGGCACTCGTGCTTGTACTTGCAATTTTTTCTGTTGCAAGAACCATTGGACGAGAAGGTCCAGCACAGCAGGCGGGCTGGAACCCCCTGCCCCGCCACTTGGCGGGGAGCCTGTACCGGGGCCGCTCGTTGGACCGCATGTCCACAATGGTATCTATCCCCAGGCGCCGGGCGCGTGGGGGTCATATACAGAAGCCACAGCTTCTGGCAGGGCTCATCCCACCTCATCTCTGGGTGCAGTGGAATCCTCATGCGGAATTCTTCGTCGTAAGCCAGCCACGACGGACCCGGGAAATCAACCATGGCCCGGTAGATGTTGTCCAGATACTGGACCATAGGAATGGCCAAATCCGGCCTAGCCCTGAGGTAAACGGCCATGTAAATCAGGTACGCTGGCAACCAATTTGCCCACGTGCCTGGCGGCTTACGACGACGTGCCTGCTCCTTATCCTTCTCGTTCAGCCCTTCCCTCTCCTCCTTGGTCGGCTCCCTATTAAGAAGGGAGAAGATATCTACATACTCGCCCCTCCAAATCTTTTCCCTGGTAGACTGGGCCAGATGGTCCCCCAGGGGCAAGGAATACCCTGCCGTTGGCAGTGCCAACACCGGCACAGAGGGAACTGCGGGCAAAGCAAAGGGGGCCTGTACCAGCCCGGGGATTCCCAACACATTCCCCACCACACAGGGGGCGCCACCCGGACCCGGGCCCTGTGTCAGGGGTGAAGTCACCGGGTGGGCCGGAGGCAATTGGACCGCCGTACCACCCGTGTGAGGCCATGGCCATTGGAAAGCCCCCCCCAAGGAAGTCAGTTGTGTGGGTGCACCAGCTTGAACTGCATACTCACCCGATGCACCCCCACGGGCCGCCCCCACCGGGGGTTCCAGCCAGCTGGGGGCGTCGGAGCTCACGACCGAAGCTGAGCTCGTCGACGGGGCCAGACCCGCACCAGACTGCTGCACCTGTTGATTGGGGAGCTGCGAGGCAGTGGCCGCCACCGGCCCGCGCGCCTCAGGCGGCTCAACCCGACCCATCGCCGGCCGCTGTTCGGCAGCCAAAGGGGGCACCTGGAATCCTAAAGGCACCCCTGTTTGATTGGCCCTCGCCAAGGATGCCTCAAGGGCCGCAACGCGGGCCAGAAGGGCCTCCACGTTGACCAATGCCCCAGCCCCAACGGGGGGCGAATGGGCAATCGGCCCATAGTTAAAGGATACCTGTCCAGGCCCCTGAGTCCCAGGGGCCAGATAAGGCCAAGAGCCCATGCCCGGCCCCTGTGGAGCCGTGGGCACGCCCTGCAAAGGCAGGGAACCCAACCACCCCCCTTGGCTCACTCCCCCCATGGGGAACTGTGCACCCGGGCAAGAGGGCCCAGCCGCACGGACCCCAGCAGGGGCGCTGGACATCGGTTGCGGGCCAAGGGCCGAGTCCCCATCCGGGGCCACCTGCCCGCACCGCGGATCGGGCCAAGGGGCCACCGATCCCATCTCACCGGTCCCGGTGGGCTCCGTCAAAGGCGGCTGCTGGGCGGGCGCAGTCGCGGTCCTCCGACCCGGCTGGCGCCTCCGCGCCGATCGAGCCACGTTAGCGGCTGCCTTCTTCTTCGAGGGCATAGCTGAGCTAGCTAGGAAGCCTACGGAGAGAAAAAGCTGCCCAAAAAGGCTTCCCCTGAAAGGACACGAGCGACGGAGGTAAAAGGGAAAAACCTCTCCGCTCCGTCGCTTCGCCAAAATGGCAGCACGGCTGCCTCGTGGCCAGCCCTTTTATTAGGGTGCTGGCCACGCCCCTAACTACCCGGATGGCTTCGTCCGGTGGGGGGGGCCCGCAAAGAGCGCGGTGGCCATTTTGGCGCCATGCTTCCAATGCCTCGTTGCAAGAAGACCATGCCCCTCTTTCCTAAAATAGAAAACTATATGGTCCATTCCTTAAAAATTGAATGCAGCGACTAATGATTTAAACAACTTCAGATTTAACTTCATCAACAAGTTGATTGAGAGAGAGATGGCCAATCAACTGCAGGTGTTTTTGGATTAAATGAGCAAAGCTGTTTCATCTCCATAGATATTTCACTGTTGTTTAGTATCTATGTAAAGCAGCTAGGAGAGGTCATCTGAAGTTTTGGAGTTTTCTGTCATTAATAGGCTTGTAGCACACATCTTAATCTCCTCTTTGCATATTCTGCAGTGAGTGAAATCCAGTGCCTTGAAGGATGCTTGACCTTGATAATGGAATGGATTGAAACTGAATCCTAACAAGATGGTGGTCCTGTTGTTGAGGGAGTCCCCTGACTAACTGGCAGGACTGGTCCCTTCAAAAAGGGGAGTTACACTCCCTCTGAAGTACCAGATACACAATTTGGATGTTATTTTTGATCCAGTCCTTAACATGGACCATCAAGTTGCTGCCATGACTGAATCTGTTTTTGTTTTTTATCTTCTATAGATTGCCAAGCTACACTGCTATTTGGACAGGAGGTCCCTGACATCTCTGGTTAATCTCAAGAATTGACTGCTGTGATGTTCTCTATGTGGGGCTGTCATTGTTCCAGACAGAGAGGTTGCAACTGATCCAGAATGCCATGATTCACTTGATTTCTAGAGTAAGCAGATTCAACCATATAACTCCAAGCCTTGTCTGATTGCACTGGCTTCCTGTTGTGTACCATATCAAGTACAGAATGTTAACTTTAACAAACAAAGCTCTAAATGGTTTGGCACCAATTTACCCATTGCAACATCTCTCTCAAAGATATAATGCCTGCATCACATAATCCTCCCAGACCACACAACTCCAAGTGCCAACACCAAGAATGGCAAAGAAGGTTGTAACTAGGAACAGAGTCTACTCAGTGGCAACCCTCACTCTATGGAATGTCCACCTGTGAAACTGCTTCTGGATTCCACCCTGGACATTTTTTAAAAATGTCTAAAAACAAACCTAGGCAGAGATAAATATATCTTCCCAAAGTTATTGATTTCCTTTGTACTTTGGTTTCTTGTACCAAAGTTTTATAGTTTGATTTTATTGATATTATATTGCCAGCAGCAGGAGGGTTTTTATGTCTATGCTTTTCCATTTAGTCTATTTATGTAAACTTTTGAGAGTTATGAATTCTTTTCACTATATGGGCAGAAAAAAATGCATTAAATTGAATTAAAGTCTGAAAGTGACATTAACAGACTATGTATCTGAGGTTGTGTGCACTCTTTGAATCTGTAAGAACATCATCCAGAAAGTTATACTCAAGTGACATTTTGACTTTTTGCTAGACATCAGCATCTGCCTAGCAAAACATATGACTCTAAATTAATGAGGCAAAGTTTCTCTTTTTCTTAAGTCCCAGTATTTCTTAGCTAAAATAAATTTTGCAAGAATAATAATTTACCATAATTTCATATTTTGCTTTCTTATGGCAATTGTATATTTGGCAAAAAAACAGGTGATTTTGCAACTTTTGATTGCAAATATGATTAAAAGAAATGATTGATTGGTCAGTCAACATTGAACTGATAATCTGCTGTTTCATCAGAAAGATTTCCAAAATGAGCACATGACTGAATACGTCTCTATAAAAGAGGTTCCACTAACCCATTCAGCTTTACCTTCCATAGCCATAATGAAGGTCTTAATTCTAGCACTGGTATTAACCCTTGTTGGTAAGTAGGCATTCATTAGCTATCACAAACCACATTTCCCAGGCCACAAGAGAGCATTAAATAAGATCTAAAATAGTTCATGGTTCAAAATGCTAAACAAATGTTATATTTAGAATAATATTTAAAAGATACTTAGAGTAAATTGTGGAGGAATCTTTTAAAGTTAATAATGGGATTATTTGAAAGGTCTGCATTAATCAAACAATATTTTATGATATTAATTGCATATGTTGTATACTCCAAAGGGAAGCATACAAAAGGTTTTCACTGCAACAAATGTTTCACCTCTGTATTTTAATTTCTACACGTATCTTTCAGGTTGTCAGCAGAATCAGCAGCAGCAACAACAGCAGCAGCAACAACAGCAACAGCAAGGTCAAAAAGATCAGCAAGAACAAAGTATGTATCTTCCAATTAATCCTTCAGAAGAAGAAAAAATAAGAAATGTTTTCAGTTTTGAAAGATGATTCACAGTTCAGGTGCACTTAATACAATAAAATATTTGTGGTTCATATCTCCACCCCTCTCCCCTCACCCCCAGAAATTCCCATTCATGCTGTAACCTATGATTATGAGTATAACATTCTGAATAGACTTCAGCAAGAAGGATTTGCAAGTGCTGGGATAAAAGTAAAATGTAAACTGGACGTTGGCAATATCGGACAAGATCGCAGGATTTTGTTGGTAAGAAAATTAGGCCAATATGAACTATTTTCCCTGTGATATTTTAAGGCTTTTGTGGGATGGACAATTATATTCAATGACACATTATGCAAACACATACCAAATTTTGAATTTTTTAGGTGGGGGTGGGGGAGGGAACCACAATTTTTTCATGCACTATCCTAAATTACTTTTCACACTGTAGCAGATAATTTTTACTAAGCGGAAGCTAACTGCAGGCTTCAGATATTTGTTCTGTTTTGTGGTCATGAAGATGACAGAATTTAATGCCAGAAGCACAGTAATTTATTACCAAATCAGTTCAATTGTTCTCAACCTGAACTTATGTGTCTGAACTTATTTAATCAGATGATTTTTGTTAACTAGTGCACCAACAGTAATGCATATTTGAATGAAGATTAATGTGACTGCAATTTTTCCATTATTAACTATATGCAGTAGAACCCCATATAACAAATGCCTCATACAGCAATTAAATCGTACAACAACGAGGATTTGAAAAAACATTGTGCCCCATATAACAACTAAAAAACTAAAATTGTTATACGACACAATGCATCTCTATGGGGGGGAAGTACAATAAATTTTTGTTGTTGTACGATTTTTTCCCATAGAGATATTCATTGTATGATGCATCCCATAGGGGAAATCGCTATACGATGCATGCATCATATAGCAATTTTTTTTGTACAACAACGAGCCCCGTGGAACAGATTAAAATTGTTGTATGAGGTACCACTGTACCACTATTTTAATACCTGCAGAATAGAAATGACAATTTGTGCTCCATCTTACATATTTAGAAATCACTGTTGGCATTCTTAAAAAGTCGCTTGACTATTTAAATTGAAGGCAGTAAAGTATGAAAGGATTCCTCATAGAACTACACTTGTGTCATGTTTGTACCAACTGTGATACTGTTGTGCTAGCTGAATTTCAGTTACAGGTACACAGAACAGGAATAAGGATTATGAAAGTGTGCTCTAGGCTGGGGATAAATGAAGGGCTGGTTCATGATTTGAGCTGAGGGGCATCTCAGCTCATAAAGTTCAGGGTTCAATGCCCACTCAATTCAGACAACAGTCAACATTTAATAATAAAACGCAGTCAATCCTTTCCAGGGCTTCCAAGATATAAAGTACTCAGAAGTGGTGCTCTGGTGGTGCTCTGAGACTATGCATCTTTCTGAAGGCTACACAGGTTGGCTCTTCTCCCAGGTGGTAAATGTGGTGACTTGAACTCTTAACTTCTGGCTGCACTGCCAAAGACCTAATTTACTGAGCTATCTAGCCAGCTACAGTAAAATATAGGCAAATGTAATAGAAAAAGCAATTCTCGTGGAGTGTTAAAACATTTGAAGCTCTTCCTCACAGCAAGCTTCACAATAGCCCATTGATTTGTCTCTAATAGTCCAGTGTTGAGGCATGCCTGCCACATGTCCACGGAAATGTCTGCAGATGCAGACAGCGCTGGATCTTTGGCTATAAACAGAGATGAGCACTGAACCCTAGAGTTGAATACAACTAGCTTTTGAGCAAGGGCGACCTTTACCTTTGCCAGAAAACCTGTTGTTTGACAAGCTGGAAAGTAACCAGAAGTTCCCCATTTCTCCATTTCAGCCATGGAAAATTGTAGTTAAACATGTTAGGGTGGGAATGTCCATATGGGTCAAGGGGACTGTGCAGCCCCAACACTCATTACTAGCTACTTTAATTACAGATTAGAAAGCCCAAAGTATTGTGTCCACATCTATACAATCTGAGGTTTTGTTCTAAATTATAGTGGCTCAAGTCAAATTGCTAATTCCAACTAGAGAAAACCTACTAATTCAATCAGTGGTGTGCTGACCCACAGGGATACAGGGAGTCATCCTGGTGCACCCCAGTAACTGGCACCACTCAGAGGCAGGCAGAGGTAACAGGAACATATGGGATTTCTCCTCCCAACCCCACAACCCCACAACAGGTGCCCCATCACTTCCTGTCCACCGCCCTCCCAAGGTGATCAGCACACCCCTGAAATCAATTGGTAATTGTATGTCAATACTTATATACAACCCATTGTTTTAATAGGTCTACTCTAGCCAGGAGTAGTAAGGTGATTTAAGAAAATGCAGAATCAGCTCTATACATTAGCAGAGATGGTCCAAAGCCACCACTTACAGTCTTGATGACAAGCCAAACACTTAACTTGAAGTCTAGGGGAAACACAATCTTGATTAATTCTGAAATAGTGTTAATAACATGTCTGAGTCCAATGCGATATGTCATCAAATATTGTCTTTTCTTTCTCACTATTTCACTGGTTGCTTTTGGACAGAGAGATAATTTCTGGCAGATGCATATGATGTGCAGAAACTTCTCATCTTTAATAAAATTAATTAATTTCTTTTCTCACCTGTTCCATTTTTAGATTATAGTTTACATTTCTGAATATATAGCTGTTAAAAGTAAAGCACAAGATAAAACTAGAATCTTGTAGGTTGAAATTCAAGAAATCTAAACAAAAATGTATTTTTAAAAAATCCAAATGATTGCCATTTGATCACCTATATAGATATTTCAAGGAGAGGAAGAATAACAGGAAATTTACCCTCTTGATTTGTTTGTTTTTCCAACAGGCTCACTCCTTTGAAGTATTTGATTACAATGGCATCTTCCCCAAGCAACACTTCATTCTGTCCCCCAAATTGACAGAGATATATAAGACACAGATCAAGGATGCGATCACATTTCAATACAAGAATGGTCATGTTGGTGATCTCATGGCTCCCAATCAAATCTCAAGATTTGCCCTTAACTTCCACAAAGGAATTTTGAGTTTACTAGACTTCAACCTGAAGGTTGACCAGACATACTATACTGTAAAAGAGGTAAACTGTAGACTTTAATTATTTCAGTAATTCTGTGGCTGTACGTTTTACTTATAAGTTGCACTCCACTGACTAGAGATCTGGTAAACCAGGCAATAGTTGGCAATGCAAACATCTATCATCCATGGTCAAATTTCAGTCAATTTTTACATTAATTTTGCCCACTTTGACTCAAATGCGGATTGCTGAAAATGTCTGAAATTATTTGGTGCAAAATTCAGAACAGATTTGGTTTAACAGTTAAAACAAATATTTTAATTCTGCAATTTTAAATTTTGGAGCAATATTCTGTTCCCTGTTGTCAGATTATGTTTGACTTTATATCCATGCTGTTTCCTCACCTCTTGAGTTGCCTTAAGGAGGTATCAGAAAACTTTATATGGTCTCATCCTACCAGCAAAGTGATAGTTTTCAAGCTAACTGAAGTAACCAATTCAGCATAGCTTCTAGTTATATCCCATAATTAGGTCAAAGGATACACAGAAAGAGCCTCCTCCAAGATTGTGATATTTCTGAACTATAATCAGGCATACCCCAGGTAATGGCCACCTTGGGTCAGCTAATCTTTCTCACACTAGGTCAGGTGAAAGGAACAACCAAAAAAAATCCCCAAAGGGGGCTTCACATCAGGCCTAGTCATGGAAGAAGGAGGATGAGGCCAAATCCCCTTATTAAATCATCCATTATAGCATTCCCTATTCCATAGCATTAGCATTATCTAAATCAGTGTTTCCCAAACTATATTCTGCAGAAAACCGGTGGACTTCAATTCTCAGAAGCCTCAGTCAGTACATTGGCTGATCATTGCTTTGGGGAATTGGCTTAGGCTTCTAGGAATTAAAGTCTAAAAATCAAAGTTTGGGAAACACTGATCTAGACTTTTGTCAGTTTTCACTGACTGTGAAACAAGTTAGGTGGGAGGGGAAAAATTATGCAGTAATCAGCAGATCAGAAAAGAGAAGTCAACGGAAGCATTCTTCCAGTGACATCAGCAGCATGCCAGCATGTGCTGTGAAGTAAAGCAATGACCAACTGACTGGTTACATCAGTGTGCCATTGTAATTTGAGACATTTATCTCAGAGAAATAGAAGCTGGGAGCTTAAGCCATTCAGGAGCCACCTTTCGGAGGCATTAGCCAATCATGACAAATAAACAGCAAGAGCTGCTCACTTGCTCCCACACTGGTCAGTGGTCAGGAGCAAGCAAAATGAACATCGAAGTTACCCCATATGTTGTGGTGTGTGGGGGGTTTTTCCCCTTCAAAATGGAGGGTGGGTGGTTAAGGCATACCACCATCCAGCCCCCCCCCCCCCCGCTAACCTGGCAGCAGCTCTTGGGCAAACAACAGCAACAGTAATTCTTGAGGGCCATAATGAATACAGAGTACCACAGCTGGAGTTGTTTGAATTGATGGAGTTACTAAACTGTTCTTTCAAGGCAAACCCTTCATTATGAACCCTCATTATGCTGGGTTCAGTATGTAAAAGATTTGGAGTGCTGTATACCACCTAATTAACTAATGGGCCACATAAGGCATACGGAAGACTCCAGACTTGAAATGCTGGGGGACGGGGGGACAAGTTTTTAAACTAAGCAGAATCTTTTTAAGCATATACCAAGCCTGTACTTTGGGTGAATACAAAATTGTGTTTTAATGTTATAGAACTGAGTAAATCTTGCTAATGTATGAAAGAAAGTTACTGTTTCTCATCTTTTCAGCAGTACTTAATTATTGTCACTTTTACAGCACATTTGCCCATCTATATTTCTAAGGCTCCTAATGGAGGAATGTTTGAGAGATAGAATAGGTGTAATGGGTTTCTCAAGGGCAAAAGGCCAACCCTGACTCTGAAATCTCTTGCTTTTGCAGTTGAATTCTGACTGATCAAATTATTGCACCACATCTTTTATTAAAATTTTCAAATTATTTTTCATGTACAATAAGCCCTAATTGGAAATGTATCAAGAACTTGCCAGTGGGACAAGTCAAGACTCGACTGAAATCTGTCGGGGTTTGCCAGTGATCTTTTAGCAGAGCCCCATGTTTGAATCTTTGACAAGAAATAACTGTAAGGGAATGAGTAAAAATTGAGAAGTTGATTAAAGGCATGCATTAGACTAAGATTATTTTAGGCAATTGCACAGCAGGAAGAATGTCCTCCATGGGAATCTGTCTATATTATTTTATTTATTAATTTTCCAGAATGGTACTGAAGGAGAGTGCAACACAGCATATATTATTCAAAAGAGTAAAAAGGACGGCATGATCTTAATGACTAAATTCAAGGACTTGACCAAGTGTGATAACATGGCTTTAAAGGTTGTGGGTCTTTCGTATGCTATTCCAGACAAAGACTGTGAAAAGGTCAGTACAATTGATGAGTCCAAAGAACTATACAATCAATTCACATCTGCAAGTAGACCCATATGATTTGTTTACATTTACATGATGCTGACCTGTATTACTAGAGATTCAGTGGCAGAGATTTTAGAGCAGGGGTGGCCAAACTAGGGTCTGGGGGCTGGATCCGGCCCATGGTGCCAAATCATCCAGCCCGCGCTGCCCTCGCTGCTCCTAGAAGCAGAAGTAAACACGTTTACGACAATTGTGGGTGCATTTATGGCAGCATTTTATGCATGTGTGGAGGAACCACGTGATTGGCCCACTGAACCACATGGACGGCCTGCGGCCTGAAAAGTTTGGCCACCCCTGTTTTAGAGCAATTGTAAGGCTGCAGTTTTAAAATCCATTCAAAAATTATATTCCCAGAGAAAGAGAATGAGAGTAAATCTGGCAGTGATGTGGTAATAATGCTGCCAACATGGGGCTTTTCCCTCCCCAGAATAAATGTTTGCATACTGCACTTCCGAGGTGTGTATTGCAATATATTGTTGGGGGGTGGGTCTTGATTTCTTGTGTGCTTTTGTGTCAATTTTTTCTCTTTGAACAAAGTAAGTGAAACACAAATGAAGAAGCAAGAAGAAATCTAGCCCCATGTACAGTACTCCCTTCTCACATCTAAGCCTCACCCACCCACCCTGCTTCTTCCTCTAGTATTCACTCTGTGTTGGCTTTTTCTAACCATTCTTGACTTGGAAAGATGAAATAATTGGAAGGATAGAAGGAAAGCATAAGACGTCAGCCTTTTCTAGGTTATTTTCCTCCACTAATTTTTCTAGCTATTTTCAAGTGGGCTCGAAACAAAAGGGCATAATAAGAAAAGAGTAAAAAGAACACAAGAAAGAGCTGATCTCATCCGCACAGTGCTGTGGCTCAGTGATTAAGAAGCTTGCCTTGTTAGCTGGAAGGTCAACAAGTCAGCAGTTCAAGACCTGAGTACTGTATGTAGGAATGAGTGCCTGGCTCTGTAAATTTTAGCAGAGTCCAGATGTCAGAACATTTCACTGCTTTTATTAGCTCTGCTGCAATTAATAGCTTTGTACTCAGGGCATGATTTAAGGGAGGCTAGCACCCTTTTGGGGACTGTGGTGACTTAGTGGTTAAGACACTGAACGTGATGGCTAGAAGGTCGGCAGGTCAGCAGTTCAAGACCCGATTGCTGCACAACAGAGTGAGCTTCCATCTCTGTCCCAGCTCCTGCCAACCTAGCAGTTTGAAAGCAAGAAATTGCAAGTAGATGAATAGGGACCACTTCAGTGAGAAAAGATCTTGAGGACCTGAAAGAAGCCTCACCTCTGGGTGGAGTTCCTCCAACAAAAATCATTTCAACCCAGAAGCATCTTTGTGTGCTTCTGACATGATTTTAAAATATCTGTATATACTGTTGTCTATACCATCTCTTTTCTTAAATATCATGTGCTCAAATGAAGAGGTGCTATGAATGGAGATTGGCTGCTATTTCCACCGAGCCCTGCTTTCCATATACACACATCTATTGGCTGCTATGGAAAACAAGATTCTAGATTAGATGGGTTTTTAGCATACCTGTCAATTTTCTGGAAATTTCTGTCAAACCCCCATATTTTACACTCTTTCCCGCCATCATCCCATATTAGTTAGACTGGAGTTTGACTGGAGGCCAGCACAGGATAAGCATAGCTGTCCAGTTTCCTGTTTTGGCCAGGACATTTCTCTTATTTAACAGAAATTTCCCGAAACTTGACAGGTACGGTTTTTAGTTTGACCCAGAGAAGTTTTTTATGATCCAAAATTGCTTTGAAAATTAAGAGGTGTGGGAAACAGAACTGGACAAAAAGATTATCACCTTTGCCCTACTTGCCATCATCTCTTCTCTTAGACAAATCTATGGTTTGACTTGGTACAAGACATTACGTTGTGTCCTTCATTTTTGCTTCCCTAACCCCATTCTGAGACCTAGAGTGACCAGTGGAGAGAGTGTTGTCCTAAGACTCAGAAAATGGGTTCAGCCATGGAAATACACTGGTAAAACGACTCACATATCTTAGAAACCCTATTAAGATTGTCATAAACTGGAATGAACTTAATGCTATGTAATGTACACGATTCCTTAATGAAGCAAACAAAACCCTAAATCCTAGAAAATCCTGCAGGGACCAAGACTGAGCTTTGTGATCTGCCATTTACCAAAGCCTATTGTAAAATTATCAATGCAGAATTACTGAGTACTCTTCTTTTACATGAATGCTCATTTCTTGAGTTACCATCAAAGTCAGTCAATTTTCAATTTTAGATTATAACTCTCAGAATCTCCTAGCCGGCATAACTGGGAGATTTTGGAAGATATAGGCCATCAGAGTAATTTTCCCAAACTGATTATTGTGACTATGTTAAAGTGCTACTGAATGACCTTATCGTTGCCTTTTCCCACAAAGACCAACAAGAATTTCCAGGCCACAGTTTTAACCAAATATAAACTTAATGATGTACAAAACGGAGGGAAAGAGAAATTGATTATGCAAGCTGACAGTCGGGAAATCCTACAGTTCACGCCATTCAATGACTTAAATGGAGGAAGTGTCTCAATGGAAGCCAGGTAACTTAACTCTCCTTAAGTACACCAGTGCAACAAATTGTTTTAATGAATTACTTCATCAGCATAAATAACCCAGACAAACTCTCTAAGAGTAACTCTCAACATCTACTGTATCCTGTTTGCTATAATTTCCTCTCACAAACCCTTAAAATGGCCTTAAATCTTATACAGTAGCTAGCTGTAAATCAGAAACAAATGTAATAATATCTAAATCTTTGCCTGCAGCAGTTGCCAGTTTCCGATTATTTTATTTCAAATGGGTATTATTGGATATGTATCTCAAAAGCCAAACAACTGCTATTTGAAACAAAAACTGCATAAATGTTATGCTTGCAATAACAATAATTCGAAACATGGAGACACGCTTTTAAGAAGATAGTGGAAGAATAACAGCACCAAAAAAAACACCTCCCTGGGGGCCAAACCACATTTGACCATTAATAATATGCTTAAATAAATCTTGTTAACCTAGAAAATACTTTTCTATAATTGGGAGAGCAGTCATGAAGTCTTGATCCGGAACATGCTCCTCATCCAGAATAAAAGCCCATACTGGTGTTCTGCTGCAAATTGTCTCATACGTGATTGTATTTTGCCCATAGAAGTGCCATTTAAATTAATTAAGCTTCGCCATGGCCTTAGTCCTGTCAATAATGGATAACGTAAATTTAGGGGCACACAGAAAGAGCCTCCTCGAAAAGTGTGGTATTTTTGAACCAAAATCTGTACCCTGATAATGGCAACTTTGTGTTACCAGCTAATGTTTCTCACACTACCAGTCAAAAGGAACTGCACAATGAAGTCACCCAAAGGTGTCTTCATTTTGGCAGATTTAAATCTGGCCGGGCATGGAAGAAGAACAAGAACAAGAAATATGATTTGGCCTTAAGTCACAGTTTTTTATAAATTAATGAGTCAGTCAGGAAACAATGAAAAGCACATATATGTGTATAGAAATTCTGAAAATTAAAATTAGGTTCTGCCAGTTGGTCAGCCTGACTTTACAAGAGTTTGCTGCCATAGGCAGAATCTGATTTTAATTTTAATATTTATGGAATTGCTATAAATCTTAAAAATATTATTATGGGTTGAAAGGATTTTTGTAGAAGAAACTGATTTGGGATCATTCAAAGGTTATGCTCCAGTTGGGACTAACAGCTGGATTTAGCCCTCACATTCAACGATTATTTTTGGCACATACAATTTCATACACAAGACAAAAAAAGCCATTTAAAAGAACATGGCAGATTTGCATGTTTCTTCTCAAAAACAGAAACTAATTGCTCCAATGGAAATTTTTATTATTAGAAAAGCAAGAAGCAGAAATAGCTTTGCATGTTCCTCATTATTTTCTTGTTCTAAATGTTACTGGATATTACCTTTCTTCTACAGGCAGAGTTTGGTGCATTCTGATTCAAAGGCAGCATTACCACCACTGCCTTCTAACTTGAAGAAATATGAGTCACTTCTGTATGATATCAGCAAGGAAACCTCTCTGCTTCCTGTCCAATTACCAAAAACCAAGAACTATGAGAGCCAGGTAAACTTGAAATCTGGAAATGCAAGTGGACACAAAAAATTTTCATGGAAGCATAAAATAGTGTTTGACAAGTTATTCCCTTTTCTTTTCTTACACTTATCCTTTTTTTAAAAAAATGTCTGTCTGACAGATTAAAGAAGAGTTGGAATATCTGGCAGAGCACCCAGATGAGAAGTTTCCAGCTGATGGTGCAAGAAGATTCCTGCAACTTGTCCAACTTCTACGTATAGCAGATGAAAAAAATTATTTTGACTTTTTTTTTCAACAGTACACCAGCAAGCCAGCATATAAGTAAGCTAAGATGGGAACGTGTTTTCTAATTGGAAAGCGTAACTAAGTAATATCAATTAAGGTGATCATAACTTAGACATGACTGGTGGTTCTTTTCTCCCTAGGCATCTTCTCCTGGATCTAGCAGCTACTGTTGGCAACGTAGATGCTCTTAAATTCATAAGGCACAAGATGGAGAAGCATCAAATCAGCAGCATTGAAGCAACACAAACATTGCTTGTGTTTTTCCATTTCTGCAAGGCATTTCAAGAAGTAGTAGAAGAAGCTATGGTAAAAATGCAAAATGCACAGTAGTCTTATGCTTAGAATCATTTCTCAAACAGACCCTTTTTTTGGGGGGGGGGGCAAGACTTGGGTGAAGCAAGTGAGCATGACTTCAAAATTTAACAATAACCTTGGTCTTAAAACATCCCAATTCATCAAGCATCTAGGTTCCCCATGCCCTTAAGTAGCTTTAATCATATCACATGTTTTCTTTGTAGTCAGCGAATTTAGAAGAGAGAGGTTATTTCTTAAATGTTTCCCCGGTCCTATCTCCTTTAACAGACCAAACAGAGCTTGACCTCTGGACCAGCTCTTTTACATCTCCTGACCACAGCAAATAAAGCTATGCAAATCATGAATAGTATCATGTATTAGGACTAAGCAACTGAACATATGCAGGCAATGAAGCTTGTCAATGTTGAAGTTTAAAACCGTGGGATGGAAGAGCAAAGACAGATGGGTAGCAAGCTTATCAAGTAGTCCAGAGTTTCAAATTGGTTTGATTGGATTCATAACAATTTGTCAAATCTTGGGAGCAATTTTTGTGTCTTGTGGTTTGGTGTCCATACCGGTGATGAAAATAAACCAAAATTTACTAGTTCAACTCTTGTCTCCACCCTGTATTCACTGGATAAGAAACTTAAACAATCCAACCTTTGTCAGCATTATGGGTCATTTAATGCTAGTGAGCTTAGCGAAGCATTTGGAGGAATGGCTGGAATAATGTGCCTAAATTGTCCTAAGTAGGGTTGCCAGGTCAGCAGCATTCTATTCTTTGAGATTTTAAAACCAGAATGTGAGACCAGGGGTAGGTCCTTTTAATGGTATAAGGAAGGGCCCTTTTGATGATGCAAAAGAGGAGGAGGCGAGAACTGGGAGACACATCTCACATACTGTACATAAGGACAGTGAGTTTGGAGCTGCCTGGAAGTTATTACAGATAGGTAACCAAGTTTAATCTGATTGAAATTCAAAATTCAAACTTTCTCCTTTGCCAGTGCTGCTATCACCAGCATGTGTCTCCTTGACTAAAGACCTAGGGAAGTTTAGTATTTCCCTGAAATCTCAGCCAACAGTTTCCTGAAAACTGGCATCTGTATTTGGAAGAAGGGTCAGGAACTCTTGAAACAAGGGGATACGATACATTCAATGTTAGTACTGAATAGACCAGATGTACTGAAACTCCTGTTGAAGACTCATTTAGACTCACTTCAGTCGGTCTGCTGTAGTTGGAACTAATTTTTATTTAACTTTAAGGATGCAGGAAATGTTAATGTTGGCCTTACATTGGTACGCACTCAAGACATTCAGACCTGCTAGACTTCCAAGTAAATTGGAAAGCACTTGCATGCCAGCTTCAGGTGCACAACTCCAAAAATGTGCACATTAAGGGGAAATGTTCAAGAATGCATATAATAGCCCAAACTACACACAGAGCATATTGTTAAATAAATGCTTGCAAAAAGCATACTAAGTAGGAAATGTTTATACAGCAATGCATATTTTAGGAGGATGTAAATTCATATCCAATGCACAGAAAAAGGTGCATAACTATGTATGCCAAATGTGGGGGAGTTTATGCCATGTTTGCAAATTGATATACATTTGAGTTGAAATTATCTTTCAGCCAGGGAAATGAGAAGTTTGGTGAACTGAAAATCCATTGATTTCTTAGCCCTAAGTGGAACACTATATAGATGCAAAGCAATATAATTGAAAAAGAGTACCGACTTTGTTTTCACTCCTATGTGCTTTCTAATAGGCATTTGCATGCAATTTTAATGATCCACATGTTAAATATGTTCAAAATATTTCCCTTCTGTTTATTTACCTTTTGATTCCTAATTATGGTATTGGCCAATTCTTCTCTTGGCAGATCATTGCAACAGATGTTCTCAATGGACCCAGGAATCTCTATCGCAGAGTCATCATGCTTGCCTATACAGCACTGCTTAACAGATATTGTTCTGCTTCAGACGTATGCCCTGAAAAATATCTCAAGGTATAATGCCAGCTCTTCATAACTTATTGTCATTTGAGTAATAAAAAAGGAAAGAAGCTAGCTCACCCTAAGTCTGTGAATCTTCAAATAAAACTTTGCATGTTGAATACAGTGGTTTGGCAGATTCACAATGCATTGACTAGCAATAATTTCGTTCTGAGAAATAAACAAAAATGTAAGATAGATGGGGAAAGGTTTTGGTTTTTTTTGTTTGTTTGTTTTTTGCACTTCCATGGCAGATTTGTCTGAAACAATCATGAGACACTGGTATATTTGTTTCCCTGAGCAGACACGTTAAATTTCTATCTAGTATGTATTGTCATTTCTTCTAAGGTTTTTTAAATTTAAGGTCATTTAAATTTGCCTGATCTAAGGGGGTGAGTAGAAAGGTGCTGATTTTCAACTTACACTATGATATTTCAACAAGTTATTGCAACACTACATGGTTTGAGACCTTTTAAATTCAATAAATTGTCACTGAACTACATAGTGATATAATTAAATAAATATTTTGAACCATTCATTCACAGGGGTAAAATGGAGCTTAAGAAGCTCAAGCTTTTACAATAATATCAAGGCATGGAATTGAATTTCATATATTATCTATTTTTATCTATCTATTTGTTTATTTATCTGTTTGTTTAATATACAGTCTTTTCCTTCCCTCTCAAAAAACACTTAAAGAACTTCCATTTTGAAAGCCTCTCATTATCTTTAAGTAGCTATTAGTTACATTAAGTCTACTAATTTAGCCTATAGGGTACTTTATTGTTAATGAGGATAATGATTTGGAATTACAGATTTATGATTACACCACGACTAATCCAGACTCCCCCTTTTAGACTCAGTTTAGGGTCACTTAGTGTAACTTAGCCATCTCTTCCATCGGAACACATGAAGCAACCCATTTGGCCATATACTAAAGTGATTGACAAAGCTACTTTACCGTACAGGCAAATGATATAATTTCCCTTCTTCTTTACAGGAAAAGTATAAATATTTTTCCCACTTGATGTCATAGTGCTGGATTGGCAAGGAGGGGGAAAACATTTATGTCCCTTTCCCTTTAATCACTAGTTGAAACCACAGCTGATAGTAGACAGCTACTACCTTTATTAAACAGCATCCCAAGCATTTGGAAGCACTTGGGGTGCCTTAAAAAGTAGAATCACCTGATAGGAGTTCTAAAAAGATTACTGAGGAGGAATTTGGGTTGATCCAACATCTGGGAAATATGGACACTTTACACTTAGAACTCCTTGAGAGCTTGAAAGAGTACTCTAAGTCTTCCTTTAGACATGCTTCAAATCATGTCAATTCAGCTGCCATGGATGGGAAAGCAGAAATCCCAGTGGAACAGCTGCATATTCATAAAATACTGGTCATGCCAGATGTCCTTATATTCACACACCAAGACAAACCCATAGTAATATCTTTGGTTTGTTCTATCACTTGTATTTCTTTTCTCTGTATTTAGTCAGTCCTAATCAATAACTTAATTCACATTAATATTTCTAAATTGGCCTCACATTGCCTCCAAGATTCATCTGAAATTGACTTCATTGTTGTTTTGACTATTGCTGCTGTTTTTTTAAATAGTTTCTGACTGATTATGCCAATAAAGTAATGCAAGAATCTGATGTAGAAGAAATTATCCTAGTTCTGAAGTGCTTTGGAAATGTGGGACACCCAATTGTCAAAAAGCCCATCCGGAAGTTCCTCTCAGATTCTGTGTCTTCTCTTGATATTAGAATTCCAATAAATGCCTTTCTGGCTGCAAGAAATATTGGCAAGAAAGATCCTAGACAGGTAAGAAGACATGTTTGGGTTTCAGAGAGAAAAGATTTGCGTTATCGAACAATAATTAGCTGTAAATTATATTTTATAATCTCAGTAATTGACAATAATGTTGTGGGATTTTTATTCTTTTCCAAAGATATGCTGCATTCAATAGGGAGGAAAATGACATTAATTTGGTCCACATTTTGCATGAATTTTGCTGCTTGCATCTCTTGAAGCTGTAAGAGAAATAAAGCACCCTTGTGCTGTGAAATTAAACTTCACTAAATTCTATAACCCAGGTAGCTTCTCAAAAATGCATATAAGAATACATATATCATAGGCAAGTGAACATGAAACCATGTATAGCAATGAGAATAGGGGAAAATTATATGCACACCATACTAGGGGAAATGACTTCTGGGAATGTAGAAAAGCTGTGTCCAACAAAAGATATGCTTAAAACTTGCACACAATAAATTGATGTATGCAACAAAATATTAGTGGAAAATATTAGTGGAAGTTGCTTACAAAAATCCATCATACTAGAGGAAAAGAGGGACTGCTGTGGCTCAAGTGGCTAAGACGCTGACTGGGAGGCGGAAGGCCAGCAGTTCGATTCCTCCCATCTTTGTCCTAGCTCCTGCCAACATAGCAGTTCAAAAGCAAGAAATTGCAAGTAGATAAATAGGGACCACTTTGGTGGGAAGGTAACAGCGTTCTGTGCACTCTGGTGTCTAGTCATGCCTGCCACATGGCCATGGAAATGTCTGCAGAAGCAGACAGCGCTGGCTCTTTGGCTTTGAAACAGAGATGAGCACTGAACCCTAGAGTCGGATACGACTGGCTTTCGAGCAAGGGAACCCATTACCTTTACCTAGAAGAAAAAGAGTGATTTCAGAGAAATATATGCATAATATACAGATGAGAATAAAGGTGTTCATAATTATTTGTGTATTAAGAAAAGAGTGTAAAACATATGCATTTACAAGCAGAACCTTTATAAATCCTATTTTAATATAAACATAAAATTGGAAACAGAGCTGAATGTGAACTGACAAGTTCCTCCACCGGTAATATTAGAACTGAACAGCTTCAAGAATATATGTCCAGGAGAAAAATCCAGGTGCTGTTGCTTTTTACATGGTTGGTGTGATAGTTCATGAAGCAATTTCTTGCAGTTAGACTAACATTTATCTTACCATGTTTGATGCTTTAGAGTTTCTAAACAGGGCTAGAAAAATAAAGTAAAGACCAAAGAACATTCTGTAGAGCATCTCTAGAACTTTCCATTGCAAACACAATTATAAATCTGGGTTTTATTTTTTTGTTTTTGCTTTTTGTTTGGTGGTGGTGGTTAAGAAAAGATAAGGAAAACCCCAAGTATTAAGGGTTTAAATTTCACTCTAAATTTCAAAACTCTGAACACCAGAGCAGAGAGGAAAGATGTACTTCTTTGGACATTTGCTCAAAAGAACATTGTTTTTCTTAATATCCCAAAACTATCTTTCTCCTGAGACAACAGAAGATAAACTGTTCCTATGCCATTCTCTATGATGCTGAAACATATCAGAGAGTTGTTGTCAGCAGCTAATCCTGTCCAAGCATACATTTTTTCCTGGAAGTCATTATTTTCTCTGTTGATGGATGTGTCTCTGGTGACTCAATAAGCGAATCCTGGCATGAAACATGTCATATCAGATAGTAAACAAAACAGAACAGCAAAAAAAGGCAAAAGATGTTGTGGCGCCTGAAAGACTAACTCCTGAAAGACTAACTTCATCAGATTTGGTCCACGAATGCTCACATTTAAATACAGGAGTTAGTCTTTAAGGTGCCACAACATTTTTTGTCTTTTTTTTTTGCTGTTCTGTTTTGTTTATTTTGATATGCTTGCAGACTAACATTGCTACCACTTTAAACATTTCATCTATGCTGAAGGAATTTCTAGATATTCTTTTTTAAATATAGAGCAAAAGAAACCTCTGTAGGGTATGTTATTCTGCAAACTGAAGTTAATAGAGGCACAACTGCTACACAGATTTCTTTGTTTTCAGCCAACCATTAGACCAGCGGTCAGCAAATGTGGCTCTCCAGGTGTTCTTGGACTTCAATTCCCAGAAGCCCAAGTCAGTACACCTGCTGATCAGGACTTCTGGGAATTGAAGTCCAAGAACATCTGGAGAGCCAAGTTTGCTGACCCCTGCATTAGACTGTTGTTTTTTAACCACATGCACAAAATGACAGAATGCTGATATGGCTTACTGTATGGGATGAAAGCATACCCGTAAAGCACCGGTCCAGAAAATACGGGAACTACTCCGGCCCGGGTGCGCATGTGCAGCAAAAACTCCTTTGTGCATGCACAGAACTGCTTTGCGTATGTGCAGAACCCTTTGCACATGCGCAGAGCCCATTTGCGATGGGCACGCATGCACAGTAACCCCTTTCCCTGCTGTTGAAATACACGACGGCAGTAGGAAAGGGGAGAAATGGGTGCAGAAATACGGGATTTCCCAGCCAATCCGGGATACTTGACAGGTATGGATGAAAGGTCACATTGAGTACTGGTGCTGAAAGAAGAAAATGAAAAGACATGATGAATACACCCAAGTTAATGCTATTTGAGCATTTTTTTGGCTCACATAATGTTGGGTCAGAAGGAAAAATAAGAGTACAATATTAATATTTTTATCTATTTTAACCAGGTCCAAGAAATCTTTCTTCCAATAGTCATGAACCACACAGTTACTCCTATGCTTAGAATATTTGCTCTCTCATGGTTTCTTGAAACCAAGCCGCCTCTTTGTATGTTGATAAGCTTGGCTGAAGCAATGTTAAAAGAACCCAGCAAGCAAGTCCAAAATTTCTTCTACACATCCCTAAGAGGAATGGCCAGATTCAAAAGTCCTTCACTCAGACAGCTGTAAGAATTTACAAGAATTTTGGCATTCTTTAAAACGAGTAGCATAAAATAAATAACGAGTGTTAATATGTTAATATGGATGTTTTTGGATTTATTTTTCCAGAGCTTCTGACAGCAGACAGGCTCTCAATGTCCTGGGCACAAAAATCCAACAGTCAGCTGGTCACCGATATAGTAGAGCATTGTACTTTCAGATATTCAAAGGTAAGAGACATAATTCCCCAATTAATAGTTCTTATTTTCAGCATATGTGTGGCTAATGCATAGAGCTCCTTGTCCTCTGGCTGGTTCAGAAAAGAGAAGTGAAAACCTGATGCACTGTGGAAAAGGGCAAGGGCAAGGGAGGCACCATCTCTAAACCCTGAGAAGAAAATGTAAAGGAGAAATTGCATTCATTATTTTAATTTATTTGCATGTTGCCTTTATTTACAAGTCCAAATTAATAATAATAATAATAATAATAATAATAATAATAATAATAATAATAATAATAATAATAATAATAATAATAATAATAATAATAATAATAATAATAATAATAATAATAATAATAATAATAATAATAATAATAATAATAATAATAATAATAATAAATCACCATCATCATCATGGGCCCAGATGGCTTAGTGGTAAACACGCTGAGCTTGACCACCAGAAGGCGAGCAGGTCAGCAATTTGAGACCTAAGTGCTGCAGTGAGTGAGCTCCCATCATCTGTCCTAGCTCCTGTCAACTTAGTAGATCCAAACCAAGAAATTGCAAGTATGATAAAGAGGGACTGCTTTGGCAGGAGAGGTAAATCCACTTACAGGATACCTTCCAGTCCCCATTTGTGTCTTTCTTTCCTGGGAGTAGCATGCAGTGACATGCCCTTCCTCTATTCCTTGCCCAGGAGCTCCTGCAGTAGTCTGATGTGCATGTCAGGTGGGTTGTGTGTGTCCCAGGTCAGAGGTTGATAGATGGCCACATATTCTGCTTATATACAGCTTTATAATTTAATTTAATTTAATTTAATTTAATTTAATTTAATTTAATTTAATTTAATTTAATTTAATTTAATTTAATTTAATTTAATAGATTTATATACCGCCCTATCCAAAGGACTCTGGGCGGTGTACACTAAGACCAATATACAGGTAAAACAATTAAAAACTCCATAAAAACATAACAATATTACCCACTCACCCTCGCTGTGGGAAAACCTCAGATGAGCCAAAAAGGGGAGCTTGTTGACAATCCCGGCCCCCAGACCCATTTTGCCAACCACGTCTTCAATTCTTTCCTAAATGGTAGCAACTGGGTCTGGAGGCGTATTTCTACTGGGATGAGGTTCCATAGTGTGGGGGCTACGACCAAGAAGGCCCTTTTCCTCGTGCTGGAGAGGCAAGCCTTCCCAACAGACAGCACCTGAAGGGTGCCCTCTCGGTTTGCTCTTATGGGACGGGTCGATGTCCTAGGGATGATACGGTCAATGTCCTAGGGATGATAAGCAGGTATTAATTAACTGCTACTGAACAATCAATACCATTTGATTTAGCTTTGCAACATTTATTCCTAGACAACTTAAGCTGCTTAAGAGTAAGTTGGCACAGCCAACTGTATCTCGCCTTGTGTCTTCAACAGAAGATCCCTGCCATCTCTGTAAAACAGTTAGCAAATCTCTTTCTGTATCTTAATTCTTTTCATTATGCTATGAGAGATTTTGTGTGGTAAGTAGTTCTCTGATATTGGGAGTTTGGAAATTATTTTGTTGAAATTAATTACAGTTGGAGTTTCAAGGGCCTCCAAAATGGTTGGTTACCTTTGTAATAAAGATTGTTTTTCAAAAATGTAACTCATTACTTCCCCGTTTTGTGAAAATGACAAAAATAGTTAAGGTTACTTGTGTAAAAATCTGAATTCTATGAAGATGATATAGACACTTGCATCCAGCTGTACTCAGTGTCTACAACAGAGCATGAAATGGTCACTAGGCACACTATAAGCACCGGCTTCAACTATATGGTATTCCTCCTCCACCATTTAACAAAGCCATGTAAAAATGTTTTTAAAAGTAAAAAGGTGCTATTTCTGAATACCGGTACGTTACAATTGCATTCAAATGTGATTATGCCTGCATTATTGGGGGAAAGGAATTAATTATAACTAGGGTTGGAGTTATTACTAAATATGATTGCATTGGGAGTATAACAAAAGGTCGAAGTTATAATGGACTGCAGTGGCTTAGTGGTGAAGATGCTGAACTTGATGACTAGAAGGTCACCAGGTCAGCAGTTCGAGACCCAGGTACTGCATGATGGATTGAGTGCCCATCTCTGTCCTAGCTCCTGCCAACCTAGCAGTTCGAAAGCAAGAAATTGTAAGTAGATAAATAAGTACCACTTTGGTGGGAAGGTAAACAGCATACCATGCACTCTGATGTCTAGTCATGCCTGCCACATGTCCATGATAAACCTGTAAATGCAGGCAGTAGTGGCCATTTGGCTATAAACAAAGGTGAGCACTGAACCCTAGAGTCAGATACTACCGGCTTTCAAGCAAGGGCGACCTTTACCTTTACCCTAGAAGTTGTAATAATGTCTGCTCATTGCCATATGGTTTGTCTGCCATACTGTTCATCACAAGCATTGAACCACCTAATGTGGTGTTGTGTAAGCCAGAAGTTCTTTAAATCTTACAAGATCATTCCCAGATATGCCTTGCAACAACTTTTTAAGACAGAGGTAAAAGGGAACCTAAAGCATTCTGCATGGAAAAACTCATGCTTGAGCAGCAACACTACCACCATCACCAAAAACAACAACAAACAAACAAAAACCAAAAAACAAGATCTTGTTCCCTACATGTGTGTTGTGGGTGCAAGCAAAGAACATGCCAGAACTTCACAAGTTCAAAACTGGCAAGAGTTATTGAAACATGGCAGTCTATCTCACAATTGCCTAAGATGCTGTGGTCACTAAAACTGTTAGAAAACATACATTTTTATTCTGAAATGTGAAAAAAAATGTTGTGTGTTGTTTTATTTATCTTTTTAGAATCTCTTATGGCAGATGTGGGAGCTAACTTAATGTTTATCCATAAAGAAGCGAGCATGATCCCAGCATTTGTAATGACCCGATTCAGAGCAAATATTCTAGGCAACACATTTATTCCTTTAGAGGTAATTGGGAATTTTTCCACCATTAACCTACAACCTGAATTAGAGATTACAATCTATAATTTAGATACATCTTTTGTTATGTAAAGATGTACATGTGATTTTGTCTAGGCTTCTTGAATAACAAATGTGATTTTTAGCGAAAATGTTGTTTGTTTGTTCCCAGATACAGTGGAACCCTGTATAATGAACACCTCATGTAATGAAAAATTCATACAACGAAGAGGATTTGAGCTAACTGCTATACCCCATATAACGAATTTTTTCATTATACGAAGCAATGCACCTCTATGGGAAAAATCATACAAGGAAAATTCCTATGGGAAAAATTGTACAACGAAAATTTTTCATTGTACGATTTTTCCCATAGAGATTTTTGTTGTACAATGCATACCATAGAGATTTTCGTTATATAACGCATGGTTCGTATAACGAAAAAATTCATATAACCAAGTGCCTTGCAGAATGAACTTTTTTTGTTATGCAGGATTCTACTGTATCATACATTTTGCCTTTCATGGACTATAATTTAATTCCAATTTACTAGAGATGATGAAGTCAATATCAAAATTATCTCCCAAAACACTACTGATCCTTGAATGTGTTGATTTGTTTAAAAATAAATTAGCTACAAAAAAATTTCTGTAGTGAGAAGAGTCCATAACCTGAAATCTGATAATAAAAAATAGAGCAGTTTGTGAGTATCCATTTTTCCCTAACAACAGATTATAGATTTTGTTCATGGTATTGTCCTTACTTAGCATTATTGTTATTGTTGTTGTTGTTGTTGTTATTCAACTTGTATGCCGCCCCACACGCGATGCAACTCTGGGTGGCTAACAAAGAGAAAGAGTATAACAAATTACAGTTACAAAGTATCACATTAACACAATAAAAAACAAGTGCAATACAAATTTCAAAGCAATACACAGGGGGGGGGGGAGAGAAAAATACATTGCAAAAACTCAGATTTATCCACTTCCCTCCAGGCTGAATGGCAAAGGGGGAAAGTACGGTAGCAGTGGCGGCAGCAGCTTTCTTCTTGCCAGCCAGCCACGCCGCACAGCTGTTCCCATTTCCCTCAAGGCCAGGCCGGCTGAGGGAACAGTCCAGTGGTCGCGTTGGCATCAACGGTGTTCTTATGGTCAGCCAGTCACGCCGCTCAGCTGTTCTTTATTCCCTCAGGCCAGGCCAGATTAGGGAAGAGTCCGGTGTTAGTGGCATCGGCATCAGCATTCTTATGGCTGGCTGGCCACGCTGCTCAGCTGTTTTTCATTCCCTCAGGCCGGTCCGGCTGAGGGAAGAGTCTCGTGGTGGTGGTGTCAGTGTCGGCATTCTTATAGCTGGCCAGTCACACTGCTCAGCTGTTCTTCATTCCCTCAGGCCGGGCTGGCCAAGCGAGGAGTCCGGTGGTGGTCCGGTGATATGTCGAGGTATAGATATGTCGAGTTCAGTGAGGTTTAAAATAAGCTAACAGGTACTTCAGAAGAAATTATTTCTTCTGCAGGATGCTTAATTTTTTAAATAAAGCTACACACCTACCTTGGAATAAGACCCACTGAAAAAACTTGGGTTGACCTTTGAGTATATATACATAACAATATATTGAAAAAGTAATTGGTTAATTTATAAAAACATGGCTGTTAACTGATGGATATGTCTAAAGAAATCTACTCATCTGATTTATGCTGATTTTTTCCTAATTGTTTTACTTTTCAACACAGGTGGGCATAGGAACAGAAGGACTACCTAATCTCATAGAAAAGATTCATAAAGCTAGCAAAGGCAACAAATGGGCCCCTGATGTCAAGCAGCTTCAAAAAATGGTAAATAAACAGCAAAATAAATCTAATAGGGAATGCTCATATCAATGTTATAAATGTTTAATGCTCTAAATGGATTGAGTCCACAGGATATCTTCCATAACAGCTTGATTATTGCAGATGGCCAAAGCATTGCTGGTTGGAACAGGAGAAGGCTTTTATGGTTTCCCACAGATAAAGATTCTCTAAGCTTATCTGCAAATGATTAGGACTGATTTTCTGGGTTGAGGTTGCTTCTCTCCAGCAGGTATTGATGAGCTGGATTTACAATGTTCTTGTGACCAAATCTTCTCCACTTTTTAAATGACTGGTTCAATTTAAATCTTTTCTGCTGTTCGTTGCTGTTGTTTTCAGTTGTATAAATTGCAGCTAGATGCCACAGGTTTTTTTTTTCAAATGTTATACACTACCTCCAAACATTGCAGTTGGAAATATAACATGCAACCCTTTGAATAAATCATAAATACACATTTCAGTACATGTCTGCTTCTTGTCACCTACAGCTCTCTGACCAGAAGATACCACATGAATCTCCTATTATAGGAGCATATCTGAAAGCATTTGGTATGGAAATCATCTCTGGGAATCTGAAGTTTGATATGATCCAGGAGATATTCCAGGTACTGTACTTCTTTTGACATCACTGTCAGATTATAGTTCAAAAGCTTAAAGGAGCCACCCGTGCACTCATTTTGGTCTTCCTCATCTTTAAGCACTTCAAAATTCTTGCTTTAAGATTTTGGTTGTCCATTTTTTTCTGGACGGCAGTCATCGACATGAAGTGTGTGGTATCCAAGTTCTCTGTATTTATTTCTTGAAGCCTATTCTATCTTTGTAGGCATACCAAGAAGAAAAAGCTGCCTCCCTTCTCAAAGAATTTGTGGATGTCCTCCAAAGTCAACAGACCTTTCAGTGGGAAAAGAATTTCATGTCTGCAGAGCTCCATCTCATTATGCCCACGTGCACTGGCCTCCCATGGAAAATCAGTTTAGTTCATGTTGCTAATTCAAAATTGGCTGGAAAAGGTATGGCCACTGAATATAACCTCCCATGCAAAACAACTAATGAGAACACCCTGTTTTAGTTTTGTGCCTCTTTTAAATGGGGTAGGAGAAACATACAGAGGTGGGGGTGGGGATATAACTTGTGAAATACTGTACCTCGAAGAGTATAGTTCCAGTCACATTTACTTTAAAAGACTCTAAATACACCGAGTATCAGGGTGCTTCCCCATCCCATGTCTTTTTATTTAATCATGTGAGAATTTTTGAAACACTTGAAATATATTCAGAAGCAAGTATTGTGTGGGTTTGAATGTTCTCATTATTCTATACGCACAAGATAGCCATGAAGAAATTATGTTTTTCACAGATAATTACTTGTTTGTTTATTCAATTTCTATACCACCCCTCTGGGATATTTTGCCACTCTGGCTGGTTTAAAATAGTTAAAACCAGAAATATAAAAACAATAACAATGGATGGAATCCAGAGGTGGCATAGTCCAATTATATACTTATCCATTGGCTATAGGAAGAATGTTCTTAAAAGTCTCTTTAAAGAGTATAGTTTTGACGTGTTTCTTGAAAACATTGAAGAATGGGGCCTGGCATAATAACTCCACTGGGAGAGCATTCCATAGCGTGGGCTCTACCACCAAAAAGGCTCACCTTCCTCGCCTTCTCAGTGTCAGAAATGGAACAACACTGATTGGGATAAATGGGTGATGCGGATAGAAGTTCTATAAGGGGCCAAACTCTGAATGACTTTGAACATTAAAGATAGCACCTTGTGTCTGATACAGAAGGGGACAAGCAACCAGTGGAAGCTTGCCAGGACTGGAGAAACATGTTCGGATTTTTCATTCCTATCACCAGCCTGGCAGAGGTGTTCTGGACCTGCTGGAGTTTCTGTATTAGACACAAGAGTATCCCCACATCGAGAGCATTACAGTAGTGAGACTACCAATGAATACACCAGGGTTGCAAAGGAATGCCTGTCCAATGTGGGGGCACAACTGTGCAATCTGATACAATCAAACTTCTCATGGGGCACTCTAAAATTTACCTAAATTCCTCACCTCCTCTCCTCCAAGACAAGAATGATAAATTATCAGCACACTTGTTAAAGCACTTGTTTAAAGCACAAGTAATGTACTTGTGTCACAAATAAAAAGAAAGTGACAAATGTCAGTCAAAGGGAGCTCTTCTGCTTTATTCTCCTCCTCTCTATTCATAAGAAGCAATAATTTATATAAAATAACTTTATATTTAACATAATAATTGCTGTATGCCGCCCAGTCGCCTGACAATTGGGTGGCTATACAAATTGCACCAAATAAATAAATAATGAATGAATGAATGCTGTTTTACACCATATGTTTAAATTTATTTCATGTACTTCCTTTCACACAGTTCAGTTGTCATTGACGCCAGATTCAAAGTCACAGCAGACTTTGGCAGATATGATCAATTCCAACATTAAACTACAAACCAAAGTGAACCTCAGGTAAACAACATTACAAATGTGCCTTCCTTATTCAATAAGTTCTTATTGTGTAACTGCAAACTGACCAAGTTGTGCATTTTACACTGCTAGTGTCATGAAGGATATGTTCTTGACGGTGGGAGTTGTGACACCTGAAATTCAGGCTGTGCTGGAAGGCAATGCCAGACTGACTGTAAACCTTCCTATGAATGTTGAAGTCACTGTGAATATTAAGGAAAATAACTTCAGAGTTGAAATTCCACCATGCAAGGAGGATATTAATATTGTTTCTCTAAGGTAATTTGGATTTGTTGTCTTCTCCCAAAATAGCTATTTGTTTTCTTGCTTGCTTTTTAGTTTTGCTTGTTTGTTTCACTATACACATGTAATTCACCAGTCTCCTTAATTTGTTTATTTTTGCTGTTGTCTGATGTTGAGGGTTGTTGTTGTATATCAGGGGTTCTCAACCTACGGCACGTGACACCAAATCAACTGGTGCACACCCTCACTCCAGTCCCTGCCACCGCTGCCGCCAGAATCAGCCCCAGACTCATTGTAAATGTGTTTATGACACATTTCATGTCTGTTGTAAATGTGTTTATGACAGGCAGAGATTCATTCATGGCTCTTATAAATGCATTTACAACAGCAGTAAATGAGTCTGCAGCCGATTGCAGCAGCTGCGGCTGGACCACCAGTCCAGCCCTCTATCTGTCTGAGGAACCATGACCCAGCCCCTGACTTCAAAAGGTTGAGAACCCCTGTTGTATATCATTAGTGCTGTGTCCAACTTATGGCACCCCTATGATTTAAAGTCCTATCATTAACCACTCTGATCAAGTTTTGCAAACTAAAAGCTAAGGGAAAAGGCAGTTTTATTTTAAAGTACTGTACAACTCTCCCGTTAAAACCATGGAGATGAAAAAAAATTAAAGAGCTTGGCATCTAATTAAAAAGATTGCTTAACAAGACAAATATTCCATTTTAAACCTATGGACTCTAGTGTACAGGTCAACAGGCCTGAATTTGAATTGCCCCAGGTCTGTGTGTAAAAAATGAAGCATGTTCAATATGACGCATCATTTTCATCATACATAATGGCATTGTCCAGAGTTATTGTATACTCACATTTTCAGAAGTCTCTTGTAAGTATGTATTCAACTATATGATCCTCTGTTGTTATAAAACACATTTTCATGTAATCATTTTAGGGATTATTCATTTATAGTTACTATAGTAAAGGTTAAGGTCTCCCTTGCTTGAAAGCCAGTCGTATCTGACTCTAGGGTTCAGTGCTCATCTCTGTTTCAAAGCTGAAGAGCCTTCACTGTCTGCTTCTGCAGACATTTCCATGGTCATGTCGCAGGCATGACTAGACTGTTTACCTTCTCACTGAAGTGGTCCCTATTTATCTACTTGCAATTTCTTGCTTTCGAACTGCTAGGTTGGCAGGAGCTGGGACAAAAACAGGAGCTCATTCCATCCTGCAGCACTTGGGAATCAAACTTACTTAGGGTAGATCCATTGAAATTAGTGAAGTTTAAAGTATTCTGTTAATGGGAGTACCTTCACTGCAGCTAAGTCTAGACCCAAGTGAGAGGAAATGTCTTCCTGTGGCATCTAAAACATAGCACTACACCAGGGACTTCGGTGGACACAGTAACACCAAGTGCAGCTGTAACTCACCAAATTCTTGATTAATTTGCAGATTGCTTACTAGTATGTCCTTTTCTGAGAAACATTCTGGCTGAAATCCAGGAATTCTTCTTCTTTTGTGTCCCAATCAAACCCTGGACTGCCAAAATGAAGTCACTTTCTTTGTTTTGTCATTCCCCAAACCTAGATCCTCATCAGAGCATGTTTCTGGCAGTAATCAGCAGACCAGTAAATGAACCGGATTCTGTATCTTTCCATATTCACACCTTGCATTGTTGTCTACCAGCAGCCCCCACTTGAGCATATTGGTATTGCATTGAGGGACTCCAATCCTCAGCTCATTCAGGGTCTTCCAGGAATAAATTGCAACTACTGTAGGTGCATTGAATCAATAAAATTTATGGAAGATCAGATTCACAGAATCTGTTGATTCAATGGGGTTACTTTATTTGCAATTTACTACTTCATTCTAGCTACTGTTTATCACTAAATTTGGCAAGCACACAAAACAAAAACAAAACAACATCCAACTACATACTGTATATCCATCTACCTTATCTTTTTTTCTTCCTGAAGGAAGCCTGCCCCACCACAATGCCTCATTCACAAACAATGTTTAGATAGCAGAGTTCTGTAAACATTGGTGGCTATGTGATGGATCTCTACATCCTCCCACACAGAATTGCCATATAATTCACTGACTTTATAAATCAGCTAGTCTTCTCATTCACCCAGTGTAGACCTGCTATGTCAATCAATTAATTTATTAATCAGTTTCCACAATATAGTTTATTTAACTGGGTGACAGCCACCATTAGAACCATACATAGCTTCTTAATATTAAAAATGCCTTAGTTGCAATGCTAGTAAAATTAATGTGTTATAAACAGTGCAAGTGAAGGATGTTTTAGTTCCTTACTGGGGAACTTATCTTTGCAATGTTTAGTGAACCAATAAATGGGATCTTAAAATCAAATTTCTCTTCTTAACATAAAGAAAAAATAGCAGTGCACAAATAAACCTTTTGAAAAACCAAACTCTGTAAGTTAAAGCAAGAATATGGAAATATGCCAGAGAAAGCACTAACCAGAATATATCATATATTACTGTAGCAAGCTATGAAAAATTGAGCTTAAGCATTGTTCTCATGAACAGGACATATAAAAAACTCACATATGTACCTTATTTATATGATTGATCACAAATGTGATTAATTACACATCCTGCGATCACCAAGAAGATAATGATATCAAGGTACATAAGGTGGTCCATATGCTACCATTTGTGCTACATTATTCTCTTGCAGTGTATGTGCACTCAGTATAGGAAATTGATCTCTTTTCCTTACCCATATCCCAGGTACTTTTACTTCAACTAAAGGCCCTTGCCACCGCACTTCATTTTGTAATTTTGAAAAGTTCATCCTATTGTTGACTATGATTCTCCACTAGATTTCCTACCTGTTCCATATCCTGTCCAACATTTATTAACCCCTCCTAACAATTCTGCTTGCAAGGGAAACAAATAAACAAACCAAAACCGTTATAGTAGGTGCTCCATTAAAGGATACATTGAAGGATATATGTTTTACTGTTCAGTATGTAGTCACTGTGTTAGATCCAGACTAATTTTGTTCATACCTGTCAAGTATCCTGGATTAGCTAGGAAATCCCGTATTTTGGCACTCGTTCCTCCCCTTTCTCCAGAAATTTTGAATGGCAGGGAAAGGGGTTACTGCGCATGTGCGCACATGCAGACGTGTTCTGCGCATACCTGTCAAGTATCCCATATTGGCTGGGATTTCCCGTACTCCAGTGCCACTTTTCCTATTTTCCCGCCCAGAGCTGCCGCCATCCCATAATCTGATGCCAGGGGGGGAAGTAGTTACTGTGCATCCTCTTCTGCACAGAACCCTTCTACGCATGCATAGAACCCTTCTATGAATGCGTAGAACCCTTCTACGCACGAACAGAAGGGTTCTGCACAGAAGGCTTCTACACATGCGTAGAAGGGACCTGCACAGAATGATTCTGCGCAGGTCCCGTATTGTCCAGAGCCGTGCTTGACAGGTATGGTTCTGTGCATGTGCAAATGGGTTCTGTGCATGTGCAAACGGGTTCTGTGTGTACACGCAGAAATTTCCCATATTTTTGGGAGAAGTGCTTGACGGGTATGATTTTGTTATTCACCCAGATGACATCACCAGCAATACCACATTTCCAATAATTTTGGAGTTCCTGTTTCAGTCCTGAGGGTCAACTCAGAGGTTTGTTTTCAATGAAACTGATTGCAAGCAAGTTGCAGGCAAGTTGGGTGACATCCAAGATCAAAACAGGAACTCTTTAATTACTAATAATCTCCACCTGCAGGTGGCACCATTGCCTTTATGTAGGGACAGTTTATACTCGGGGTTCCCCCCTCCCCCCAGACAGCTGAGCAGGCCAGACTCGTGGTTCCCCCAGCGTAAACACTGCAATAAAACATGTCCGTGGCTGACGTAAACACATTTACAACAGCCACAGGCACTTTTACAGCTGTCATAAATGTATCCACTTTCAGTGCAGTGGTGGCAAGGGCCACATTAAATGGTGCTGTGGGCCAGGGCATCCCGCAGATTGAGAACCCTTGGTTTATACAATATGATGTTGGCATTATGTCCATAGAAAATGGAAGACCTTTCTGCTTCTGGAAATATACAATTGTCCCTTTTTAAATTTCCCTTTTAGCAGGGCTTACATAAAAAGGAAATATTTCTGCTCTAGGGCTTCTGTGTCACTTTTTTTTCTTCTATTGAAAGCATCAGAATTAGCTGTAAGGCAGCTAATCTTCACTGCCCTGTGTGGTTCTGCAGGCAGTGACATGTGTCACCTGTGAATGATGCAGCTTGCATTTGTTCTTTCTCTATACTCAATGCAAAAGAAATAGAAGCTGACTATTTACTTAAAATAGCAGGAAGCACTAAGAGGAAAGGAAGGGAGGGCTATGATATCAATGACTTCTACTTTGGAGACACAGCCTGCAGATTGGTGATGATTTCAATTACTGAATGAGCAAAGTGAAAGCCCTTTATTTTTAATCTGTCTGCCCAGAAGAGCCATCATGAAATGCAAGTTGATTTGGAGTTTCTTTCATCTCCACAGCTTGTCTTGGAGAATATTTTGTTGCATGTTTTATTCCTGAAGGTTCTTGCTAAGCTTAGCATGGAATATGCCTGTAATGCACTTTGTCAGAAAGGAAACAACTTAGAAAGAAAACAAAACCCATGGGTGACAATACATTATTATTATTATCATCATCATTATTATTTTATTTGACTGAGGTGCTGAGTATGAAGCACAACATTGTGTTCTCTGCAGTACAGGGACTGAGAAAAAGAAGAGAGAGAAAGATGAAAAAAATGCAAATTCCATTTTCCAGCAAAGATGATTAGGTATCTTAAGCTTTCTCACCATGCGTGAAGCATGCCAGGCTCTGCATGGGGACAACCGATACCTCCAGTTCACAGCCATACGGGTCATTTCCGCACATCAGAGTTCCCCAAAAAAAAACTTCAGGCAATGGCATGAGTGGATGTTATTAAAGTTGAATGTATATTTGTACATGTCTGGGTTTAATGACTTTTAAAGAACCCTGTCTACTGGACATGTGTAGAACTTTCATGTCCATAGCACCAATGAAACTTGGCCCATCAGGGGAAATGGGATGCTGCCCTCAGTCAAGCTCACGTAATTCTTAGCCACTCACATTCTATTTGGCTTCTTTCCAGAGGAAGAGAGTTAGGTAATATCCAAGTATAAACCAACCTCCCTATCTCTGTCTCTCTGTGTAGGAGTGCATGCTCGCATCTGTGTGGGTGGGTGTGCCCTCTTCTGCCTTTTGGTTCTGATTGACATCCTGGCTCTGTCCACTATTGGGAAATGTGCCACCACTTCACCTAAGACAATAGGCACCAGCTGGCACTGTACTACACAGATACTCTTACAATACCCAGCAAATACTTGACATAATTATAAAAACACTATTTTTAAAAAATCTATTGTTACATACCTAGCACAAGCCATAGCCTTTATGCAAATTTCTATAGGAACAATCCCTGATGGATTTAGTACTTTTGAGTAAAGATGTGGAGAATATAGCTGTAGCATCCTGTAAAACATGCTTGTTTTTTGTAGAAGTAGGGTAGCCGGTTGTAATGAATTATAATGTAACATCAGCTATTCCCATTTGTACCCATGGAATTATTTAATTTTATCTTTATCATTACTGTGAAGGGCAGACTAAGCTAAGAGAAAGCAACATCTCCACAACTATCCAGTGAGTCCCAATAAGGGTATGAATGTGGCATTTTGACATTAAAAATTCAAGGCCATGACCATTACAATATCCTAGCAATGTTTAACATACACCAGATATATCAACAATATACGTTTTTTGCCATTTAATTATGTTGCTCTAACTAGTTAGTTTATTGAGATTTTCTATCTCAAATGGTTTCCCCCCACAGCCACAGTAAAAAACAGAATTTGTCCAGAGCTATTCATTTTTTTTGATCATAGTAAAGGAACAGCCCTTAGGAGGCATCTTGACCATATTGAATATACACATCTTAACAATTATACATTTACTCTAGCTTTTCAGTTTCTTCTGCTTTGTGCATAAATTCTCTGTAATAATACCCCACACAGGACAAAAAAACTACATTTAGCTTTGGAAATAGTCAACTGGTGGTGGACACACATACACACACACCATAGTCATGCTAGAAAGAACCACAGTAGTGAGCATGACACACTCTGTTTGCTGTAGGAAACTGTAAGCTGTTAATATTTGATGTCATCATTAAGCTACTGTATGTTTAAAAATCTCACTCATATAGATTTTGTTTTTAAAATGATTAGCCTATTTAACGAAGTCAATATTATATGACATGGCTCAATTTCCTTTTAATTTCCTTGTACTTCTAACATAATAATCCACTCCCTGTATTAATCCTGCAGATTTAACACATCTGCCATCACGAGCAACGCTGAAGAGGCACCTGCTTATAAATCAACACCTTTGCTTCTCCCTCAGTCAGTGTCTGATATAATGGAGCAGTCCTTTGATTCTTCACCGGTAGAACAGGATGAAAGAGAGGTAATCCACATTTGGCTTCTGGATCCAAGGCTTTTGCTTCAAAAATAATATGTAGAGAAGAGAAATAGTGTAAATCGTATCTGATGAATCTAAACTAATAGTATAAGGGGCCTACTTGTTTATAATAATACCTGCTCCAGAACTTGAATGTAAAAGTCAGCAAAAACATAAATAAATGGTAGTACTGTATTTGTTGTTGTTCAGTCGCACAGTTGACTCCGACCCTTTGCGACCCTATGGACCATTTTCCTCCAGGCGCCTCTGTCCTCCATCATCCCCCTCAGCCCCCCCAGCTCTGTGCCCATTGTGTCTACAATACCGTCTAGCCATCTCATCTTTGGCCTCTCCCTTCTTCTTTTGCCCTCCACCTTTCCCAACATCAATGCCTTCTCAAGTGAATCCTCCCTTCTCATTTGATGTCCAAAGTATTTTAGCTTCGTCTTTACTATTTGACCTTCCAATGAGCAGTCAGAGTTCATTTCTTCTAAGATTGACATATTTGTTCTCCTCGCTGTCCAGGGGACTCTCAAAACTCTCCTCCAACATCACATTTCAAAGGCATCTATTCTTCTGCGTTCAGCCTTCCTAATGGTCCAGCCCTCGCATCCATACATTACTACTGGGAATACCATTGATTTGACTATTCTAATTTTTGTTTGCAATGTGATGTCTCTGCTTTTCACTATGTTCCCCAGGTTTCTCATAGCTTGTCTCCCAAGAATCAGTCGTCTTTTTATTTCATGGCTACAATCCCCATCTGCAGTGATCTTTGATCCTAAGAAAGTAAAATCTGTCACTGCTTCTACCTCTTCCCCATCTATTTTCCAGGAACTGATTGGGCCTGTTGCCATTATCTTGGTTTTCTTGATATTGAGTCTCAAGCCAGCTTTTGCACTCTCCTCCTTCAGTCCAATCAAGAGATTTTTTTAGGTCTTCCTCACTTTCTGCCACTAGGGTGGTATCTTCTGCATATCTCAGATTGTTGATGTTTCTCCCAGTGATTTTAATCCCATATTGTGATTCCTCCATCCCTGCATTGCACATTATGTGCTCTGTGTATAAGTTGAATAAGCAGGGTGACAAAATGCAGCCTTGTCTTACTCCTTTTCCTATTCCAAACCACTCTGTCATTCCGTGTTCTGTCCTAACTGTTGCTTCTTGTTTCATGTACAGATTTCTCAGGAGGCATATGAGGTGCTCTGGTATTCCCATCTCTTTAATTACTTGCCACATCTTATTGTGGTCCACACAGTCAAATGCCTTAGTATAGTCAATAAAACAAAAGTAAACTTGTTTCTGGTATTCCTTTGTTTTTTCCATGATTCAACGTATGTTGGCAATGTGGTCTCTAGTCCCCCTGCCTCTTCTAAAACCAGCCTGCACCTCTGGTAATTCTCTCTCCACATGCTGCTGAAGTCTATCCTGTATTATCTTGAGCATCACCTTGCTGGCGTGTGGGATGAGCGCGATTGTTCGATAATTTGAACATTCTATGGCATTGCCTTTTTTTGGGATTGGAACATACACTGATCTTTTCCAATCCTGTGGCCACTGTTTTGTTTTCCAAATCTGCTGGCATATTGAATGCAGTAATTTGATGCCATCATCTTTTAGCGCTTTGAAAAATTCAACTGGGATACCATCATCTCCACTAGCTTTGTTGTTTGCAGTGCTCTTTAGGGCCTTTATGACTTCGCTCTCCAGGATGTCTGGCTCAAGTTCAATTTCTTCATCATTGTTATTATCAGGAGTGTTGAGGTCCATTTTGTAGAGTTCCTCTGTGTACTCTTTCCATCTTTTCTTAATTTCTTCTGCATCAGCTAGCTCCTTTCCGTCTTTGTCCTTTATCATGGTCATTTTTGCTTTAAATGTTCTCTTGATTTCCCCATTTTTTTTTTGAAAAGATCTCTGGTTCTGCCTCTTTTGTTGTTTTCCTCCATTTCTCTGCACTGTTCTTTTAGGTAGTTTTCCTTATCTCTCCTTGCTTTTCTTTGAAATTCTGTGTTCAAATGATTGTATTTTTTCCTTTCTCCTTTGACTTTGGCGTTCCTTCTTTCCTCTGTTATCAGACAACCACTATGCTTTCTTACTCTTCTTTTCTTTTGGTATGGTTTTCTTTGATGCTTCCTGCATGATGTCCCTCATCTCCGTCCATAATTCTTCTGGCACTCTGTCTACCGAGTCTAAGCCATTAAATCTGTTCATCACCTCCACCGTGTATTCTTTAGGGATGCTGTCTAGGTGATATCTGTCTGGTCTCCTTGTTTTCCCTATTTTCTTTAGTCTAAGCCTGAATTTTGCGATCAGTAGGTTGTGATCTGAGCCACAGTCTGCTCCAGGTCTTGTTTTTGCTGACTGTATGGAGGTTCTCCATCTTTGGCTGCAGAGTATGTAGTCAATCTGGTTTTGGTGTTGGCCATCTGGTGATGTCCATGTGTAAAGTCGCCTCTTGTGTTGCTGGAAGAGAGTGTTTGCTATGACCAGTGCATTCTCTTGGCAGAACTCTATCAATCTTTGCCCTGCTTCATTCTGTGTTCCAAGGCTAAACTTGCCTGTTATTCCCTCCACTTTTTGATTTCCTACTTTGGCATTCCAGTCTCCTAATATAATTTGGACGTCATTCCTTGGTGTCTGATCTATGAGGTATTCTAGGTCCTCATAGAACTGGTCCATTGTGGCTTCATCTGCACCAGTGGTTGGTGTGTATATTTGGATCACAGTGACTTTGAAAGGTTTGGCTTGAATTCTGACTGACATCATTCTGTCATTTTTGAGGTTGTATCCCATTACTGCTTTCCTCACTCTTTTATTGACAATTATGGCTACTCCATTTCTTCTAAGGTTTTCTTGCCCACGGTAGTATATATGATGGTTTCCAGAGCTGAATTCACCCATCCCCGTCCATTTTAGCTCACTGATGCCCAAGATGTCAATGCTTATTCTTTCCATCTCATTTTTTACCACTTCCAGTTTACCTTGATTCATTGATCTCACATTCCATGTCCCTATGCAGTATTGTTCCTTGCAACACTGTATTTCTCCTCCCCCTTTCCTGTCCCTCCCCTTCCTCCACTCTGTGGTGCTAAGCATCCTGTATCATCTAGCCTGCTCCTTTGTTTTGCCTTTTGTTTTGGTCAATAGGGTTCTCTTGGCAAGCTTTATGGCGTGGTTTGCCGGTTTCTACACCATTTTCTCCCATCACAGTTTTAAAATTTAAACAGTTTAAACAACATATTATCATGCATATTATCACACTTTAAAAACACAGTCTCTATGTCAGTTGCTATATTAAGTCAGTGTAAGTCTCTATGTCAGTTGTTATATTAATTCAGTCTCTATGTCAGTTGCTATATTAAGTCAGCTACATTATTGTCTATCAGTTACTTATCCTTCATATGGGCCTCACGCCCCTTGGCTTTCCTCCTTTGCCTTCTTCCCTTCTGTCGTGTGATCTTCTTCTCCAGCACTCGTCTGGCAGCAGGAGGTGATGATGGGAGGATGCTTTCCTGCCGCCCGCCTGGTCCTCTTCACCCCCGGCTGGGGTGATCTCGCTGCTGCCCCTGGCCTCAGCAACCTCGTGGCGGCGGCGGCGGCAGTAGCCTCCTCCTCTTCACCCCCGGCTTGGGATGGTGGTGCTGTCCGGGCTCTGAGGAGCCTCGCAGCGTTGGCGATGGCTGGCCTCGCTGTGAGGCTGATCCTCCTCCTCTTCACCCCTGGCTGGGGTGATCTCGCGGCTGCCCCTGGCCTAAGCAGCCTCGCTGCGGCAGCAGCAGCAGTGGCCTCCTCCTCTTCACCCCCGGCTGGTGGTGGTGGTGGTGTCCGGGGCTCTGAGGATCCTCACGGCGCCGGCGATGGCTGGCCTCGCCACGAGGCTGATCTTCCTCCTCTTCACCCACGGCTGGGGGTGGTGGTGGTGTCCGGGGTACTGTATAGGTAAAGGTAAAGGTTTCCCTTGCTTGAAAGTCAGTTGTATCTGACTCTAGGGTTCAGTGCTCATCTCTGTTTCAAAGCCAGCTTAATCTGTAGACGTTTCCGTGGTCATGTGGCAGGCATGACTAGACACCGGAGTGCACGGAATGCTGTTTACCTTCCTACCGAGGTGGTCCCTATTTACCTACTTGCAATTTCTTCCTTTCGAACTGCTAGGTTGGCAGGAGCTGGGACAAAGACGGTAGCTCATTCCGTCCTGCAGTACTCGGGAATTGAACTGCTGACCTTTCACCTCCCAGTCAGTGCCTTAGCCACTTGAGCCACTGCAGTTACTTGCCATGAAATACTGCCAGATAATTACAAAAAAAAATTCAAAAACAATTAAAGTTCTTGCTGTGGGATTTGTCTGGTACCTATATATATCTCTGTATACAAAACCAATGCTTATTATTTCAGGAATAGAATTTTATATTATCAAGTAAAACTGTGGTGGCTCAATGGTTAAGAAGCTTTCCTTGTTAGCTGGAAAGTCGGTAAGTCAGCCGTTCAAGACCCGAGTACTGCATGATGGAATGAGTGCCTGTATCTGTCCAGGCTCCTGCCAAAACTAGCAGTTGGAAAGCAAGGAATTGCAAGTGGATAAATAAGGACCACTTCAGTGGGAAAAGATCTTGGGGACAAGAAAGGAGCCTCATTCAGCATCCCCTGAGTGGAGCTCCTCCAGCAAAAATTCTTTCAACCCAGAAAGTACCTCTGTGTGTTTCTGACATGATTTAAAAAATCAAGTAAAACAAGATGCCCAGCTCCAGTTCAGCCACTACTAAACCCTTTTGGATGACCATGATCACCATAACCACCACCACCACCACCATCATCATCATCATCTTAGAAATGGAAGTGACACTATGGTCCAATCCAGCCCCTGACAAAGAAGCACAGTGGGAAATCGAACTCCCTGCCTCTGGCTCCACAGCCAGAAAACTAAACCTTGTTTGAACCCAGTCTTAACCTCTCCCAAATGCTTCTTTTTCGCGCACACACACACACACACCTCAGAGGGTTCTATATGTATATATATTTACAATGATGCTATATATCAGTGACGGCAAACCTTGGCACTCCAGCTGTTCTGGAACTTCAATTCCCAGAAACCCTGATCAGCAGGAGTACTGACTTGGGCTTCTGGTAATTGAAGTCCAAGAGCACCTGGAGTGCAAAGGTTCACCATCACTGCTATATATGAAATTCCCAGAGCATGTGGGAGGATGTAAGGGGGGATTGCGGTTGTCAAAGGTGGCTTCTGCACTGAAAACATTGAGTATGCTGAAGGGGTAATGAGCTCCTTCAGTATATTGGATTTTTGAATTAAATACTTCTCCTGCACCTCTGTAGAAAGACACAGTGAGTGTAATTATTTTTTTCCTCTCCTAGCCAATAGTTTTACTTCTGGATTAGTTAGGAGGGCAAAAAAATGCTTCATTTTCCCCTTTTATTGTCAGTCTTCTAAACCATGACTATGAGCACTTTCTCAATTGGCAATAAAAGGAGAAAACCAAGGGAAAATGTTTTCACCCTCCTAACTGAACCAGTGGCTAGTCAGCCACTTCATCATATAGGCAAAGTTCAGTAAGAGTGTTTGCAAAGAGTTATTGTTGTTGTTGTTGTTCAGTTACACAGTCAATTCCGACCCTTTGCAACCCCATGGGCCATTGCCCTCCAGTCACCTCTGTCCTCCACCATCCTCCTCAAACACACACACACACCATCTCTGTGCTGATTGTGCCTACAATGCCATCTAGCCATCTCATTTTTGGCCACCCCCTTCTTCTTTTGCCCTTTCAGAGAGGGGGAGTGTTATTTAGGGGTCCCACATCCAAAAGCAACCAAAACTTGAGTGAGCCCAGGCAACCCAACAAAGGACAATCTGGACATGCCATTAGCCAAACTGATAGCTGATGCATAAATCATGAGTAATTTATCACATTGATTTCAGTGGATTTACAAAAACACAACTACATTTGAGTTAGATGAAACTATAATAGCTTTGAGATGTTATTTTTACCATGTAGTAGATGCTCTGCATACTACTGAAGCAGAATATAGGTACCAATACTGTTATTGATCTTTGGTCTTTAAAAGTGGGGGGATACGAGCCTGCTAATACTTGAATATCTTCCTTGTTAGCCAATCCAGGACATGATTCCTTCAAAAATCAAGTCAGTAAAAAAACATTCACAACATCATTTAGATTCTGTTCGATGGACGAAATGCTTTGAAGGATGTACCTTTGGATGCAAAGTGTGTTTTGGATGGTCAAATACATATTCTGGATGCCTGCTAAGTGACTCTTTCTACAACATAGTTGGTGAACATACTTTGAAACTAACCCTGAGTCAAGGTAAGTCTTATTTCTGCAATATTTTCAGTTTTATGGCAATATTTCAGTTTTATGGCTCAGACGTAAAAGGTTCAGAATCACTGGTGTGGAGGCAACTACAATTTTTCAATGGCTCCTTTATGACATTCAGTACGGTACAACTAGCAACATGCGTTTGCAACAGCAGCATTCTACCCAGTGGTGAATTCTGAAAAGATTTCCTTCTGAACCTCAAGAATTTTGATATTCTTTTCTCTAAAGTCTTAGGCACAAGTACCTTGAGAAGAAAATTTACGTTTTAATAAGAATATATATGGTAAATGGATATCAGAGAGTGAACAAAACAAAAAGACAAAAAAAATTGTGGCACCTTAAATACTAACTGCTGTATTTTGATGTTAGCTTTAGTGGATCAAGTCCACTTCATCAGACTGACATGGCTACCATTTCAAAAGTGGTAAAGGGAGAGAGCAATAGCTCACCTCCCACATCCACATTTTTACCAAAATGCTAACTAGTTCCTTTTATTATTAAGCACTGACTGACTCCATGTGAATGTTTGCCAAAGACCTTCTTCTTTTGCTTTGAAAACATAGTTAACAACCCTTGACAATGGTACTTCTCTCAGTAGTAAGAGGGGGAAAGAAATGTGACAAAGACATTTAATATATGCACTGGCACCAAGCTACTTAAAATATGTAGATGGAGATGACTCTGTGCCTGTTAAATGAATGGAGTTAATTGGAAGTTGCCTTTGATAGACCTGTTATGACTAACTTTGGACATTTGTGCACTCTGGCTTTCTGAAATTTCATTTTGATTCTATCTGAAACCAGGTTATATTGCTGCTGAGTCAACCTCCCTTCCTTCTCTCATGCACAATATTAAATCACACTTCTCCACATATTCACATATAGAAGTTATATCTTCGTATAGTCACACATTCATCCCTTCAGAAACAGAAAATAAAAGAACAGTCCTGTAAGCATAGCTTGTCATTTGGTGCTGTTGAGAGGCTGCCTGGGTTTCTAGAATCCATTGGTTTCTCTTCTGAAGCCCCATTTTGCAATGACAGGTTAAAGGCTTTGATTCAGTAGTGTTCCAACAGTGTGGAGTTGCCTTGATTTGGAATGCCCCAATCCTCCAAGATTGTCCTGTATTTGTGAGTGCCCATCATCTGTCCTATGCTTGCCATATGACCACAGAAATGTCTGCAGAAGCAAACAGCACTGCCTTTTTGACTGTAAATGGAGGTGAGCACCGTCCCCTAGAGTGGGACATGACTGGCTTTTGAGCAAGGGAGACTGAAACCTTATCTCGCAACTAAAGGAATCTGGACACCATATGAATAATAGATCTTTTATTGAGATTATTGTACAATGGTGACTTCACAAGGATGGGTCTGTCCCGTGTGAATTACTGGACCAGGAGAGTGACAGCTTGCTTTGAAAAATGATCAGGGTCTCCAGGGAGAGGAAGTGATTTGGTTTATCTTTACCTATAAAATGGTGGATGAGCCATTCGTGTCCGGCATGCATGGCCATACCCATCCCAACCATCCTGTACCAAGCCGCCCACACTTACCTGTTGACCCTGCGAGCATCGCCGCAAGGGTCCGGAAGCCAAGAGTGGGGCGAATGGCCCACGAACCTGACAAAAAAACTACACTTCCCAATCAGGCTGAAGGGTGCGAGTGCGGAGGAGGCGGGGCAGCCCGCACATTCATAAAAAAACCAGCCGATGCGTGAACCACTTCCCTTCGGGAGATGAAGGCCGAGAACGGTGCTCTGTTCTTGGCCGTCGTCTCCCGGAGGGAAGCCATTGCCTTCCATAAAGGGCAGGGGCCGAAAGCTTAGGCCCCCGCCCATTGAGAAAAATGAATTGCTTCCCTCTGGGAGAATGCGCCAGGCAGGGATCTGCCAGGGTAGGATGTTCCCCTGATGGATTCCTGCCTCTCACCCTAGACATTCTCCCTCCGTTATTTTGAGGGCTGTTTTCAAAACAGCAGAAGGAGAATGGCAAGGGCAAGAGGCAGAAATCCATCAGGGGAGAAGCCTACCCTGGTGGACCCCTGCCTGTTGCCCTTGCCATGTCTTTGGCTGAATAAAAATACCCCAAAACATTTTTTTTAAAACCAAAACCTGCCCAGCAAGGCCGGGCAAAAAAATGCTAGTCTGTTATAAGAGATTAACAAAACTGCATTGAAGTTAAAAAGGCATCTACTTTCAGATAATAAAAGAGCACCAATTGAGAAGTTACGATTCACAATTCATGGAGGCGTGGAAGCTGATGAGAAGAAAGTACATTTGCTGAGGAATGAAGAAACATTTTTTGCAATGGGACGGCTTGAGGTATTTTGCTACCATGTGTTTTTAGCAATACTGTAGTGCATGTTACTATGCGGGGACATGGGACGACGGTGGCTCAGTGTTTAAGAAGTTTGCCTTTTTAGCTGGAAGGTTAGCACATTGGCAGTTCGAAAGCCGAGTACTGCATGACAGAATGAGTCATGTCCCAGCTCCTGCCACCCTAGCAGATCAAAAGCAAGAAATTGCAAGTAGATAATTAGGGATCACTTCAGTGGGACAAGATCTTGGGGACATGAAAGGAGCTTCATTTGGGTGTCCCCTGAGCAGAGTTCCTCCAGAAAAAAATTCTTTCCACCCAGAAAGCACCTTTGTGTGCTTCTGACACAAGATACATATCTCCAGAAGCAACAAACGGATCTCTGGACCTTCACACATCACACACACAGACACACATGACAAAAAAATATGTTCTTTATCTGAAAAAGCCTCCTTGTAGCCTCTGTGGATTTTTTAAATTAGACCATGTTTGGGGGAATAAGGAAATTGGTAGTCCTCTAAATATGTCACTTAGAGGGTAAAAAGGGAATTTAAAACCCTACATTAAAAAATAGGTAGGAGAAAACTACTCTTGGAATACTAGAGGAATACTAGAGGACATCTGGGCCTCTGGGAAACTCACAGAGTTAACACATGTTCTCCACTCTTTCTTTGCAATATATTATGTGTTATAATTTAATAGCAACAAGCTTTCATGTCCAGAGCTCTAGATATGAAACACTAAAGGAATGTTTATTTGAAGACACCTTGTACCGGTAATTGCACATCTGAATTATGACTTATCTTAAATAAATACCAAGCCAAATTAATTTGAGCAAGCTGAACAAATGCAAACAAATTTTGGGAGCATAGATAATGGGAAGAAAAGGGTGTTTGGGGGCAAGGAATAGCTTCCTAATATTATATATACTCTGGAAACCTTTTTAAAAATATTCATATGGTAATGGAAGGGTGGGTGTAAGATGGAATTGCATTAAAATAATAAGTAGGAGGTTTTTTGTCTTCTATTAATATAGTACATGTAAGTTTGCATACCAATAGAAATTATAAGGTGATATTTTTGTATGTATTTTAATTGAATAATTTTCTTTTTCTTTCTTTGTTGTATGTGTAAAATTAAAATTTAATAAAAAATAAAAAATATTCATACTAGTTAAGTCAAGTGGCTCAAGAGGAAACTAACCAGTGTAAGAGGCCCATACTACAGTTTTTAGAATATTTCATTTAAAGAAATCTATACAGATTTTTTTCCTCCTCAGTGAAACCAGACTATAACTACCTAGGTTTTGTTCTCTTTCCTCCTCCAATACCATTTAGCGAAAGGGGAAGAAATTCAAATGCTTTACTATTTAGCATTTTGAACAATGTGTGTGTGTGGTTGTGCCCCTTGAAGGATTTTGAGAGCTGCCATTCAAAAAATCTAACTTTTCTAAACTTTGCCTCACCCTACCATATTATACAAAATAATCTTTCTCTTTCATTTGAAAATAAGTTGTCGCCGTCGTCAACAGCAACTCGTATCCAAGAGTGCATTTTTTTCCCTGAAGCAGGAAAAATGTCACTGGTGTGAATTTGTTTAAGATGGATGCAATCTTGCCATGAAGTGACCCACACACTATGATCTTGGAGCCATCACCCATGGCACACATGAAGCGTGACATGTAGGATCTACACTGGGACTGCAATGGACCACCGCAGCCTTGAGAATATGGACAAGGTGCGCCTTCACAGCCAGTCAATCTGGCATAGCCTCTTCCGCTTCCATGATCTTTGGGAATCAGAGTTTCTCCTCCGCTCATTTTGCTGTTGGGCCCAATATGATGGTTTCCAGTGGCATTTCCTCCACTGAGGGTGACCATCACCCCACCTAAAGGGGCCGTTGGCCCATTTAGGGAGTCAGGTTAGTTAACCGCCTCCTGACACTCGGTGTTGAATCACTGGCTGTATGATCTACTCCATTACTGTAGCGAGAAGTCTGGCCAGACAGATGAAAATAAGTAAATACATGAATAATAGGATAGGCTTTCGTAGGAGTCATTGTCTTTCTCTGGACGTATCCCTAGGGAAGAACCTCCACTACAGTAGAGGACAGTGAGAGTTCTGAGCAATCTTCAGATGAGCAGAATGGAAGGAGCAACAGCTCTAGCAGCAGCAGAAGAAGCAGAAGCAGCTCTAGCAGCAGCAGCAGCAGCAGCAGCAGCGAAGAGAAACATATCAACAAGGGTCAGTCACACCAGATGCAAAGTGGTTTTGACCAAGACAAACAAGAAAAGAAATATGGCATTAAAGAAAAAAAGGAATGGCACCACTGGTACAACTTGATCTGCAGCCCTGAAGTATGTGTTTTCCTCACAAATACAACAATGAAAAGACAGGCCATCCATTTATTTCTGAGAATGTATTTGAGTAACCGTGGTTTTTTTGTTTTTCTTTTTTAATGTAGCAGAAGATCCAGGACCTAATCTGGCCTGAATTCATCATGTGGGATGACCAATCCAAGCAGGTATGTTTATGATTTCTGGAATTGACACTCTTTGCATGGAAGATCACTGCTTCTTTTCCTTATAGCCAATAAATCCAAATAAAATTATTATTAGGCAATCATACAGTGGCTAAGACACTGACTGGAAGGTGGGAGGTCAGCAGTTCAATTCCCAAGTACAACAGGACGGAATGAGCTCCCGTCTTTGTCCCAGCTCCTGCCAACCTAGCAGTTTGAAAGCAAGAAATTGCAAGTAGATAAATTGGGACCACTTCGGTGGGAAGGTAAACAGTGTTCCGTGTGCTTCAGTGTCTAGTCATGCCTGCCACATAACCATGGGAACGTCTGCAGAAGCAGACAGTGCTGGCTCTTCAGCTTTGAAACAGAGATGAGCACTGAACCCTAAAGTCAAATATGACTGGCTTTCAAGCAAGGGAAACCTTTACATTTAAATAGCATTTCTTGTAGAATTGGTCAAATTATAACACAAGTCCACCAGCAAGGATTCACATTTCCCCCCTCACAAAATTTAATTTAATTAATTTAATTTAAGCGCTTATATACCGCCCACTCAGTTGCAACCCGACTCAGGGTGGTTTACATGGTGGACAATAAATGCATAATAATAATAATACAGTAAACACATCTCCAGAGGTACAGTTACAAAATCTCAAACCACAAAATATACTATTCAGTTACAACAAAAAAAAAATATGCACTACAATACAATTTCAAAGAGCAAAAATAGCAGAACATTAAGTCCCAGAGAAGAAGAGATAACAAAAATGAATACGACCTCCCTGGGGGTGGGCGGGGTCCAAGGATGCCGGAGGAGATGGAATGCCCCTGGCGTCCGGCGCTGGGCAGGTTTCTCTGCCGGTGGGGCTGGAGGCAGCGTCCAGAAGTCCTGCCACCTCCATGGCCCTTAAATCCTCCCTGGGGTGAGTGGGGTCCAAGGATGCCAGGGGAGATGGAATGCTCCCAGTGTCCGGTGCTGGGCAGACATCTCTGCCGGTGGGGCCAGAGGCAGCATCAGAAGTCCTGCCGCCTCCACGGCCCTGAAGTCCCCCCTGGGGGTGGGTGGGGTCCGAGGACGCCGGGGGAGATGAAATCCCTGTAGTTTGTAACACTTCCCTCTCACACTGTCTCTTCTTCTTTACGACTGGAAGGGGGAAGCTATTGTTTTAACATGATAAAAGATCAAACTGTAAATAAGTAAAGTAAGTAAATAAGATATTTGTGGCATTTGTACTGCACCTTTTTCTCTGATGAGGTCAAGGTGGCAAATATGGATATCTACCCTCTATCTCTCAATTTATCCTCAAAACAACCATCTGAAGTATGCTCAAAGTCATTGCTTGCACCAATAGGGTGGGGTATAAATAATAATAATAATAATCATCATCATCATCATCCTGCAGGTTTCATGGTCAAGTGGGGCTTTGACACTAGGTCTCCTGGATCATAGACCAACACTCCAAACATACTATCACATTGGCTCTCTGGGGATTTTTGTTTGTTTGCTTGCTTTTTTGCAGAAGAGAGAAAAGCCTCCTGTGTGAATAGTTAGTTATAACAAATCAGAGTGATAAGCAAATCAGAGTAAATCTATTAAGACTGCCAATAAAGTCCTGTTAATGTTTTCCAGCTGACAGCAGTGAGGGGGTCAAAGAACTTCTGGCCTTCTGGATGTTTTGGGAAACAACTCAAATCAGCAAAGTCACCTTGTAAGACAATAAGCTGGAAGTTGCACATCAGAAAAGATTAACTCCATCTTTCCCCACACTTTTTAGTTTATGGTTTTCAATATGTTCCATACTGAATAGAACATATGTTTTCAATGTAGGAGAATGGTTCATATAGTTGTAATTTTAAGCCTATATTGTTATAGGTATATTGTTAATCCGTGAGGTGGAAGTAGAGTACTGTACAGTATTTTAACCTTCCTTTACCCTAGGAGCCCTTTCACAATCCCAGATCAAGTGCTGGAGTTACAACACGACTCATATGATTTGTGCGATGTAACGCCATATAATTATTTAGACTGATATTATTTGGACACACACACACAAGTACAAACACAGACACCATTACTTGTTTACAACAAAAGATTGTTTCTCCGATGCAGGAAAATTCAGCATAGCATTTGGAACTTTAACAGAAAGGAGGTTTTCCCCTCTTAAAACTCAATTTTTCATATTTTTCTAGCTATAAAAACAAAAAATAGGATGTTTGGGGAATTAAGAGCCCATCCCTACATTTTCTGTTTCCCCATTACATAGGGCAGTGGTAGTGAACCTATGGCACGCATGCCAGAGGTGGCACTCAGAGCCCTCTCTGTGGACACCTGTGCAATCACCCCAGCACAGAGTTAGCTTTGCTCCTTTGTCCAGCAACCCAATAGGAGCACTTCCTCCCTCCCCCAGTACAGAGTTCACCCCACCCCTCTGCCCAGCAGCCCAATGGGAGCACTTCCTCCCTCCCCCCAGCACAGAGTTCATCCAGCAGACCCTACCCTGTTGCTGTGTTGGCACTTTGCAATAAATAAGTGGGTTTGGGGCTGCAGTTTGGGCACTCAGTCTCTAAAAGGTTCACCATCACTGACATAAAGCTTACACCAGGGATTCTCAACCTGCGGCCCGTGAGCCAGATGCGGTCCATGGCATCATTTCATGTGGGCCCCCACTGCCTCCACCTCATCAGGAAGTCCCAAGTGGTGGAGGAAGGGCAAAATGGCCGCACAGCCACCAAAGCTGTCTGAGGGAGCATGACCTGGCACCTGGCTTTAAAAGGTTGAGAACTCCTGGCTTAGACATTAGATGACCAAAGATATGTCAACATGACATCATCCTTTCTAGTGCTGCAATATGGTGACTTTCTCTTCAAACTGAGTTATGAAAGGAATATTTTTAGTGCCTACAAAAATGTCATACATTTTCAGTAAACAGAATCCTGTTGTAGAGCAGGGAAAGATGCACAAAAGGACACTACAGCAATGGTTCCTCTTTCATTGATTCACCATCCATTACACCACCAAGTGTGTGAGTCTTTATGTAATTGTTCCCTTGAATCCAGGAAATTTAGAGGTATAGCAGTTAGAAGAACATAGGCTTTGCTTGCAGGATTTCCTATCTTCACTCTATGCAACCAACAGGATTCTGACCTCTGTATCTGCAACTTGCTTCCAAAAATTAAGAGCTTAGGGCAGGAGAGCCCAAACTTTTTGGGCCATGAGCCAGTCATCTGGTTCAGGGGGCTGGTCACTATGGTCCAGGGGCCAGATCTGGCCCCTGACACCAATCTTACTTCCACTTCCAGGAGCGACAAGGGCTTTGTGGGCCAGATGAATTGGCATCGGGAGCCGAATCCGGCCCCCAGGCCATAGTTTGGACACCCCTGGCTTAGGGCATGCAGGCAGAAAAATATTATGACTTTCATGGGAATACATCATGGTATCTTCTCTCTCTCATTCTTTCTCTCTCCCTCTCTTTCTCCCACTTTCCATATTTGGCAAATCAGGAAAAATCAAGCAGCAGTTCATCATCCTCTGAATCAAGTCGACATACTAACATCAGGAGGAGGAAAGATTCACAGGAGGTATGTTTTAAAATGTAATGCTTGGGGAAATTAATAAGTAGTCTCAGTGATAGACAGAATCAGGGAATGGAATCTGTGAGTGTACAAGTTGGACTGTAATGTCAACCAGACCATTTCTTTTTTACAAAAAAGGGGAGGAATGGTTTTATTTGTCCTTGGTACTTCCTAATTATTTTAAAATGTCAAGTCTCCAAGCCAGGATCCAATGAAGTAATTCTACCAGTGTAACTGGGAAATAGATAGTTCCCTCCTACAGCTTATTATGCATGGAGGACAGAGGGGAAGGAAGGACTTGAGCATTATGATCAATAGTATCAAAAGCTGCTGAGAAGTCATGTAGAACTTGATAGCTTCTTGTCAGTTTCTTTGTCAGATTCAAGGTTTTGGCTCTAACATATAATGATTTAAACCAGGGGTGCCCAAACTACAGCCTGTGGGTCGGATCCGGGTCCCAATGCCAATTTATCTAGCCCACAAAGCCGTCATTGCTCCTGGAAGTGGAAGTAAAATATGTCCATATGGGCACATTTTACTTCTGCTTCCAGGAGCAACAAGGGCTTCGCGGACCAGATAAATTGGTGTCAGGGGCCGGATGACCCATAGTGACTGGTCCCCTAAACCACGTGACCAGCCCATGTCCTGAAAAGTTTGGGCACCCCGGATTTAAACAGTTTGCTACAGTTTGCTACTTGCCAGAGTGACTATCCTGAAGACCAGAACTACCCAGATCACCTGGTCTCCCAGACCTCACTCCTCAGTGTGAGGTGAAAAGATCCTCAATTAGGACTTGGTGGTAGCCTTGTCCTTGTGGAATGGTCTTTCTTTGATGGTGTGTCAGACTTCTTGAAAAATTATTGTAAACAGAAGTTTATAAAGAAGCTTTTAATAACACCATACCCCTGAAGGCTTTAATGCTATGACCCAAAACAGAAAACCTCAACAGAAATCTGCTAAGAAAACTTGAAACTCCCCAAGAGCTATTAAGGAACCATTTGGATACATCACTCTCAGCTCTGCAGAATTTCAAAATTGTAATAAGCCTTAACCACACTAGGTAGTGATCTTTCCTTGACAACAGTACTAATAAGAGTTCCTCCACACCCGGATCATCATCATCATCCTGCTCATTACAGAAAACCAGGTCAAATGTGTTCCCTGCAACATGATTAGGACCAGATACCTTGGGACAGCACCAAGGTTGTCATGGTGGAGGTAAAGTCTTTAGCCAATCCTGACAAACTGTGAAGTCTCCTAGCACAACGAGATGAAGCAACTGAAGCACCATTCCCTAGACATGATGAGCCATCTCAGGTAGTGAGACTGGTGTGCAACAGAGTGGGCAGTACACCAATACAATCCCTGTTTGGTCCTGGGTACCTTCTCCCCAGTACATTCACCCAAATCCAGCAATCTATAGAAACATGACCCTCATAAGAGTGGCTGAATCTCAAAAACCTACTGCAACTCCTCCTTCCTGCCCCACCTCTCATCCCCACCCCAGGCCTAGCCTGCTGTTTCACAAAAATCCCAAATGGCCAAAATTGAGAAAGACTAACTCCCCAGTTTTAACAAAGCCATGGTCAGATTGTTCATCCACAGTCAAATCCCAGATATTAGCTACAGTATCTTACTTTTCACTGACCTGTCATTTAACAACATAACCTTCAATTGCCTGGAAAGCTGAAATAACTGAAATTATAGGCATGCCCATATCAACCAATTTTCACTTATCCAAATATTAGTTATTAGTAACCTATTTCAAGATAAATGGTTATTCATTCATTTCATTTCATTTACTTCTATTCCACCCACCTGGAAGTATTCCCACTCTGGGCAGTTTACATGATTAAAACCTAAACATGCAACAAAAACTCAACCCAGATGTAACTATCAAAATACATTTAAATGCATGTAACTTCTCCCCTCTCTGGAAGAAGAGTATGAAGTTGAAAAATTAAATTAAATTAAAATTAAGAGTATGTCTAGCAAATTTAATAACACTTAAACTAAAACTAAGATTTAAAAGTATACTAATTGGTTGCAGGGAGAAGATCTTTGAAAGTTGCCCTAAACAGATTTGTTTTAGGCTGTTTTCCAAATATATCCAGGGATGACAGGCCCGTGGTGGCCATTTGGGACAGCGGGACAAGTCCCAGTGCACCCCAGTGACTGGCGCCCCCCAAAGGCAGGCAGAATAATTACAACAATTTCTGCCACAGCCCCTAGCTGGAACCTTTCAAGCAATGGGTCACTGTTTCCATGGGGCAATTATTGCTAGGGGAAAGGGCTGGTTGGTGCACGGTGATAACTGCCCTGCAGAAACAGCACCCTGCCTCCGAGGGCAGAGGCAGGGGTGGAGGCCTTGTCCCAGCAGCTTCCCTGAAGAGAAGGTGTGCCTGTGCCACTGCTTCTCCTTAGCCTCTGTGTGCCTCTCGTGTGTGCCTCTCTCTTCCATGCATGTGTGGAAGAGACTGGGCCACTGCGGCCTACGGTGGAAGGCTGAACCTGGTTCAGAGTAGGAAGGAAAGTGCCCGCCACCACCATCCTGGCACCGAGGGGGCATCAAGGAGACCCTTATGCAGGCACCCTTTTCCTCACTGGTGTACCCACATGGCCAGGCAGCAGCGGGAAAGGTCGGGGTGGATGCCAGTGAAGGGGGGGGACAGTCTGGGCTGCAGCATTTCTTGTGCACACCAGGGGATTCCCCAGCGAGAGGAGAGTGGAAGAGGTATGTGGGCGCACCACTGCCCTCATAAGGAATCTCCCTTGGGGCCCAGCACGTCCAACCCCAACTCTCCAAAATAGGCACCCTGCCCTCATCACTCCCTGTCCACTGCCCATCCAGGGTGTCCAGCACAGGTCTGCAGATGGAACCTGTGCAGTTCCAAAGGCAAATTGTCCCATAGTGTGGTGCCACCACTGAGAAGGCTCATTTCCTCATTGACAACTTCTTTGTCATTCTTAGTGTTGGCACCAGAAGCTGTGCAATTGGTGATGAATTAATGGTGCAGACAGACATTCTTTGGGTGAGAGGCACATGTTGCCCTTGCTCAAAAGCCAGTCATATTCAACTCTAGGGTGCAGTGCTCATTTCTTGTGTGCAACATGATTAGGACCAGATACCTTGGGACAGCACCAAGGTTATCATGGTGGATGTAAAGTCTTTAGCCAATCCTGACAAACTGTGAAGTTTCCTAGCACAACGAGATGAAGCAACTGAAGCACCATTCCCTAGACATGATGAGCCAGGTCAGGTAGGCATCTGCAGACATTTCTGTGGTCATATGGCAGACATGATTAGATACTGGATCACATGAAACACTATTTCCTTCCCACTAAAGCAGTACCTATTTATTTACTTGCAATTTCTTGCTTTTAAACTGCTAGGTTGGCAGGAGCTGGAACAGATGACAACATGCAGCACTTGAGTCTCAAACTTCTGACCTGCCAACCTTCTAGTCGTCAAGTTCAGCATCTTAACTACTAAGTCACTGCAGTGCCCATCAGATGTCAAAGTCCTAAACCATCTAGGACTTTGTATGTCACCATTAACACCTTCAGCTCAATATGAAAAGAACAGGGAGCCAGTGTAACTGGGCCAGAACGAAGATGATGTGATGGGATTTTTAATCTCAGACATGAATCTGGCCACACCATTCTGATCTCATTGTAGTCTCTGTATGAAAGACAAGGACATCACTGTCAATCCTTGAGACTACCAATGGCTATACTAATGTTGTCAAGGATAGCCTATCCAAGCAAGGGTGCAGCTAGGAGGTCCAGCAAAAATGGAATAGTGTGGCTTTAGATACCACTGCACTTTATTGGTCTAAACTAAATTACAGATATAAAATGACCCTCAAGCAGATCTACTGTGCTCCTGCTATATTAAAGCCCTTAGAGAACTCTGCAACAATAGTCCTAGTAAATTACTAAATAAGTTATTTACTAGTTGGTTGGTATAAGCAAGCTGAATCATTCAGTTAATTCCTCTACAAGTCTCACAGGGAAGGTCTCTTGATGAAAGCAACTGATTATCATACAAATTTAAATAATGTCCTCTTGTTTGCTTGTTTTATTTAGATGCAGAGCAGTGGACAGGAACTTCTGCCTTATTTCACAATTGTGGCCCAGGCAGTTAGGAAAGACAGCAAAGAACAGGGCTACAAATTATCAATGTACATGAACATTGATATGTACAAAATCCATCTCAAAATGGTTGCAACTGAGCTTGCCAAAACGAATTGGAGAGCATACTTCGACAGCATGGTGCTACCTTTCAAGATCCAGGTAAACATACTGACTTTTATTTACTTTTACCTGTGTTTGAGATTTGAGGGCCACTGTTCAGGAAAGTGTCCAAAGCCACGTTGAATGGAATGTTAAAATAAAATAGAATAAAGGAATCTAACACCATAAATGGTTTTAAAATGCTGTAAATAACAATAAAACATTATACTCACCAAACAAGTTAAGTAATGCTCTAATTGATAGTGGGGTAATATTACTCTGGACTGCAGGTCTTCCCAGTAGGGCGCTATAGAAACCAGAAATTGTTTGAAATATTTTTAGAATAAAAAATTAGCAAACATGTCCAACTTTATACATAACTGCTTTAAAAATTCTGGGTTTAGTTGTGGCCCCACCTACTTTTACAATTCTGTTTTGGAGGGGTCGGATCTCTTGATTAGGCATGTAATATTCAAGAATATCCTGTTCCATGTAAGCATCAAATTTCAACAGGTATGTTTCACAGAGAGCAAGAAGTCCTTTAAGGATCTCACACAACAGTTTAGGACATCCATAGGATTGGATTTTGCAACAGAAGTATTAAAATACAATGGATTAAATCCCATAGTTGAGCATAGTAAATCACACTTAATTAGACTTATTACATCAATGAGGATTTAGTTAGTCAGCTACTCCATGAGTTTCATTTATTCAAATGGGCCTACTCTAACTGTACCTTATTTTAATATTAAAAGATGGAGTTAAAGTAGGCCCATTGGAATCAATTGAATTTATAGATGAGGTGACTTAATATGGCCATTAATTCAATTAGCCTATTCTGTTGTAATTTACTATGCTAAGCAACAAGAATTTGGCCTGCATATATATATGATCTCTTGTGCAGCCGGTTGTACAACAGAAAACAGTGTGAGATTCTGCTCTTGGGCTCACTCAATAAATGTATAGTTGCTAAAGAAACAGACCTTGTGCTGGCATAATGACTCTATTGCTGTGATGATGAACCTTTTAGAGACCGAGTGCACAAACTCCCCTTCACTCAACCGGCTGCCATTCACACTGCACCCTCAAGTTACATGTGAGCCACCCACCTTACCCCAAACAGGGGTGGGAGGAAGTGCTCCCATTGGGCTGCTGGGCAGATGAGTGAGGCGAACTCTGTGCTGAGATGACAGCGCATGTGTCCACAGAGAGGGTTCTAAGTGCCCCCTCTGGCACGCGTGCCATAGGTTTGCCACCACTGCTCTATTGGATACAGGTCTAAATGTCAACCATTGGATAAGACAATATTTGTTTTTCTCTCTTCTAAAGAAAGTGCTATGCTGGGGTCATAACTGCAAGGACTACAAAATTGAATTAAAGACTGCCCTAGGACAAGTTGCAAGGCATCCAGCAGGCCAGGCAAAAATAAAGTGGTCAAAGCTCCCAAGCTTCCTAGAGAAACCTGCTTATTGGTATGACAACCAGTTTATTCATTCTTATGTTAAGTGTTGCAGTTTGTTTGTTTGTTTGTTTGTTTGTTTGTTTGTTTGTTTGATTGATTGATTGATTTGTAATGTCTACTTGACTCTGATTTATGGCAACCTTATAACTGAGTGGTCTCCAAAATGTCCTGCCTTCAACAGTCCACTCACCTCTTGTAGATTCATAGCTGTGGCTGCTTTTGTGGAGTCTATCTCTCTCTGAGAATGTTCACTGACAAAGATGTAATGATCCTGTCACTCACGAGTAGAACTTTTTAGTCTATACATAGGTGGGACCGCACCTGAATCCAGGATTTTAAGCTTGTCTTCTCACATGACCTTACCTACATCTAGGCTGTAAGTAAGGTAGTACATAGCCAAGTAAACACTCCAGTCATCATCTTGCCTTTTAAAAGTATATTGTAGTCAAAGTAAGTTACATAAACCAAGTTTCAGGAAGCAAAGATTTCTTAGTTTCAAAAGGTCAGAAAGCACATTAAAACAATGAAAGCCTATCTTATGGGGAAAGCCCTGGGGCCCCGTCTTGGTTTAAAAACCCCTACATGACTTACATAGTGTTGAGCACCGGACCAAGAGGAAGTCCTGCCCATTCCCTCTGGGTTTTATCTTCTCAAACAAGTTCCACCCTCATGCCATTCCCCTAAAGGAATCCAGCCAATGACCATACAGTATCACATGTCTATCAAAGTTTCATTTCTCCCAAACCATGAGGCTAGCATGTTTTGACTATCAGTCCTGCTCTGGAATGCACCATATCTCCTCCCACACTTGGAAATCTCCATTACAGACTCTAATTGCACATTCATGCTCCATTCTAACCATCACAATACACATACCCCTTCACCATGTTAAGAGGTGTACATCCAAGGAAGGAAGGAAGAATCTGACTGACTCCTAATTTCTGTATCTCCCTTTCATCAAGGGCTAAAGAATTCCTTCCGGGTATTGCATACATTTCTGGCTTCTCAGTAATTTATCACAAAAATACTCCGCATGAGGTCCTATTGAGAGTTATTTCAACATCTCCAACTACAAATGCTGTGATCCTTAAAGTTCCTGGGGTATGTGCTTTAATGTTCCATTTCTCAAATCATTTGTATAGTTTGAGTTCTGGTTGTGTGGGATTATTTGAGCAAGAAACAACCCATCTATAGACAGAGTCAGGATCAACAATGGTCAAAGGATGAAGCACTGAGTATGATACAGGAGGACAAAGAGCATAAGTCCAAATCTTGTCTGTTTTTTTCTGTTCAGCCAACAGCTTATTGTGCACACTATTATCTGTTGTACAAGAGAGTATTCACTACTCCCTTGAACAAACATGTCCCATTATTTTCAACAGGGCAACCATGCAGCACTCCTTCTGTAGAGCAGTTGGGCTACAAGATTGTTGATAAGAGTCTGACCAAAGGCTCTACCCTGAATTGCCAATTCCAAGCTGAATTTTCCCCCAGTATGGATATATTGGGGGGTTTCTGCTTCAGTTGCTTTCTTTGATGGCAACTGCTAAAGGATTGAAAAGTTTTCTATACAGTTTAGAGTTTGTTTGTTTGTTTGTTTGTTTTTTCCCCAAGGATGAAGGTATATATCATTTCTTTTCCTCTTGTGGGATCACTTAGAAGTAGGTCACAAGCATGCATGGTGTTTCTCCTGGCACTGATCCTTCAATTCCAAATGAGAGTCAGGAACTCTTCTCTTGCTGGCTAAGAAAGAGTGAAATTTACATTTTAAAAAAAATTACATAAAGCAACAGGGTTTCAGCCAATGACTAGAAGTTGCAGGGAGGCAGATTTTCAAAAACATTCAGGGGAAAATGCTATTTAGTAATGGAACAGTTGGGGACATACCTGTCAAGTATCCCATTTTGGCCGGGATTTCCCGTAATTCACCGCTCCATCATGCTCCTTCCCGCTGTCATCCCATATTTGAACGGCCAGGAAAGGGGTTACTGCACATGCGCACCGCTGCCTCTGATGGGCACACATGCACAGTAACCCTTTTCCTGGCCAAAGGGGTTACTGTGCATGCGCCAACACCGGCGCCCGGAAACCTTCCTGTATTTGGACACCAGCAACTTGACAAGTATGGTTGAGGGTTGGAGGCATCTTTACTTTAAGCAAATGCTGTGTGGCCATCTCTAAGAGATGTGGTTGTGGCATCCTTCATTACAAAATCTTGCACCAGGCAGGGACTTGAGAATATCCAATCAACAAGATGAAAGGTGATATACAGGATTCTAGAATGGGATTCTAAGACCATCCTTCCACGTGTCTTTCTCCACAACCATTGTTGCAGAAAAAAGGGCTGGCAAAGCATGAGAGATGAACTGGCTCCACAAAAATGACCAGGCTTCCTAAAGATCATTTTGCCATAGTGACAGATTCTGTGAAACCTGTTTTGTAATATAAGCACTGTGGGATACATTTTGGTTAGTATCTTCTCAGTCGCACCTTTGCCCTTGCACAATGATGTTGATAGTCTGTTGCCAGCTTTCTGAAAAGGAATGCAATTTCTCTTTCTCTGAAGGTTTTTTTGAACTTAAACTGAATTCACATATCTCAATAGCTGAAATTATGAGTTCAGGAAACTTGGAAATGGGCATGCTTTTGTATTTCGGGTTAAATGTTAAAGCAAGATGCAAGCTTTATCTTTAGCCACACTGACCCTAAAATATTCATTATTTGTGTTTTAGGAAACCTTTTATAAGGATGAGTTCTCTGCTCCATTTGAATTACCGGCCATCCCAACTCTTTATGATCAGAGCCAATTAACAAGCACTTTCAACATCCTAGATTTAGCTTCATGGGTAGCCCATGGTGATCAAGGTAAATTAATACTCACTTAACACACACACACCCGCATACAGTGGTTAAGCTGCAGTACATCAGCAAAAACTTTGCTCACAGAGTTTGATCCTGAAAAGCTCGAGGGAGATTTAGCCTTCTATTCTTCCAAGGTTCATAAAAATTCTTCCAAGGTTCAGCATGATGTGGTAAAAATGCTAATTACCTTTGACCCACCCAAAGAGCATTCTAAGCTCTATGGGGTAGTATATAACTGCAATTGTTATTTCTATTTATGAACATTGGCTATCCCTGGCTTGCAGCAGCCCATTCTTTTCAAATTCATTCCAACTGGGAGGAATGAAACCTGAATTAGGAGAGTGTGTCTTAGGCAGATTTAATGTGACATAATTGTAGCTATCTGTGTCCACTATTGACTCTGACGCAAATCTTATTTATTGTCTTATCAGCAATATGTGAGGTGGGTGAAGACAAGATTGTAACATTTGACAAGAAAGTGTTCAATGCTCCACTTATAAATCAGGACAGTGAGCTACTTGTTGCCCAAGACTGCAATAAAAATGATTATTCAAACTTCCGTATAAGGATAAGACTGCCCAGGAGGGCAAAACCATCCGGGAGGAAACTCAATCAAAAAGAGATTCATCTCAATATAACTCAGGCGTAAGTTTTACCAAATAACACTTTTCAGCTGAGGAAGAGACAAGTTATATCCATTAAGTTACTTAGGTTGATTTTAAAGTACTGTAATACAAAGTGCTTCCATTGTCTACAAACTAAACTCTTTCTTCCAATGTCTTCATTATAGGAAGGCTGTCAAATATTTTTCTGTCTTATTTTTTCACTTCTGCTTCTTTGTATGAAATGAATATTCACAGATCTTAAGCATAGAAGGAAGCAGATCAGTCTAGTTATGATCTTGAGAAAAATGTTCAATCTCTGATCCAATCAGGTCTTCAGGCAGTGCATGGAATAAAGAAAAAAGTTTTAGTATTATCCAGTGTTCAATTCCTCATCTGTTGGCCTACAAAAGGTAGAGGCCCATTATCCGTGCTAGTTGGTTTGATGGAAATGGATCCTTAAGGACCATAAGTTCCCAATTAATAACTTGTCAATATTATTACTGCTTAACCTACCTCTCAGAAAAAAAATTATGATTTTACTGCCCCTTTGAATCTCTTAGGAAGAGGGCAGAATGCAAATATAATGGACAGCTTCCATCATCAGACACCCAAGTCATTTTCTCTCAATGCCATCTCTTAAATACAAAATGGCCACCTTCCCTTGCTAGATTTACAGGAAGGCCTCATTTTAAAATACTCATGGCTAGACAGATGGCTGGCATGGAGTGAGTAGCAACTGTATAAAGAAGAGAATGTTGTCTTCTTGTATGAGAAGCTGAGTTAGATGCTTGTTAGTTATGGTTAGTCATGCCAACAAAGTAAATTGGAGCAGCAAAGTAATGGTGTAAATGCAGTGGTTTAAACTGCATTGGTGAATTATCATGGTTAATGAGTTGCCACTTGTATCCATTGTTGCATGCCAAACATAACAGGGCCACATGCAACAGCTTGTTAACCACTGTATATTCACTGTGGATTCCTTTTTGTGCTAGGGCATTTAAGGTAGATCAAAAATAGATAAATGAAAATTATTAATACTGTATTGTTTTGAAAGGAAGATTCGAGATAGGCATGAATATTTAAGTGTACTAGTGGCAACTATGTTAAAACTAACTCAGTGTTAGCTTTCTCATTGGCATGGTCTGTGGGTTACATATCAGCCCTATTCTAACAGTGCACCCACAGTAACAGTAATATGCCACAGAACTAATGCTCCGCGATGCACAATCACTCTGCTAACATTTAAACAGCATTAGACCTGTGCTATGTGTTTCATGTTTTCACTCCTGACACATCACTGATCTTTTTAACTAAAAGTTATGGCAGGAGAGTAGTCAGTACATGGTAAATATATACAGTACATTAGGACTTAGGGTTTCTGCTTTGTTTTTCCACATTCTAACTAAATATGCCTTTTTCCTCCCCATCTCATCTCTCAAAGGTATATCAAAATCTTACCTACCTTGGATAAATTTACTGTATTGTTCAATGACGAACCAGTGCTTAACAGTACATCATTATACATTGACCCCAAAGGTATTAACTCTTATATAATACTTTTTCTTAAAAACAACAGATTTTAGGTCAGCTGAGTAAAAAAAATCAGCCAAAGTACTCTAGCTATTTTCTTTCTTTCTTTCTTTCTTTCTTTCTTTCTTTCTTTGTTAACCTTTTTAAAAAAAACTTTTAATTTAGCATCAATGGTTGATCTACTAATTTTTTGTGTTATAGCTCCCAGAATGCCCAGCTAGCAAGGTCAACTGCCTTGGCGTCTGGGGCATTCTGGGAACTATAGTTCACAAAAAGGATAATGTTTTTAGCTTCTTGATCAACCCCACTTTAAGAGCAACAGAAAACATAATTGGAAAGGGAGACATTAAATAGTATTGATCAATAGAGAACTCATCCCTCTTGGATTCGTAGGAATAGCCTACTAATAAATGGACAGACACACTTGTGCACTAGAGTTAGTGCAAGCTGTTGTGACACAGTCTCAATAGATCTGAGAGATCTGATGTGGGGGGGGGGGCGGGGGATAGAAGTGACTTTGCATCTTTGACTCCATGCTGTATATAAGAGCTAGCTAAGAAGAGAAGAAGTTGTCAAGCACTGAATTACATTTTATTTTATTTTCTATCATTTGTAGGTCTCCTTTCTCTGGTGAAGGGAGCCCAGGTAGCTCACAACATTAAAGCAGATAATGTTAAAAACACAATAATGTAAAGATTAATAAAACAATTAAACTATGATAGCAATTAAAATTTATTAAGTAATTAAACACATTTAAAAGTTTAAACATGAACTTTAAAACCCCCAAAGCACAGCACCCACGGGGAACTTAATCTTAGTTCATTGAAAGCCTACGTTAAAATTTTGTGTTTTTAACTGGCACCAAAAAGATAAAAGAGAAGGGGGTCAACCTAACATTCTGGGGAAGACCATTCCTAAACCTAGGAGTAGCTATAAAGATCCTCTCTTGTGTTCCCATCAAGCAAGAGACCAAGAGAAATATTTCTTCTACAGTTCTTAAGTGCTAGGCAAGTCTGTATGTGGTATACAAGAGTCATCCATAGTCCAAGCAAGGGAGGCACTCACCCTATAACGGCTGTTTCTATTCAAGCCCCTAGCCACCAGTAGTATATGGAAATGACGGCTGGCATGGGTTTGCTCTGTCAATCACTGTTTTTGTTCAAGGAAGAGACAAGTTATTTTCAAATACCCCATCTCTTCACAGATGGAATCATGCTTTACCAAAATGAGACCACTGTTGCTATTGAGGCTCCACAATTTGGCCTACAGAATGTGACATATGATGGTTCCCTACTAAGAGTAAGTCCACCAGCTTGCGGCTTTTGAGCTAAAATTCCCTGCTTCTTTCTTTTGATGTATTGCACTGTATGGAAATAAAAGGTACACCTGCAGCATTGTTCTCTTATCTATGCAGATTATAACAACTTCAGCACTGAAAGGTAAAACCTGTGGAATTTGTGGAGACAATAATGGAGAAGTAAGAAATGATCGTAAGATGCCAAATCAAGAGCTGGCATTAAATGATACAGAATTTTTTAATTCCTGGGCTTCAGCAGTCAGCTATACCACTGGTAAGTGAAATATGGAAACTGTAGCAGCCATAAATATCACATGTTTCCTTCAAGAGGTTACTTAGATTATCACAATACTATCATAGGTTGATTTTGTGACTTTCTTAATTTTAAAATGTTTAAAAACATTAATGTTAATTCACGATTTGCTTCTAATATTTTAAAGAGGTGAAAATCTCAAGCTAGAAAAGCTTATGGTCAAGACTGAAGTAAAGGGTAATGCGTATTCCCCTTTATTAACCCATTTCCCTTCCTACAGTAAATTTAAATCAGACTTGAAAATAAAGCTCATGCTTATTTTCACACCACAAAATATACTAAATGCAAAATCTGTTGTCAGTGTGGAAAATGACGTGCCATAGCAAACAGACCTTTTTTCATCACTTTTGGGTGGACCTCTACAAAAACATGATAAATGTTGTTATGTACTTTGATTCTCAATCTAGAAATAATTAATTAAGAAATGGGAAGAGCATTTACAAATACTGAGCCAGAGATATTAGAAAAGAACTTTGCTATCCTATCATTCTTTCCTTAATCTCACTCTACCTATAGGGAAGTGGCAGCCGGGAAGATTCCACATGACTTCAACAGTTATAGCAATCTTGTCTGTAAGATTATAGGCTTCTGGGTTTTTCAGACAGAAGCTAAAAATTGAGTTTCCCAGTCTCCTGTGCTTAAAAAAATTGACTCAAGCAATCTTAGCAATTCTTTCTCTAGCTCCCCAGATGACACTGGCAAGAGACACTTTCAGGTAGCAAATAGTCCTAGTTCTCATGTGACCTATTATGAGCCAAGGGTTTGTGTATGGTTCTGGTTTAGCTCTTAACTGCTCATTGCTTCCAAATTTTGTTTCTGGGCCTGCTGTCCCTTTAATTTCAAATGTGAATGCCATCTGCTACCAGTTCTGAACAAGTGCCATAGCACACAGATGAGTAATCCAGTTTTCTTCTATGGCAGGAGTTCTCAATTTTTTTAAACCAGGGGCTGGGTCACACTCCCTCAGATAGCTTTGAGTGCCCTTCCTCCACCATACCAGGAATTGCCATGTGGCAGGCAGTGGGTGGTCAAATAAAATGATGCCATGGGCCACAGGTTGAGAATCCCTGTTCTATGGGAAGAAAAGTACAAGCAACACCCCACCCCCCCGCTGCCGCTGCCGTTGCTGCCGCCACCACCATCAAGTCAACATAACCATGATCAAATCTGGTGCAGGGTGGTAATTTCCTGAACCAGTTGGGGGAGGATTCACCAGTGTCGATGCCACCTGTAAAGTTTGGAGCAAAGTCTAGTGCAGATACATACCCTCAACCAGTTGGATGACTAGATCTGTACAGATTGGATGGATACTTCCGCTATAGGCTACTGTACCAATTATGTTGTGAAAAGCATGACCAATTAATATCACTTCCTATTATAAATTTAGTTATGAGAATTAGATGCCTGTAGTATTAATATATAGTGGAACTCCAGATAACATCAAAATTCTGTTCCACGGAGTGCAGCGCTATACGGATTTTGACACTATGTGGTCCCTATGGGAGATGCTCTGGATAACGACCAAAAAGTGTTTGTTATCCGGAGCATCGATACCAAATGCCCCACATAATGACCATTTTGTAGCATTTTTGGCATTATGTGGTGCATCACGTGGTACATAACGAACGCGTTGTTATGCAGATTTGGCGTTATCTGATACAGTCGTTATCCGGAGTTCCACTGTACCTCACACATGTTCACCCTGTCATTTGATTTTATTCAGGTATTTCCATTCCTGGTGGGTAAGCCATAAATTATTTCATAGAAACACTTGTGATTTTAACAATGAATTGCTTGGGATTTAGTCTGATACCATTTTTCCCCTTTCCTGATAGAAATGGCAACTGATTTGTTCGAATCTGAGACTACATTGGCATCATGACTCTGAGGCAGGACATTTTGAGAATTGCCCTGAAAGGGACTAAACACAAGAGATGAAAAAGTCTTGTTTAAACACAAATACTTTAATTAATGCCAATATGAACTAAATTGAATGAAATACTTTATGTATCTTACAACGTTTTCAATAAAGCACTGCACACTGAACAAAGATGAATGATCTTTCTTATTATGACCAAAGACATCAGATTGAAAATACAGTAGAGACTTTTGTTGGTTGGTTGGCTGGCTGGATTGATTGATTCTTTTATATACTGCACCACAAAAGTTTACCACTCTGGTTGGTTTACAACATTACAATCAGATACAACATACATAACTAATAATAGGAAAACTTAAGAACAATAACCCTTGCAGCAATGGCAGCAATAATAGATAAATAGAATCTTTGATTATTTATCTATATTTTATTTATTACATTGCTATCCATCGAGCATTTTACAACACATTTTTAAAAAATGTTTATAACAAATTAAACATAGAGAATAAACAAACCAAGTAAATTTATAAATAACAAAACAAAAATGATGCCACCAATGTTGAAATCTGATTCATGTAAAGATAATCAGCCTCATCTAACAGAGCAGTTTATTGCCCCAGATAGAAACTTAAGAGTCCACGAAGTCCAGCTTCATTAGGCTCAGAGTAAGGAAAGAACAGAGATAGACAGAAAGCAGACTGCAGTCTTGGCTGAACAAAGGATACTAATCCCTTCTCTTTATTCAAGCAGAGAATAATAGAAACGAAACTTAAGCAAGCAGTGTATACCAGAAACGAAACTTAACAGAAACAAAACTTAGGGCATACAGCCAATCAGAAGTGTCAGAGCCCAAATAAGGAGAAGAAAGGAGAATTCTTTTTTCACTATTCTACGCATGCCCACAATCAAGCGTTGTCTCTCAGTAAGCAAAGAGGCTTTTGTTACAAAATGTGTCAGAGACAGCCTGACAGAATCCAGATACATTCCCACATGTCCTCCTTTTTCATTTAAATTTGAGAGAGAGAGAGACGGCTAATCATACCCCTGCATGTCATCATACTCCATAACTACTCCTCCATATACATCATCACTGTCCTCCTGAACATCGTACCCCTCCTGACTCCTGGTACCTTGTTCCGGAGGATGATACCTCATTGAGTACAATTGCCGTCGTGCAAAACCCGATGTCTCCCTTCTACGCAGTGGACATGTGTTACACATAGAAATAAGATTAGGAATACAATTAATGAAAAAACACAACGATATAAGGCAGATAATAATAACGAACCCATAAAAGAAAACTTGTCTAAGGACAGACAAATCAGGCAACCAAGAAGTCACCCAATCAAAGAGATTAACATCAGTGCGTACACTGTCAGTAATGCTCTCCTGTAAATTCTGTAGTTCTTTCTCAATAGTATTATTCAGATCCTGGAATTTTACCCGACATCCCTGGTTCCTCCGGATTTTGCTAACAGGTAATCTATGGCCAGTCTGTAAGGTAAAATAACCCAATGCTGCACATTGATATTGTCCTGGATGGAAATTCATGGCAACTCCATTAAAAAAGAACCACATGTTGGGATCCTTAATTTGCCATCCATTGCAAATTGAACCACTATCTATAGCAGAATAATCAGGAGTAAACATAGGAAATACATCATATATATCTTCAATAGTAGTGTTAAACAAGGTATAATTAAGCTTATAAGAACTGTTATAACTACCCCATAACCAAAAATAATCATCACAACCCGTATAATTGCCTACATTCCGCAAAACCCTTTTTGCTTGAGTCCAGTACTTCCATTTACTATTCCAGACTCCAGAACTATGACAGCAGAAACAAAGTCCTTTAGTGTATTTCTTGAATGTCATGCTTCGCCAGCGGGTGTTGTTAAATTGTTCTGGAGGATTAGAGAAGAGTGTAGATCTATCAAAATGTTGCAAATGTCCAATAACCAACTCTGGCGTGTTGAACAATGCCGGAAGAAAGGCCATTTGAGACATGGCCAGTGGATGCTCATAGTATAACGTTGCATTCTTACCATGAACCTCAAACATATAGTTAGCATGACGAATCCAAAAGTTGGGGTTGCCCCCATGAGGCATTGTTCTTACAGCTGGAAGCACAGTAAGAAAGAAAAGAACAAATGTCAGCAAATTTAGTCTACTGGTGAACCACCATCCTGGAGCTGAGTAACCTTCTTCTCTCTCCATGGGCGGATCGCTCGAGCAGAAATCCTTCCACTCAGGATCCCCTTGTTGCCAATAAACGACCAATGGCTTAAGAAGACACTCCCCTAAGAAACAGGAGCATGCCCTGTTATTACTAGTACCATGTAACTAAACATGAAACATGAGTGACATATAACACAAATGCAATATCACAAACCCATTTACATGTGTAGGGTACTCTTCCATGTACTTCTGAAGGTACCTTGAGATATGCAGTTTCATAAGACAATACATAACATAAGCAAAGACAGGTCTTTCTCCTGCAAGAAAATAAGCAAACACTTAAGCATAAACAAAACATGAACATTTCTTTTCTTCCTTACATGAAGGAGGTCTGGTTGCATTTTAGAAGGCATTTCTCACTTCCCCAATTACATGAGTAAGGCATTAAATTTCTTCTTCTCCCACTGGTGTGAGTGAAAGAAGCATTCAATAACTTATAATCAGCATAGCATGGTAACTCAAATACAGTACAAATCTCATTAGCATGAGCAGGTAGACAATTTCTTAAAAAGGCTGTCAGGTTTTATAATGCAAACAAAGCCAATTCTTCTTTACAGTCCACACAAACTTTTTTTCTTTTTAGTCCAATTAAAATGTCCAAATTAAAAGTCCAAATCTTGATTGAAGCTCTCTGAAACACTATCTTCTCTCCAGCACAGTTCTTGGCATGGCAAAGGTTGAAATTAAGCCATAAGTTAAGTCTCACTGACTTCACAAGACAATCCCACACAACCCCCCTTTTCAGCTTTTCAGGCAAACACACATTCCTTCATGCTCCAGCCGCACCCATCTGCATTAAGGCAGGCCGAAGAGGTGTGAAGGCACAAAGACTTCTCCAGAAGTTGCAAGTAATTTTCACACAGAAGAAAATCACAGGGAAGTCCAAGTTGCTTTCCCTGCAATCCTGATGCTTGAAACTTGGGACAGCTCACTCTGGATCTCTTTGTTTGAGGGTTGGGCAGTTCAAAATCAGCCAAAAACTGTATGTCTTCTCCCTCCTTGTATTTTTGCAACAGCCTGCTGTCCATTGAGGAAAGATTCACCCCCCCCCTTCCTCTGTATTTCTTTCATTTCCAGCATCTGATTCTCAACCTTATGACAAACTGCATCTGTTAGTTTGTACTTGCACCCCTTTTTTGTCTTGGGTTTTCTGCATTCCTCCTCTGGGCCATCCTTCCATTTCTGCAGGATCTTCCTGCCCAAACGTGAGGTATCAAATTTACTACTCAGCTTCTCCTGCTTTTGTGATGAGGGTTGCTTCACGGGGGGGCTGAGATCCCCTAAGCTGCTCTTTGAAACACACTCCTTGCTTCCTGCCACTCTGCATGCATTAACAGCTTCAATCTGTGATGAGGTCCCCACCATTTGTTCCCCATCAGCCGGCACTAGCTGTTTTTCAGACTCGGCAGACAGTATTGCAGCAGTCTCATTTGCCAGCGCCTCTCTGTTCACTAGATATATCTCAGGAGATTCCACATCCAGTACAGCAGCAGTTAAAGCAGCAGAGAACAGTGTTTTTGTAGGGCTAAAAGTGCTTGATTGCTGCAAGGCAGGATATAATGTCCCATCTTCTTTTCCACCTCCACCCCCATCAGGGGGCTGTTGTTTCTCATATGATGGAGGGGCAGTTGCCATAGCCCCCCCTTTATCTGGAGGCAAAAGCTGTGGGAGGGGGCCATCAAGCCTCTGAGAGAATAACATATTCTTTGGAGTGAGTCTCTGAAGGCAGTCTCTAACTTCCTCCCATGTAAATAATACTGATACAGAAATTCCATTATGCTTCTGCATTTCTCTCCCAATCTGTTTCCACTGTTTTAAGTCCAGACATTCATCAAATTTAACCCAAGGACTGATTTTTTCTATAGCTTTAACTAGCTTTTGTATCTCCCTCTCATCAGCCTTTCGCCCATTGTTATTCAAAAGATCTGAGATATCTTTACAAAGTTCATGCATTTGCGACGCCAGCACACATCCCATTTTCACTCACCTAGTGGGACCCAATGTAGAATTGGATGAATTTCGAGCGCACGATTGACCTTTCCTCCGGTCTGACGTTTTGCCTGGTCGTAGGTGAATGAGACCTTGTCCCCGGTCGCCAATTATGAGGTGTTAATTGCTGAAGCAGAGTTCAAAGCATTCCTTTGAATTTCATTCAATTGCCTCATGAGGGGCGCCACTTGTTGGAATCTGATTCATGTAAAGATAATCAGCCTCATCTAACAGAGCAGTTTATTGCCCCAGATAGAAACTTAAGAGTCCACGAAGTCCAGCTTCATTAGGCTCAGAGTAAGGAAAGAACAGAGATAGACAGAAAGCAGACTGCAGTCTTGGCTGAACAAAGGATACTAATCCCTTCTCTTTATTCAAGCAGAGAATAATAGAAACGAAACTTAAGCAAGCAGTGTATACCAGAAACGAAACTTAACAGAAACAAAACTTAGGGCATACAGCCAATCAGAAGTGTCAGAGCCCAAATAAGGAGAATAAAGGAGAATTCTTTTTTCACTATTCTACGCATGCCCACAATCAAGCGTTGTCTCTCAGTAAGCAAAGAGGCTTTTGTTACAAAATGTGTCAGAGACAGCCTGACAGAATCCAGATACATTCCCACACCCCAATTAAAAACAAAACAACAAAAACATATTGGATAAGGAAAGGTCTAATTGAAATATATTGCTCGGTCATTGATAATATGTCCTTAAAAGCCTCTTTAAAAAAGAATGATTTTAGTTGTTTTTTAAAGATAAAGATGGGAGCTGACACAGCTCAGCTGGTAGAGTTCCACAATGTTGGCGCCACTACCAAGAAGGCTCTTCTCCGAGTCACAGCCTTTCTTGCTAAACTTGGGGTCTGGATCTACACCATCTAAAAGGAATGGAAGATATGGGCTAATGTTCTGAGGGGAAGGCCTTCTACTAGGTAGAAAGGTCACAAACTGTTTAGGGCTTTAAAAGTTCAAACTAACACCTTGTACCTGATGCAGAAAGAAACAGGTAGCCAATGCAGCCCTGCCAAGGCTGAGGAGGTATTTTAAAAAAAAATCACTCCAGTAATCACCCTGGCTGCTGCATTTTGCACCCGTTGAAGCTTCAATATCAGGCACATGGAAAGCCTCATGTAGAAAGCATTACAGTAATCAATATGTGAGAGTTCCAGTGAGATAACTATTGTTAAGAGGGGCTACCTGTCCAAGTAGGGACATAACTGAGCACTTTGATACAGTTGGGAAAAGTGGCTTTGCTTATCACTGCAATTTGCGCTTTGAGAGTCAAACAAGGATCTAATGTGCCCCTAAGTTGCCTACCTGGTCCTTAGGGAAGACAGCAAGGGTCAAGTCACCTAGTTGGGTAGATGGACACTCCAACACCAGAACCTCCATCTTGTCAGGGTTCAGTCTCAGTTTGTGAATGTTGGTCCATTCCAACACTGCAGCCAGGCAATTATCAAGGCACCAGACCGCATCCACTGCAGAAGATGAATGCTTCCCAAAATAAACATGTTTTCATTGATTTGAGGAAAATATATAAAGAGAGAGCTTGTCAAAGCTCCACAAGTATGTTGCTCCAAAGAGTAGGTGCCACTATTGAGAAAGCTCTTTTCCTAGTTATAGTATTCCTTTCCACTCTCAGGGTTTGCACCTAGAGATGTGTATTATGAAAAAACCAGTTAAGTCAGGCAGCAGATCTTTGAGAGGGACCCTCCACCATATAACAAGGTCTCAAACCATTTAGGACAGGAGATCTCACCCTTTTTAAGCCAGGGGCTGGGTCATGCTCTCTTAGATAGCTTTGGGGGCTGGATGACCCTTTTGCCCTTTCTCCACCACATGGCACTTCCTGGTGTGGTGGAGGTGGTGTTGGGCGGCACATTAAATGGTATGACAGGCTGCATCCGGCCAATGGGCTGCAGGTTGAGAATCCCTGGTTTAGGACTTTATGTTAGAGTTAATACCTTGTGCCTGATCTATACCTATAAATCTGTGCGTTAACCGTTGTGATTTGACAAAGAATGTTTAGCCAGGCCCCACTAGCCCCGACTGAGCATTCGTGCACTTGCCCAAACTGGGTACGGAGGTTACTGGGGGGTTGAGAAATGCGCCAGTGGGGCAGGAGCCCCTCGGACGCAAACAAAAAAAGGGAACTTCAATTCCCAATGTTCCTTGCGCCGCGCTGCACCAGAGCCAATCAGGCTGAGCAGCGCAGGCAAAAGGAACGTTCAGAAACGCACCACAGCCAATCAAAAATAAGCCACAGGAAAAAACCGTTGCACTACCTAAAATCGCGCACGCCAAACTACAAGCCCCAGTGTCCTGCGCGCCATGAGCACACAGAACGCTGAGGCAGCCGGTGCGTGAAAAGTAAAAGAAAAAACCCCACTGCCGCTGCCCTTCCTTTCCATGGGCGAGGCTTCAAGCCTGGCCCGTGAAAAAAAGACACACCCCCTTGCCCCTGCCTTTCCTTTCCACGGGCCAGGCATTGAGCCTGGTCCATGGAAAAGAAAGACCCCCGCCCCTAAAAAAGAAAGCACAAAAGCACAAACCAAAAACACTCAAAAACACTCAAAATTAAAAAGACAAAAAGGAATCACAAAAACAGCCAAAAACAAACAAGAAAAACACACAGACCCCCCCCCAAAAAAAACACCCAAAAACCCCCCCAAAAAATAAAACCAGAGAGCTTACCATGAGACGTCTTCACTCCATGACGACCGGAACTAAAATGAGAAAATAAAGAAAATACTTACCGGAAGAAGAAGCGACACCCAGAGGACAGTAGAGAAAAATTGTAGAGTACACTAAAAGCTCACCAGACCCACCCAGAGGCCACAAGAGTAAAAACATCCAAAAAAATTCAAAATAATAAGATTAATTCCCAAATTACTGAAATAAGTTATCAAATCATTCAAAAATATTCACACTAATCACAAAAAATTCAAAAAAAAATTAGTTTTCACTCAAAAAAACAAAACAAAACGTCTAAACACAGTATAGAAACATTGATTAAAAAAATATATTCTTACACATTTTAAAAATAATTATCCAAGGTACAACTATGTAAAAAAAACACATAGTAACACATTATTTGGTTCAATACAATAATTATAAAAAATTATGTCATCCTTTCCTCTTTTTAAAAACCAAAAAATAAAAATAAAAAATCATAGTTTATAACAGCCCGTGCGTAAAAATAAAAATTTAAAAAACCACAATTACAAACTAACCTCATTTGCATTAAAAAAAACTTCCAAAACCATTTTAAAGAGCCCGGCACTGAGGAAGCCGGCATGCAAAAATAAAAAACAACAACAACACACTGGGAGCGCAAGTCCACCGCAGGCGGACGCAGCACCTCAAAGCCACAAATTCACAAAAACCTTTCAACACCATTTAAAACAGCCCGGCACCATTTCTTCAAGAAAAAAAAAAAACAAACCCTTCACTATCCAACACAATTTAAAACAGCCCGGCACCGCCGGGCAAAATCTGCTAGTATGGTATAAAACTGGAAGCCAGCATAGCTAGGCCAAGATAATATCACATTGTTTCATTCTTGAAATCAACCTAGCTGCAACATTTTGGACCCTTTGCAATCTTTATGTCAGAGATTAGGGTAGGCATGGACCAGTGTTGTGAGAGATCCCAGTCAAAATAAAGGCATAGTTGGACACTGGGATTGAGATGGAAAAACTTAGATCTGGTTCTAGCAGCAATCTGGGATTCCATATTAAGTGCCAGATCCAGAATAACATTAAAACGGCAAACCTGGTTCCTCAAAGAGAGTCCATCAAAAGAGGAAAACAGACATTTATTGTTTATTATTGACCAGTCACCTCAGTAGCCTCAATGTCTTTCATACAAAATGACACCATCACAAAACAGCTTTCTTGTTGTTATTTTTTTATAACTTTTGTTTAAGTAGACAAGAATAATACATTCTTGATTTGTAGACCTTTGGAGAACTATACTCTAACTTATGTTTCTTATGGAAAGGCCATTTAGATCTAGTTTAGAATAATCTCTCAAAAAAAAAATCTCCTAATTTTATTTCCATGAAATAAAAAGATGCTTACTTCTTGGGAGGCAAGCTATGACAAACCTAGGCAGCATAATAAAAAGTAGAGGGAATATACTACAAAATATGTATTTAATGAGTGGAAATGCAAGTAAAAGGACACTCAGAAACCGGACAAACAGTGGAAATACAATCTAAGTAGGCAAACACCGCGAGACAACCCACACGAGTGGGAGAGACTATGACGATAGTATGTCCGAAAAAGCTGGTATGTCAGCAGGGTGGAGCCTGGTAATAAGGTAAAAATGTCCGTAGAACAGTAACTAGTTTTAAAGCTGGTTCAAAACATGGATCCCGTGGTGGTCCGTGTATGCGTATACAGAATTGACGAAAAAAGCCGAGTATAAGAAATGCAATAACAGCCGGGAGGGCTATGTAAACATCCAGGCATACAGGGAGGAACGTGATGACTACGTAAGCTGGTGATAACGGCCAGGTGGGCTGTATCGACGTAGAAGGGTAGCGTGATGGCTAAAAGCGCTAATCAAAGTCCATGTCCATAATCCATGAAAAGTCTGGTAGTCCGGTTCCAAACGTGCATGAAGCAAATGCAATATAACAGCCAGAAGGGCTAAGCAAATGTCACTGAACAGGTACGATGGAAGAGCAAATACAGGTCGATATTCTTCCAGTAGAGAATATTTCGTACTCTTTATCAAGATCTGCAAGAAAATCGAAACCCGAAGTGACAGTAATAAACATATAAATATATAGATAAACAGTAAAATGCATCAAACAACACCAAAAATAGACAGAAACTAAGCAGACATGACTGACGAAACAAGTAGTACCTGTAACAACGCGCTAAGAACACCTCTATGTAGTAACTGATGTAGGGTGGAAGCGTTAAGCAAACTGCAAAAATACAACCTAAATATAGTTTTCAGGTGGGGACCATATGGAAGGCTGAGCTCAGAAGAATAGACACTTTTGAACTGTGGTGCTAGAGGAAACTCTTGAGAGTCCCCTGTACTACAAGGAGATCAAATCAGTCAATCCTGAAGGAAATCAACCCTGACTGGTTCTTGAAAGGACAAATACTGAAGCTGAAGCTCAAGTCCTTTGGCCACCAAATAAGAAGAGAGGACTCACTGGAGAAGGCCATGATGCTGGGTAAGATCGAAGGCAAAAGGAGAAATGTGCAGCAGAGGATGAGATGCCTTGATGACATCACTGGCGCAGTGGGCATAGATCTGGGCAGGATACATAGGATGGCAGATGACAGAGGAGCCTAGCGTGAGGTAGTCCATGGGATCACAAAGGGTGATTGAGTGTGTGACTGAACAACGACAATTTTCCTGAGGGTTCAACTAATCATTGGCTCATTTCTTTCCTCTTTCTTCCTTTTTTTTGAGAGGAACAGAATGGGAAAGAAATATTGTTTTAAAGGAGTAGCTATTGATTTTTAATTCTAAATCCTACCTAATCAAAATTTGAGGGGAGAAATGTGATGTTAATTTTCTGCACATCTAAAAAATAAATAAAATAAATATACCTGCATTTTTAAAGTGCAGGAAATTTTGTAATCAGCTCTTGTGTTATTTCTGTTTTGTTATCTGCTCTTAAATTCTTTCCTGGATAAGGTAGCAATAGCCGTGATATTAAATTTGATATGCATCTTCAAAAGACTTGATCATATAGTGGTCAATATCATTATACAGTAAAATCTTGCTTAACACAGTGTGTTGCCTGAGATGTTTCTTTAAGCAAAATTTTCCTTAAGCAAAAAGCGTTTTCCCATAGGAATGCAATGAAAACTAAATAATGTGTTATGGACCTCAGAAAAAAGCCCAAAAATCTGTCCACATGTGCTGACATGGAAACCAACCCACAATGCAGAACCAACCCACAATGCAGAACACACAGTAAAAGGCATGCACAGCACATTTGCTGACATGGAAACCAACTCACAATGCAGAACATACAGTAAAATTCATGCACAGCACACAGGCTGACATGGACCACTCCCCCAAGAGCAGAATAGTCATTAAAAGCCATGCAAAAATGCTAGATATACAAATGCTCCCAAACTGACAATTTCAAACTAAAAACTCTCCCAGAACAAACCAAAAATTGCTCCCATACTACATTTTAAAAAACTCTCCAATGCCCCCCCCCAGACCCCCACAAATGTCAAATCACATATCCCTTGATTAATGCTCCAAAGTTACTGCTTGAGTAATGCTCCAAAATCCAAAACTGCACTCACAAAAACCCAGGAATTACTTTCCAAAAGTTGCTTCCAAAATCTGCTCCACACCTTTGCACTCATCACTGCATGCAACCAACAGAAACAAGCATGTTCAGTTTCAGTGCTATGAAACCTCTCAGGCACAATGCAGCATGGGGCAACTTCAGCTTGCTTTATGATTTTTTGTTGTTGTATGAGCCAACTATTTCCTATGGATTCCCACTCACTAAGCAGTTTTTCATTCTACAAGCCATTTGTTCAGCAAGGTTTTACTGTATATGTGACAAAACAAAGGTGTCGGTTCAGAGCATCAAACACTCATCACTGTCCCAAAAGCCCTAATGAAATTTAAAGACCTTTAGGGAAACTCAGACGACTATGTTTGTCACAGCTGGCATTTATTCCAATAGAAGATTAAATCAAGAATGAAATCAGACTTATCTGGGTATCAAAGTATGCATTTTCTTTTTTTCAATAATTCCAAAGAATATCAGCTTGTCTAATTCTACAAGCATTATTTGTCGAATTTACTTCTGTGGTCCATAAACACAAACATACTTCAAAGCTGTAAAACATCAAACAGCCTTACAGACATTTTTTTTTTAAAAAAAAACCTCTAGGCTCAAATGCTTAACCTATATTAAAACCAAACTTAGGTTGCAGGCAAATATCTAAAACAAAATTTAATATCTAAATATTTAAAGCAAATTTCAGGAGCCTAAAACGTATAATAAAACATTAAAAATGTTTTGATTACACTCTAATCATGTGGGTGCTTATAAACTAAAGCAAAGAATTTCTTTTGTTCAGTCGCACAGTCGAGTCCTACCTTTTGTGACCCCATAGACCACAGCACGAGAATGCATCTCTGTATCATTTATGTCACCTTTTCTCAAAAGCCAGTCGTACCTGACTCTAGGGTTCAGTGCTCTTTTCTGTTTATAGCCAAAGAGCCAACGCAGTCTGGCATCTGCAGATGTTCCAGTGGACATGTGGCAGGCATGCCTAGATGCCGGAATACATGGAATGCTATTTAGATTCCCACCTATTTATCTACCGGTACAGTAATACCTCATACAAAGTCCGCTTCGTACAACATCGAGTTCATACAACATCGCCTAATTCCTTGGAAAAAGTTGCCTCATACAAAGTCACTGTGACTTCGTATGAGGCATTGGGGTTTTCCCCAGGTTGCATTGTGCCTGGGCAGTATAAAAGGCAGGATGGATGCGTGCATTGCTCTTGTGGGTTTTGCTCAAGGCGAAGAGTGTTTAGGAGTGGTTTGAGCGCGATTTTGTTTGGTGTTTGCTGCTGTTTGGATGATTAATACTGTGCTGCATGATGGGACATGTTGGCATCCATTTTGTCCTTGCTTCCATCCAGTAATTGTTTACAGTAGCTTGTACAAAATGGATGATCGGCCACATGGCTGCAGATTAACACTGTGCTGCATGATGGGACATGTTAACTTTTAAACCTGCACTTCATAAAGTTTTCAAAAGTTAAAAACTTGTTGTATGGTTTGTCCCCTAAAATCAGGGTTGTTTGACATGTTTTTGCAATGTATTTAGCCTTTAGACAATGATTTCTTAAAGTTCTGTCTGTTTCCTTGACTTTGCCCTGAAGTCTGTGCTGTTACAGTACAATGTATCTCTATGGAAACAATGTTGTATGAGGCATCGCGGCAAGGATTTGGACATTGTATGAGGCATCGCGGCTAGGATTTTGCATACCTCATACAAAGTCCAAATCCATATAAAGTCCAAACTTGTGGAACCAAGTTTGGATGTTGTATGAGGTATCACTGTACTTGCAATTTCTCACTTTCAAACTACTAGGTTGGCAGGAGCTGGGACAAAGACGGGAGCTCGTTCAGTCCTACAGTACTAGGGTCTCAAACTGCTGACCTGCCGACCTTCCATGGCATCTCCATATTTGCACAATGTAATCCGAACACATTTTACTGTCAAGATTATATGTGTTACATAAACCTGTAAATGCTATCACTTTGTTTCTCTGTTTACTTCAACACTGATCTGTCAAACATACAGTAGGTGTGAAGAACTTGCCTACGGTAATAATAAAGGGGTTTAAAGAGTGCAGCCAGACAGCCTTTAAGGTGTTACATTGTAACTAGCCAGGAGCGTTGGCATGCAACTTTCTTATCTTTCTTCTGTTCCACTCTAGCCTTGGCAGTAATCACCACAGCTAAGGAGAAACTAATGATAGACACCTGGGCAGGAATGAGATCACCACATGGTGGGCTGTAGCTGGACAGAAAATAGCATTACACACACCAGATAGCAACAACACAGGCAACATGTAGCAGTGGGACAGTCAGCTTCTTTTTCAGACGCCAACACAAACATCATGAATTTTTCTCCATAGCCTCAAACTGGCTGAGCTGGGTGAGCAATTAGAATAACGTTCTGTGTGTGATTATTATATTATACTTAAAGCTGAGGATCACTCAAAGCTACAATGCTTTTTACTTTTGAATGATGTCTTTTAATGACATTCAATCAATCAATCAATCAATCAATTTAATTTGTACCCCGCCCAACTCAGCACTAAGCCGGCTCAGGGCGGCTTCACAACATATCATAGAAAATTACACAGTTTCAAAATTACAGAATACAATTCAAAAAAGAAAAGAAAAAATACAGCATACACTTAAACAAAGTTCATACGCAGCTGCCCCACTTCCCCGGGCCAATGAAATGGGCCCCGGGGCAGGCAACGCAGCGGCGGTAGCGGCAAGTCCGGCGTCTGCTCCTTTTCAACCCCTCCTGGCTCAAGCACGGGAGGGGCGTGGGCGACGCAGCTGCCCCGCATCCCCGGGCCGATGAAGTGGGTCCCGGGGCAGGCAACGCGGCGGCGGTAGCGGCAAGTCCGGTGTCTGCACCTTTTCAACCCCTCCTGGCTCAAGCACGGGAGGGGCGTGGGCGACGCAGCTGCCCCGCATCCCCGGGCCGATGAAGTGGGTCCCGGGGCAGGCAACACGGCGGCGGTAGCGGCAAGTCCGGCGTCTGCTCCTTTTCAACCCCTCCTGGCTCAAGCACGGGAGGGGCGTGGGCGACGCAGCTGCCCCGCATCCCCGGGCCGATGAAGTGGGTCCCGGGGCAGGCAACTATCAGAATAGTTTCCTCTGGCCCTCTCCATTATTCACAGATCAGCCAAGTGTTCATCAGAACATGATGTGCCTTTTTTTTCTTCAGGAAAAGTGCTTCTAAATAAGGGATGTGGCCTTCTTCTTCTTGTGCCGTGTCCAATTCCAAATATTGGCGATCATCATGGACGTTGAGCCCTGGGTTCCGTCATGGATGCTGAGCCCTGGGCTCCGACATGGGCATTGAGCCCTGGGATTCATCATGGGCATTGAGCCCTGGGCTCCGTCATGGATGTTGAGCCCTGGGCTTTGTCATGGTCATTGAGCCCAGGCTCTGTCATAGATGTTTATTGTATTTGCTTCCCTCTGTAAGCCACCCTGAGTGATGCTTGCACCAATAGGGTGGGGTATAAATATAATAAATAAATCATGGCAATCAGCCATGATAACTGTCCTGCAAATATAATGCCGTGGCCTTTCATCTGCCTTCTGCATCGTAGCGTGACACCCGAACCACTGATCCAGCTCCGCGAGTCAGTTTCTGGTCCTGAGCCCTTTTGGCAAGCAAAGTCATCCTCATTCCCAGGCCAGTATTGATGAAGCTGCTGCCCTCCATCAAGATGGATTCAAGTGGGATTTAATTCACTTGGGGACTATCACCCTTCCCTGTGGACTTTGCCAAGGCTGCTAGTCCTCAGGGTTGTCAGGTTAGTTAACTGCCGTCTGATGCTGCGCATTGAGTCACTGGCAGTATGGTCTACTCTATTAATATAGCAGGCTAACCTGGCCAGACTGGCATGCCTACTACACACAGATATTTCCAATAACTTTTAGAAATCTTCTGCAGCATAGAAGATATAACATTTAAACAAATAGTCCCAGGATTGTCCTGACCTCTTGAGTGGTGATGTGGGCCCCAATGACTGCTCCTAGTTTCTACCCAAAACCAAAAAAATATTTCTTCATTTCCTCTAACAAGGCCTCCAAGTACTGGGGCCTTCTAAGATGGTTGACTCTTAAAATCCATTAAAGTGCTTGTTGTTCTTCAGGAGCACCTTTAGTTCTGATTACCATGGGGTAGGTGAAATAGCATCCCTAACTATTGTTAGGTCTTTCCTAAATATGAAATATTCATCTCTGCCTAGGATCCAAGGCTCAGGATGGGGCTAAAGATCTTCCCTCTACACCAGGAGTGCCCAAACTATGACCCAGGGGCCAGATGAGGCCCCCGACACCAATTCACCTGGCCTGCAAAGCCCTTGTCACTCCTGGAAGTGGAAGTGGTGTGCCCATTCATGAGCCAGATGAATTGGCATCAGGTCAGAGTCCGAGGATCACAGCAGGTAGCGAGGCACTGTGAAAGTCGGGCCAAGCAAGCCGAGCTGTGGTCAGACAGGACTCCCTTGAAAAACACCAAAGGAGACAAACAAATTGAAATTGGAGGCAGCAGCAGAAAAGGCTGTCGTGATGGTGGTGATTTGAAGCGCCCGAGGTGGTTGAGTAAGTGTTGAATGAGGGAGAAGGCAAGAGGAGGTGAGAGGAAGGGCATGGAGCAATGGCAGTGGGGGAAGGTGAAATAAAAAGTTAGAAAAGTAGAGAATGAGCGGAGAAGCCAAGGAAGAAGCCAAGGGTTGAAGTGGTGGAGCTGGCCAAATTGTGGAGTAAGGCGAGAAGGAGAGAGGAGTAAGAGAAAGAAGAGCATAAAGGCTGTAGCGGTTGGTGATGGAGTTGTTCGGGCGGGCAGAGGAAGAAGGGACTGCACTCGGAAGCTGCTGCTGTTTGGCTGTGGTTTTTTTCTTTCTTTTTCTGTGGATAATTACGGACACTGTTTGAGGCTTTTTATTTATTTATTACAGAATTAATTCCCTTTTCATTTTTGATTGTCATTTGAAACCATTCCTGTTTTTTTTTTCTTTTGGATACTCGTCATCACAAATCCTACGAATTTTAAGCCACGTGATTTGGGGAGTGTTTTTTTTTTTACTTCTCATATCTATAATTAATTAAAAGATTAGAATTATTTCTTCATTCTCCACTGTACCCTTCACAATCAAATACCTCTTAGGGGATGTAAGTTTTCTTTAGCTTTAGGTTTTTTTAGTGTATGGGTAATGTGAGTATTGGTAAATAAAAATAGTAATATACGAATATATGCAGATTTAAACATGTACAGGTATTAGAATGAGAGAAATATAATAACATGAAGCATGCCTGTCAAATTTTGGATTTGAAAATAAGGGAAATTTCCTGGCCAAAACAGGATACTTGACAGCTATGCTTATCCTGTGCAGCCCTCCAGTTGTGGCATTTAGGGCATTGCAGTCTAACTAATACGGGAGGATGGTGGGAAAGAGGGTAAAATACGGGAGTTTCCCAGCCAATACGGGATACTTGACAGCTATGACATTAAGAAAGTTAATACCCATTTATTTTATTTTTTCCTTTATGTGTGTTTACTTTATTATATATATGTTTTCCTTTATGTATTTTTTTCTTTGTCTCATTAATATATTGTATTGTAATTTTCCTTTGTTTCATTTATATAGTGTATTGTGATGTGATGTTATATGTTTGTTTTAAGGTCAGTAAAATTTAATAAATTTTTTTACAAACATACATAATAGCAAAAAAAAACAAGATCTAATAAGTAAAACTATCACTGGCATTATCCTACCAGATTTAAAAGTTTACAAAACTTTGTTTCTTTGTTTCTCTGCCACTTACAATCATGACTTCTCAGGGTTGTCAAATAACTACTGCTGGGTTGCAGCAGGGAGACTGTGAAACTGTTTTGCATCCTTGTGGCTCGCCTCTGGAGTTTAGCGTGAAGTAAGTAACTATTTGATTTTCATTCTGTGGGAAACCATATCCAGTCACGTGCTTCATTTGAAGGCTCAGCTGGTATGCTTGGAATGAAGGGAACCTGGGCATCACAGAGGCCACCAACTGGCTCTGAAAGAGAGGTGAAGTGAGCGTGCTGAGAGGAAAAAACAGCAACGCAATCCATTCGTTGCTTGGTTTTACCTTTGGCAGCACAGAAAGCAGCAGCCATTCATTTTCTGTCACACAAAGCTGTGCTCCAAAAGCTGTGCTTCAAATAGCTTGTCTCCCTTGCATGTGTTCTCTCTTTTCAGAGGGGTGAAGGGCAGGAAGATTTCTATGGGACCCTGGGAACTATAGCCAGGACGGTTCTGCTTTTTCTGTTCCATTCAGGACAGATGTTGGACATGTATCATATTATTTCCATTTTTAAAAAACCTGCTTTTATTTTACCTCAGCTATTCTGGAGATGATAATTGGCATTCGTTAGGAGCCCCCTACTGAGATAGCTGAGCTTCTACTCAAAGGGAGAAAAGACCCACAGATACTCCTGGCTGTGAAATCCAAACACAGTGAAATTGAGTAATATGTCTTGAACGGGATGAGAAGAAGAATAAACTTACATGAAAATCTGTCTTCCCCAAAACTTCAAAACTATGTCAGAAGTATCAATACACTGGAATGTTTCCCCTAATGTATCCATACATTCACATTAGAAAGAAATAAGCCTCATATTCAGACATAATGGCCATTGAAATTATTTCTCACCTGTTTTTAAAAGTGAGTCATAGGCTATACAAATTCCAAACTATACCACAGCATCCTAGCTTTTTATCAATTCACTTACTGCAAATGTACAAGAGAAATATACTGGGGATTTTCATCACACATTGTGAAGTGTCAATGCATTTCTACTAATTTGCATGTTTAACACAGAACAGTTGCCTCAAAATATGAGAATCAAGTGTTCAAACACATAATAATGTTGTATTATTTTGGGGGGAATTTCGGTTATTTCTTTTAGTTAATAGTATGAGGCAGAAAAACAGCAAAATCAATGAAGATGTTGAGAGATTAGCCTAGTGCAGGGATGGCAAACCTTTCAGAGACCGAATGCCCAAGAAGGAGGCAGGCACTGAGCATGCTCACACAACCATGTGACATTGCCAGTGCACCTCTGGTGACATCACGTGGGTGCATGTGCATGTGTGCCACTCAAAGCATGCCAGTGATATCACATCGGTGTGTATGCATGGACACCTATGGGGATAGGTGTCTGGTCACCTCACCTCATCCCTGCCGCCACCACCTCCCAGGTGGGATTTCAGCCTCCCCTCTCACCTCCACATTGGTGGAGGGAGAGGGATGGGTGGGGAAGCAGTGCTGCCATTGGTGCCAGTGGTGTGGTGCAGGGCTTGCTCGCAATTGCATGCATGCTGACAGAAAGGGCTCTGTGTACCACCTCTGGCAAGCATGCCATAGGTTCGCCTACACTGGCCTAGTCTCATCAATGACTTCTCCTGGTTTGTTTCCCACACATATTAGAATTTTGTAAGACAAAATCATTTTGTACAACAAAACAACTGATTGGTTTAGAATAGGAAAAGGAGTATGACAAGCCTGTATATTGTCACCCTGCTTATTTAACTTATATGCAGAGTACATCATGCATAATGCAGGGCTGGAAGAAGCACAAACTGGAACTAAGATTACTGGGAGAAATATCAACAACCTGAGATATGCAGATGACACTACTCTAATGGCAGAAAGTGAAGAAGACCTAAAGAACCTCTTGATGAGAGTAAAAGAGGAGGATGCATCCAGTCGCATCACTCCCTGGCAAATAGAAGGGAAAGAAATGGAAGCAGTGACAGACTTTACAGTACCTTCTTGGGATCTAAGATCATTGCAGATGGTGACTGCAGCCATGAAATAAAAATACGCTTACTTCTTGGGAGGCAAGCTCTGAGAAACCTAGGCAGCATAATAAAAAGTAGAGACATCATCCTGCCAAGAAAAGTCCACATAGTTAAGGCAATGGTCTTCCCAGTAGTAATGTATGACTGTGAGAACTGGACCATAAGGAAAGGTGAGCACAGAAGAATAGACTCCTTTAAATTGTGGTGCTGGAGGGGACTCTTGAAGGTCCCCTGGACTGCAAGGAGATCAAACCAGTCACTCCTAAAGGAAATCAACCCTGACTGCTCCTTGGAAGGACAAAACCTGGAGCTGAAGCTCAAGTACTTTGGCCACCAAATGAAAAGAGAGGACTCACTGGAGAAGGCCCTGATGCTGGTTAAGATTGAAGGCAAAAAGAAAAGATAGCAGCAAATGATGAGATGGCTAGATAGCATTGTTAATGCAGTGGACGTAGATCTGGGTGGACTACGGAGGATGGCAATGACAAAGGAGCCTGGCATACAGTGGTCCATGGGGTCACAAAGGGTCAGACTTGACTGTGTGACTGAACAACAAGAGAAAATCACTCTAGAAGCATTTTATATAGGAAAAAATCTTTTTTACAGTAAACATTTATAAGATAAAGGTTGCCCTTGCTCGAAAACCAGTCGTATCTGTTCATAGCCAAAGAGCCAGCATTCTCTGGCATCTGCAGATGTTTCGGTAGACATATGGTAGGCATAACTAGACGCCAGAGTGCATGGAACACTGTTTACCTTCTCACCAAAGTGCTACCTATTTATCTACTTGCAATTTCTTGTTTTCAGATTGCTAGGTTGGCAGGAGCTGGGACAGAGATGGAAGTTCACTCCATCATGCAGCACTCAGGTTTCAAACTGACCTACTGACCTTCCAGTCATCAAGTTCAGCATCTTAACCACTAAGCCCTCACAGTCCTGTTAACATTTATAGTTACAATAAAAAGATAGAAAGATAGAAATCTCCAGCATGTGTAAAGAAACTCCATGCTTCTTGCTTGGTTTGAGGTCAGATGAAGAAGACTATTTAAAAATTGAATGCAAGAAAACCAACAGAAAAAGTGGAAAGGCGTTTGCCTCAAATGCCAAAGGCAGGAAAAGAACTTTATCAATCAATTTATGGGCAATCACATTGGCCTGCAAAGCTCCCTCCCACTGATACTCATTGTTAGTACACAAAAGATTGCTATTATCCCAACTATATTCTTGGTCAATTTCCCTGAACCTTCCCCCTTTCCAAACCAATCCTAAGCACAGCCTGTAAATTTTAATGTGCCTTCTGTAAATTTCTTAGCTATATCTGGCACATTCATATTCTCCTTCATGAGCTGATTGGGATGTAAACATGGACAGGGCAAACACTCTAACAGAGCACATAGACTTTTTTCTGATGGGTGGACCAAGAGTTCTTTTCGTGTATCCAAATATATATTTTCAACAAAGCATCCCAATATAAAGATATTTTTCCTATCAATGAATATGCAAATCCCCTCCATAAAAATCTAAATAAAACGACAAGCAATGGAAACTCCACCCCAAAAGTTGGGATGAGATTTGCTGCCTGCCCCAAACCATTCATCAAAGCAGGCAGACAGAATGCTACAGCATAAATTTACTGAGTCAATGTCATCCAGCTTTCTGTTTCACCAATAAATGGATTTCTGTCATGAGAACTATATTTATGAAAGTATTTTCTGTGTCTCACATCTGCCTGCTAGCCAGCAGCATTCTCATACTGTTTAGTCTGCTCTTAAGCCCTACTGTGGGCTTCCTTTAAACCAGGAGTAGGCTAAATAGGACTCTACAGAAATTGTTGTACTCTCCTACTGCTGGCTATGTTAACTAAGGCTGCCGGGAGTCACGGACCAATCATGGATCCCCTTTACTTTACTCAATTTTTTTTTAATGTACTAGTTACAACATATGGCAAGCCTAGCATGGTTTCCAAGTTATCGTTCGTTTTTATGTCAGAGATTACTCTGGGTTGATTTTTTTTTTTGCAAGCGACGCCCTAACGAGGCTCCTTTCATGTACCCCGTCATGCAGCTCTTGGAAATCGAACCCATCTTTCAAATCTCCAACCTAGCACCTTAACCACTAAGCCACCAGGGAAACTGTTTCCAAGTTATGTGAAATATTTAAGAAGTGATTCTACTATCTCTATTCAGTCCCCAATATGTTTCCTTGACTGAGTGGAGATTTGAACCCAGGTCTCCTGAAACAGCACAAACCTGTTACTATACTACTTTTAATCACATGTAGACATGACACATTGCTAATTCTCTCTTCTTACATAGAAGATTCTGTATGCACATAGGCATGACACATGGTCCTCTTATTACAGAGGTATGCACACTTACCTGGTACTCAGTAAACTCAGTAGTTTTTTTAGTAAGCATTATAGAGTTATGCAGTTAGAAAGTCATTCAACTGAGAAACAGTGGCAAAAAACCTCTCACCTAGCTACATACATGGCATACGTTTGTGTTAAGAAATCAGCATAGATACTATCAGTTGCTTCTTAACTTTGGACAATTCATATCCATAGCTGTTTTTGCTATGCCCATGTAACTTGGTAAGAGGATTTAGGCCAACATGTTCATAGTTATTCCTGAGAAGTCAGTTCTGCCTCCTGTTTCAGACACTGATGGAAAGGAAGATAAATTTGCTTTGGCACTTTCTGGCACTGCGTCCTGCATATAGTCTAATATTATTTGCAGATTTAGCACCATCCAATAGGGAAATAAACATTGAAGATAAAAGGGGAAGAAAATTATTCAAGACAAAAGAAGTGAGACAGTAATATTATCTGTCAAGATATGGGTGATTCTTAATGACAGACTGCTTATTCCAGGAATGTAATGCATGCAATACAAGGTGAGAGAATTCTTTTGTTTGGATGTCACAAATTTTAGGTCAAAAAGAGCTACAGAGGAAAGATGAAACCTTTCCACGCTGAATGGACCAATCCAAATCCAACTCAGAAACAGTCAACAATAAACTATATATTTACAGAAGGTCTGTGTCGAACTTCATTCTTACTAAGGTATGAAACAGTATGTGGTATGCAGCTTCACACTACCATGTGGGGCATATAAGACAGAATGCTTTGATGTGGAAAAACTTTGTTATTGTTCCATTATGAACTACTGTGACAGGCTCAATACTAATCAAACAAACACCTAGCTGCTCTTTTGCTTTTAATTTCTAAAAGTATATACCTCTCCAAACATTTTGAACATTTTGGGAAAGCCCCAGATAGCTTTCCAGATTTGCTATGAGATAAAGCACAGTTCAGGTCTGTGCAAATACCTTAATGCTCTGTTATCTCAAATCACTAATCAAACAAAAAACCAAACAAGGCTGTAAGCCAGTGGTGCCCAAACTTTTTTCTATGGGCCGGTCCTGCCCCCGACACGCATCTGTGGGGGCCAGAGGTGGGCTGCTCCCGCTGCTGACCATTTTGATGGCGATGGCAGCGACTAGGCTTTGCTCCTGCTGGTCCTAGCAGCCTCCGCTCGGTCCCAGTGCTTCAGAAACCTTTAGCAATGTAGATTGCAGCATTGAAGAAATTTTCTGAGCCTTCTCCATTTCAAAATCCACAGCGCTGGAAGGGTAAACCTGGTGTGCCAAGGCTGATGTCAGCGCGGCTGCAGGCTGTAGTTTGGACGGCCCTGCTGTAAGCAAATGAAAAATAGCTGCAGGTCGCATCAGGCCCGTAGTTGGGACATTTCTAATCCCTGCCGTGTAAGGAGTACCTATAAAATGCAGTCCATCCCAGTATAAAAATAAAGGTTTTTGGTGGTCCGCTGTAGATAGTAAGTCTCAGGAAGCAAGCTTTGTAACCCTTGTCTCCAAGAAGCCCTTGTGCTGAGAGGGACCTTTCAAAGAAGCAAGAGAAGCAACACAAGGAGCTGTAGGTAGAATGAAGAGCATTGCCTTCAGAGCATTGTCTTCAGAGCATTGCCTTGCTCCTGTTCCCTGTGGAGCTCCAGTGTCTTTTGTTCCATTCTCAGGACCATTAATCTGCATCCCACCCCATATGCATTACTCATGCCCAGCTTTGACAAAGAGTCTGGACCTTACTTCTAAAACACCAAAGAGAAAAGATATCTCAGATAAAGAAAATTCTTGCTAGGAAATGTTTCCATGAAGTCAATGAATTACGTATGCTTGTAGATTTTGAACAGAATGCAAAAACCAAGGAGTTTGTTGGAATAGAACACCAAAGCAAGTAGCAAGTAACCAGTTGAGGGAACATTGGGGCAAAATACGTGGAAGAATAATTCAAACATTTGGTCTTCTTGAATTTTATACATGCTAAAGTGGCTCAAGTGACTAAGACGCTGACTGGAAGGCGGCAGGTCAGCAGTTCGATACCCGAATGCTGCAGGACAGAATGAGCTCCCGTCTTTGTCCCAGCTACTGCCAGCCTAGCAGTTCAAAAGCAAGAAATTGCAAGAAGATAAATAGGGACCACTTCGGTGGGAAGGTAAACAGCGTTGCCTGCCACATGACCACAGAAACATCTGCAAAAGCAGACAGCGCTGGTTGTTCAGGTATGAAAGTTATGAGCACTGAACCCTAGAGTTGGATATGACTGGCTTTTGAGCAAGGGTGACCTTTACCTTTATGCAGATTAATACTCATTGGATTGATCGATTGATTCTTTCTTTCTTTCTTGTTGCTTCCCTTTTAGCTGGACAAAGCACCAGACCGCCAAGCAACAAAATCAGCTCAAGTTGAGATACTCTTTCCTTTTGTAATAACTCCAGCACTGCCCTCCTCTGCTAAAACACCAAATAACCTTGAAAGAATTGACCAGGGTGTCTCAGAACTTCTCACCAGCAGAGAAAGCAGCCATTTTGCCATTATTTCCCAGAGCATTCATTCACAAAATAGGTTGGAAACAAAACACAGAAAATAGTTAGGATTCCTTTCTAAAATGTTGTTACGAGTCCCTCATGCCATCTAGTGGTTTTTAGGGGTTATGCCAACAGTTTGAATCATTGTATTTTGCTGGATGATTTACAGGTTTGCAAGCATTTTAGGCAACTTGACACAAATTCACACCCAGTTCTCTTCATCTCCAAAGCATGGAAGTTTAAATGCTAAAGCTTTGAAAACACTAGTTCCCAACCATGTAAGCAAACACCCCCTGAGCTATCTCATTTTGATTTATGTGATCATTAGTAATAAATCATTGCCAGTAATAGTATTGCTAAAGAGTACAGCTTTGGGAATAAGGGGATGAGGTGAGAATCCAAAGTTTTCCCAGGGTTCAACATTAAAAGGTAGCAAGTTCAAGAATACATGTGGAATGCCTTGCTGTAACATTCTGTACGTTTTAAGGAGGTTGTTTCAAGGTCCTTATTTCCCCATAGTCTAAAACAGGGGTGCCCAAACTATGGCCTGTGGTCCGGATCTGGCCTGCAGCACCAAATCATCTGGCCCATGTCACCCGCGCTGCTCCCAGAAGTGTACGTAAAACACGCCCACATGTGTGCAAAACGCTGTCATAAATGCACCCACAGCTATCATAAATGTGCTTATGACAGTCATGAGTGCATTTATGTCAGCATTTTGCACATGTGTGGGCGCATTTTACTTCCACTTCTGATAGGAGGAAACACCTGAACCATGTGACCGGCCTATGGCCCAAAAGGTTTGGGCACCTCTGGTCTAAAAGGTTACAAGCAAGATACACTTCCTAATTGGAGAAGTGTCCTAGAAGGACATGATAATAATGGCAGACCTTAGAAATAACTAGTTACAATTAATGTAGTTACTTTAGTTATTAATAGCGAGTTGTGTTTTAGGTGATGACAGTATAAATAACTTAAAATTCAAAAATTACAAAACAAGTAATACAAAGCTCCATTGTGAAAGGAAGAATCAATCAAGTGACAGAGAAAATAGATCGCGTTAAAGAGGAAAAAGTTTGGCTCTGGTAGACAGGGCTTCCCTGTCTCGTGTACAGGATTAGTTATCCTAGCTCTTCTCGGAAACTACTGACTTTGTAGCCATTTTTAAGCCCAAATTATCTATTCTGAGATCCAATGTGATTGTCTGTGGATCCTGTTTGTCACACAAGAGAAAAGAAAGGCTTTGCCACAGTTTACTGTATGGGACCAAAGACAACAGGACAGCCGAAGGGTTGGCTTAACACAGGTTTATTGCTTGGGGATCTGGTGGAGCATGAGGTAATGGCGGTGATACATCTCTTTATATACAGTAGGGTTATACATTTGAATCTTGTAGCACGGTAGCTCATTGGCCGCTACCTGCGTGGCCTCGCCCAGGCACGCCTCTCTTCAGTAGTTCTTCTTTCCTGCTGCTGAATGCGGGGAAGGTTTTCCCGCGGCTGTCCGTGATTGAGCAATGTGAACCATGTGAGATTGAACGCTCGCAGCTGCCCTCTATGGGCTGCTTGCTCGCGTTCCTTTACAGCTGCAATACATTGTAATTGGGGTGGTTACATTCTGACAGTACAAGACATGCATACACAACATCCCTCCCCCCTAGGATGGGACGAAGTCCCGCAACCAATGTGGCTTGCCGCACATTCGCTTGGGGCGTGCTTGCGCCTGCCCTAGTACCGGAGAGCCTGTGATCCCTGACTCCGTGGGTGCTTGTCCTGCAACGGGAAACGGGGATTCATTAGTGGCTCTGTGGGGCGTCTGTGCCTGCCTTGCGCTGGGGGAAGGGAATGGGATGAACAACTGAGAAGTGAACCCCTGTCTGTTTCCCTCGGACCCCGGGGACCCTCTGATCGTGAACCGCGGGACCGATGAGGATGCCCTTGTGGTTCTGCTCCCTTCTGTCCCCCGCTCAGGGGACCTTGAGGCTGTGGCGGACGGCCCCGCCGTTGCCTCCTGTCTTGGGGGTGTCGGTCTCCGGGAAATTGGTGCTATGTTGCATTCTAACTCACAGGGGCTACTGGGACTGGAAGTACCAGGGGCTGAACTGAAACCCCTCTTTTCGCTAGGACGGGTGGGGGACCACTCCGCTAACTCCCCCTGGCACTGTAAATCAAGGTCTAAACTTCTTGGGGAATCTGTATTTCTGGGATGCTCCCGGGGGATGTGTGTGGGATCGGGGCTCTTCCTTTCCGCCGCAAACTCCCGCAAAAGATTTCTGAGGATCAATTCCCTTTCCTCCCCCCTTAGTGGGGACTCCCTTTCCTCCCCCCTTGGTGGGGACCCATGTTCCCCTTTCCCTCCCCCTTGGGTTAAACGGGTGGGGGAGTACCCTAACGCTGATTCGTTGCTACTCTCGTCTTCGTCCTGCTTTCCGGGGACCCTCCGCCTGAGTTGATCCGCGTGCCGCCTCCACAGGAGGCCTGTATTGGTCTCCACGCGGTATGAGACGGGGCCGGTTTGTTCTATTACAATGCCGGGCACCCAGGCTGGTCCCCCGCTGGCGTAGTTCCTGCAATGCACGGGGGCGCCTACGCTAAAACTCTTTGAGGAATCCATCTCTACATTTCGCCCTTTGTCCTCCACTCTGGTGGGGTCTAGCCTGGAGATTACCGTAGCCAGCTTCCTGCGCATTAGTAACTCCGCGGGGGAGTATCCTGACGCTAGTGGGGTGACCCTGTACCTTAGCAAGAACTGACATAGTTGTCGGTCTAGATCTCCGGAGCCCATGCGCCGCAGCGCGTCTTTAGTGGTGCGCACGAGGCGCTCTACTTGGCCGTTGGTGGCCGGGTGGAAAGGGGCGGAGGTGATGTGCCGAATGGCGTTGAGGTCCATGAATTCCCTGAACTCGGCGGAGGTGAAACAGCTAGCGTTATCGCTGACGAGGGTGTCGGGTAAACCGAACGTGGAAAAGACCCTCCGTAACTGTTTAACTGTGGTGGCCGAGGAGGTGCTCGAGACTGGGATGACCTCCAACCACTTTGAGAACGCATCCACCACTAGGAGGAAAAGCGTTCCCCTGAACGGCCCTGCAAAGTCTACGTGTACCCGGGACCAGGGCCCCCTCGCTGCGTCCCACTCTCTATGTGGCAGACGAGCCTCTTCTGGCCTGGAGCTTTGGCACGCTTCGCAAGTGCCGACCATGTGCTCGATGTCGGCATCTAGCTGGGGCCACCAGAAGTAGCTACGGGCTAGTGCCTTAGAGCGGACGATTCCGGGGTGGCTGACGTGCAGCAGTTTAAGCACCCTCGGCCGGAGGGACGTGGGGATCACTACCCGCTGTCCCCACAAAAGGCAACCCCTCTCTAGGGACAATTCTAATTTCTTTTTGAAAAATGTGTCGAATTCCGCTGCTGGGGAAGACACGGGCCACCCTTTCTGTACCCAGGAGGAGACTGTGGCTAACGTTTTGTCCTTGCCGGTCGCTTTGGCGATGTCGGCCGGTACTACTGGAGGGGCGTCTAGGACCTCTATCATTAAAACCTGGTGGTCTCTCTCTTCCTCGCCCACGTGGCAGCAATCCCGGGGAATGGGGGACCTCGACAGGGCATCCGCATGGCTGATCTCCTTTCCGGGCCGGTATACCAACGCGTGCTGATACGCGTTGAGAAAAATGGCCCACCTGAGCATTCTCGGGGACAGGATTTGGGGTGTGGGCTTATCTGCGGTGAAAATGCCTAGCAAGGGCTTGTGGTCAGTCACTATGGTGAAGGGGCGGCCATACACGAAATCATGAAATTTCTTGGTCCCCGCAATTATCGCTAGTGCTTCCCTGTCTGTCTGGGCGTAGTTTCTCTCCGCTTGGGACAAGGACCTAGAGTAAAACGCTATCGGGGCCTCCCTCCCGTTCTCCAGCACGTGGCATAACACCGCCCCCACCCCCACCGGGGATGCGTCGCAAATCAGGACCACTGGGCGTTTGGGATTGAAGTGGGTCAGTACAGCATCTGATGCCAGGAGTCGCTTCAGGTCATTGAAAGCCTTCTCGTGGTCGTCGCCCCACTTCCATGCCTCGTCCTTTTTTAACAATTTGTGTAGCGGTTCCGCCACGGCTGCCTTCCGAGGAAGGAAGGAGTGGTAGAAGTTGAGCAGCCCAAGGAACGACTGCAGCTCGGGCTTGGAGGTGGGGCGAGGGGCCTTTTTGATGGCGGCCACCTTGGATTGGGATGGCCGTATTCCCTCGGGAGTAATGCGGAACCCTAGGAACTCGACCTCGGTTGCGAAGAAGACGCATTTGTCCTTTCGCAACCGCAACCCCGCCTTTTCGAATTTTTCTAGGACTCTTCCCAACCTTTCTGCCAATTCTGCCCGGTTGCCCCCCGTAATCAACACGTCATCAAAGTATGGCAACACCCCCTCTAGTCCCTTTAGGAGGCGTTCCACGAGTGATTGAAAAATCCCGGGCGCCGAATTCACGCCGAATTGGAGGCGCGATACTTGGAACGCCCCTTTGTGTGTGACTATGGTCTGCGCAGCAGCCGCGGCGGGGGTGACCGGGAGCTGCTGGTAGGCTTGGGCCAGGTCGAGTTTAGCAAAACACCTCCCCCCGTGCAACCTGGCCAACAAGTGGCTGACTACCGGCACCGGATACGCATTAGGGCGGATCGCCTTATTGATGGTGCACTTGTAATCAGCGCATATGCGGACCTCCCCGTTGGCCTTGAGTGCTGTTACAATTGGAGTTTCCCACTCCGCAGAGTCAACAGGAACAAGGATCCCCTGGCCCACCAACTTGTCCAACTCCGCCTCTATTTTGTCTTTTAGGGCGAAAGGCACCCTGCGCGGTTTAAGTCTGATTGGACGCACTCCAGGGTCCAGGTCGAAAGTCACTGGGGGGCCCTTGAACTTTCCGAGTCCTTTCTTAAAAACTTCGGGGTGCGCCTCACACACGCTCTGTATTGGATCAGTCCCGGCGGCGTGTATTCCCACGGCGTGCACCCCCCCGATGAACAACCCCAGGGGCTGAAACCATTGAGTCCCGAGGAGGCTGCATTTACCTCCTTTGAGGACGACTAGGGGAAGCGTTGCAGTGCGCTTTTTGAACTGGACCTGGAACTTCCCAACCCCCAGTACCGGGATGCGGTTCCCTTGCACGTCCTTTAGTGTGGCCCTCAACGCCTTGAGCTTGGGCCGCACGTGGGGGGGTATCTTTAGGGATTCTCCCTGGGAGATAATAGAGTAAGAAGAACCCGAGTCCACCTCCATCCTAACAGGGGCCCCTTGTATTACTACCTCGACGAAGTATCGGGGATGCTCCGTGGAAACGCTGAAAACCGGGGCGTCGTCCTCGCTGTCGTCGGAGATGCGTCCGACGCCGTCCCGCTTCCTCGTGGTCCGGGTGCCGTGGTCCTTGGGCCTCGTGGTGCGATCCTGCCTCGCCGAGCGGTCTGGGGAGCTCCTCTTGGCCTCGCGCCGCTTCCGGCAGACCTTGGCGATGTGCCCGCGCCGGCCGCAGTTGTGGCACTCGGCCTTGCGGAACGGGCATTTGGCGCGGGCGTGGGCGGCGCCGCAGCCGTCGCAGCACCGGCCCTCCTTTTGGACCTTCCGGACATCGTCGTCGTCGTCGCCGTCCTCCGTGGTTGAGTCCGAGGCTCGCCGGGCCGCGCGCACCGAGCTCTCTGCTTTGGCGGTTTTCGGCCGCCAGTCCTGGAGCTCTTGCACGCCGGCCGCCGTGGCTTCCGCGGCCTGTGCTGTGTCGAGGACCGTTTGCCACGTGGGGGGCGGCTCCTGCTTCATCAGCGCGCGCTGAGTTTCGGTGTCCCTCAGGCTGCAGAGCAGGCAGTCGCGGAGGGTGACTTCTGGGGTCTCCCATTTGCAGGGGCCGGCGGCCAGCCGCAGGGCCGCGGCGAACTCGGCGACCGATTCCCCGGGCGCTTGGACTCGCCTCCAGAACGCGCTCCGAGCGGGGAACATCGCTATCGCGGGCCAGAGGTGGGCGCGCAACACAGCCAGAAGCTCTTTGGCTTTGTAGTCGCTCACCCTCCTCGGCGCGATCAGGTCCACCAGAGTCCTCTTTGTCTCGTGTCCGAGCATGCGGACGAAGATGGCCCTCTTCTTGTCCTCATCTGAGACTTCGAGCTCCACCAGCGCTCCGTTGAAGTCTATCTCAAACAGCTCCAAGTCTCCCGGCTTCCTGATCTCGTAGCCGGCGCATGTCTTGGTCCCGTGGGCAGCCATTGATCCCACCTTCGTCGCCAGTTTACTGTATGGGACCAAAGACAACAGGACAGCCGAAGGGTTGGCTTAACACAGGTTTATTGCTTGGGGATCTGGTGGAGCATGAGGTAATGGCGGTGATACATCTCTTTATATACAGTAGGGTTATACATTTGAATCTTGTAGCACGGTAGCTCATTGGCCGCTACCTGCGTGGCCTCGCCCAGGCACGCCTCTCTTCAGTAGTTCTTCTTTCCTGCTGCTGAATGCGGGGAAGGTTTTCCCGCGGCTGTCCGTGATTGAGCAATGTGAACCATGTGAGATTGAACGCTCGCAGCTGCCCTCTATGGGCTGCTTGCTCGCGTTCCTTTACAGCTGCAATACATTGTAATTGGGGTGGTTACATTCTGACAGTACAAGACATGCATACACAACACACAGTGTGTGTGTGTGTGTGTGTGTGTGTGTGTGTGTGTGTGTGTGTATGTATATATATATATATATATATATATATATATATATATATATATATATATATATATATATATATATATATATATATATATATATATATATATATATATATATATATATATATATATATATATATATATATATTGGGGGGGGAGTGTTAAGCATACTTTTTCTTTCAGTCATTTTGTGTGATTATGTCATAAGGAAATTAGCTTTTCCATGGCAGCTGGCTGTTGTAATGCTGATAACAAATGCTCAATTTAAAAGCTTGTTTCTAATTGAGGAGGAGCTGCTACTGCTGCTTCTTCCATGTCTAGGTCAGACAGATGGGACTGCCAAAATGAAGGCGCCTTTTGGTGAGTTCATTGTGCAGTTCCTTTCGCCTGACCTAATGTGAGAAAGTTTAGCTGCCAATCTTCCAGGAGGCTAGAGCAAATAAAAAAGATTTCATTGCAGTACCTCTACGTGGAGATGTTACAGCTACACAAGGAAGATCATTTGGTTTCCTACTTCAGACTTGAAGCCCTGCCCATGCAATGAAGAATGGATAGACAGGATAATAAGACTTTCAAAAAAACTAAATGTTAGATGCAAGTGTTAGACTTAGAAGGAATCCAGATCTGCATTCAGCAATGTTCTGCTGCTGATACAAAAATAAATGTCAGCATTTTACGGTATCTCTAATTTCCCCCAAATTTACTGAGTCTCAGTACCAATCTCACATTACCCCTATGTAGGCATTCCGAAAATAGTTATTTTGAAAGTGTGACAGAATTCAAATCTTACTCCCTGCCTGTTGCCATCACCACACAAAAGATAGTTTGTTGTAGACCAAACTTTAGCGCATTATGAGGAACCTTGATTTTTCAGGATCTGCCATTTTGTGGGCAGTCTCTTCATGTTATTAACTTTCTTTTTCACTCTCATAAAAATCAGAGGGCAGAAGGAGAACTCTCTCACTCCTCACACGTTCAGATCAATCCTTTTTGGAAAACTTGAATAGTGCTACTGTTCTAAGGGGTTGTTACGGGAAGTGGTACTAAGAGCTATAAGAGGGGAATTGAAGAATATAGCAGCAGCAGCCCCTTCCTCTTCCCACAAGTCTTCATTGGAGCCTAGTTTCTTTCATAATCAGGAAAAGCTTTAGAATCTTTGTCTGGTTTCTCTCTTTAAAAAGTGAAATGCATCAGCTTAGCAAAACAGAACAATATTAACCACATTATTTAAATTGCTTTTTTAAAATTATGCTTGCCAAAAAAAATCCTGCTCTAAACATAGAAGATTGTATGAATGACCAACGTGTATATGGTTGAGAATCCCCTTTCAACCTAATATGCAGATAGAGTGAACCTTACCTTTTGAATGGGCTTCCTTCACTCTTAAATTGTTAATTTCCTATATTAACATTCTAATGCATACCACTATTCAAGGTTTACAAAGAAATCATAAACAACCAAATGCAACCATTAAAAATTAAAAACACAGCTAAATACATATACAGTAAAACCCCAACTTACGAAAAAGTCCATTCCATAGGCTTTTACTTAAATCATTTTTATGTAACTCGAAGCAAACCCATAGGAAAAAGAATCTTTATGTAACTTGAAGCAAACCCATAGGAAATCGTGTAAATCGGGACATGGTTTTAGCACAAAATCATTATGTAAGTTGAATTTTATGTAACTCGAGGCATGTGTAAGTCAGGGTTTTACTGTATTATTTAAAACCTCAATTCCTCCCACATCAATAGAGATAATCAGCAATAGCCTTGTTAAACATTTCAAAGATGTTAAGAGAACCCACTTGATGAATTTCTACTGGTAAATTATTCTATACTGAGGGAGCCACCACCGAAAAGTATCTGATCTTCTAGCCAGTTTTGGACTAGCCACCCTCAATAACCTGGTCTGTGAGGAACTCAGCATTGGGGGAGTGTTTCTTCAAAAGAGCCACTTCACCAGGTAACAAGGTCCCAAACCGTATAGGGCTTTGTACCGTGAATACAACAGGTGACCAGTGCAGACTTTCCAGGACCAGGGGTAAATAATTGAATTTATGCACTCCCATAGTAGTCCATGGTAAACAATTACATATTAAATAATACCAAAAATTAACAAAATTGGAAATGCAAACCCCAAAAGAGAATCACTCCTACTGACAAAAAGTATTTGTGAAGGACTATCTATAATCAAGGTTTTAAGCTTCTTCCTGAAGGCCTGAAGCAGAGATACTTGCTGTATTTCTATTGATATCCCTGAGAAAATGTAAGAACCCAATTATGAATTATATGGGTGCAGAGAGGAAACCAGAAATTAAATCTAAACAATACAACCTTCATTTGTAATCTGTCTTTAATACTCAAACATTTTCTTATTAACATGTGATATCAACTTGTTAAAATCATAAAGAAACATACTACAGTACTTTATCTGACTTTAGTCAACATTATTCTTCAGTATTTTTGGGAGCAGGGTCACAAGGGAAATTGTCAAAGTAGCTTTCTGTCAAACGCAGCATCTGCCTCACTGCCATGAGTATCAGGATATCAGCATCATTCTTAAGTTCGAGTTCTGAACAGTAATTTTTAACAGGAACAATTTGGGAAAGAGGGATTCCAAGTTTTGCCGCTGTTATTTGCATCTGTATTTTAAAAAACAAAAAAATAACATTTAGAAAAGTCTATTTTCTTGTCCTACCATTTCCAAAATAATTCAATTAACCTTGCTAATGTTCTTATTCTGCTAGATTTGTGGCTTTATTGTGAGAAGTTCCATAACTTTTACATTTAAACTGTGCAACATATTTTCAGTATGGTTAATATGGACATTCAAATGACAGAATCAATTTTTTTACATAAGAGGACTTCTGATTAGGTGATTTGTTTCTCTCTGTTTTGGATGCAATCTACCATTTATCACTTTTCTTCTAAAGTCTCACTCTTATGTTTAGCCTGTAATTCTGGAGAATATTAGATTTAAAATAGGTATGCCTTGTTTCTAAGAATCATTAGCATTGATCCTTCTAGACTAAAGTTAAAAAGACTCAATTTATTACTTAACATTAGAGCACTGAAGACTCAATTTATTTCTTAACATTAGAATACTGGCACTGAACAGTTAAAATAATGTTTGGAATAATGGTTGAAAATTTTAAAGAATTTGGTATAACTAATTTTAATTCACAACTTAGGTTGTGGAAATTTCCCTCTAAAACTGCTATTTTTGTTCTTGCAGAAAAATAGGCTGCAACTGAAGTAGGCCTGTTTGAATCAGTGGAATGTATGTGGGAATTGAATCACCAAATTTCATGTCTTTCAGTGGTCTTACTCTAATGCAAGTTACTACATTAGCTGAGTTGCTGGTGAATCACAACGCATTGCAATTGACATCGATTGAAGGTAGGGGTGACAGAAACCCAAGGCAAAGATTGGTATTCATGAATTTGTATGTGTTTGCATGCACACAAACACATATTCACTCAGACACTCCCTCACAACACCTCATTTGAAGAGCAGAAAAATATATTTCTCCCTCTATTAGGAAGGTTTCTATCTGCTGGTTCCAATCTGATATGAGAGCTGGGAAATTAATTTATCTACTCTCATTCATCCTCTTATCCCCCAACTCCCACCCAGGGTGATGCCTATAGGGCTGCCGAAGTGTGGCACTGGCCTAAATGGCCAGCCTCTCTTCAGAAAAAGGGCCTAGAGATGCAGAATAGCCTACCCAAAAGAGCAACTACTCCAGTGTTGCACTGCAGCTGGTTCTATCAGGTTTTATAGAACCGGTAGCAGAACCAGCTGGCCATGCCCACCTCCCTTCCCCCCCCCATGCCCACCTCCCCCTCCCCCCCCACTCCAGGCGCGGCCGGGGGCCAGGAAGAGGAGGCATGCGCCCACCCGCTGCTACCGGTTTCTGTTCTTTGGGGGGGGCGTGTTTGAGGAAAATCCTGATTTTAGTAAATTTTTATGTAGTTAGTCTTCACTAAGTTTTTTTGTTATTTTATTTATTTTTATTATATTAGCTGTTTGGTGTGTTTAATACTGTTATATTTTTAAAAAATTGATTTATATATTTTGGGTGAGTTTTTTGAGTTAGCCACACCCACAGAGTAGTTAGGGAAAAATTTGCAGTGCATCACTGAACTACTCCATTATTTGTAGGAAGGGGGATGGAAATGAAACAATAACCAGTTCAGTATTCAGAATGACAATCAATATTTACCTGTTTCATAACAGCTTGGCTTCTATACACATTTGTCAAATCTTCCTCAAGGGAAGGAGAAAAATCATCCACTTTAGTTAATATTACAAGTTGTGGTACAGCTGCAGGTAGAAAATGAGTTACAAAAAGAAGAGTGATTAAAAAAAACATGGATTTCCAAGACTCTTGCATCATAATTACACATCAGCAATAATCCAACAAAAAATTCATTCATGCCAATTTTTAAAGAGGGATTAATAGTTGTATGCTATCGTCAGAGAATCTAAGGGCTCTAACATTCAAACTTTACTGGGAGTTGAGGTTTTTAGAGAAAGCATTGACTTATTGTACTTTCTCGCCCTCGTCGTCATCGACTGCAACTTGTATCTGAGAATTTATTTTTTTGCTGAAGCAGGGAAAATGTCATTGGCGTGGATTTGTTTAAAGTGGATCCCAGCTTGCCATGAAGTGACCCACTATGATCATGGAGCCATCTCCTGCAGCACACATGAAATGAGACATGCAGACATGTACTTTCTATGCTTGGCTAAAAGCAAATAGTCCAATCTTAGGAAGCAAAACTCAGGTAGTAAAACAAATAATGAGCTTTGCCTCAGGATTCTAGTTCAGCTTCTCTTGTAATCTCTTGTCTCCAAGGACCAGACATATACCTCAGATCTAAACTATCAGCAGAGTAAATAAAATCTAAAAATGCACGCAACTCACTGGATCTGCATAGCTGCTCATAATACATCCTTGTGTAGAGTATATTTGTATACCACTAAAACCTCCAATTATTTACTTCTGACTTTCTAGAACATGGATAGTCAATCTCCTGCTATCTGGGGCCACTTGCTTGGGGAGTGGCTCTAGACGGCTGGTGTCTGCCCATTCTAGAAGATGGGCACTCACAAAAGCCCGAATGCACCTTCCAGTGGTAAAAATAAAAAACAGGTGCTAAAATCATCTCCTAGAAGACATAAAGGTGGCTTTCTTTTTTTTTTCTTCTTCTTTGTGATGGTCCTACAGGGAGCCAGAGTTGTATGGACTAGATGTCTACTCCTGTGACTGTCCAGTGGTGTCTGAATTTCAACCACATTCAGGTTGGCAAGAAGCGATGGCATTTGCATTTCAGCAATGTACAGAGGGCCCAAACTTCCCCTCCACTGTGACAGAGAAGGGACAGTATTACTGCAGGACTACAGCACCCCATGATATATTATTGCTTTCTGGCTGCTCAAAACATAAATGTAAAAAACTGACCAAGCTTGTCAACTTTTCTTCTGATTTCTCTCAGTTTTCCTTCCAACTTCTCTGGGAGAATTTCAACCTTGGACCCATCAATAATAAACACAACACAATGAATCTGATGTTTCAGTGATGGGTTTTTGATGTAGCCTAGTGAATTGGGCTGCATAGCAAAAGATGGATTAAACTGAAAGGAGAAGAAGTAATATCAATAAAGTTAAAACGTGTCAGCTAACAAAAGTCTAGATCTTGGTAAGGAAGGGCAGGAGAAGTATCTACAGTTCTAAAAAAACGTGTCCCTAGTACATGTGTATGTATTAAATATGAGAAATTTGCCTGTGGTAAGAAGTGAAACAGAAAAGCTATATAACTTAACATGGCATCTCAACACATACCTGTACAATATAACTCAAACAATTGCATAGGAATGCCTTGTCTACTTGTGCCTCCTACTTGTGAACCTTTCGCTTCTCCTTCTATACTTGCATTTGCATTATAAGTTCTTAACACTAAAGTGTGCTGACCAACCCGGGCAGGCACGGTCGCTGCACAGTGGCGTTACACAGAGTCTTGTTCAAGGATAGTCCAGATATCAAAGTCCAAAAGGCAAGCTGAGATCTGTTTACCGGTAGCCCAAATCAGCAATCTAATCCAAAGGGTGTCCAGGGGCATCATTAGGGTCACAGCCAGCAGGTCAGGGTCTAGGCAGGCAGTCTGGAGTCAAGCAGAATGTTGGTCTTCACACAAGAGTTGTACCGATGCTGGCAGGCTGCAAGAAGCTTGCTTATAAGCCTCCCAGCTAATCAGTATCAGCTGGGACCTTCTTTGGTGCTTGGCACTAGCCTGCCTATGCCTCAGGTGTGGCTGTTTCCTGGACCTCTCACTGACTGAGGGCTGATCACTGTCAGAGCCAGACTCCTGATCTGACAGGTCAGCTGCTGGGGAAAACAGACTTGGGCCAGGTGCCCACTCCCTATGCCCAGCCCAGTTCCGCCTGCCCCCTCATCTAGGTCCTCTTTGGAGTCAGAAGAGGGCTGGATCACAACATAAAGTCCCATTTACCTGTACTGTGTAAAATACCATGTGCTGGCATATAAGCCAATGATTATTTAAGACAACATGATAAGAGAGAAGTTAACTAAATCAGCAGTATGCTTTTGCCAAGAGTCAACCTAGAACTGTGATGGCAAACCTTGGTAATCCAGGTGTTCTTGGACTCCTGATCAGGGCTTCTGGGAATTGAATTCAAGAACAGCTGGAATGCCAAGGTTCACCATCACTGACCTAAAACAAGCAGATGAGGTCAGTCAAGAAGCAAGCTCTCAAAGTCACCCATGAAAGCCCTCTTCTGTCAGAAGCTAGTGATGAGATAGCAAGCAACATCACCATTATAAGTGACATTTCAAGTTAAGTAAAAGTAATTTATTGCGCTGCTGCCCTGCGAGACCTCCGGCTACCTTCCACCTAGCCGGAGGTTGAAAAGGCAGAAGCCACGGAGGGTGGATGGTGAATAAGAACTCCTCCTCCACCGCCCTCCCACCCCGCAAGACCTCTGGCAGTGGCGGAAGCAGCAGCAGTGGCTTTCCGCTTCCAGCTGCAGCTGGGTCGGCATCAGGTCTGGTGGGCCTGGTGTCGGTTTGAGCCATGGCGGAATGGGTGGCTCGGCCACACAGGGGCCGGTGGCAGGAGCCCTGGTATGGTCGAGTTCTTACTCCTTATGTTGGCTGGTGCCGTGGACTTGACCATGGACTTGGCCGCTGGGGGGGGCGGATATCGCCCCCTGGCCAGCCTAGGCCTTGGACTTTTAGGACTTCTAGGACTTTTAGGCCTTGGACTCTTTTGCAGGCGACTTGTTGAAATGAATGACTTTTTAAATGTTTTATGATGGTATTTGATTTGTGATGTTTTGATTTATGTGATGTTTTTGATACTGTGGTTTATTTCTATTATTGTATGCTAATTGTATCTTATTTTACTGTATTGCGATATATGTATAATGTATTAGATGTGGTATTGTTGTGAGCCGCCTTGAGTCACATTGTTGAGTCGGCAGTATGCAAGTCCAACAACAACAACAACAACTTCACCCCAGGCAATGTGACATAGTCACGGATAAATAGATAGTCTACAGATTAGAATAAGATTAGATCAAACTGCCCCATTTGGCCTCCTGGTCAAAAGCTATGTAAAGGAAGATATAGTGGAACCCCGTAAAACGATTGCATTGTACAGCGATGAAATCGTACAACAAGTGCCTTTTTTAAAAAAATTGTATCATACAACGATTTTCATCATTGTACGATACAATTTTTTTAAAGGCAAAAGCCGGGTGGCTTTGGAGTGACATGAGGAAACCTTCCCCAGCCCCTTTGTGAACTGGCAGCTCTGGGCTGCTTTCCTCCTAGGAAGAGCGTTCCCAGGGGTAAAGCAGCACAGCGCTGTTAGCGAAATGGATTCTTGCTAGTCCCCTCGCACAAACAACGGGGGACCAGCGAGAATCCGTTTCACTCACAGCGCAAGGGGGCCTTGGGCCAGAGAAGAGCATCCCAATGGGTAAAGCACTTCTCTGGCCCAAGGCACCTCTGCGCTGTTAGTGAGAGGGATTCCCGCTGAGCCCCCTGTTGTTTGAGCAAGGGAACCAATGGGAATCCCTTTCTCTAACAGCGCTTGGGTGCTTTTGGCTGGAGAAGTATCTTACCCTTGCGAAAGGGCGTCTCCAGCCAAAGGCACCCCTGTGCTGTTAGCGAGAGGGATTCTCGCTGGCCCCCCTGTTGTTTGAGCAAGGGAACCAAAAGGAATCCCTTTCGCTAACAGCGTTGGGGTGCGCTGTACGATACAAATTTTTTTTTTAAAAAGGCAAAAGACGGATGGCTTTGGGGTGGCGTCGGGGAGCCTCCACCACAAAGCCCCATTGTGAACTGGCAGCTCTGGGCAGCTTTCCTCCTAGGAAGTGCGTTCCGAGGGGGAAAGCAGCCCAGCGCTGTTAGTGAAAGGGGTTCTCGCTAGTCCCCTTATGCAAACAACAGGGGGACCAGCAAGAATCCATTTCACTCACAGCGCGGGGGGGCCTTGGGCCATATAGAAGGAAAATTTGAAAAAAAAGATGGTGCACACAGGTGTCTTCCTAGACCTAACAGCTGCCTATGACACCATGTAGCGAGACAAACTCCTCCTTAAATTAATTGGTATCATCCCTTATCTAAAACTTACTACATTACTCAGCAACATGCTAAACAACAGACACTTCTAGATATTTTCAGGTGTTGGCTCCTTTACTGTTTAACATGTACACACATGACCTCCCAAATACTACAGGTATATCTAGGAAATTCATTTATGCAGATGATATAGCATTAGTTGCTCAACAGCAGCTTCACTGGAACTGAGTCAGTGCATTCATCAGATTTAAAAATCTTGGGACATTTACCTCTGTCAGAATACAGTGATACCTCATACAACGTCCAAATTTGGTTCCACAAGTTAGGACGTTGTATGAATTCTGACTTTGTATGAGGCATGCAAAATCCTAGCTGCGATGCTTCATACAACGTCCAAATTATTGCCACCAATGCTTTGTATATTGTCGTTCCCTTGGTTGTGAGCTGAGAGGCGGGGGCTAGAGGCTGGTCCCAGCTGTAAGGCGGCCGGCATGGCCCATAAGACCTGCCACGCCGGAGTCTGGCCCCCGCCTCCCCGCTCTCACCAGGGGAAGCGACACTTGGGAGCGAGACTGCCCCCAGCTGTTAGGTGACCGACGTGAGCAAGAGAAGCAACTGTGGGGGAATCCCCCAAAATATCCAGCGCCAACCACCGACTCACCCTTGGTCCGCTGCTTGTTCTTGCCTGCCATGGCTGCAACGGACGAAGCCAAGCGGCCCCGAGCACCCTCGCCCGGTGGCACACAGGACAGGAGGAATGGGGCGAGGAGGAGGAAGAATGGTACTTCCAGGGTGGAAGGAAGTTGGTGAACTATGGGGCAGCAGCGGGAGACCCGACCAATCTCCTCTTCGGGCACGACGACAGCAGTGCCGCCACGCTTGAGAGGAGCGGTCCTTGGGAAGAGCCCTAAGGAAAGGCCGTGGCTGGCCGGCCTGCTAAGCAGCACTTGCTCTCTCTCTCTCTCTCTCTCTCTCCCTTGGTGAGACCGGGGACCACTTCAGTGGGAAGGTAACAGCGTTCCGTGCGCTCCAGTGTCTAGTCATGCCTGCCACATGACTACGGAAACATCTACAAAAGCCTCCCTGTTCTCACCAAGGGAAGGTCCAGTAAAATACCATGCACTCATATAAACACCTATGACTCCTTAACATAACATGGCAAGAGGGATGTTGTCTAAATCAACAATATGCTTTTGCTAAGAGTCAACCTTCAACAAGCAAATGAGGTCAGTCAAGAAAAAAACTCTCAAAGTCATCCATGACTTCCCTCTTCTGTTAGTTAGAAGCTAGTGAGACGGCAGGCAACATCATCATTTTAAACAGGCATTAGCAGCCTACGGCCTGCAGGCCATACCAGGCCCATGACACCAGTTCATCCGGCCCCGATGCCCTCACCACTCCCTGAAGTGGAAGTAAAACACACAACGCACATGCACAGAACGCTGCTAAATGCATTCTGTGCATGTGTGGCATGCGTTTTACTTCTGCTTCTGGGTGGGAGGAACCATGTGACTGGCCCAATCAGCTGTCCAAGAGGTGTGGCCAGGCCCATGGCCTGAAAAAGTTCGGTTTCACTTACCAGTGATAACTTTCGTTCTTCGAGTATATAGTTTGTGAATACACACTCATGGGTTATGCGCCTGCGCAGAACGGCCGATCGGAGGCTTGAAAAGCTATTGGTCAAAAAGTTTTGGCGGTAAGACCGCCCACCGCACCGCCCACCCTGAGGCGCCCGCACGCCATTTTACCTCAGTTCCATACTTAAGCCAAGCACAGGATAAACCAATTGATCTCATCCATGCAGCTCAAGAGGGGAGGCAGGGTGGGTAGTGTGTATTCACAAACTATATACTCGAAGAACGAAAGTTATCACTGGTAAGTGAAACCGAACTTTCTCCTTCGTATAGTTTGTGAATCCCCACTCATGGGAGATTAGCAAGCTCACACTCACTTGGTCGGTGGGCAGTCGGACGAGATGATCCCACGATGAGTATGATGGTTCAGGTTGAGCTGTCAAGGGCGATGGGTCCGGAGCCCCCTGGTGAGGACGACACGGCCAAGCCTGGCGTCCGCAGTGGCTCTGGTGTCCACTCTGTAATGCTGGACAAATGTAGAAGGTCTGGACCAGGTGGCCGCCTTACATATGTCCTCCAGCGGTGTGCCCTCCAGGAAAGCAGTGTATGTGGCAACCGCCCTGGTGGAATGCGCCCTGACATGCGGTGGAGGTGGCAGCGAAGCTGACTCGTAGGCCAGGTAGATGGTAGACGTGATCCATTTGGAGAACCTCTGGGCAGAAATGGGTTCGCCCTTGGACTTTCCTCCATAAGCCACAAACAGGCGTTGTGACTTCCTGAACTCCCTTGTCCTGCTGGTGTAAAACAATAAAGCTCGTTTCACATCCAGCATGTGCAAAGTCCTTTCCTGGGTGTTGGAGGGGTTCTGGAAGAAGGTTGGCAAGGAGATAGTCTGTGCCATATGAAACTGGGAAACCACCTTGGGCAGGAAGGTGATATCCACCTGGAGAACCACGCGGTCATTGAAAAACTGAAGAAAAGGTGAGTCCGCCCGCAGAGCAACCAGTTCACCAGCTCGTCGAGCAGACGTGATAGCCACTAGGAACGCCGTCTTCCATGTGAGGAGGCGGACATCTGCGGTAGCCATGGGCTCGAAAGGAGTCCTGGTGAGCGCGTTGAGAACGGCAGACAGTGACCATTGTGCCGTCGGAGTTCTGACCGGAGGGAAGGCATTTCGTAGTCCTTTGAGGAAGCGCTTCACCGTTTGGTCTCGGAAGGCACCAGAAGCGGGCGAACCAGTCGGAGAGTGAGCCACCACCGCTGCGAGGTGTACTCGGATGGAGGTGATGCTGAGGCCAGACTCCGTCAGGTGGAGGGGGTAGGTCAAGACATCCTGTAGTCCCACCTGTGAAGGGGACGAATGTTGGGATGCCAGGAAGGCACAAAAACGTCTGTATTTGGAAGCATAGGACTTCCTTGTGGAAGGGCGCCTCGCTAGTTCCAGGATCCTGGACAGTCTGGGGTTATCCTCCACGTGGTGAGGTGGAGGCTGGGTAGGTCCGAATGGTGAAGCTGGCCGTGCTCCATTTGGAGAAGCGTCGGTGACTCCGGCAGTGTGCGATACTGTGACGACATGCGTAACAGCAGCGGAAACCAGGGTTGGCGAGGCCATGCTGGGGCCACAAGGATTGCGCTGGTCCTGTGTTGGTACATTCTGGTGAGAACCTTCTGGACCAGAGGAAACGGAGGAAAAGCGTAGCAATAGTCCTGATCCCACCGTTTCATGAAGGCATCGCCCTCGGAGTTCATTCCGATGCCTGCCCTGGAACAGTAGCTGTGGCATTTCTTGTTGGACTCCGATGCAAAGAGGTCCCCCAGGCCTCGCAAAGCCACTGAAATACCTCGTCGTCCAGTTCCCATTCGTGGGTCGTCGAGGTGAGGCGGCTGAGATGGTCGGCCAGGACATTCAGCTTGCCCTGAATGTGCACTCCAATCGGGAAAATGTGCCTCTCCAGGCACCATTCCCAGAGCTGCACAGCGAGGTAAAGAAGGGTGGTGGATCGCGTTCCTCCCTGCTTGTTCAGATACGCCACCGCCGTGGTATTGTCCGAGGCTACTTGGACCGCCTTGCCGGTGAGTAGGATCTCGAAGGAACGTAGGGCCTTCCAAATGGCCAGAAGTTCCAAGTAGTTGATATGGTGCACCATCTCCTGAGGTGACCAAGGGTTGTTGACCGTGAGAGTCCCGCAGGCAGCCCCCCAGCCGAGGTTGCTTGCGTCGGTCAATATCTGCAGCGAGGGTTGCGGGGGGTAAAAGCTTTTCCCCGTTGCCACGTTGAGTGGTGTTGTCCACCACAGCAGTTGGTCCCTCAGCTCCGGGGACGGAGTTAACCGTTTGGACTGGCTCTCCCGGAGCGCGTCGAATTCGTGGAGGAGCCACGACTGCAGGGACCGGAACTTCAACTTGGCGTGGGGGATCACCGCCGTCGTTGAGGCCATGAGGCCTAGAAGTCTCTGAGCCTTTTTCGCCCGGATGCACGGTTTGCTGCGAAGGTCGCTGACCCCTTGCGCGATGTCCTGCAAGCGTTTCTGGGGTGCGAAGGCTCTGGTGGCAAGCGAGTCGAGTACCGCTCCAATGTACTCGACGCGTTGAGAGGGAATCAACTTTGATTTGGTGAAGTTGATCCTGAGGCCGAGACTCTCCATGAGGTGGACCGTGAATTGCGTGTCCCGAATGGCCGACGAGCTGGTGGGGGATACAATCAGCCAGTCGTCGATGTACGGGAAGACCCTGATTCCCCGCTGACGAAGGAAGGCAGCCACTGGAGCCATGCACTTGGTGAAGACTCGTGGTGCCGTGGCCAGACCGAACAGTAGACACCGGTACTGGTACACGGAATCGTCGATGCGGAATCGAAGGAACCTTCGGTGCTCCTCAAGGATGGAGACATGGAAGTAAGCGTCCTTGAGGTCTATGACTGTGAACCAGTCCCCTTCGTTGATGAGGGGAAGGACGGTCTGCAGGGTCACCATCCGGAACTTCCTGGTATGGATGCACTTGTTGAGACGACGTAGGTCCAGAATTGGGCGAAGTCCTCCGTCCTTCTTCTGAACCACGAAGTACCTCGAGTAGAAGCCGTTGTCCCAGTCGGGCGGCGTCACCCGCTCGATGGCTCCCTTGGACAGAAGAGTTGATATTTCTTCCTCCAGATAGGGGGAGGAGGTGGTGAAACGATGTCTTCCTACCCGAGGCGCCCGCACGAACTCGATGGCGTAGCCAGAGGACAAGATCCTTAAGACCCACCGGTCGTCCGTGATGCCTGACCATACCTGGAGGAAGTTCCGGAGGGGGAGGTACGGGATGTGGAGCGAGAGAGACTCGGCCGTCGCAGCTTCAAACACGGGACTTGGACTTCGCGTCGGAACTCTTGCCCTGCCCGTAGGGCTGGTAACGGGGCTTGTGCTGGCGCCGTTGCTTGTAGGAGCCAGACCTGGGCTGTTCCGAAGGGCCACCTTGTTGCTGCGGGTTCCCCTGATACCGCCGCGTGAAAGGTTGGAACCTCGGCCTGGCAGGCGGAGCCGGCGTGGTGAGCACCAGGAACTTGGCCGTGGAGTTCGTTTGCCGCATTTCGTTCAGGACCTTGTCCGTGTCCTGTCCGAACAGGCCCTGTCCGTCGAAGGGAAACTCCTCGATGAGCTTCTTCATAGCATCATCGAGGGAGGTGCCCCTAAGCCAGGTGTGACGACGGAGCAGGATAGCGGACGCCATGTCCTTCGCCGCATAGTCGTTGATGTGCCTGGCCGTTCTCATTTGCTGCTCCGATAGGAAGTCTCCTTCAGATGCCAGCGCGTCGATCCGCTTCTGGGCGTCGGCGGGTAATGTCGCCGTCTCGGCTTTCACCCGCTCCCAGAGGTGGGACTGGTAAAGGCCCATGGCAGCCGAGTAGTTGGCGGCGCGGAGGAAAAGGGAACCGGTGGCGTAGAACTTACGGCCCACCGCGTCCAGCTTCTTCCCTTCCGGGGTCGAAGGCACCGGGAAGCCGCTGGTGGCCGTCCTGTGTTGAAAAGCCTTGACCACCAGCGAATTTGGCAAGGGGTGAGCTTGCAGGAACTCGACGTTCTCGTCCAGGACTCTGTACATGCCGTCGAGCCTGGACGAAACGGAGTTCGCTGACACCGGTTTCCTCCATGTCGCCTTCGCCGACGTCATCATGGACGGAAGCATGGTGATATGGACCGGCCGAAATGATCGTCTGTCCAGTTTGGCGGTCATTTGGTCCTTGCCTTCCAGTGGGGGCTGGTCCACCTTCAGGTTCAGGGCGGTCCCCAGGCGGGTCAGCATGGCCGTAAGCGAGCGTTGATCCTCACCACGCAGTGGGTCAACCGCGCCGATGGCCTGGTCCGGTGTCCTTTCGGCGTCGACATCTCCCTCGTCTTCCTCCGAGGACGCGCTGGAGTCATCGGAGGACGAGGGAGGAACTCTTACATCCACGTCGGGACCGCGCCAGTACGGCCTGGGCGGGCCGGCGGGATGGGAGTCCACCGCATCAACGTCTGGACCACACTGAGACGATACGGGTGGGCCAGCGGAGCGGACACTCGACCCTCGGGAGGTCGGAGGGGCCACAGCAGGGCCAACATCCCTGGGGCTTGCGGTGGTCGGTACCGGAGCCGCAGAGGCCGCAGGCATGGAGGTCTTGAACTGGTTGGCAAATGTCTGAGCCATGACCTCAAACATCCCCTTCAGGAACTCCATCTGGGATGGATCCGGCACCGGCGGGAGCGACGAAACGGTGGCCGACGAAACGGTGGCTGGTAGAATCGGCGATGAAACGGTAGCCGGCACGGTGATTACCGCGTCGTTGAGCGTTGGAGTCCTGGGCCTTGGGGAGATGGAAGCCTGCCTCGTAGGCGAATGGGCCCTCCCACGAGGGGGAGACGGGAGAACCTGAAGTGGGCGAGCTGGAGCCCCAGCCCTGCGTCCTTTTTCAGACGATCCCGAGGAGGATCGACCTCCCCAGATGGAGGACCCGGGCGACGGACATCTCGCGACCGAGAACGGAGGCGAAGGTCCCGGCGAGACGGGCGGGCGAGGAGTAGGCGGGAGCGATCGCCTCTTCTCCGAGTGTTTCTTTTTCTTATCCCCGTCCTTGTCCCTCTTCTTCTTCTTCTTGGTAGAGAGCGTGGAAGAAGAAGCTGGAGGAGGCTGGGAGGCACCAGCAGAGGTAGAGGCCGCCACAGCGGGAGCCAAAGCGAGCTCCATCAGGTGGGCCTTGAGCCGGTTGCTCCGATTCTGCACTGCAAGACGGGTGAACTTCCTGCAGTGAGGGCAGGACTGGCCCTGGTGAGACTCACCCAGGCAGAAAAGACAAAGGCTATGGCCGTCGGAAGCGGGAAACTTCTTGTGGCAGGCCGAGCACTGCTTGAAAGCTGCAGCCATCAACGAAAAAATTCTTCCAGTGGAAGGATCCAGAAGACGGGCACCCCGAAGGGCGGGCCAGCCGCCACCCCCTTGAGGGGGGAAACGGTGACCGGAGCGAACAGGCAACTGAGTCCACCAGAAGGAAGAAACAGCGCTGGGGTGGCGATCTTGCCCGAGGGACAAGATCGCCGGAAAAAATTGTTTAAAGTCGGTAAGGCTTTCCCTGAGAAGGGCGAGCGAGAAAAATTGAGAAGCTCTCAACGATCGTCCTGCTGCTACGGCGGAAAGAAGAGAACTGAGGTAAAATGGCACGCGGGCGCCTCAGGGTGGGCGGTGCGGTGGGCGGTCTTACCGCCAAAACTTTTTGACCAATAGTTTTTCAAGCCTCCGATCGGCCGTTCTGCGCAGGCGCATAACCCGAGTGGGGATTCACAAACTATACGAAGGAGAACGATGAGAATCACTGTGACATTTCAAGTGCACTAAAAGCAATTAACACAGTGGCCAGAACCAATCTATAATGTTTACCCTACACACAGACCGTGAGTATGGTCTACAACTCTTCACCATGTAAGTATTATGTAACAGTCTTATGTGTTACTCTGGTAGTTTTATAAAATTTATTTTTCTCAGACCATTCTCTCAGGCTGAGTTACAATATTAACCAAAAACACCTTTATTTTAAAAAAGAGCATGTTAAAGACAAATTAGTTTCCTTACAATTTAAAACTTTCAGTATACAGTAGTTGTAACATAAATCATATCAGATAATACATCACCTTCTTCCTTGAAAATGCTCCTAGGTAATAGCTTACTAAATTTCATTTATCTTAAACTTATATGATACTTATGAGATACTTCTCTTCTTCCCCAAATAGAGCTCTTTACTCTTTAGTACCTATCAGGCAAAAATTCCACCTCAGCAAACTACTGGCAAGCTATTTAAACTCCAACATATAACACACCATTCTGCTTGTTCTGATTTCTCCATCAGAATTGAGCCGTTGTGACCTCATCGCCAATTCATATATTTTAAAAAAAAGAGTTTGTCAAACACTCCCATCCCACTTTCATGGAATTGTGTGGGTGGGTAACCTGAATTTGGAGAAATATCTCTCTGTGAGAAGACAGAAAAGCTATATGACTTAATATGCCATCTAGACATATTGTTGACGCAATGGGCAGAAAGCTGGGTGGGCTGAAGAGGAGGGTGGAGGATAGGGGTGCCTGGCATGCAGTTGTCCATGGGGTCGCGAAGGGTCGGAATCGACTGTGTGGCTGAATAACAACAAGACATGTGATTCAAACAGCTACATGGGAATGTCTTGTCTACTCTTGGCTCCTATTTTGTGTTCCTTCCTCGTTTATTTCTTCTGTACTAAAATTCAGATTAAAAACAAATTGCACAGAACTGGTCTGGGTGGATTACCTCTTAACACTCAATAAGATTCCAAAGTCATGGTATTGTATAGGTGGGAAACCTGAATCTGGCTCTTTGCCGCTAACAAGTGAATATTCCTAAACAAGTAATTCTTCATTTCACCTTAGGAGAGATTCCCGCACAATTGCATCATCATTTAAAGCAACAGTTCTCAACCTCTGGCCTATGGTCCAAACCCGGCCCATGGTTATCATTATTCCAGCCTGTGGCGGTCACACCTCCACCTCCCAGTGCAGATGTCATCGCCACACGCCAAGGGGCCTCTTCTAGTGCTGCAGACATCAAAACATGGAAGCAGCAAAAAAATTTAAAACACTGCAATCCACTTCTGCAAAGGCTTCTGCTGCCCTGGGGATTAGTGAAGCCTGTCCCAGAACAGCAGGGGGGAAGTGCGACCGCCACTGTGTGCTGCCAATGATGACGGACACATAAGTCCAGGGACCAGACATGCCTCTGGTCCCTAGCAGGAAGCATCAGGGACGGGTCCGGCCCCTATTGGGAAAACGTTGAGAAAACCTGATTTAAAGTGAGCTGAGAAGAGTCAAGTGAAGCATCCTACCTGATACCTATCAGGAACATGTCCCAGAACCAGGTTGGTCACTTCATCAATATCAAGACCAGATCCTTCTTTTTCTTCTAGTCCCATAGTGTCACAAAATATGATGGGCAATGGGTTTCCCTTGCTTCCATTTTTAACTTGATAGTTCCTGTACTTTTATTGGAGATAACAAGGAAAACAGTATTTATATATACAGAGTTTAAGAAGATCCTTTCACAATTCTTCACAATTAGTTTGCATTAATGCCCTTGAATAATACTGCATCACCTATATGTCAATATTTTTTCCTCTTTATACAATGTGTGCGTTACCTGGGAGAAAGGTCTAAACTGGAAGCTTGTGTAGAGCTAGGCCTATACTAGACCACAAATCCTTTCAGCTAAGACACCCACATTTCAATGTCTGCGGGTGTCAGTCTGGCAAGGAGGAACTCCCAGAATGGAAAATTATGGGATTGCAGTCTAAAAAAGCCAAATAGCTCTTCCCTACTGAGCAACAGTATTCCGGAGGAGATCTGACAAAAACAGATAAGACAAGTACTGCAGGATGGAATGAGCTCCTGTCTCTGTCCCAGCTCCTGCCAACCTAGCAGTTCAAAAGCAAGAACTTGCAAGTAGATAAATAGGGAACACTTTGGTGAGACAGTAACAGCGTTCCATGCGTTCCGGTGCCTGGTCATGCCTGCCACATGACCACGGAAATGTCTGCAGAAGCAGACAGCGCTGGCTCTTCGGCTTTGAAACAGAGATGAGCACTGAACCCTAGATTCGGATACGACTGGCTTTCGAGCAAGGGAAACCTTTACCTTTACTTTACCTAAGGCTCATAGGTTGTTGAGCTGGACACTGGACTTTTGTTAATGAAGCATTGTGTGGCCTTTCCTTCTGGTATATCACTCAGTTGAATAATGTTTAGCTTGTGGTTCACAGCAATCTCCCTCCTCTTTTCAATGCATATTATCACCAACCCTGTATCTAGCCATCCCCTTCTTCTTAACAATACAGAGAACTTTATTTTCCCCCATGGTGAAACTCATTTTGTCTTCCCAATCCAAATGTCATCCATCTTCTGTAACAGGATGTGTGGTTTTTCCCCAGTATAGGTGTATCTGGACCACCAGTTAACTGAAAGTATGGCCACAGAATTGAATTTTGTACAGCTTTGTCAGAAAATACAAATGAGATGCATCTAAGCCATGAAGAAAAATTGTAATGAAAGCTATGTAGTGGCTGAACGCATCTTAACATTAGACTGCTTTGTGCAGTTACCTGCAATGTTACACTCCTGGAATCAGATCCTGCTATGGCTTGACTTGCCACATAGCCCCTGAACACAGAATTCACTGAGTTGAAAAGGCTGGACTTCCCAGCTCCAACTGGCCCAAGGAACAGAACCCGAACCTGTTGCACCAAGTTCAAGTGAGATTTGTACGTTGCTATCTCATTCATCAGTTCTGTTCTTGTCCTGATGAGACAGTAAAACACATTATTGTCTGGTAGTCACATTAGTTCATTTAGCCTAACACAATCACTTACCATGATGGTAGAAGTAAAGATTAATGCTTGAAAAAGGAAGACTATATAAATAACCAAGACATGAAGGTCAGAAGAAAGATCTTTATAAATAACTATTACAAAGTGGCAGTAATGTGAAACTTTCCTGGCTTCCAGGAATTCATGTAAGTCAGCCTATTTCTTTTACAAAACACAAGAGAATTCCATGATCAAAGGAGGATTTAATTATATTTTGTAATCTTTTCACTTTTGGCTTTAGTCTTTTTATAGGAAATACTGGCTTAGGGCTCGGCTATGTCCAGGGGATGGTTTTGGTGGTTTGCGGTCTCGTCCTGGGGTGTCATTGGGGTGTGTGTATCGTGGGCTGGTAGGGCTTTGTAGTTATTTTGTGGGCTGGTCCAGGCGATGGACACAACCCTGGCAACATGGTCTCTGGTGAGGAGTGTACACGAGGCCAGTGAGATCATAGTCTGTGCTTCCTCTGTCCTCCCCTGCCGCCACTGCTGGGCAGGCCCATAAGCAGCAGACCTCGCAGTTGCGGATGCTACCCCTGCATCTGATGCTACCCTGGCAACACGGTCCCCGCCAAGGAGGTTACGTGATGCCGGGGATTTCTTGGCCTGCTCTTCCCCCTATCCTTCCCTCTGCCCCCCACCACCGCCGCTGTTGGCCAAACCAAAAAGCAGAAGGCCCTGCACTTGCCTCCTGTGCTGCCAGGCGGCGAGTGCGGGGCATGCTGCTGTTGGGCCCAGCCGGCAGCAGCCTGAGGGGAGAATGGTGAGAAGAACAGGCCACAAACTCCTCGGCCTCGCGTAGCCTCATTGGTGGGGCCCGCGGTGGCAGGGTTGCGTCAGTTGCCAGGCAGCCCATGAGGCGAGGGCATGGTCTGCTCCTGAGGGGTTTGGCCAGCAGCTGTGGTGGGGGAGGGCAACAGAATAGGTGGTTGAGGAAGTGTTGGCTGTGAAATCCCCAGCCTTGTGTACACTACTCGCTAGAGAACGCGTTGCCGAGGTCACGTCCATTGCCCGGCCCCAAGCTCATCCGTCGCTCGGTCCCTGGCTGCCCGGCGTCAGAGTGTGCTCGATGCCAGAGATTTTGCAGCCCACTCTTTCCCTCGGCCCGTTCTTCCTTCCTCTCCTTTTCCGTCACCGTCCCCTGCCGCCGCTGCCATCTAGGCCCAAAAGCAGCAGACCTCACACTCGCTCTGTGTTGTGCGCCGCCGGGGTCAACTGCGGCCACGCGGACCCCTCTGTGCAGGCTTCGTGAGGCTAGAGCTGTCCTGTGACCGATGCTACCCTGAAAACCACGGGCCTGACTGAGGATGCTATGCGAAGACAGGTGGCCTGCTCTTTCCCCCTTCTTCCCTCCGCTGCTGTCGACCAGGCCAAAAAACAGGAGGCCCCACACCCGCTTCCTGGGCTGGCTGGCAGCGAGTGCAGGGCCTGTTGCTGTTGGGCCTGGTCAGCAGCAGTGGGGGGGGAGGGCGGAGAGAAGGATGTGTTGAAGAGCAAGCCGCAAAATACCCGTCCTCGCGTAGCCTCTTCGGTGCAATCAACTACTCTTGCCACATTATTTTTATACACACTGTTCGTTTAGTCACAAACATTCCCTTCTCTAACTATATATTTTTCAAATGGAATAAAATGCAGATGTTTATGGAGTGGGGATTGTAATCTAACAAAAAGGGAAATGGTAAATTGTCTCAGAACGTATAGAAAATTGTAAAAACGATTCAGTGGCAAACCAAGATTATTTTATGCAAACAACTACCCTTGCCACATTATTTTTATACACAGACTGCATGTGTCACAAACACACCCAGGCATCCAGTCAATCTTCCTCCAAGGGTTTTCCATCAGATCACTAATACCTAAGGGAAAGGGAAGAAAAACCTTTAAAATAAAAATCAACTGGCTTCAAAGGAAAAATTCTTTTTTAAATGTTAACTCACCTTCGACTCGATATACTTCACATTCCAAAAGATTCTGGTCATTGCCATGTAAATCTCTTGCAGAGAAGGTATAGGTAGCATTGGCATCATTTGTTGCAACTGTTTTATTATTTTGAGACAGGAATATCACGGAACTTTCTCCAAAATAAGGACCATATTGATTATTATCTAACACAGCTTTGTTGGCAATTCTGACTGGGAATTTTAGTGGGCAGAGCTCCTCCTCCACTTCTTTCAGCCTGAAGAGGAAAGCTTTTTCATCTTGCAGATATGACCCAGAAGAAGTATAACTCTTAAGTGTAAAACCTCCAAAAATAAAGCCACTTGTATTGTATGCCACAACCACAGTTGGGCCCTGGTTGTTGCATATGCAATGGAATGTATTAGCGTTGTAGCCATGGACACTTCCCTGATAAAGAAGGCTTAAGTGCTGGCATCCCAACAAACACAACAGGCTCTTCTTCTGCTCTTTGGTCAGGCGGGACTGGATATTGACCATTTTCAATCTAAAAAATTTAAAAGATTAACAAAATGATTTCATATACCCAAGACACTCAACATTGATCATGATAAATTTTGGAGTCACAACAAAATTATAGATACAGATTAATGATTTTAAAAAATATGGGAAATGCCTCTTGCGGCAGTTTATGGATCCCATTTATCTCACAGAAAATGTAGACAAATTTTTTTCCAGTGAGGACTCCAAGCAATGGAGAGCCCTTGAGCAAGGCAGCTTCACTGGGCCCTCCCTGAGGAGTTCAACTTCTTGACGCTATTTTCGCCAGCAACTACCAAGCAACCTCATCTTTGCTGCCACCTTGTACAAAAACACAAAAGAGGAATCAGATAATGACAACTACTGCCCGGCTACAGGGTTTGATGACCCTCTGGAGGGGAGCTATCACCAGTCACCTGCGCTCCTGGGCTGCACGACTGAAAAGTCAGCCCGGGCAGGTGCGAAGCATGCTATGGCCCTCCTTCTGTCGTCAAAAAGGCCAAACAGTAGTAACATGCCATTGGTAAGAATTCTGGACTTGGACCTTGGTGGCAGGGGTCCATTGCTCCCAGTACCCTTCATCTTCGTTTTTTTGGGGTGAGTGCTGGGTGTCATCTGTTGTTGTTTTTTCTGTCAGAGGGGTGATTATTGTCTATTATATATTATCGTTATTGTATTGCATTGCATTGTATTTTATTGTTCTTGTATTATTTGATCTGTGATGTTGTAATGCTTTTGGATACTATGTACTTTTTGCTATTATACTTTGTGTCTGTATTGTATTTATTAATTGTAATAATATGTATCTTGAACTGTTGTAGCCACTCTGAGTCAGCCTAGGCTTGTGTAGAGCGGGGTAAAAATCCAATAAATAATAATAATAATAATAATAATAATAATAATAATAATAATAATAATAATAATAATAATAATAATAATAAGAAGAAGAAGAAGAAGAAGAAGAAGAAGAAGAAGAAGAAGAACAACAACAACAACAACAACAACAACAAAGCAAGAAACCCACAGAAACCATTCGAGGCAAAAAACTGTAATCCACTGATTGTAAATTCCCAGTATGTTTAATGTCTTATAGTCTTTTTTAATATCCATGTACACACAATAAAATGTCTCTCTTCAATGCTTGACAGCACTATTAAATGGTCATACCGCGCTTTTGGAATATATAGAGTTTGAGTTTATACAAGCTTGCAAGAGACTTTGTTTGATACTTCTATATCGAAACTTCCAGTTGGATATCTTCTGAGCTTTTGGAATCTATTTGTTTGAGACTCTATTAGTTTTGACCTTACAGTATTTTGAATTAATAATAAATGTCACTATGACCATTTAATAGTGCTTTCAAGCATTGAAAACGTTTTCCTGCCAGGGGCCAGCCCCGCCCCGACACTCAGCTGTGCAGACCGGAGGCGTGCTTGCTCCTAGTGCTTCCATTTTTAGTGGCGGCAGCAACAGTGACAGGTGCAATTGTACTTTTTTTTTTTGCTGCTGCTGCTGCTGCTTGGGCAGCCTCCACTGCTTCCCATGGTAGCAGGAGGGTGTTCAAAGCATTTTTTGCTCAATTTTTGGAATGTTTTGTTGCATTTCTGCAGCAAAAATGTACCATTTTTGCATTTCCGGGTTCCGTGGTTGGAACCCAGGTACCGCCGAAAGCTCCCACCACAACAAAAATAGCCAAAAACGCCACGATCGCTGCTGTGCAAACCAGTGTTTTGGCACTTCTGGTGTCGGGGGAGCTTCCAGCAGTGCCTGGGTTCCCGCCACGGGCTGGATTAATTAGTGCCAGGGGCCAGATTAGGTTTGCAGGCCACAGGTTGGGAGCCCTTGTTCTAAAGGGTGCTGTTGTTGTTGTTCAGTCGCACAGTCGATTCCGACCCTTTGCGACCCTATAGACCATTTTTCTCCAGGCGCCTCTGTCCTCCACCATCCCCCTCAGCACCCCCAGCTCTGTACCCATTGTGTCCACAATCCCATCTAGCCATCTCATCTTTGGCCTCCCCCTTCTTCTTTTGCCCTCCACCTTTCCCAACATCAAGGCCTTCTCAAGCGAATCCTCCCTTCTCATTTGATGTCCAAAGTACTTCAGCTTCGTCTTTACTATTAGACCTTCCAATGAGCAGTCAGGGTTGATTTCTTCTAAGATTGACCTATTTGTTCTCCTCGCTGTCCAGGGTACCCTCAAAACTCTCCTCCAACACCACATTTCAAAGGCATCTATTCTTCTGCGCTCAGCCTTCCTAATGGTCCAGCTCTCACACCCATACATTACCACTGGGAATACCATTGCTTTGACTATTCTAATTTTTGTTTGCAATGTGATATCTCTGCTTTTCACTATGTTCCCCAGGTTTCTCATGGCTTGTCTCCCAAGAATCAGTCGCCTTTTTATTTCATGGCTGCAATCCCCATCTGCAGTGATCTTTGATCCAAGGAATGTAAAATCTGTCACTGCTTCTACTTCTTCCCCATCTATTTTCCAGGAACTGATGGGGCCTGTTGCCATTATCTTGGTTTTCTTGATATTGAGTCTCAGGCCAGCTTTTTCACTCTCCTCCTTCAATCCAATCAAGAGGCTCCTTAGATCTTCCTCACTTTCTGCCATTAGGGTGGTATCGTGCTAGGTGGTTCTAAAATCCAGATCTTGGCTTGGGCTATCTACCAGATAAATATGTGAGTGCCACACTGCAGGACAGGTGTGCAAGTCTTAGGCACATGCTCTTGGTGAGCTTTTTTCCCAGTCTCCTGGAATACCAAAGATTGTTAGTGTGAAAGAGTAGTAGGTTACAGAACTTTTCCTCCAAACCACGAGCAAATTGACCGATTTACTCACTCAAGCAGATTTACTCACTCAAGCAGAGAAGCAACAAGCCGGGTAGGTCTTCTACATACTAGAGCAGGAGTTTTCAACCTTTTTAAAGCCAGGGGCCAGGTCACGCTCCCTCAGACAGCTTCAGGGGCCAGATGGCCATTTTGCCCTTCCTCCACCACAAGGAACTTCATGGTGTGTGTGGGGGGGGGGCACATGAAATGGTGCTGTGAGCCACATCCGGCCCACAGGCCACAGGTTGAAAATCCCTGTACTAGAGACTTGACTTTATTTTTCTCCTTCTGACTACTTACAATAATTGTAAATAAAAATTCCTTTTCTATTTTAAATGTTTCTGGACTGATTTTTCCCCTACAAATAACTTGTTTCTGTGCAAAAAGCAGGTGAGACTGAATTGATCTCTCCACTTTCCTTTGTGTTGTTTTTCTACCGCATACTCTATTAACTAGAGGACTAACCAATTCCCTCTAATATTTAATTCCCAATATTGTTAAGTAGCAAAGATATTTGCTTAAGCCACCCAACAATATGGGGGAATTGAAATTGAAATGAGAAATTGAAAAGAGCAAGCAACCTGCTGTTGGCTCAGTCATACCCTTCATCCGAAGCAAGTGCTCATAGGACTACAGGGCATCACAATCCATCCAAAATACATTAAAAATGAGACTACGCTTATTCTGAATGCTGGGTTTAGCAGACTGCTGTCGCCGATCAGGACACAAAAGGCAACACACACCTTGATTCTACTCAAGGGGGATTGCATGAAACATTCCCCTCTTTGCAGTTTGAACTGTGGGCTTCCAAGGAAGTGTAAATCAGATTGCACTTTCCGCTTGTGTTTCTGTTTCACTAGTTATAAATATGTTGGCCTTTTTATCATGGCTGAGCAGCTGGGAAACAAACGAAGGTCCCCTCAATAAGGAGCCAGATGGAGATCTCTTTGCTCAAAAGCCAGTCTTGCTCATCTCCGGTTACAGCCAAAGAACAAGCACTGTAGACTTTTCCATAGTCATAGTCATGTGGCAGGCATGATTAGAAACTGGAGCGCACAGAACACTATTACTTTCCCCATCAATGCGTGTAACAATACGGTGCCTTACTCTTGAGTAGGCCCTATTGTTCTTCTGAGTTGCAGCCCCCTGGCTGGACAACCCAGGCATCAGATATGTATAGATAAGGTAGCATCGAGCCAAGTAATCACTCCAAGTCTCTTCTGGTATTTTAGAAATATATTGAAAGCATAGTAAAATTCAGGATACAGTCCATCGAAAGATAATGAAGCATTTGAAAGCAGAAATTAAGGAATAGGCCATTGCCCCCCCCCCTTTTTTTCTTTTTTTTTCTTCTCCTCCCAATTGTCTATATTTTGGCAGCTTAAAAACCACAGCATCCAAGAGAATGTCTGAATGTGTGTCTATGTGTCTCTGGGATATACAGGTGTTGTTGTTGTTCAGTCGCACAGTCGATTCCGACCCTTTGCGACCCTATGAACCATTGTCCTCCAGGCGCCTCTGTCCTCCCCCATCCTCCTCAGCCCTCCCAGTTCTGTGCCCATTGTGTCTACAATACCATCTAGCCATCTCGTCTTTGGCCTCCCCATTCTTCTTTTGCCCTCCACCTTTCCCAGCATCAAAGCCTTCTCAAGTGAATCCTCCCTTCTCATTTGATTTATTTTTATTTATTTTATTTATAGTCATATTTGTATATGCCGCCCACTCAGGCAGAACCCGACTCAGGGCGGCATTACAACAATTCTAAAAATACATAAAAACCGTTATAAAAACCCACATCCCACCCCCTTTAAAAAACCCATATCCCACCCACCCATCCCACCTACTATACAAAAGGAAAGAAGAGAGAGTTCTTATAAAAGCCAGCAGGCGGGCACCATAGTCCCATTCGGGCCCCACACCTGCCCTGCCAGCCAGGTCTTCACTCCTTTCCTGAAGGGCAGCAGTTCACTTTGGAGTCTTAGATCTATTGCCAGGAGGTTCCAGAGAGTTGGTGCGGACACGGAGAAGGCCCTCCTTCGGGTGCTAGACAGATGTGCACCCCTAGTTGATGGCACTATTAGAGAGCCCCTCCGGTCCGCTCTGGTTGGACGGGCAGACACTCTTGGGACGATGCGGTCTCTAAGGTATCCTGGCCCCCTGCCATATAGGGCTTTAAAGGTCAAAACCAGCACCTTAAATTGCACCCGGAGACAAACTGGTAACCAGTGCAGCTCCCGAAGTAGCGGTGAGGCATGGGCATATCGCCCACACCCCATCACCACCCGGGCCGCCGCATTCTGGACCAGCTGCAGCCTCCGAATGGTCGTCAAGGGCAGCCCCATGTAGAGCGCATTACAATAATCTAGTCGGGAAGTAACCAGAGCATGGGTGACCATAAGCAAGGAGCCCCGGTCCAGGAGCGTGCGCAATTGGCGAATCACCCGAAGTTGGGCAAAAGCCCTCCTGGCCACAGCCGCTACTTGTTCTTCTAGCAGCAGCCGTGAGTCCAGAAGGACCCCCAAGTTGCGCACTGGGTCTGTCTGGGGCAAAACAGCCCCATCCAGTACCAAAGGTGGTAACTCCCTGGATAACACGGGGCCCCCTATCCACAGCCACTCTGTCTTGCTGGGATTCAGCCGAAGCCCATTGACCCCCATCCAGACCCCAATGGCCTCCAGGCATCCGGATAGGATTTCAACAGCATCACTGGGGTCCCCACGGGCCGAGATGTACAGCTGAGTATCATCCGCGTACTGATGGTACCGCACCCCGTGGGAACGAATGATCTCACCCAGTGGCTTCATGTAGATGTTAAATAAGAGAGGAGAGAGCACAGAGCCCTGAGGCACCCCATACTTGAGGGGCCTAGGGCTGGACCTCTCACTCTCTAACCACACCGACTGGGTACGGCCCTCCAGAAAAGGGGAAAACCAGGACAACACAGTGCCCTGGATCCCCAGTCCTTCGAGCCGTTCCAGAAGGATACCGTGGTCGACGGTATCGAAGGCCGCTGAGAGGTCAAGAAGAGCAAGGACGGATGGACAACCCCCATCCCGCTCCCGCCAGAGATCATCCATCAGTGCGACCAATGCCGTCTCCGTACCATACCCGGGCCTGAACCCTGATTGAAAGGGGTCTAGATAATCCGCTTCCTCCAGGACACTCTGCAGCTGGTGCGCCACCGCCTTTTCCAAAACCTTACCCAGAAAGGGCAGGTTGGAAACCGGCCTGTAGTTGTTAAGGACAGCTGGGTCGAGGGACATTTTCTTCAGGAGGGGGCGCACCAAAGCATGTTTTAGCTGTGCAGGAAATACCCCCTCCCGTAATGAAGCATTTATTATCCCTCCAACCCAGCCACCTGTTACCTCCTTGGGGGCTTTCACCAACCAAGTGGGACAGGGGTCCAAAGGACATGTAGTGGCACGAACAGCTGCAAGGAGCCTGTCCACTTCATCAGGGACAACAGGATCAAACTGATCCCAGATCGTACAGCAAGACTGTGCACCGGCACCCCCCCGACCCTCCCCATCCACGCCAGGGTTCAATCCTGAACGAATCCGATCGATTTTCTCCACCAGATGGTCAGCAAAGACCTCAGCCGAACCCTGCCAACCGGGCACCGATCTCCCCCTACCGAGGAGGGACCTGGTTACCCGGAACAGGGCGGCTGGGCGATTATCAGCGGAGGCAATAAGGGCGGTGAAGTATTGCTGCCTCACCACCCCCATCGCCACTAGGTAGGCCCTAATAGCAGCTCTAGCTAGTGTCCAATCGGAGTCATCCTGGGTCTTCACCCAGCGGCGCTCTAGGCGTCTCTTTGCCCGTTTGAGTTCGCGCAGTTCATCTGTGAACCACGGAGATGACCTAATCCCCCGGGCGCGGAGAGACCGCAGTGGCGCGATTTCATCCAAGGCTACTGTTGTCAACCTATTCCACAGGTCGACGAGTGCCTCGGGTGAATCGTGTAGCCGATCCAGAGGAACATCCCCCAGTTCCCTCTGGAATCCGTCTGGATCCATTAGTCGCCGAGGGCGGACCATTTTAATAGGCCCTGCCTCCCTACGATGAAGTGTCGCCCCCAGAAAGTCAAGAGTCACCAGATAGTGATCTGACCATGGCACCTCTTGACAGGTGAGATGACTAAATCCTGTAGTCTTAGATCACTCTGCCACTGCTCCGACAAGAAAACTAAGTCTGGCATGTGACCACTGCCCCTGGTCGGACCCCGAACTACCTGAGTCAGGCCCATGTCTGCCATGGAAGCCATGAACTCCCTTGCCACCTCAGAAGCCATCCCCAGCGATGGCAAATTGAAGTCCTCCAGAACCATAAGCCTCGGGAACTCCAACGCCAGCATCGAGGCGGCCTCGAGGAGCTCAGGCAGGGCATCCCTTACCCTGCAAGGGGGCAGGTACAGGAGTAAGATCCCCAGCTGACCCTTGGGGCCCAGCCGTAGAAGCAGGGCCTCACAACCAGCCACTTGTGGAGCAGTGGCCCTAGCAACTCCCAAAGACTCCCTGGCAACAATGGCGACACCACCGCCCCTCCCCTCACCTCTAGGCTGGTGCCAAATACCGAACCCAGCTGGACACATGTCCGAAAGAGGTACTCCATCTTCAGGAGTCAGCCAGGTTTCGGTGATGCATGCCAGGTCGGCCAGCTCTTCCTGGATGGCATCTTGAATCAGGGGGGCCTTATTACAAACCGATCTGGCATTCACCAGCAGCAGCCTAAGGGCGGGGTCACTCCGGATCTGCCGCTCAGGGCCCAGAGATGTACCTGCAGGGCTGGAATGAGGGACCGCACTTAAACATCGAACCCGCATTCCCCGAGTGCGGCCCGCCCCACGGTACCCGCCATACCGCCCCATGCCCGTCACAACACCTATATGGTTCTCCGGAACCTCCCTAGATAGAATGCTGCCCCTCCTTCCTGGCTGGCAGGACCAACATTCTCTCTTACCTCCCCATCCGCCATCCCCCCCCCAATTCCAGCAACAAGCATGGGCTCCCAAAACGCACAGGGAGCGCTAGCGAGTCCTGTCGTCGACATCTCCTTTTTCTTCCCCCCAGGTAGTGAGGACGAAGGCAGGGAACTGGGGGGGACGTCCGTGTGCTGAGGCAGCCTCCACGGCGGCGACTTCGGCTCCCCAATGCCACGGGGAGCCCTCCTACACTCCCGTCCCGATGGCAGGGGGCGGGGAGGGGCGGCTTCGCGCGACGGCGGCGGTGGCAGCGTCGTCGTCGTCGTCTTCGGGTCCCTTTACCCGGGAGCCCTTTAAACCTCCCCGCCTGGTGGCAGGGGGCGGGGAGGGACAACTTCGCACAATGGCTGCGGCGTCTTCGGCTCCCTCGGCCCGGGAGTCCTTTCAACCTCCCCACCCAATGGTAGGGGGCGGGGAGGGACGGCTTCGCGCAATGGCTACGGCGTCTCTGGCTCCCTTGGCCCGGGGGCCCCTCCAACCTCCCCACCTGGTGGCAGGGGGCGGGGAGGGACAGCCCTGCGTGGCGGCTGCGGCGGCGGCGTCTTCGGTTCCAGCGTTGTCTGCTTCTGCCTCCCATTCCCGGGCCGAATGGCGAGGGCCCCGGGAAGAGGCAACGCGGTGGTTTCCGGGCCTCCGGCGGCGTCTCCTTTTTGAGCCCTCCCAACAGGCAGGGCCCAGAGGGCGGGGGGACGCACCTGCCTCCCATTCCCAGGCCGAATAGCATGGGCCCCGGGAAGAGGCAACGCGGCGGCTTCGGCGGGGGTCCAGCGGCGCCTCCTCTTTGAGCTCTCCCGGCAGGCAGGGCTCGGAGGGCGGGGAGACGCACCTGCCTCCCATTCCCGGTCCGAATGGTGTGGGCCCCGGGAAGAGGCAACGCGGCAGCTTCGGCGGGGCTCCAGCGGCGCCTCCTCTTTGAGCTCTCCCGGCAGGCAGGGCTCGGAGGGTGGGGAGACGCACCTGCCTCCCATTCCCGGGCTGAATGGCGTGGGCCCCAGGAAGAGGCAACGCGGCAGCTTCGGCGGGGCTCCAGCGGCGCCTCCTCTTTGAGCTCTCCCGGCAGGCAGGGCTCGGAAGGTGGGGAGACGCACCTGCCTCCCATTCCCGGGCCGAATGGCGTGGGCCCCGGGAAGAGGCAACGTGGCGGCTTCAGAGCCTTCCGGGCCGTGGAAGGCTCCCTTTTATCTCCCCGGCAGTGGAGGGGGCGGGGAGAGCGCGGCAACACCGGCGGCGGCGTCTTCATTTGATGTCCAAATTACTTCAGCTTCATCTTTACTATTTGACCTAATGAGCAGTCAGGGTTGATTTTTTCTAAGATTGACCTATTTGTTCTCCTCGCTATCCAGGGGACTCTCAAAACTCTCCTCCAACACCACATCTCAAAGGGGTCTATTCTTCTGCGTTCAGCTTTCCTAATGGTCCAGCTCTCACAGCCATACATTACCACAGGGAATACCATTGCTTTGACTATGCAAATTTTTGTTTGCAATGTGATGTCTCTGCTTTTCACTATGTTCCCCAAGTTTCTCATACCTTGTCTCCCAAGAATCAGTCACCTTTTTTATTTCATAGCCTCAATCCCCATCTGCAGTGATCTTTGATCCTAAGAATGTAAAATCTGTCACTGCTTCTACTTTTCCCCCATCTATTTCCCAGGAACTGATTGGGCCTGTTGCCATTATTTTGGTTTTCTTAATATTGAGTCTCAAGCCAGCTTTTGCACTCTCCTCCTTCAACCCAATCAAGAGATTCTTTAGGTCTTCCTCACTTTCTGCCATTAGGGTGGTATCATCTGCATATCTCAAATTGTTCATGTTTCTACCAGCAATTTTGATCCCATATTGTGATTCCTCCATCCCTGCATTGCGCATTATGTGCTCTGTGTATAAATTGAATAAGCAGGGTGATAAAATGCAGCTTTGTCTTACTCCTTTTCCTATTCCAAACCACTCTGTCATTCCGTGTTATGTCCTATCTGTTGTTTTTTGATTCATGTACAGATTTCTCAGGAGGCATATGAGGTGCTCTGGTATTCCCATCTCTTTAATTACTTGCCACATCTTGTTGTGGTCCACAGTCAAATGCCTTGGTGTGTAGTCAATAAAACAAAAGAAAACTTGTTTCTAGTAACCCTTTGTTTTCTCCATGATCCAACGTATGTTGGCAATGTGGTCTCTAGTCCCCCTGCCTCTTCTGAAACCAGCCTGCACCTCTGGTAATTCACTTTCCACATGCTCCTGAAGTCTATCCTGTATTATCTTGAACATCACCTTGCTGGTGTGTGGGATGAGTGCAATTGTTCGATAATTTGAACATTCTTTGGCATTGCCCTTTTTTGGGATTGGAACGTATACTGATCTTTTCCAATCCTGTGGCCACTACTCTGATTTCCAAATCTGCTGGCATATTGAATGCAGTAATTTGACTCCATCATGTTTTAGAGCTTTGAAAAATTCAACTGGGATACCATCATCTCCACTAGCTTTGTTATTTGCAGTGCTCTTTAGGGCCTTTCTGATTTCACTCTCCAGGATGTCTGGCTCAAGTTCAATTTCTTCATCATTGTTATTATCAGGAGTGTTGAGGTCCTTTTTGTAGAGTTCCTCTGTGTACTCTTGCCATCTTTTCTTAATCTCTTCTGCATCAGCTAACTCCTTTCCGTCTTAGTCCCTTATCATGGTCATTTTTGCTTTAAATGTTCCCTTGATTTCCCCGATTTTTTTAAAAAGATCTCCAGTCATGCCTCTTTTGTTGTTTTCCTCCATTTCTTTATCTCTCTTTGCTTTTCTTTGAAATTCTGTGTTCAAGTGATTGTATTTTTTCCTTTCTGCTTTGACTTTTACATTCCTTCTTTCCTTTGCTATTTTAAGAGCCTCATCAGACAACCACTTTGCTTTCTTACGCTTCTTTTCTTTTGGTATGGTTTTCTTTGCTGCTTCCTGCATGATGCCCCACATCTCTGTCCATAATTCTTCTGGCACTCTGTCTATCGAGTCTAAGCCATTAAATCTGTTCCACCGTGTATTCTTTAGGGATGTTGTCAAGGTGATATCTCTGTGGTCTACTTGGTTTCCCTATTTTCTTTAGTCTAAGCCTGAATTTTGCGATCAGTAGGTTGTGATCTGAGCCACAGTCTGCTCCAGGTCTTGTTTTTGTTGACTGTATGAAGATTCTCCATCTTTGGCTGCAGAGTATGTAGTCAATCTGGTTTCAGTGTTGGCCATCTGGTGATGTCTATGTGTAAAGTCGGCTCTTGTGTTGCTGGAAGAGAGTGTTTGCTATGACCAGTGCGTTCTCTTGGCAGAACTCTATCAATCTTTGCCCTTCTTCGTTCTGTGTACCAAGACCAAAGTTGCCTGTTATTCCATCCACTTTTTGATTTGCTACTTTGGCATTCCAATCTCCCAAGATAATTTGGACATCATTTCTTGGTGTCTGTTCCATGAGGTGTTGTAGGTCCTCATAGAACTGGTCCACTGTGGCTTCATCTGCACCAGTAGTGGTTGGTGCGTAAATTTGGATCACAGTGACATTGAAAGGTTTGCCTTGAATTCTGACTTGACATCATTCTGTCATTTTTGAGATTGCATCCCATTACTGCTTTTCTCACTCTTTTTTGTTGATAATTATGGCTACTCCATTTCTTCTAAGGTTTTCTTGTCCACAGTAGTAGATATGATGGTTTCCAGAGCTGAATTCGCCCATCCGTCCATTTTAGCTCACTGATTCCCAAGATGTCAATGCTTATTCTTTCCATCTCATTTTTAACCACTTCCAGTTTTCCTTGATTCATAGACCTGCATTCCATGTCCCTATGCAGTATTGTTCCTTGCAACACTGTATTTCTCCTCCCCCTTTCCTGTCCCTCCCCTTCCTCACTCTGTTGTGCTTAACATCCTGTATCATCTAGACTGCTCCTTTGGTTTGCCTTTTGTTTTGGTCAATAGGGTTCTTGGCAAGCTTTGTGGCATGGTTTGCTGGTTTCTACGCCATTTTCATCCCATCATACACGTTACCAGTTTAAAAAACAACAACAAAGTTTAAAACAGTTTAAACTATTATCATGCATATTATCACAATTTAAAACACAGTCTCTGTGTCAGTTGCTATATTAGGTCAGTGTAAAGTCTCTATGTCAGTTGCTATATTAGGTCAGCTACATTATTGCATATCAGTTACTTATCCTTTGCACGGATGGGACAATCGCCCTTTGGCTTGCCTCCTGTTTTCTTCTCTTCTGCCACGTGGTCTTCTCCTCCGGCTCTCGACTAGCGCCCTGAGGCGGTGGATGGTGGCTTTCCCGCTGCCCACCTGGTCCTCCTCACCCCCAGCTGGGGGTGGTCTCACTGCGACTTCTGGCCCTGGGCAACCCCGCGGCGGTGGTGGATAGAAGCTTTTCCCGCCGCCCGCCTGGTCTTCCTCACCCCCGGCTGAGGGTGGTCTTGCTGAGGCTTCTGGCCCGGGGGCAGCCCCACGGCGGCAACGGCAGTGGATGGTGGCTTTTCCAGTTCCCCCCTGGTCCTCCTCACCCCCAGCTGGGGGTGGTCTCACTGCGGCCTCTGGCCCCGTGCAACCCCGCGGCGGCGGCGGCAGATGGAGGCTTTTCCTGCCGCCCGCCTGGTCTTCCTCACCCCCAGCTGGGGGTGGTCTCGCTGCAGATTCTGGCCCTGGGCAGCCATGTGGCGGTGGTGATGGTGGCTAGAGGGTTCACCTTTGACCCTCCCCCTTAGGGATTCCAACCAATGATCTTACAATAAGACATGTCAATCACACAATAAATTTCATTTCTTCTACGCCATGGGGCTCATATTGTTTACACATCATTTTCTCTCCCCTGATGATCTGAAATCACCATATTGAATAGGAATAAAGCACAGGGTATACCTCATTCTGTCACAATGCGATACCTATTTATCTACACTACTTACGATTTCTTGTTTTTGAACTGCTAATTTAACAGGAGGTGGGACAGAGACCGTACTCGGGATCGAACTGCTGGTCTGTCGACCATCCAGTCCCCAAGCTCAGCATCTTAAACATTAAGCCACATCGGCCCGGAGAAGCAAAAAAACTCCCGCTAAAACGGTGGTTCCAACCTTTTGAGTTACAGAGCTTTCCGTCCAAACCACGAGCATGCCCCCTAAACATCTCTAAAATCCTGTTGCACCCACCCCGTTGCATATAATTCTTATTATTCAAATAGTGAACTCCTATTCACAGGAGTGTATTGGCTCAAGTGGCTAAGATGCTGACTGGAACGCGGCAGGTCAGCAGTTAGATACCCGAGTGCTGCAGGACAGAATGAGCTCCCGTCTTTGTCCATGTGTCGTATGGCTGAAGTCAAATTACCATACTTATACTGTACAGGCCGGGGTGGACGGAGGAGTGGGCAGAGTCGCTAAATAACCTTTTTAAAAATATTTTTCAGTATTTTTCTAAATTACCGTACTCTCCATATGGTAATCGTATACCGTACAGAGGCCCAAATTACCATATGGTATGGTAATTACCGTACTGGTTGGCAGAGCCGCCATCGCGAGGGGCAGAAGGGGGACTGGCATCCCGGGCCCGAGAGCTGACAGGGGCCCGGCGCTCAGCTGTTTGAATTTTTAAAACCTGTTTGAATTTTTTTTACTTACCCGGCCGGGCCCCGGCACAGCTCTCAGCCTGTGAATTTCTTCCTTTTTTCTTTTCAGGCCCACCCATGCCCCGCCCACCCAGCACCCACCATGCTCTCTGGGCGGGCAGGCTCCTCCCCGCAGCCCCAGATGAGACTGAATATCTGGCCTTGGCTCTCTTGCCTGGAGCAGTGGCTGCCACCTCTTCCTCTGCTTCCTCCTCCTCGCCCTGTCCCTCCCGGCCTGGAGGCCGTTGGGGTCTGGATGGGGGCCAATGGGCTTCGGCTGAATCCCAGCAAGACAGAGTGGCTATGGATAAGGGGGCCCGTGTTATCCAGGGAGCTACGATCTTTGGTACTGGATGGGGCTGTTTTGCCCCAGACAGACCCGGTGCGCAATCTGGGGGTCCTTCTGGACTTGCGGCTGCTGCTAGAAGAACAGGTAGCGGCTGTGGCCAGGAGGGCTTTTGCCCAACTTCGGGTGATTCACCAGTTGCGCACGCTCCTGGATCGGGACTCCTTGCTTATGGTGACTCACGCTCTGGTCACTTCCCGACTAGATTACTGTAATGTGCTCTACATGGGGCTGCCCTTGACGACCATTCGGAGGCTGCAGCTGGTCCAGAATGCGGCAGCCCGGGTGGTGATGGAGTGCGGACGATATGCCCGCGCCTCACCTCTACTTCGAGAGCTGCACTGGCTACCAGTTTGTCTCCGGGTGCAATTCAAGGTGCTGGTTTTGACCTTTAAAGCCCTATATGGCAGTGGGCCAGGATACCTTAGAGACCGCATCGTCCCAAGAGTGTCTGCCCATCCAACCAGAGCGGACGGGAGGGGCTCTCTGATGGTGCCATCAACTAGGGGATGCACATCTATCCGGCACCCATAGGAGAGCCTTCTCCGTGTCCGCACCAACCCTCTGGAACCTCCTGCCAACAGAACTAAGACTTGAAAGAGAATTGCTACCCTTCAGGAAAGGATTGAAGACCTGGCTGGCGGGGCAGGTGTGGGGCCCTAATGGGAACACGGACCCTGCCTGCTGGCTTATATAAACAACTAAGAACTCTCTCTTCTTTTTAAAGTGGGTGGGATGGGTGGGTCTTTTAAAGTGGGTGGGATATGGGTTTTTTTAAGTGTTTTTATCTGTTTTAGAACTTGTTGTAATGCCACCCTAAGTCGTGTTCTACCTGAGTAGGCGGCATATATAAATATGACTAATAAATAAATAAATATCGAGGTAAAAAGAAGGACCCCCACCCACCCAAAAAAATCCACCCAAATCCACTTTTGCCTCTTGAAAATCCATCTGAGTTTCTTGTTGTGGTGTGCTATCAAGTTGTTGTGGGGTGGTTGTTGTTTTTTTTTTAAGTGGCTGCCTTCTTAGTCTGTGTTTCAAGCATTCAGAAAGTAAACAAAACAAAATAAAAAAGACCAAAAAAAACCAGTTGTGGTACATTAAAGCAGGGGTGCCCGAAGTTTTTGGGCCATGGGCTGGCCACATGGTTCAGGGATGGTGTGTGTGTGGGGGGGGGATGGGTACTGAACCCTAGTCGGATACGACTGGCTTTCGAGCAAGGGAAACCTTTACCTTTATGTGGCAGGCATGACACATGGCCAAATTTTGCCACGGCCACTTATTTGGCCATGCCCACACATTGTGTGTGTGTGTGGGGGGGGGGGGGGGGAATAGGATTGCTCAGTCTGGGGCCCAGAAATTTCTGATGGCGGCCCTGCTGGTTGGCAATGCTCTTGCCAACCTGGCAGTTCAAAAGCAAGAAATTGCAAGTAGAGAAATAGGGAACACTTCTGTGGGAAGGTAAACAGCGTTCCGTGTGCTCCGGTGCCTATTCATGCCTGCCACATGACCACAGAAACATCTGCAAATAATGCAGACAGCGCTGGCTCTTCGGCTATGAAACGGAGAGGAGGACTGAACCCTAGAGTTGGATACGACTGACTTTCGAGCAAGGGTGACATTTTATTCACAAGCCTAAAAGGCCATTAACTTGGTTTAAACCTGTGGTTCCCATTCTGGAACTGCCTCTTAAAAATCAGATCCCACCCCACCACCACCACCACACACACACACCCCGGTAGGGCGTGTGCCTCGCGTTGGGAACCACACCACGGCGCTAAATTCTAAAGCCTGGGAAAGGAGCTCCGCCGAGTCGCCGACCGACTACAAAGACCAGAATCCCCCCAACACGGGCTGAGCGGGTGGATCCCGGGAGTGGTAAGGACCAAAAAAGCAACTTTTCCAACAAGTCCTGCCTTGGACATGAAAAGAGAAAGTTAGAAACGGATCATCAGCCGCTGCGGATTCCTTTGGAGACTCACCCTCGCCCAGGCTTGTTTCTCAGTCACCCACCGGCGAAAGGTCCCGTTCGAGTCGACGACGACGCTCCCTCCGATTGTGATTGTCTGAACAAGGCGAAGTGAAAGTGCAAGCAGGGGTTTTGCGCCTCCTCCTCCTTCCTTCTCTTCCTCCGTTTCCGGAAGAGAGCAATAGGAGTTGGTGTGGTTGTTGTGTACGCATATGCCTAACAGCCCCCAGCCCACCCCTTGACTGCAATGTGAGGTCCCAACTTCCCTGCTCCTCCCTCAGCATTATTGTCATTTCATTCACAGACAATTCTGCCTCTTTACGATGTAAGGCCGTGATGGCGAACCTAGGCACTGCATATGTTCTTGGACTTCAATTCCCAGAAGCCCAAGCACCCTGTGAATCCACACAAATGGATTCACTCATCCGGCCTATCGCTCCCGTCTGGGTGCATTTTACTTCCGCTTCCTGGAGCGACGAGCGCAGCGTGGGCCAGATGAATCGCAGTAAACCCATAAGTGTGGATTCACAGGGTGCTTGGGCTTCTGGGAATTGAAGTCCAAGAACACCTGGAGTGCCAAGGTTCACCATCGCTGATGTAAGACAGCTTCAGTTCTGTCATTTTGGCCTCCAGAGACAATTTTAAGCTTTTGCTTTAGGGCCCGCTGGTTTGCCTTTCCGGCTCTCCATGGCATCCACGGAGCTCCCCTCCGACAACATATTTCAAGCAAATCAGTTTCTTTCCTGACAGCATTTTCTTTTTTACTGTTCATCCATAGTGACTGTAAATACCGCAGTATGAATGATCTTGGTCTCAGGTGACACATCTTTACACCTTGCCAATCATTTCTAATTCCAAGTTTGCTACCGTGCCCAGTCTCAGTCTTTTGATTTCTTTGCTGCAGTCCCCGTATTGGATTGGTGATTGAACCAAGGTATGCAAAACATTTCGCAATTAAAACTCAATTATTAAAGTCTCTCCTGAAAGAAGCCAGGCTGGGTCCGTTGCTTTTGACAACCACCCCAAACTGGACTTTTCCGAACTGATTGTTCTCGAAGTCGTTGGTGTTTAAAACTGGCTCCTGATTGACAGCCACTGATTTACTGAAGGTTACAGGTAGGAAATGTGGCGCTTCTAATGTTGCTGAACTACAACTTCCATCACTCCTGATCATCTTGAATTCAGTTGAAGCCATAGCATTCTGCTAGTGGGCAGGCACTACTTCAACTGAGCTGCTGCTACTTTTAGGCCAGAGCACAGTTCTTGCTCTGGCACTTCTAGTGGCTTCTACTAGTATTATTTGGTGTTCTTGTAATATGTTCTGATGTTATCTCCCCACCTTCCTCTGAGTCTACCTCATGGGTCTTTGTCTTCTCCTCTTTCCACATATGCCTTGTAGAGTATGGAATTCCAAGACATTCTCTCCAAGTGAGCAAACCACTTTTTTTGCTGTCTCTGTAGTGAGCAACCTATGGAATTTCAGCTTCATGCTTTTTTGTGGCGCCTGCACACCTGCTCTTCCCATGTATGTCACCATCCAACTGACAATGACCTGAGTCCCTGTGTCCAACTGGAGTCATGTCTGCTGCGCAAGACCCTCCTGTGTGTCTCCTCACCTGGAGAAAGGACCTTTGGTTGAGTTGCTGCCCTCATAGTGGCCAAATATTATGCAAATGCTGTGGTCCTGATTAGCTCTCTAGGACCAGGACATCTGTGAATTAGCTTGGGGAGTTGGAGGGAGGCTTCTCCAGTGGTGGACTCCAAAAAAATGTACTACCACACTGTGGTCGTGGTATGGTGGGCGTGGCCAGGCGGAAAGCCCTGCGTTGCACCCGAATTAGGACTAGAGTACTTTATTTCAAAACTTGGATGGGCAGGGCCAGCCACAATTTCTGCTACTGGTTCTGGCGAACTGGTGCGAACCTGCTGATGCCCACCACTGGGTTTCTCTCCTTCACTTTCCTTCCCAGTTCTCAAGAGAAACGTTCTTAGCACTAAGCATGCTGGAAACTTTGTCTTAGTTGTGCAAGTGGGGTGGAGCAGGCCTAGGCAAAGTGAAGCTGTGTTCTAAATAAGTGAGGAGGCACACAGTGGGGACCCTAGTAGGCACTATTCCCTGAGCATAACTTCAAAAAGTGACCTCTAGTCCCAGGTGGGGTTCCAGAAAGTTCTCCATCAATCATCTGATACTGCTCAACTTTGTTGTAAACTTCCAAATACACATCTGTATATTATACGTCAGTTGTAATAATTACCTACTGTGAAGTCAATTCCGACTTATGGTGAGCCTTCCCAGGGTTCTCAAGGTGTAGTGCACTCAGACATAGTTTACTATTCCTTTCTTGTGAAGGCACCTTCGGACTGTGCAGCTTGCCCATGACTGCACAGGTTGGCTCGTCTCCTCAGAAGTACTATGGGGAATCAAACCCCCAATCTCTGGCTCGACAGCTGGACACCTAACTCACTGCACTATATAGCAAGCTATGTTATTTACTTCAGGTCAATTTTAGACCTTTTTTGTTAAAAACAAACGGAAGAGTTCCCAATAAGAACAGATTAAAATAAAACCAATGCTATAAGGAAAAGAGGGAAATCAGTTTTGAGACAGTTTGTTAAAGACCATGGGAACTAATAAATTTGACAAATTACTTACAGATAACACATTGCAGGAAATTCCACAAATAGCATACCCTAGTTTTTAATTTCCTGTGAAGATTCCCTGTGCCCGGTTGGGCACCAGTGGTCTCTGGCAGAGGTTAAACCAGCGGGCAAACTCCTGGCCTCTGGCCCTTGTCAGGGCATAAGGGGGGTGAATTAATGATAGGGATTAATTCGGCTGCTTCTAGCCTGATCGACGACTCTGCCGAATAAGCATCTCGCAGACCTCAATTACCTCTTGGAATAATCACTCATCTCTTGGTTAAGGAAATTTCCGGTGCAAACAGTGAATATGTTTACCCCTGTCTAAGCCCTAAACAATAGTCTCCCTCGTCCCGTGTTTGTCCGAGATAATTAACTTCCCCTTTTGTAGGTTCCCCAATTAACCTGAGTAAACAGGTGATGTGATTGACTTTCGGGTGATGGTTTTTTCTACCTGCCTTCTGATCTATAAAAGGTGTATGTATTTTCCCAATAAACCACTGATCTGATCTCGCTCCTGTTGCCTCGTGTTGTCATTGATCAGTCTCCTCCGGGACCTAACGCCGCCCTAGCGGCCAGACATCGCTACATCTGGTGACCCCGACGTGATTCTACTCGTGAGTAAGAGACCCCGGAGAGGTCTACTCGTGAGTAGCGATCCACGCGGTCCGGTTCTGCGCCTTGAACCGCGACCCGTCATCCCGGAGGACAGCGCGGCGCTCCGGCCGGCAGCCAGCCGATCGGAGAAGTGGCCCGCGGCGAGGCATTCCAGAGAGACATTCCTACAGCTTACTCCCCGCTTTCGAGGATGTTGCCATAGAGGGAAACGCGTTCCGCTCAGGGCAGGCTGTGAGCCCCTGACATCGCAGAGGCCGTTCGAAGGGCCCGTGGCAGAAGGTCCACGCTCCGAGGTCTACCCCAGACACTAGACGCCCGAACCTGTTGCCTGCAAAGACGCGTCGACTTGTCCCGAGGAGGAATCTTCCGGAGACCCAATCGCAGGTAATATGGGGACTTGTTCTCATAGACCAAGTCCGTCCGCTAGCCAAAGAACTCATGAGGAGGAGTTCAGAATCCTGGCCAGGGTTTTTAATTTACGCTTTCACAGCAGGGAATTAGCGAGACTTTTGGCGTACCTCAGGGAACACTGCCTACTTTACCCAGAAGTAGGTACGTTAACCCTGAAGCTCTGGGATCAGATAGGAGACTGCATTCAGCAACCCCCGAAAGCTCCAGGAGGGATAGTTCGTACTTGGAGGAAGTGTAGGAGACTCTTGGCTGAGATCGAGCCAGTCCGGGTAGAGGCCAAAGAACCCCCGTTAGTCGAGCCATCAGACAAGCCAGTCGAACCGACTGCGCCCACGGCACTCTATCCGTCAATTAGCTATCGGCAGAGTAGCGTAGGGAGCCTTCCCGCGGTGACAGCTGCAGACGTCACCGAAGGAACGCAAGGAATGAGAAGCGCAGGCGCTTCTCTGACAGCACCGGGTTCCCTAGTCGTGAAGAGTGCCCTCCAGCGCACAGCTGAGATAGAGCTAAAAAAGGGGGAATTGTCAGTTGAACAACTAGCTGAACTTAGACAGATTTGTCCAATCCGCATGGAGATGGACGCGCTCACGGGCGCACAGCAGATAGTACACTCCCCAGTCCCGTACAAGCTTCTCATGGCTTTACGGAAAGCAATTTCAGAGACAGGGCTCCAAAGTCGTTTTACTAGGGGCACGCTTCAGCAAGTGTGCGAAACCACCATGTGGATTCCTCATGATTGGAAAGCCATCATGAGGATGATGCTAACCCCCAGCCAGTACATGATCTGGGACAGCGAGTTTCGCCTAGAGGCTCAAACTCGAGCTGCCAGGATGGGAGGCGCGGTAATCCCTGACCAGCTGTATGGTTCAGGTGCCTTTGAGCCCATCAACGCTCAAATTAACTTGCCTCTCGCCACCCTAGAAATGTCAGCCGAGGCTGCCTATAGGGCATACTTCAAGGTCCCAGCGTCTGGCAAAACGGCAAAAAATTACACCGCTATCAAGCAGGGAGCCCAGGAGCCCTACATGGACTTCATCAATCGCCTGGAGGAAGCAATTAGCAGGCAGATTGATAATGAGCAGGCCCAACAAGAGCTCATGATTAAGCTAGCAAAGGACAACGCCAACTTGGACTGCCGTAAAATCTTGCAGTCCCTGGGCAATCGCCCTGACATAACCTTAACGGACATGATCCGAGCATGCTCCGACGTTGGCACAGACTCCTACAAGATGGGTCTGCTAGCGGCAGCAGTGCAGGGGGGAAAAGACCTCATGGCAATGGCAAGATCAAAGGGGCATGCCACTCTTGTGGTAAGGTCGGACACTTCGCTAGGGAGTGCCGATCCAAAGGAGGCGGACAAAAGTCCGGCCGTCCCAAGGCTCCGAACACCCCCTGCCCGAAGTGCAAGAAAGGCTATCATTGGGCCAGGTATTGTCCGAGTTCGGGAAACCGGAATCCGGGCACGTCTCTGGCCCCAGTCCAAACAGAGGCTTCCTTCACCCAGATCCAGAACTCCCCAGAATTAGACTAGGCGCCAGGCACATTCCAGGCACTGCGAGGGCACAGGCCAGCCCCAAGGGTAGCACAGGGCTAGAATTGACTTGCCAGGCGGACGTTACATGCGACCTGCCGGGCACAGTCTATCTAGTCAATTCTCAGTACATGGGACCCCTACCAGAGGCTTAATAGGTTTAGTTTTGCCCCGTAGTGTAGCTGGAGCACGCGGAATTTTTATAATTCCAGGAGTCATTGACTCGAATTTTTCAGGCGTTCTCCAGGTCCAGCTTTGGACACACCTGCCCCAAACAATCCACAAGGGAGACACCTTAGCGCAACTGATCATGGTTCCTTGTCACTCGCCAGCAGGCAGCCAGAGAAGGCTCAGTGACAGCTCAGAGTCCGGTTCAGCAGACCGCTTGAGCGCGAGTGAGGCAGTGCAAGGATACCAGGTCTTAGCGACAGTGGAGACCAACATTGAGTGGAAGCAGCGCCCCGTTATCGAGGTATTTTTGAACAAAAGAGTGTTCTCAGGGTTACTCGATACCGGAGCGGATGTGACCATGATAAGCAGAAGCCAGTGGCCGAGGGAATGGGCCATTGAGCCGGTCTCCGATGTGTGGGGGGTAGGCGGTGTTCAGGAAGCGTTTAGAAGCCAAGAGTGGGTAGAAGTCACAATCCCAAGGGCTGACGGCACGGCGGTGATTCGGCCGCACATTCTTGACGTGCACGTCAATCTTTGGGGGCGAGACATTCTACAGCAGTACGGTGCCACCCTTACCTTCGGGTAATGGCGTTGCCACTTAAATGGCTCACCGATACTCCGGTCTGGGTAGAACAATGGCCAGTAGTGGGAGAGAAATTGGTTGCTCTCAAGCAGCTAGTTAAGGAACAGCTAGACGCAGGACATATAGAACAGTCCACTAGTCCCTGGAATTCGCCAATTTTTGTTATTAAAAAGAAGTCGGGGAAGTGGCGACTCCTCCACGATCTCAGAGAGATCAATAAATGCATTCAGCTGATGGGTCCGCTTCAATGCGGCATCCCAAATCCTAATATGATTCCCGAGGGGTGGGAGATTCTAGTCGTAGATCTCAAGGATTGCTTCTATACAATCCCCTTAGACCCCAGGGACCGGGAAAGGTTCGCCTTTACAGTGCCGGTCGTGAACCACAGTGAGCCCACGCAGCGTTACGCGTGGAAATATTTGCCACAGGGCATGCTCAATTCGCCCACTTTGTGCCAAATATATGTTCACGACGCACTGGCAAAGTTCCGAAGCCTTTACCCTAAAGCTATTGTTTGTCACTTTATGGATGATATCTTAGTAGCGTTGCCGCAACTTAGCAGCAAAATGTTTTCAGACCTCCAGGCCAGCCTGGGGGACAAGGGTTTACTCATTGCCCTGGAAAAGGTGCAGAAGACCGAGCCCTTCTCATACTTGGGTCATCGGCTTCTCCGTTCTTTTGCCGCACCGGTTTTGCCTCAGATAAATTTACAGGATTCAATTACCCTCGTAGAGTTACAGCAAGTTTTGGGAAATATTAATTTGGCCAGACCGTATTTCCGATTGGATACGGATCTTCTAAAACCGTTCTTCTCGCTGCTAACCTTAGGCAAGCAGCCGGCAGACCGGATAAAAATTTCTCGAGACACGCGCTTGGCGCTCGAGAAGGTGAACCAAGTCCTCAGCCAGAGGTGGGTGGATAGGATCGCCCAGGGGCCATATGCCCCGATCCTGAATTTGTACATTGTACGGTCAGGATCCATGTTCACTGGGGCGTTAGGAGTAGACTCAGAGAAGGGAGCGAAAATTGTGGAGTGGGTATACTTGCCTAACACTTCTTCACGGAACATCGTTCCGCCCCAGGAGCTAGTTTCCGCAGTGATCTACCGCGGCAGGCTGAGAGCTAGGGACATTTCAGGGAATGATTTGGCCAAAATTGTAGTTCCGTTCACCAAGGAACAAATTTATCAGTTGATGCAGTTAGGTGACTCGCTTCCGATAGCTTTGGAAGGTTTCACTGGAAGTTTAGCGTACCACTTGCCCAAAGACCCCAGACTTGTCTCACTTCAAACAGGAACAGTCAGCTTGTTCGAATTGCTTTCGATGGTCCCACTTCAGGGGGCCAAGACAGTTTTTACTGATGGGGGACGCACATACGGTGTTTTGACCTGGCAGGAGGGCGAAGCTTGGCACACGCTGTTAACTCTTCCACAGAAGTCCGCGCAGCGGGCAGAGTTGGCAGCCGTGAACCTTGCCTTGCGCACCTTCGCCCAGGAACGTTTAAATATCATAACTGACAGTCTGTATGTTAGGAATTTACTTCACAGTCTACCGGGAGCTTACATCACTCCCGCGATAGACAAAAACTTGCTCGGTTTGTTTCTCACTGCTCAATTTCATTTGCGAAACCGCACGGAGCCGCTCTATATTGCCCACATCCGCAGTCATCAAGACCTACCGGGTCCGATTTCCGCGGGCAATAGCAGAGCGGATGCGGCGGCAAAGGAAATTCAGCAACGTTCAGTTTTGGGAGTTTTCACTACTCCAATTCAGAGTCATGCCTTTTTTCACCAAAATGCCAAAGCTCTCGCTAGACAGTTCAATCTGCCACTTTCTCAAGCCCAAGGTATAGTCCGCTCTTGCCAGCATTGTGCAGGGGCGCCGGGGGGGCCCTCGTGGGGGGTTAACCCACGGGGGACAGAAGCTAATCAGGTGTGGCAAATGGATGTCACGCATGTGCCGCAGTTTGGCAGATGGCAGTACATGCACATCTGCATTGACACTTTTTCACAGTTTGTTTGGGCAACGGCGCAGAAAGGGGAAACTGCCTCCCATGTGGAGCAGCACCTCCTTTCCTGCATCGCGGCGATGGGCAAGCCGCGGCACGTGAAAACGGATAACGCCCCGTCCTACTGCTCTAGGCAGTTGGCCGCCTTCATGGCTACTTGGGACATCAAGCATACATTTGGAATTCCCTACAATCCGCAAGGGCAAGCGATTGTAGAGCGGGTCAATCGGACGCTAAAGTCCTATCTTGACAAACAAACAGAAAGGGGGGAGCCACCAGCCCTCCCCAAATCACAGGGACAGGCACAGTTTTGTCTGAATAAGGTATTGTTCACATACAATCACCTTAATGTTTTTTTCGGATTGTACGCCGCAGGAGAAGCACTTCCGCCGTTCGGAAGCTCTCCCGTGACCTATGGTCCGGTACCGAGTGCCACCAGACCCTTCTTGGAGGGGCCCGGTGCCGCTCATAACCTGGGGAAGAGGGTATGCTGCAGTTATGTCTCCTACAGGTGTCGTTTGGATTCCGGCTCGGTGCGTCAAGCCTCATTTGGAACCTCATGCCGTGGACCCAGGCCGACCCGAGTCCGATCCCGGAGATGGAGGACCTCACCCTGACCGAGGAGACCCACCGGGAGAAGCGGCGGCCGCGGACCCCAGCACTGAGGATAACCTGGGGGATGGTCAAGTCCCTTTGCAGTGAGGCCCAGGACGCCCTCCAACGCGAGGAGAAGGAGCCAACACCGGAGAACTTCGTCGCAGCAGTCTTCGCCCAGATTAATGTCAATTCAGCGATCTTCACCATCATCCTGGCCCTCTCCCTGCTTTTCGGGGGAGGCGCTCAGGCCGCCTCATTGGAGGCCAGCGATTTAATGCCAGGCGGAGACTTCTCTGCCCGGATGCAGTACAACATTTGGGAAAGGTTGGCTACCCTTGTCAACCAGTCCGATTTTTGCCTCAGGCAGGACGTCGGCTCTGCTTCTATCCTCAGCACCTGCCTTATCCCGGTGTGCCATTCTCCAGGCGCACACCCCCGGGACGGGGACTGGCTGGTGAAGCGATTCTTCAGCCCGTACATCCCAACAGCCTCCTCGGAATATGCTCGTTGGGAGATGCGGCTAACCATGACTTTACCGGCTGACGCGGCCACTCTCCACACTCCTCGAGTGGCGGTCAGCCCGAACTCTACCTGTGGCCGAATTTACGGTTGCTCCGGACCCGGCCGAACCCGGCGCCGATGCCTCGATGTGGGCAGCGGCAACTGGACTTGCAGTAACCCAGTGCCGCATGGCACAGCATATGCACATATCACCCTACCATCTGGATGGTTTTTCACTTGTAACCAGTATACGTTTAACTACATTCCTGCTAATATTACAGACTCTATATGTTGTATAAGTCGGTTGACACTCTTGCTCCCCACTAAGGATATGATTGCCCCAAGCCCTAGTGTTCCCAATGTTTCTAATGTTTCCAATGTTCCCTCACTCATACGGCACACTCGCACCACTCTATTAGACAGCTCATGTGAAAGCAGCTTTAGGGTAATGAGACCTGCCGAGTATCTCTCCTTGGCAGTCAGCATCTTTGGCGTGCCAGGCTTAGCCGTCGGCAACGCAAAAAGGATTGGTCGTTTGGCTTGCGGTCTAGCAAAGGCCATCAACCATACCTCCTCAGCGATAGCGCTCCTCAATCAGGAGCAGGCGGAACTTCGCCATGCCATCCTCGATAATCGAGCGGCTATCGACTACCTCCTATTGTTGCACCACTTGGGATGCGAGTCTTTTCACGGTATGTGTTGCTTTAACCTTACGGACAACTCTCGTAAGATTCAAAGCCAGCTCACGGATCTTCACGCCATAGTGGCTGGCATCACAGAGGGCTCTGCATGGGGGGCTTGGTGGAGCTCACTATGGAAATGGATGTGGTCGTGGATTCCCTGGGGGTGGCTTCAAACGGTGATCAAAGTGGTGGTGGGGGTAGTTATACTAGGCATTACAGTTTGCTGTCTTGCTCAATGTATTCCCTCGCTGATCTCGAGATGCCGCAGAAGGAAACCCCGTGACGTCATTCCCGATCAACAGCTGGTGCCGCTTTTGCGCAGAGTCGCCAGTCAGGCTCTTAATATAAAAAAGTAAGGGGAGGTGAAGATTCCCCGTGCCTGGTTGGGCACCAGTGGTCTCTGGCAGAGGTTAAACCAGCGGGCAAACTCCTGGCCTCTGGCCCTTGTCAGGGCATAAGGGGGGTGAATTAATGATAGGGATTAATTCGGCTGCTTCTAGCCTGATCGACGACTCTGCCGAATAAGCATCTCGCAGACCTCAATTACCTCTTGGAATAATCACTCATCTCTTGGTTAAGGAAATATCCGGTGCAAACAGTGAATATGTTTACCCCTGTCTAAGCCCTAAACAATAGTCTCACTCGTCCCGTGTTTGTCCGAGATAATTAACTTCCCCTTTTGGAGGTTCCCCAATTAACCTGAGTAAACAGGTGATGTGATTGACTTTCGGGTGATGGTTTTTTCTACCTGCCTTCTGATCTATAAAAGGTGTATGTATTTTCCCAATAAACCACTGATCTGATCTCGCTCCTGTTGCCTCGTGTTGTCATTGATCAGTCTCCTCCGGGACCTAACGCCGCCCTAGCGGCCAGACAGCGCTACATTCCTGTTCACCATTATCTATTGTTAACTGCCCATATTGAGATTCTGTAAGAGCACTTAAATGACAGAAAGAAGATAGGAAAGAGAAACTGGAATAAGAATAGCTAACAACCTAGTTCTCAGAATTTCCCCTTGATTAAAAAAAATGTGCACATCCTCTCTCATGGCGCGCACACACACACACACACACACACACACACACACACACACACACAAGCATGTTCTTTGTATGGTGCAACCAGTCTCCAATAATGTTATTTCTTTTCTCATTATTTTTTACTTTGATCTGGCAAGTTTAACAATGATAATGATTTTATTTATTTATTTATTTAAAAAAATTTTATCCCACTTCCCTCACTCAAGAGTGACCCGAAGCGGCTCAACAGCATAATTAAAAACAACAAAACGATTCAAAATCCCATTAAAAATCCCATTTTAAAATCATCTAAAAATCCCTACTCTCCCAACACAGTAAAAAAGTGAACAATGATGATGGTGATGATGATGATGATGATGATTATTATTATTATTATTATTATTATTATTATTATTATTATTATTATTATTATTATTATTATTACATGTCTAAGTCAGACGTGAAACTGCCAAAATGAAGGCATTTCATAATACAAATTGCTCAAAGACTTAAATTTTTTCCACTTCATTTTTTTCCTTTTTCAGGATCAATTAAAAATAGCCAATGGTAAAATAAAAGAAATACACACACAACACAAACACATGTGAGCTGTGCAATTAACAGTGAGTCTAGCTATTGGGAAAGAAAGAAAAACAGTTTTAAAGTGTAACAACAATGTTTAGGCACAATTATGAAACAGTTGTATGAGAAAGAACCAGTTTTACTTTCTTGTCTTTTTTCTATGCAAAATGACTAAAACATTTAGCTGTTAATTGAGTCGTTATGGTGAAAAGGTAAGAACTGAAAGCACTGACATTGAAGGAGGAGGTTAATTTTTTTAACATTTTCCTAAAAACAGTAGGCAAAGAAAGATGGTGGAACATTTTGGTGCCAACAAGATAGGTAAAGGTTTCCCTTGCTTGAAAGACAGTTGTATCCGACTTTATGGTTCAGTGCTCATCTCTGTTTCAAAGCCGAAGAGACAGCACTGTCTGCTTCTGCAGATGTTTCCGTGGTCATGTGGCAGGCATGACTAGACACCAGAGCACACGGAACGCTGTTACCTTCCCACCGAAGTGGTCCCTATTTATCTACTTGCAATTTCTTGCTTTTGAACTACTAGGTTGACGAGCTGGGACAGAGACGGGAGCTCATTCCATCTTACAGTACTCAGGAATCCCAGTCACCGTAAGCAATAGCCAAAAACAGGAATGAGTACCTGGAGAGATATGATAAAGTGGGGATTTACAGTAGAAAAGGAGAAAAACTTCACTGGATGAAGACAATGGAGGCATTTTTTTGTTTTTGTTCAGTCGTACAGTCAAGTCCGACCCTTTGTGACCCCATGGACCATTGCACATCAGGCACCCCTATTCTCCACCATCCTCTGCAGCCCGCTCAGCTCTATGCACATTGCATCAACAATTCATCTAGCCATCTCATTCTCTGCCGCCTCCTTCTCCTTTTGCCTTTGATGTTTCCCAGCATCAAGACCTTCTCAAGTGAGTCCTCTCTTCTCATTTGGTGGCCAAAGTACTTTAGCTTCATCTTCAATATTTGTCCTTCCAAGGAGCAGTCAGGGTTTATTTCTTTCAGGATCGACTTATTTGATCTCTTTGCTGTCCAGGGTACTCTCAAAACTCTCCTCCAGCACCACATTTCAAAGGCGTCCATTCTTCTGCGCTCAGCTTTCCTTATGGTCCAGCTCTCACAACCATACATTACTGGGAATACCATTGCTTTGACTATGTGGAATTTTGTTGGCAGGGTGATGTCTCTGCTTTTTATTATGGTCCCTAGGTTTCTCATAGCTTACCTCCCCAAAATTAATCTTTTTATTTCATGGCTGCAGTCACCATCTGCAGTGATCTTAGATCCTAAGAATGTAAAGTCTGTCACTGCTTCCACCCAGAGGTGGGCATCAGCAGGTTCGCACCAGTTCGCCAGAACCGATAGCAGAAATTCTAGCTGGCCCCACCCATCCAAGTTTTCGATTCGATGTTTAATTAATATACCGCTTTTTTACCCTCATGGGTGACTCAAAGCGGTGTACATGAGCAAAATACAATACAATCCATACCAATATACAAAATAAATAAATGCACAATAGAATGCCAAAAGTCCATGAAATACAGAAAAAAGCAATAAATACAAGTACAATAAATATACAATGGCACTAGATATACAGTAAATATACAGTGACCCTAAATGACAAAAATCCCCCATCCCTCACATCCCCACAATTTTGAAATAAAGCAGTCCTAATTTGGGTGTAATGCAGGGCTTTTCCCCTGGCCACGTCCACCATACCATGCCCACAGTGTGGTAGTAAAATTTTTGGGAGCCCAGACTACCACTGCTTCCACCTCTTCCCCTTCTATTTGCCAGGAAGTAATAGGGCCTGTTGCCATTATTTTGTTTTTTGTGAACATGGGGACAACAAATGAGTTCTGAACACCAGATCTGGTTTTTAAAGACTATTCATGCAATATTTACATATTTATTACATATTTATATCTACATTGTCTAGTATCAAGAGGCCTCTGACACACACTTTTCACCTTCCACACCATACACACATACGGAGCCTCTTCCCAGATGGACAATCACCTCTTCAGCAGGGGCGACGGGTGCCCAGTTCCAGCTGTCATTCTGACACTCGCTGAGGGTCTCTCAAACTGGGATCTTTATACAGTGGTACCTCGTTTAAAGAACATAATGCGTTCCACGGGATTGCTCTTTAAGCGAGTTTGCTCTTTAAGCAAAACACCATTGTAAGTGACCAATTGTGACTTCTGGCGGGGGGGGGGATTGTGAACCCCGATTTAGTTGTTAAGCGAGTTTTCAGTTGGTTTTAGTTAAGAGAGGCAACCATTCAGAGAAAATTTTGCTCTTTAAGCGAGCTAGTCTCTAAGCGAGGCGTTCTTTATGCGAGGTTTTACTGTTGTCTTTTTTCTTCATGCTTTGTGCATGTCATACAGGCATACGTCAGTGTCTGGTTTTTTCTTCTTCTTCATTTCGGCTGAGTACGCATTGCACGTTTCTGTCAGTCTATGCTTACCTCAGTCTTCCAAAAACATCCTCTCAGCAATACTGGGTCGATGCACCCTTCTTGTTTTCAATCTCAAATCCTGCATGCCAATCAGACAAGCTTGGTTTTTTGCCCTGAAAGAATACAAGTGCGGCGCCAAAATGGCCGCCGCGCTCTTTGCGGGCCCCCCCCACCGGACGAAGGCATCCGGGTAGCTAGGGGGCGTGGCCAGCTCCCTTATAAAAGGGGTGGCCACGAGGCAGCCGCGCTGCCATTTTGCGAAGCGACGGAGCGGAGAAGTTTTTCCCCTCTTGCCTCCGTCGCTTTTACCTTTACCGGGAAGCCTTTTGGCTGCTGAATTTTCTCGTTTTCGGCTTCCCATCGGTTGGCTGAGATGCCCTCGAAGAAGAAGGCGGCTGCGAGCGCGGCTCGCGCGGTTGGGAGGCACAATCCGGGTCGGAGGACCGCGGCTGCGCCTCCCCAGCAGCCGCCTTTCCCTGCACCCACCGGGACCGGTGGGATGGGGTCAATTCCCCCTTGGCCGGAGACCGGGGGCCCGCGCACGGGCCCAGTAGGGGCTGCGGCCCTCGGCCCGCAAGCGGTGGACACCGCTCCTGGTGTTGCCCATTCCGCTGGGCCTTCCTCCATAGGGGCGCAGCTCGCTCCGGGGGCTTCCAGCCTTGGGGGGTGGTGTGGTCCCCTTCCCTGGCAGGTTGCTCCATCGGCCCTACCGGGCCCGGGTTTGGGGTCGTGGCCCTATTCGGGCTACGGGGTACAGGGACCTGTACCCATGCCTGTAGTAGGCGGGCCGGTTGGCCCTTTGCCCCATGTCAGCGTGGAAGCCTTACTGGCCCGCGTTGCGGCCCTTGAGGCATCCCTGGCCCGGGCTAGCCACTCTGGGGCTCCTTTTGGGGTTCAGTTCGATGCGTCGTCTGCTGGGCAGCGGCAGGCGACGGGACGGGTCGAGCTGCTTGAGGCGCGTGGCACGACCTCGTCCACTGCCTCGCAGCTCCCCAACCAACAGGCCAGTGCGGGTCAGGCCCCGTCGACGAGCTCCACGGCGGTCGTGAGCTCCGACGCCCCCAGTGGTCGGAACCCCCGGTGGGGGCGGCCCATGGGGGTGCAGCATGTGAGTATGCGGTCCAAACTAGTGCACCTACACACGTGGCCACGTTGGGGGGGGGCTTTTCAATGGCCTTGGCCTTGCGCGGGTGGTGCGGCGGTCCAGCCGCTGATGCCCCACCCGGCGACGTCAACCACCACCCAGGGCCCCATGGTGGGGGGTGTTTCTTACCCTGTGGGGAATGTTTTGGGGGTGGCCGGGTTAGTTCAGGCCCCTTTCCAGATGCCCGCAGTTTCTGCTGTGCCTGTGTCGGCCTTGCCGACAGCAGGGTATTCCTTACCACTGGGTGACCATTTGGCACAGACCACCAAAGAGAAGATCTGGCGGGGGGAGTACGTGGATATCTTCTCCCTCCTCAACAGAGAGCCCACCAAGGAAGAGAGGGAGGGGCAGGATGAGAAGGATAAGGAGCAGGCACGTCGTCGCAAGCCACCACGTACGTGGGCCAACTGGTTGCCGGCCTACCTCATATACATGGCGGTATGCCTTAGGGCCCGGCCGGATTTGGCGATTCCGATGGTCCAGTATTTGGACAACATCTATAGGGCGATGGTTGACTTCCCGGGCCCGTCGTGGTTGGCTTATGACGAGGAATTCCGTATGCGGATTCCCCTGCACCCCGAGATGAGGTGGGATGAGCCATGCCAGAGGCTTTGGCTTCTGTACATGACGCCCACGCGCCCCGTGCCCGGGGAGAGATACCATTGTGGACATGCGGTCCAGCGAGCGGCCCCAGCACAGGTACCCCGCCAGGTGGCGGGGCAGGGGGTTCCAGCCTGCCTGCTGTGCTGGACTTTCTCGTCCAATGGTTCCTGCAATAGGAAGAATTGCAAATACAGACATGAGTGTCCCGCCTGTGCTAGCCCCCATGCTGCCTCTGCCTGTCCCAGGCCTGGAGGGATGCGGGGCAGAGGGAGGGGCGGACAGGGGGCTGGCAAGACTGCCGCAGATGGAGCTGGTTCACCGAAAGGCTCCCTCCCCAATTAATGTGGACATGTTGGAGCGTTGGCTCACATTGTACCCGAAGGGGGAGGATGCAGATTATCTCCTGTAGGGTTTTAGGCATGGGTTCCGTATCCCTTTCATGGGTGATAGGTCCCCTCAGGATGCCCCCAACCTTTTGTCCCTTAGGGGAAGGGAGGAGGTGGCTGCTGCCAGCATTAATAAGGAGGTCGATGCGGGCAGGGTCGCTGGCCCTTTCCCTTCACCCCCGTTTCCCAATCTTAAAGTGTCGCCCTTGGGCTTAGTGCCCAAAAAGTCACCGGGCGAGTTTCGCCTTATTCATCACTTGTCCTACCCAGCCTGCCGATCGGTCAATGATGCCATCCCTGATGACCTTTGTTCAGTCAGGTATACATCTTTTGACCACGCGCTGCGCATGGTGCGCTCATGTGGCCCGGGTGCGCTGCTGGCTAAGTGCGACATTAAGTCGGCTTTTCGCCTCTTGCCGGTGCACCCGGGCGACTTTGAATTGCTGGGTTTCAAGTTTCGGGGTGAATATTACTTTGATAAGGCCATGCCTTTTGGCTGTTCCATATCATGCTCGGCCTTCGAGCATTTCAGTACTTTCTTAGAGTGGGCTTTCGTCCGCAGGTCAGGGTCCCGGTCTGTAGCCCATTACCTGGATGACTTTTTATTCGGGGGTGAACGGGGCTGGGACACGTGTACACGTCTCCTCAACACATTTCAGACGCTAATGGAGGAACTCGGTGTCCCTTTAGCGCCCGAAACGACCGAGGGCCCATCTACCCAGCTAGTCTTCCTGGGGGTGAAGATTGACACGGTAGCGCAGGCTTCTAGGTTACCGTGGGATAAGGTGTCAAGAATAGTGGCCCTTATCTCGGACTTGCTGGCCAAGCACAAGGCATCACTGAAGGAACTGCAGGTGCTGCATGGTCACCTCAATTTCGCTTGCAGGGTGGTCGCACCGGGCAGGGCATTTGCTCGGCGCTTGTGCGACGCCATGGCAGGATTATCCAGGCCCCACCATAGGGTCAGGCTTACCCGGGGTATCAGAGCAGACATGCTTGTCTGGCTACAGTTCCTGAGGGAGTTCAATGGGGTCTCATTTTGGAGGTCTGACCTCCTGGCTTCCCCTCGCTTTCAGATTCAGTCCAATGCCTCGGGATCCCTGGGTTATGGGATGTACTTCAATGGGAAGTGGGCCTATGGTGGGGGGCCACCGGCCTGGGCAGGCACGGGTCGCCTGCGTGATCTCACATATCTGGAATTTTTCCCTATCCTGGGTGCTTTGATGCTATGGGGCGAGGAGTGGGCCAACTCGGTTGTGCATTTCTGGTGTGACAATGCGGCTGTTGTTCACATTGTCAATGCACAGACTTCTAAATCGCCCAGGGTTATGGACCTAGTGCGCCAGTTTGTGTTGCGCAGCCTGCGCCTCAACGTTCTTTTCAGGGCCAGGCATGTCCCGGGGGTTAATAATGATATTGCTGACGCTTTGTCCCGCCTGCAGATCTCCCGGTTCCGCGCCTTGGCCCCGGATGCGGAGGAATTTCCCTCGCCACTCCCGGACGAGATATGGACCATTGGCAAGGAGAGGTGAACCGGGCGATTGGCCTGTCACTAGCGCCACGCATGCGTAAGGCGTATCACCACGCATTTAATTCTTTCAGAGCATTTTGTACCCAATTTCAACTGCCAGGGACCTGGCCGATCCCGGTAAATCATGTTCTGCGGTTCATGATTTACCTGCATGCTCAGGGCCTTGCACCTCGCACCATAGCATCTAGGCTGTCAGCGTTGGCTTTTATGGCCAAGGTGGGAGGTCATGTGGACAGTACCACTGACTTCCGTGTGAGACATGTTTTGGAGGGGTGGATGCGCGAGCGTGGGCGTTGCCCGAATGACCGCCACCTGATTTCCCCAGGGGTTCTTACCCAGTTGGCCCGGGGCTGGCCTGGCCTCTGTTTTGATAGATATGAGGCAGCCCTATTTCATGCAGCCACAACGGTGGCATTTTTTGGAGCGCTCCGCATCAGCGAGCTTGTGATGCTGTCTAAGGCGGATGCAAGTCGTAGGGCACTGGAACTCGAGGATGTCTATGTTGCCAAAGACTGGGCTCAGTTGAGGATACGCTCCTCTAAGATGGATCAGCATGGCGTAGGCAGTGGTGTAAGACTGCTACGGTGTTCTTTGGCAGACATCTGTCCGGTTGGTGCCCTACAGGAGTTTCTTGCACTGCGTGGCACGCACCATGGCCCATTTTTCTGTCACCAAGATGGGTCTCCCCTTACTAAATTTCAATTTTGGAAGGTGACAGGCAAAGCGCTGGCCAGTGTTGGCCTCCCGGGCGCCCGTTATGGCACCCATTCATTCCGAATAGGGGCGGCCTCAACTGCAGCTGCTTTTGGGTACTCCGGGGCTGACATACGCAGCATGGGAAGGTGGGGTTCGCAATGTTTTCAGTTTTATGTGCGCCCACTTCCGCCGTGAGTACCAGTTTAGTCACCTTACCTTCTTTTCCTCGTTTTTCTTTACAGACCCTGGGTGTCGTATTACACCGGTGACAGTATGGCTGGTGGGCCATAGCTACGTGCACAGGGCAGCGCGTTACGCTGCGGCGACAGAGTGAGGACCCCGACTGGGACTGGGTGCGTACGCAAGTCTCACATGGCATGGTAAGCCCGGGATGTTATGGCGGGAGCTGTTGCCCTTCCTTTTTTCAGGCCAGAATGCTGACCCGCCTGACATTCTGATCATACACCTTGGGGGCAATGATTTGGGCCAGGTCACCGGCTTATCGCTGAAGCATGCGATTTGCGAGGACCTCGCCTACCTGCATTACGTCTGGCCCGCCACAACCCTGGTTTGGTCGGACGTGGTTCCGCGCCATGCGTACAGAGGAGGTTTCGACCTCCTGGCCCTTGACCGCACTAGACGCATGGTAAATAGGGCAGTGGCGCGGTTCCTTGTCGACAGGGCTTGGGGGTGGGTCAGTCGTCACCCCGCCATTAGTCTGCAAAATTATGAACTTTATGCAGGGGATGGGGTCCATCTGTCGCGAGGAGGTATGGACCTCCTGTTGGGTGATTGGCGAGCAGGCCTGTTGACCGAGCTGACGGTCTGGGGGGGGCGTCGAGCCTTCTTTGAAGCCCCTCCGTGTGGCAGGTAGCACTGGTAAGGTAAACATTTATGACCCACAGGTATCCGGCAGGTTCGCAATTGACTGGACAACATTAGACAGGCATAAGTTGATTAAATGTTGTCCGGTCAACGACGAACTAGGCGACGGGGTGATGGCTATAGCTAGACAGCATGCATCACCCCGTGATTTTACGGATACGCGTCAGAGGGTGGGGTCATTAGTTAGATATTGACTACGGTCAACAATTTGTTTGTTGTCAACAAACAAATTGATACAAATGGATACATTGTAACCAATTGCCGTTGGCAATTTTGGGTGGTACCTTACCAGTGTTACTTCGGCCTGCTTGCCTTAAGAATTATGATTGGTCGATATTCTGAGTGGTATAACCAGCATTGAGAGTGCTTTCTCTGTTTATAGTTATTAAAAGAACAAGAAAAAGACTAAAGTTGTCTCTTTCCCCCCCAGAAAGAATGATCAAACCACGAGTAAACAATACATATGTAAATGTATTGATTTTGTATGCTACAATATTGTATGAATGATTTCCTGGTGTTTTCTCTATGTGTGTTTCTGTATGACATTCTAAAAAACAACAACTATACAATAAAATGAGGCACATGTACATATCAGTACAACTGTTCCATATGCTTGCCCACCTCTGTAGGTTGACCACTTTCCTTCAGTCATTTGGGTGGTCAACTTTCAGAAAGGACAAAAAGAGCTCCAGAATACATTAACAGAAGTTGTGTCAAGTATGGCATCTATACACAGCTGATCTCAGCAACTTATTTTTCAAAACGCTATTCAAGTTCTTCATAGGAAAGTCTTCTTTCTGCTCTAGGCTGACAAAAATATCAGATACTATAATTCCAGGGTGGTAACCTTTGGAAAAAATTGAGGAAACCAAGGGGACTGTGAGCGAGCAAATCAGCCTATCAGCTCACCTTCTATGGAAAAGCAATGGGTGAGCATGGGAAAGGCATCAGCCTAAACACTACAACTCATGTTGCTTGTAACTTCAGTAGACCAATCTTTTCATCCTCTACCATTGCATTTTCCATCTTAGTTCTTGAGACGATACACAAAAGTTCTATATAGCAAACTTATCTCAGCTGTAACTTGACTGACAGATTTAATCTCTACTATGACCTGCTGAATCTACCACATTGCTGGTTTCTTCCTATATGCCCTTCCAATATGTCCTCTATGGATTCAACCACAGTCAATTTTCTCAGAGCTCACTGGTTTCTGTCAAAACTTTACTTAAAAAACCATACAATTCTTGCACATTGCCCAGATATACAGGTCATCCCTTTAACTTTTCTCCCCAGAGTGATAAGACATTCAGCCACATGTATTGTAGAAAGGTGTCGCTCATAGTGGCCAAAGGGCATACCATATATGCTCGAGTATAAGCTGAGTTTTTTATCCCCCAAAATGGGACATGGCTTATACTCAGGTCAATGACCATGAGGGTCCCAAGACTGCGCCGGATTGAGATACGCCAACAATTTAATTAATTTTACCATATTTTCATGTATTTTGTTTATTGAAACTCACTAGCAGTTGCTGCATTTCCCACCCTCGGCTTATACTCAGTTCAATCTATTTTCCTGGGTTTTCAGGTCAACATTGGGTACCTCGACTTATATTCAGGTCAGTTTATACTTGAGTATATACGGTACTTCTGGATTAATGGATTGTGGGATCCAGCCTTCTTGGGTAAAGCAGGAAATTGAGTACAAAACTTGGAGGACTGTGATTAACCTTTTTCTCTCAAGCAGCCTTGAATATTCAGCTCCGAAGAATCACCCATGCTAAAACTATAGAATTCCAAATCATACACATACTGTATTCACAAACACATAAGACAACTGTGAAATCAAAAGGAGGGGAGGTGTTCCTGGCTCATGAGCTAATTGTTAAGCTGTCTTCCACTGAACTCATTCAACACAGTAATGCCAGAAACTATAATTAACAAATTATATGGGAAACACCAATCTGTCTTGTTCATGGTTTCGAGGGAGCTCTTATCTAAATGTGCAAATGTCCTTATAGTTGTTACTTATCCAAAAATGCCAAAATACATAAATTAACTATTGCCAATAAAATCCAAGAAATGAATTATGCTTTATATGATTGTACAATGAACACACAAAGAGCAGTTGAATGTAAACATTTCAACCGTAGTTAGTCATTGCAATCTGCCTTTAATATTCAAACTTTTTTTTTCACAACCAGCATCAACTCTGACTGGCAGCATTGAACATAATTACTCTTCAATCCTTTTGGGGAATGGAATTGTCAAAGTAACTTTCCACTAAACGCAGCATCTGTCTCACTGCCATGAGTATCAGGATATCGGCGTCATGCTTAAGTTCGAGTTCTGAACAATAATTTTTAACAGGAACAATTTGGGAAAGAGGGATTCCAAGCTTTCTTCCTGTTATTTGCATCTGTAGTTTAAAAATAAATAGATTAACATGTAGAAATGCCTATTTTCTTATCCTGCATCTTCCAAAAGAACTCTGTTAACTCTGCCAATGTTCTTATTCTGCTAGTTTTGTGAGTTTATTGTCTGAGAAGGTCCATATCTTTAATTTTTAAGCTGTGTAACATATTAACCAATATGGCTATTCAGATGACAGGATCTTTTTTTCAATAAGAGGACTTCTGTTTAGGTGATTTGTTTCTCTCTGTTTTGGATACATTATACTATCTGTCATTTTTCTTCTAATTGTTACAAAAATACAACTATTTTTTTAGCTAGTAATTCAGAAGCATGTTAGATTTAAAAAAGATATGCATGGATCCTTCTAAGATAAATAGATTCAATTTATTTATTAACATTAGAACACTGGCACAGAACAGTTAAAATAACATTTGAAATAATAGTTAATTATTAAAAAAGAATTTGATATAACTAATTTTAATTCACTTGCCTAGTTATCCAAAAGACACAACTTAATTTATGTGAATTTGCCTCTAAAACCTATGCCATTTTTGTTCTTGCAGGCGGCAAGTGAAGTAGGCCCATTTGAATCAATGGAACTAATGCAGGAATTGAATCACCAAATCTCAAGTGTTTTAGTGGTCCTACTCTAATGCAATTTATTACATGGAGCAATAAGACTTTAGACACTAAAGTCTTGCAGAGTCAGAACAATACCACCTGTTCAAAACTGCTGAATTAATATTAGGAATGATAAGCAATATTTACCTGTTTCATAACAGCTTGACTCCTATACACATTTGACAAGTCTTCCTGAAGGGAAGGAGAAACTTCATCCACTTTAGTTAATACTACAAGTTGTGGCACAGCTAAAGGAGAAAATGAGTTACAAATAGGATTTCCATGAGTCTTGCATCACAATCATTCAACAACCAAAATCTAACAAAAAACTTTCAAGCCAATTTTAAAAGAAGAATTAATAGGTACAGCGGTACCTCGGATAAAGTCCGATTCGGATAAAGTCCGATTCAGATAAAGTTGCGGTTTTCATGTACACGTGATGCATCGCATAAAGTCCAAAACCACTAAAAATGAACGTTATCCAAGGTATTTGTTATAGGAGCCTTGGATAAAGTCCATTTCTGGACGTTATCCGATGCATCGCCCATTTGATTCAGATAAAGTCCAAAATCGGATAAAGTCCAAACTTGTGGAATGGAGTTTGGACTTTATCCGAGGTTCTACTGTATATACAATAGTCAAAGAGTTGCCATAGTGGACAATAAGCTGAAACTGAATCCTGACAAGACAGAGGTCATGCTTGTTGGGGATAGCCAATTGCAGGTTGGGAGAATTTTCCCAATCTGAGGGAGGTGGCTCTCCCATTAAAAGATGTTCACAATCTGGGCATACTACTTGACCTGACTGTATGCATGAAGGATCAGGTATCAACAGTGGTCATGTCTGCTTTGTTTTCCACCTGTGGCACACTGCCCACTTTTACACATTCCTGGATAGATAGTCCCTGATAGCGCTGACCTATGGACTGATAATCTCCAGGACTCACTACTGCAATGTTCTCTATGTGGGGCTAATCTTGAGGCCAGTTTGGAGACTTCAGTGGGCACTGGATGCAGCTGCCAGAATGATAAAAGGAATAGGTCACTATGATCATATTACAGTAAACCCTCACATAATGACGTTACTTGGTTCCCCAAGTAGCGCTGCTAAGTGATTTTTGTTGTTATGTGGGTTTCTATGGAGTTTCTCGCATAAAGATGTTTTAACGTCATCCGGATAATGGTTATTTTAGCGTCGTTGTCCGGATGATGAAACTAAAAACGTTGTTATGCAGGGGAACACATGGTGCATAATGACGCGTTGTTAAGCAAAAATTATGCTATCCGAACGCGTTGTTATGTGAGGGTTGACTGTACCCTGGTTGTGGTTAGTCTGCATTAGTTACCCATTGTCTACAGCAGAGGTCCTCAACTTTTTAAGCTGTGGGCAGGATCATGCCCCCTCAGACTGTTGGCAGGCTGGATAGATGCTGTCACCGCTGCCTTTAGTGGCAGTGGTGGGGACTTGGATGGGCGCTTTGGTGGTAGTGGGCCCACCCGAGCCACTACCATTCCCTCCCACACCACCACCACCAGCAGCAGTGGGACCACCCAAGCCACCCACCACTCCGCTCGCACTGCCGGCGGCATCAGCCACCCCATCACTCCACCCACACTGCTTCCCTACTTACCAGCCTGTAGGAGCTGCATGTCACCAAATCATCCAGCCCACGCCCTCGCTCCAGCCACTGCTTCTGCCACCGCCACAATACTTATCCCCTCCACTTGGCGTGTTCCTGACAGCGCTCCGTAGCTGGCCAGATGCTGTAAGCCTTACAATATCCACCCCACTATGGAACGTCATTAGAGACATGTCAAACCAAGCAGCGGATACAAGGATTTAGGTGACAGCAGTGGTGGAAGCAGCAGCTGGAGCGAGGGTGGGATGAATGATTTAGTGTTGTGTGCCAGATCCAGCCCATGGGCCGGAGGTTGAGAACCCCTGGTCTACAGTGTCAGATTCAAGGTGGTGGTTGAATCATGCTATCTGCAGGAGCATCTCTCCCTAAGACATGCTACATGGAGCACTCAACAGAAGAAAGATGCGACTACAGGTAGAGCATTTTCTGCAATAGCCACCACATTATAGAATAGTTTACTGTATGAAATAAGATCAGCCCATTTTTTAAATTGCCTTTAGGCATTTTCACATGAATCTACTCATTTATAAATAATTAATCTAATTTTGATTTTCAGATGAGTTGCAAGGCCAATCAACATACATTTTATAGGCTTTTAAGATACAGTATTGGGTTAATTTGAACTCACAGTGGCCATCTGGATTGGTATGTTTACTTATTTGTATTTGTTGTAGTTTTTTATTTGTTGTATTCTTGAATGTATTATTTGTTATATTTTTATTTAATTATTATGGGGGGGGTCAAAGTTGCTGGTTTATATAATATTGTGAGCTGCCTAGAGCAGTGCATTTGCTCTAGTTGGTGCAGGATACAAAATCTCTCAACCCACCTACCTATCTATTTGGAGACCTAAGCTTTTTAGACAAAACTTTTCCTTCTTGTACTGTCTCCTTATATTTGCTGAAAACCAAAAATGAACAAACTCCAGCTTCACCCTGAGGAGTCCAGCCCAGCCTCTCTTGTAATCTTTGTCTCCAAGAGCCAAAGAAATATGTCAGATCTAAACAACCAGCAGGGCAAACACAATCTAAAAATTAATGTGGCTCATTGGAGATGCACAGCTAATCATAATACATCCCCCTGTGGGGTATAACATCTTTATACCACAAAATCTCCAATTTTTTACTTCTGATTTTCTCGTGCATAGATGGTCAATCTCCTGCTATCTAAGGCCACTTGCTTGGAGACTAGCTCTAGATGATAGAAATGTACCTCTCCGTCCCAGAACTAGCACTTGTTCGCATGAGCCCCACTTTACCAAAAGACTGCCGAAGGCCCACCCTACCAAAAGACTGCCGAAGGCCCACCCTACTCTCCAGCAGCCTCTGGCCCTCCTGCAATTGCTGGGTTTTGACCCGAATTCAGATTGGTGAGGAATTATGGAATTTGCTCAAATTTTGCCTCCACTGTGACAGAGAAGGGGCAGTATTTCTGCACCCCCATGATATATTTCTTTCTGGCTGCTCAAAATATAAACGTAGAAAACTCACCAAGCTTATTGATTATGCGTCTGATTTCTCTCAGCTTTCCTTCCAGCTTCTCAGGGAGGATTTCAACCTTGGACCCATCAATAACAAACACAACACAATGAATCAGGTCTTTCAATAATGGGGATTTAACGTAGCCTGATGAATCTGGCTGCATAGCAATAGATGGATTAAACTGAAAAGAGAAGTAATAGCAATAAAGTTAAGATAAGCAAGCTGATAAAAATTTCGATGTTGGTATGAAAGTGCTGAAGTATTTATAGTTCTAGGAAAAGTGTTCCTAGTAGATATGCATACATTACTCAGAATCAGAAAAACTATATAACTTAATATGTCATCTCAACATATGTAATTTAACTCAAACAACTGCAGAGGAATATCTTGTTCTACTCATGCCTTCCATTTTCCTCCACTACTTTTTTCCTTCTGTACTTGCTTCATTCGGTATTCACATTATAAGTTCCTAACACCAAAGTCCAATTTACTTGTACTCTGTAAAATACCATGCACTCATATAAACACCTATGACTCCTTAACGTAACATGGCAAGAGGGATGTTATCTAAATCAACAATATGCTTTTGCTAAGAGTCAACCTTCAACAAGCAAATGAGGTCAGTCAAGAAAAAAACTCTCAAAGTCAGCCATGACTGTCCTTTTTTGTTAGTTAGAAGCTAGTGAGACGGCAGGCAACATCATCATTTTAAACAGGCATTAGCAGCCTATGGCCTGCAGGCCATACCAGGCCCATGACACCAGTTCATCCGGCCCCGATGCCCTCACCACTTCCTGAAGTGGAAGTAAAACACACAACGCACATGCACAGAATGCTGCTAAATGCATTCTGTGCATGTGTGGCATGCGTTTTACTTCTGCTTCTGGGTGGGAGGAACCATGTGACCAGCCCGATCAGCTGTCCAAGAGGTGTGGCCAGGCCCATGGCCTGAAAACGATGAGAATCACTGTGACATTTCAAGTGAACTAAAAGTAATTAACACAGTGGCCAGAACCAATCTATAATGTTTACCCTACACACAGACCGTGAGTATGGTCTACAACTCTTCACCATGTAAGTATTATGTAACAGTCTTATGTGTTACTCTGGTAGTTTTATAAAATTTGTTTTTCTCAGACCATTCTCTCAGGCTGAGTTACAATATTAACCAAAAACACCTTTATTTTAAAAAAGAGCATGTTAAAGACAAATTAGTTTCCTTAGAATTTAAAACTTTTAGTATACAGTAGTTGTAACATAAATCATATCAGATAATACATCACCTTCTTCCTTGAAAACGCTCCTAGGTAATAGCTTACTAAATTTCATTTATCTTAAACTTATATGATACTTATGAGATACTTCTCTTCTTCCCCAAATAGAGCTCTTTACTCTTTAGTACCTATCAGGCAAAAATTCCACCTCAGCAAACTACTGGCAAGCTATTTAAACTCCAACATATAACACACCATTCTGCTTGTTCTGATTTGTCCATCAGAATTGAGCCGTTGTGACCTCATCGCCAATTCATATATTTAAAAAAAAAAGAGTTTGTCAAACACTCCCATCCCACTTTCATGGAATTGTGTGGGTGGGTAACCTGAATTTGGGGAAATATCTCTCTGTGAGAAGACAGAAAAGCTATATGACTTAATATGCCATCTAGACATATTGTTGACGCAATGGGCAGAAAGCTGGGTGGGCTGAAGAGGAGGGTGGAGGATAGGGGTGCCTGGCATGCAGTTGTCCATGGGGTCGGGAAAGGGTCGGAATCGACTGTGTGGCTGAATAACAACAAGACATGTGATTCAAACAGCTACATGGGAATGTCTTGTCTACTCTTGACTCCTATTTTGTGTTCCTTCCTTGTTTATTTCTTCTGTACTAATATTCAGAACAAAAACAAATTGCACAGAACTGGTCTGGGTGGATTACCTCTTAACACTCAATACGATTCCAAAGTCATGGTATTGTATAGGTGGGAAACCTGAATCTGGCTCTTTGCCGCTAACAAGTGAATATTCCTAAACAAGTAATTCTTCATTTCACCTTAGGAGAGATTCCCGCACAATTGCATCATCATTTAAAGCAACAGTTCTCAACCTCTGGCCTATGGACCAAACCCGGCCCATGGTTATCATTATTCCAGCCTGTGGCGGTCACCCCTCCACCTCCCAGTGCAGATGTCATCGCCACACGCCAAGGGGCCTCTTCTAGTGCTGCAGACTTCAAAACATGGAAGCAGGGGAAAATTTTAAAACACTGCGATCCACTTCCGCAAAGGCTTCTGCTGCCCTGGGGATTAGTGAAGCCTGTCCCAGAACAGCAGGGGGGAAGTGCGACCGCCACTGCCACTGCGCACTGCCACTGATGGACACACAAGTCCAGGGACCAGACATGCCTCTGGTCCCTGGCAGGAAGCATCAGGGACGGGTCCGGCCCCTAGCGGGAAAACGTTGAGAACACCTGATTTAAAGTGAGCTGAGAAGAGTCAAGTGAAACATCCTACCTGATACCTATCAGGAACATGTCCCAGAACCAGGTTGGTCACTTCATCAATATCAAGACCAGATCCTTCTTTTTCTTCTAGTCCCATAGTGTCACAAAATATGATGGGCAATGGGTTTCCCTTGCTTCCATTTTTAACTTGATAGTTCCTGTACTTTTATTGGAGATAACAAGGAAAACAGTATTTATATATTCAGAGTTTAAGAAGATCCTTTCACAATTCTTCACAATTAGTTTGCATTAATGCCCTTGAATAATACTGCATCACCTATATGTCAATATTTTTTCCTCTTTATACAATGTGTGCATTACCTGGGAGAAAGGTCTAAACTGGAAGCTTGTGTAGAGCTAGGCCTATACTAGACCACAAATCCTTTCAGCTAAGACACCCACATTTCGATGTCTGCAGGTGTCAGTCTGGCAAGGAGGAACTCCCAGAATGGAAAATTATGGGATTGCAGTCTAAAAAAGCCAAATAGCTCTTCCCTACTGAGCAACAGTATTCTGGAGGAGATCTGACAAAAACAGATGAGTAAGACAAGTACTGCAGGATGGAATGAGCTCCTGTCTCTGTCCCAGCTCCTGCCAACCTAGCAGTTCAAAAGCAAGAACTTGCAAGTAGATAAATAGGGAACACTTTGGTGAGACAGTAACAGCGTTCCATGTGTTCCGGTGCCTAGTCATGCCTGCCACATGACCACGGAAATGTCTGCAGAAGCAGACAGCGCTGGCTCTTCGGCTTTGAAACAGAGATGAGCACTGTACCCTAGAGTCAGATACGACTGGCTTTCGAGCAAGGGAAACCTTTACCTTTACTTTACCTAAGGCTCTTAGGTTGTTGATCTGGACAATGGACTTTTGTTAATGAAGCATTGTGTGGCCTTTCCTTCTGGTATATCAGTTGAAAAATGTTTAGCTTATGGTTCACAGCAATCTCCCTCCTCTTTTCAATGCATATTATCACCAACCCTGTATCTAGCCATCCCCTTCTTCTTAACAATACAGAGAACTTTATTTTCCCCCATGGTGAAACTCATTTTGTCTTCCCAATCCAAATGTCATCCATCTTCTGTAACAGGATGTGTGGTTTTTCCCCAGCATAGGTGTATCTGGACCACCAGTTAACTGAAAGTATGGCCACAGAATTGAATTTTGTACAGCTTTGTCAGAAAATACAAATGAGATGCATCTAAGCCATGAAGAAAAATTGTAATGAAAGCTACGTAGTGACTGAAAGCATCTTAACATTAGACTGCTTTGTGCAGAGTTACCTGCAGTGTTACACTTCTGGAATCAGATCCTGCTATGGCTTGACTTGCCACATAGCCCCTGAACACAGAATTCACTGAGTTGAAAAAGCTGGACTTCCCAGCTCCAACTGGCCCAAGGAACAGAACCCGAACCTGTTGCACCAAGTCCAATTGAGGTTTGTACGTTGCTATCTCGTTCATCAGTTCTGTTCTTGTCCTGATGAGACAGTAAAACACATTATTATCTGGTAGTCACATTAGTTCATTTAGCCTAACACAATCAATTGCCATGATGGCAGAAGTAAAAATTAAAGCTGAAGAGAGGAAGACAGTATAAATAGCCAAGAAGTGAAGGTCAGGAGAAAGACCCTTATAAATAACTTACAAAGTGACAGTAAGGTGAATATTTCCTGGCCCCAGAAATTCATATTTAAGGCTATTTCTTTTACAAAAGACAAAATAATTCCAGGATTAAAGACGTCTTCAATGTAAGAGGACAGTCGTTGTGCTCATAAATGTATTCATTCAGCATAGAAATTACAGCTTGAGATGCCCATCTTTAAATCAACAACATGGAAGCAGTAAACATGAGGCAGGGGTACCATAGACCAAATTTTCAACATTCACTGGATTATGAAGAAAGCAACAGAATACCAGAAAAAACATTGACTTCTGCTTCATTCGCTACTAAAGTCTTCAAATATGTGAATCACAAGAAACTCACAAGCCCTTAAAGAGATGGGAGTACCAGACAACCTCACCTGTCTTCTGAGAAACCTATATGTGGGTGAAGAAACAGCTGTTAGGATCAGATATAGAACTGCTTGCAGGGGGGAGCTGGGCACCTTGGGAGGGCGGTGGACAGGAAGTAATGGGGGCACCTATTGGGGGGGAGAGAAATCCTATGCATTCCCATTACCTCTGCCTGCCTCTGGGGGACGCCAATTGCTGTGGCACACCGGGATGAGTCCCTGTATCCCTGTGGGCCAGCACACCACTGATTGCTTAGTTTAGAATAGGAAATGGAGTACGGCAAGGTTGTATATTGTCACCCTGTTTTTTAACTTGCATGCAGAGTACATCATGCATAATGCAGGGCAGGATAAATCACAAGTCAGAATAAAGATTGACAGGGAAAATAGGAACAACTTCAGATATGCAGATGACATCACCCTAATGGTGGAAAGTGAAGAAAATCTGAAGAGCCTCTTGGTAAGGGTAGAAGAGTGCAAATGTTGGCTTGAAACTCAACATAAAACGCCCCCAAGATCATAGCATCCAGCCCCATCACTCCCTGGCAAATGGGGGTGGGTGGAAACAGTGACAGGCTTTACTTTCTTGGGATCCAAGATCACAGCAGTCAGATGCTTATTCCTTGGTAGGCAAGCTATGGGAAACATAAGGCAGCACGATAATAAGCAGAGAAATCACCCTGCCAACCAAAGTTCACATAGTTAAAATGATGGTCTTCCCAGTAGTAATGTAGAGCTGTGAGAGCTGGACCATAAGGAAGACTGAGTGCAGAAGAACTGTGGTACTGGAGAAGACTTATGAGAGTCACCTGGATGGCAAGGAGATCAGTTCAGTCAATCCTAAGGAAACCAGCCCTGACAGCTCTTAGGAAGGACAGATACTGGAGCTGAAGCTCAAATACTTTGGACCCTAAATGAGAAGAAAGAACTCACCGAATGCTAGGAAAGATTGAAAGAAAAGGAGCCCAGTAGAGGATGTAATGGTTAGACAGCATTGTTGATTCAGTGGGTATGGAACTGAGCAAACTCTGGAGGATGTTGGATGACAGAGGAGCCTGACATGCTGTGGTCCATGGGGACACAAAGAGTCAAGACACAACTGAACAACAAATAGTAAATTAAGACTGAATTGTCTCTGGAGCCCAAAATGATTAATTTGAAGCTGTCCTACTTTGGGTACATCATGAGAAGGCAAGACTCTCTGCAAAAGACAACAATGCTGGGAAAGGTGGAAGGCAGCCAGAAGCAAGGAAGGCCAAAAGTAAGGAGGATTGATTCCCTAAGGAAAGCTACAGAATATATCTTGCAGGAGATGAGCAGGGCTGTTGAAGACAGAACGTTTTGGAGAACTCTCATTCATAGGATCACCACATGTCGGAGACAACTTGACAGCATGTAACGAAAAGCAGTAAAGAATTTTCCAGTCCAACTAAGCTGTAAAAAACCACAATATCATTCAATACCTTTAAGCTTAACAGATATATTAGAGAAACAGAGCTTTCATGAATTACTGCCTACGTTTACAGGACTCACCTTTCCTTTTTATTTGGAGATATGCCATCACATGAGATTAGTACCCAAGTCTGTCCTTGAATTTTCATGCATATAGGGAAAGCAGAGAGTCCGGGTGCATTAAGATAGCTTCTGTCCACTAACTGTCCAGAAAAGGAGTGTATGTAAAAGGCAGCTGAAACTTATGGATTTTGGCACTGTACCTGTGACTCTAGATGAAGAAACCTCCCCAATGTTGCCAGGGAAGGGCAAGACTCCATTGGAGTCATCTGTGATGATCTGCCACTACCAGGCATCACTGGGGCAGTTTCCTTCTTCTTGAACAGAGGCCCACATGTTAGTATTGTAGGGTGATCTGTAAATTCTCCTTTTTGGTTGTATTTCCCAGAATTCTGCCTGGGGGAATCCTGGATAAATTATGGGAAATATAGGAAAAAAGTAGGAAAACCCATCCATACTAGATAAAGCTTCTGAGAATTGCAGCCAATGGCATCAAGAGGGCCACAATTACACAATTCGTTCATGGAAGTTAAACACTTGTACCATAAACACCTTGCTTTCCCTAGCAAACATGTATGCACCTTCTATAAAACATAAAATGTTTCACTCCTAACATGCAACTGAGCTGAACGCTGGTGAGACATGAGACAAATGCAGAAAAGCTATCAGGGAGAATGGTTCAGTGGAACCCCGAGATATGAAATTAATCCATTGCTCAGGGTTTTTCATATCATGAAAATTTGTATCCTGAAGCATGGTTTCCCATAGGAATGCATTTAAAACCAAATAATCCATTCCGGAGGTCAGAAAAAAGTAAATAAAACCATATTTTTTCTGTTCAAAACTCTTCATAAAGTGCACTTTGGAATTTTTCACCATGTTTTCACCATTTTATGAAGAGATTGGAACAAATAAAATACATTTCTCCACTTTTTCTGACCTCCTGAAGGGATTGGTTTTTAGTGCATTTTCAGCACTTCTAAAAGTGACATCTAGTGGCCAGCTCTGGTAACGTGCTGGATCCATCACCAACAATCAGCTGTAAGATTCCTCTGGCACCACAAGTGCCGAAAATGCTGAAATTTAGCTGCTGGAATGCATCAACGACACAATGAAAAATTCCAGAAATGGAGCACAAATGTTCTCCATACCCTGTGTGAGCCCCAAAAAACTTCATATGGTGGGGAAAAAGTAAGTTGACTCATCATTTTCAATTGATTTCCTTTCGTATCATGAGATTTTCGTTACTTGAGGTGTTCGCAAACCAGGCTTCCGCTATATTTGAAGCACTGTTCTCTTGATACATTATATTTCCCTTCTCTAACTATATATTTTTCAAATAGAATAAAATGCAGAAGTATACGGAGTGGAGATTGTAATCTAACAAAAAGGGAAACGGTAAATTGTCTCAAAACATATAGAAAATTGTAAAAACGATTCAGTGACAAACCATGCTTCTGCAACCAACTACCCTTGCCACATTATTTTTATACAGACTGCATGTGTCACAAACATACCCAGGTATCCAGTCAATCTTCCTCCAAGGGTTTTCCATCAGATCACCAAAATCTAAGGGAAAGGGAAGAAAAACCTTAAAAATAAAAATCAGTTGGCTTCAAAGGAAAAATTCTTTTTTAAATGTTAACTCACCTTCGACTCGATACACTTCACATTCCAAAAGATTCTGGTCATTGCCATGTAAATCTCTTGCAGAGAAGGTATAGGTAGCACTGGCATCATTTGTTGCAACTGTTTTATTATTTTGTGACAGGAATATCACGGAACTGTCTCCAAAATAAGGACCATATTGATTATTATCAAACACAGCTTTGTTGGCAATTCTGAGTGGGAATTTTAGTGGGCAGAGCTCCTCCTCTACTCCTTTCAGCCTGAAGAGGAAAGCTTTTTCATCATTCAGAAATGACCCAGAGGAAGTGTAACTCTGATGTGTAAAGCCTCCAAAAATAAAGCCACTTGTATTGTATGCCACAACCACAGTTGGGCCCTGGTTGTTGCATATGCAATGGAATGCATTAGCGTTGTAGCCATGGACACTTCCCTGATAAAGAAGGCTCAAGTATCGGCATCCCAACAAACACAACAGGCTCTTCTTCTGCTCTTTGGTCAGGCGGGACTGGATATTAACCATTTTCAATCTAAAAAATAAAAAAAATAAAAAAATGATTTTATATACACAAGACACTCAACATTCCTCATTCTAAAAATCAGTTTCGTATGTAACTGTAGCAGTCTTTCCATTGAGTAAATAATAAAAAGAATTACAACAAAAGAGATCTTGACCAAATATTAGGAAAGTGTCTTCTGGTTGTAAGAAGACTTTGACAGTGGAACTGAGTCCCTTAGATGGTGGTGGTATTTCCTTCAATGGAGGTTTTTAAGCAGAGGCTGGATGGCTATGTCTCAAAGAGGTTTGAATTGGTAGCTGTGTAAGTGTGTGCAAGCATATCAGAGCAAAAAAAAAAAAGACAAAAATGTTGTGTCACCTTAAATACTAATTCCTGCTAGGTCAACAGGTCAGCATTTTGAGACCTGAGTGCTGCATGATGAAATGAGCTCCCTCGTCTGTCCCAGCTCCTAGCAGTTCAAAAGCAAGAAATTGCAAGTAGATAAAAGTGGGAAAAGTAACAGCGTTCCAGGCACTGTGGTGGTGTATAGTCATGCCTGCCACATGATCATGGAAATAGTTGCAGACAGATAGTGCTGGCTCTTTGACTGTAAACTAAGATGAACACTGCCCCCTAGAGTCAGACATGGCTGGCTTTTGAGCAAGGGAGACCCTTGAGATGTTCTCTTCATTTTTAACCCCCTATGCAATATATTCTAAACCTTTAAACAAAAGAAAATGTGGTTGCATGGGGAGAAAGAGTGAACCGTCCCATCCCTAAAGAGGACCAAACAGCCAGAAAAGCCCCTTCTGCTCAATGTGTTCACAGGACTGCAGGGCCACACAATCCATCCAAAATGTGCCAGGTTTTAGGCTAAACTTACAGTGAATGCTGGGTATTGTATGCCACAACCATAGTTGGGCCCTTCTTCTTCTTGTGCCATATCCAATTCCGAATATTGGTGACCATCATGGCAATCAGCCATGAAGACTGTCCTGTGAATATAATACAGTGGCATTTCATCTGCCTTCCACATTGCAGTGTGACACCCGTACCACTGATCCAGCTCCGCGAGTCTCTTTCTGGTCCTGAGCCCTTTTGGCACGCAAAGTCCTTCTCAGCCCCAGGTCAGTATTGGTGAAGTTGCTGCCCTACATCAAGATGGATTCAAGTGGGATTTAATCCTCTTGGGGACCCTCACCCTTCCCTGTGGACTTCGCCAAGGCTGCTAGTCCTCAGGGTTGTCAGGTTAGTTAACCCCCGACTGATGCTTGGCGTTGATGTATGGCAATATGATCTACTCTTGGAGTTCTCAACCTTTTTAAGCCGGGAGCCAGGTCATGCTCCCTCAGACAGCTTCGGGGGCCGGACGGCCATTTTGCCCTTCCTCCACCACATAACACTTCCTAGTGTGGTGGAGGCGGTGGGGGGCCACATGAAACTGTGGGAATCCCTGGTCTACTCTATTACCATAGTAGGATAACCTGGCCAGATTTTCACCGTTGGACCCTGGTTGTTGCATATGCTACGAAATGCGTTAGCATTGTAGCCATGAACACTTGGCTACATAAAGAAGGCTTAAGTGCTGGCATCCCAACAAACATAACAAACAGACTGGCTCCTGTTTGGTCAGGTGGGACCAAAACAATTTGGGAACCCACCCCCACCCTCCACCCCATTCAACTCTAGGGGGATCACACGAAACTTACACAGATTTATGCTCTTTGTAGTGGCTTGTACGGGATTTAGGGGGGCATCCTGAGCTCCATAGGCTGCTGAGGAATCCTGTCTTGGGTTGCACTTGCTGCCTTTGGCTTTTATCATTTTATCCACAAGCCGACCTTTTTTTAAAATCAAGACTGACGCACCGAGCAGCTGAAAAACAGACAAAGATCCCCTCCTGAGGAGCCAGGCGGAAAAGCCTAGGTCAGGGGTGCCCAAACTTTTCGAGCTGCGGGCCAGTCACGTGGTTCAGGGAGCCAATCACTATGGCCCGGGGACTAGATCCGGCCCCCGATGCCAATTCATCCAGCCCACGAAGCCCTCGTGCTCCTGGAAGCAGAAATAAAACAAGCCAGCACTGTCTGCTTCTGCAGCTGTTTCTGTGGTCACGTGGCAGGCATGACTAGAGTGCAAGGGACGCTGCTTACCTTCCCCTCTACTTGCAATTTCTTGCTTTTGAACTGCTAGGCTGGCAGGAGCTGGGACCGAGACGGGAGCTCATTCCGCCCTGCAGTACTTGGGAATCCCAGTCAGCGTAAGCAATAGCCAAAAACATAAGAATGAGTAGCTGGAAAAATTCGATAAAGTGGGGATTTACAGTAGAAAAGGAGAAAAACTTCACTGGATGAAGACAATGGAGGCATTTTTTTGTTTTTGTTCAGTCGTACAGTCAGGTCCGACCCTTTGTGACCCCATGGACCATTGCACATCAGGCACCTCTACTCTCCACCATCCTCTGCAGCCCACATTGCATCAACAATTCATCTAGCCATCTCATCCTCTGCCGCCCCCTTCTCCTTTTGCCTTTGCTCTTTCCCAGCATCAAGGCCTTCTCGAGTGAGTCCTCTCTTCTCCTTTGGTGGCCAAAGCAGCTTCATCTTCAACATTTGTCCTTCCAAGGCGCAGTCAGAGTTTATTTCTTTCAGGATCGACTTATTTGATCCCTTTGCTCGGGAATCGAACTGCTGACCTGAAACCCCCGCTAAAACTCAAACCCTGGGAAAGGGTCTCCCCTGACTACAAATACCAGAATCCCCCAACACGGGCTGATCCCGGGAGTTGTAACCCCCCCCCCAAAAAAAAAAAAAAACACAACAACTAGTGTTTTCAAATCGTGTAAACTGTCTGGACATAAAAAGGGAAGAGCTTTTCTGTTACCTTCTCATCCCCGCTGCTCTCGCCTTTCAGCCCAAGGAACCGGGACCCCCGTTAGAAAGGGATAAGGCGAGAAAACAAACCGCAGGGATGGACTGAATCGTGGCCTGGGGGGGAGGCGACGCCCCCTAGCAAGGATTCCCCCCCCCCCTTCACCCGAGAGGCTCCGCCTGCCTGCGTCCAGGGAGGAAGAGGTGGTTTTAAGGCGGGAAAATGCCGGACTGAGACAAACATCATTGCACGCGCGCACACACACACACACACACACACCCGCCCGCCCGCCCGCCCGCTCGCTTGGCGAGCGGGTTCAGCATACTTCTCGCCTGAGGCCGGGTTTGAGAAGCCGAATTCACAGGCGGCTTTCACCTGTGTTGTCAGGCTTCCCGGTTTATTGGAGAGAAAGCAGTCTTCCGGGGGTCCCTCATGGTTTTCAGAGGTCGTTTTGGTACTCCATGCAATGGTCTGAAGCAGGGGTGCCCAAACTATGGCCCTGGGGCCAGATCCCCGCCCCCCTGACGTCAATTCTGGCCCACAAAGCCCTCGTCGCTCCTGGATGCAGAAGTAAAAAACGCCCGCTTCCAGGAGCGATGAGAGCTTTGAATTGGCGTTGGGGGCCAGATATGGCCCCCGGGCCATAGTGACCTGCTCCCTGAACCACGTGATCTGCTCGCTGCCCAAAAGGTTTGGGCACCCCTTGTCCGAAGGGTCCCTGCTTTACCTACCCAGTGGATACCTGCCTCTTGCTCCTGTGATTTCATAGTTTAGGGCCACTAACCAGTTTGCACTCCACTTTGCTCTGTACCTGAGCTAGGTTTCTAAACAAATTGCTGCAATTTTTGTATAATTTGTAAATTGATATTTTGAATGCAAAATATTTTGAAATATTATACTATCACCCTTAGTCTGATTTCTATATTCTAAAATAAAGTTACTTCAAACTTCCAATTTCCCTTGACTCAGATGGAGCTGGAAAGTTAATGGGCAATAAGCCAGGTGCCTGATTTCTTGGAAGCTGCCTTTTGGGATGTTAATTGGTCTGTCCTGGCTGCCCAAGAGCTATTGTTAAACTTGAAGCTCAGAGTGGCGTTAGAGTGATTTCTTTTAAAATAGGTAACTTTCATGAAAACCTGCCTCTGTGCGCACGATTATTCACACTGAATGTTATCATTTCAAGGAACAGTGCTGATAAATTCTGATAAAAGCATAACTCTAATGATAAATCAATTACCATACCCTGTGCTCTCAAGGAATTGTTCTCAAAGAAGGCGTCAACTACCATCATCCAGATATGGACAATTTGTTGCCATGGTTGCTTCTTATCCAGCCTTTTGTTTTACTAATTGTAACACTTGCAATAGCTATTTGGTTTCTGCTACATGAGAAATAATTGTAAAATGCTGTTTCTGCCACATGAAGAATATTGTAAAATGACTCTGTATTTTCTGAACTCCCAAAATGTTTCTTTTTCTTTAAAACTTGAAGTACATCAGGATAGGTGTTTATGCATGGGACAGGATGGAGGATTTAACAAGGAGGTGACACTGCTTTCATCCACAGATCAAAGACTACTATCTCAGGAAATGGGCTGTTTAGGAGGGGGCTATGTAGATTTCTATATTGAGATTTATAGTTATGCAATTTGGGGGTTTACCCATTTGCTACTGATATTTTGGGCATCACTTCATGGAGGAGGAGACATGTCCATCATTCATTTACTGTGTGATCCTGTTTGTACCAATTGAAATTGTCTGGATTTTTGAATTGTTTCATCTATAAAGGAAGGGTTTCTTGAGACTCTCGGCCTTCTGCACCTTCACCTTCTCACTCCCTGATCCAGGGTGGTCAGGATGGCTTTCTCTCTCACTCTTTCTCTACCTCCAGCAAGCTTTTCCTCCCTATCTCTTTATTTTCCTTAGGCAAATCTTAAGCATGTGATTTCTAAGCAATCTTCTCTTCCTTTCCCCTGCTTCTAATTTTCTCTGCTTTTCTTTATTCTTTCCTTTTAAGGTTTATTCATTTCTAAGTAGGCCTTTAAGTAACTACGTTGTTTATTTCAAAGTAACTTCTTTACCTTTAAGTAATTTCTATCTTTACATACGCTTTTCATTTATAGCAACTTCTTCATTTATTTTTATTCCTGAGGAACTCCATATGTCTAAGTATTTTTAAGCAATCTTCTGTATTTCTAAAGTGAACTCCGTCTAACTGGATTTCTTAATTTTCTTATTTGGTACTTTATTTCCTTATTCGATTCATAAGTAAACATCTTTACATTTGTATCAAAACACTTTGTCTGTGAGTTTGTTCCTGATTCAACCCTGCCTGTGAATGGTCCCATAAAAGGTTGCCAATTTTCAGGTAACAATTGGTGTTTCTTTGGATTTGGAACTTTCCTCCTCTCTTCCACTAAACCTTTGAGGTGGTCTGTGAAAGCATATCAGAGTGAAAAAAACAAAAAAGACAACAGAAAGCGTTGTGGCACCTTAAAGACTAACTCCTATATTTTAATGTTAGCTTTGGTGGTCTCACTCTTATGTCTGACGAAGTCGACTTGATCAACGATAGTAAAGGTAAAGGTTTCCCTTGCTCGAAAGCCAGTCGTATCCGACTCTAGGGTTCAGTGCTCATCTCTGTTTCAAAGCCAAAGAGCCAGCGCTGTCTGTTTCTGCAGACATTTCCGTGGTCACGTGGCAGGCATGACTAGATACTGGAGCTCATGGAATGCTATTTAACAATAGCTAACATTAAAATACAGCACTTAGTCTTTAAGGTGCCACAATTTGTTTTGTTTTGTTTACTCTGGTATTTCAATAAACTTTTTTAAAATTCTATTTATTTCATGGTTTTTGCATCTGCTCAGTAGAAGCAGCACTTAATCATGCTATCAGCTGGGCAGTGATGGTGAACCTTGCCACTCCAGGTGTTCTTGAACTTCAATTCCCAGAAACCCTGATCAGCAGGAGTGTGGGCTAGGGTCATACTATCAGGTTTTCTGGTTTCTGCTTAAGACTGTGAAAGAAAAGGTTCACTGCTTTTAGATCCGAGGTTCCATGAGAATCCTGTAAGACTCGGGTCTCGCACAGCCTGAGTTCAAGGATGAAATAGACGTGGTGGCAAGTTTCCTAGGTTGTGGAGTCCCTCTTGCTGGTGCCTGGCTTGGAGTTGTTTTAGGCCCAGCTGACAGTCACAGTGTTGGAGGTTGAACCAGGCAGGTACTATCTGGAATTCATCCAACTGACAACTTCTACAAGAATGGGCAGGGCAGCAATGCTAGGAAAAATTGAAGACAGTAGGAAAATGAAGACAACACATGAAAAAGATTGATTCCATAAAGGAAGCCACATTCTCACTAGCTGAGGTCCAGTTTATGTGTGGCAGAGGTGTACAACAGCTTGTTTCTACAGGTATTCGGTTTCCTCTTTTAATTTCCCTCTGCCTTGCACTGATAGCCTGGCCTTGCTCTTGCACAGAAGTCATTCCAAAGAGCTGTGGATAATTTGACAAAACTATAGTCGTTATCACTGCACTTTTTTTAAAGAGAAGAAAGCCACTGAATAAGATAACAGGAAAGAGCACAGTGGTTTCTTTCTTTCTTTTATTTTCAGTCCCATCAGCAGAAGCTGGAAACTGAGGAGTACATTCCCAGTCAGGAACTCTTCCTCTCCCCATCCTGGTTCTTCTTCTTTCATGTCCAGTTCAATCTTTAAATTGTCCAAATGAATCCACCTTCTTGGTTTTGTCATTGGCCAAACTTAAATACTCAATATGAAGCAATAGTTCCGTCTGAGGCAATGCAAAAATTGAATCTTCATTTAAGGATAACTAAAAATACTTAATTCAGTGAAAGAAAATTGAAAATCAAAAGATAGAGTTATTCAAACTTCATAACTTCAAGTGCAAATATCTTCAAAAGACACAACCACACCAACACCGTTCTGGTAAATTGGTATTTTGGTACTTCATCAAAGATGTGTATAATCTAAATGATAGGAGAATACAGAAAATAATCAATTAAACTAGTAACATTACAATTATTATAACGATTCTTAATATCATTCACAGAGTTCAAATCCTTGAGAAACATCAACAAGGTAGGTACAAAACTCACAATTTATCAACTTGTAAATAAATTACACTAATAAATACCTTGTAATATGCATCTAAACAGCCTCTAACGTGAATTCTTTTAGTGCCATGGACATTAACAATGGTCATACAAGAAGTGATATTTAACTGTAGAGAAAAGAGAGTCAGGTGGTACCAATAGAGCATGGTAAGAGCATCCAAGAATAAGTCTTAAAGAGAGAGAACATTGGAAAAGCACAGAGTAGCCTTAACTGGAAGATAACAAAAGCCCCATTGAGCTGCTGGCAGTATGGTCTACTCTATTACCATAGCAGGATAACCTGTCTTGACTTGTGGAGTGGATTTACCAGATATAATTCTGCAGGCTCCACAGCAGAGTGGAGATTTGACTTTAGGCCTCTTTATTCCAGCAATATAGATGCTGCACCACACTGAGTACCTATATTAATTTATCCCTTGCATAAAACACTGCATGAGCAAAGCAAGCTAAATGGGGAATGATACCTGCTGAAACCACCTCAAAGATTGCATTTGTCAACTCCAGGAAGTGCCATGACCTGTGCTATGTCAAAGAAGAATAGATGCAGACTCCCACCCAAGTGGCCATCTTTTGTTCATGCTATCCTTATTCCTTGGCAACATAATATCCAAGAGGACAGCATAAAAGGGAAGCTGTGGTCATTTGAGTATATGAAATGATAATGGAAAACACAAGCTCTTCTCTGACAGCTGCAGGACTAGATAAGGACAGCTCAGAAAGCACCTCAGGCAAGGCCCATGGGACTCCATTCTTATACTGCAGACGAAGACAAGCCGTTTGTTAACCGAGGTTCCACTGTAATCTTTTCAAGTTGTTGCCCGTAGACTTTGGGATTCCCTTCCTAAGTCCCTGCAAAACATAACATTGTTGCATGGGTTCAGAATAGAATGTAAGGCAGAACAAGCTTGGCCGTCTTTTGCATTCTAACTTCATTTCTGTTCACAAAACTTCGTGTTGATCTATATTTGCTCTTTATATTATTGTGTTTGTTAGATGCTTTGCTATGTTATTGCTTCAGTCATGTTGTACATTATTCAGGCTATCCTCAGGCAGAAGAACAGTAGCATTTAAACAAAAATAACAAACAAACAAATGAAATAGTCTGTTATTACTTGCATACAGTTGTTGTGATAAATAAACAGAGGTGATTTTTTTTTCTTTGAGCAGATAAATATTCCCCTTAAGGAAGAGTTCTGCATCTATTTATTTATTTATTTCCAAGGAGATTCAGTAATAAATTGATGACTTCTACTTTAAACTTCAGACTTTTAGTGTTGTTTTACTGTTCAGTGTTGTTCAGTTTTAAAGTCAGCACAAGAATAGTACATCCTTGTTCGTTTTGCCTTTAGCTCTCAGGAAATAAAAGGAGCAGATTATTAGAACTGATACTGACTGTTGTGCAGCCACTTTCAGTATATGCATAGTATTTACAGTATATAGATGGACAGTATATTAATTGAATAACTAAACAAAAAAGATAAGATAACACCATTACAACCTTCATGCATGTAAAGAAGTGAGCTAGACTCCACATCTTCAAATAATATGTTTGTCCTTAAAATTCCATACAACACTTTGAGAGAAAATAGTTGAATATTATACTGATCCATAAAAAGCACTGTTAATACACTGCTTGCTCAGCTGAAATGTTACAATACACCATTTGTAAGAAATTCAGTAGAAGATTTAGGTAAGTGAATAGGTAGAAATAATGATACATGTAATGTTTAGAACAATGGTTTTAAAATACTGTATTTGAAAACCCCTTTTCATAGCATTTTGATACATGCTGATGCCCTTTGCTCCCACATGATTTTTCATAGTTGCAGTGTCATGTATTTCTGAACGCTGAAACATTTGCTTGTTTAAATGTCTTTGTGTGGAACTGGGCATGTTGCCATTTCCTGCTATTCTGTGATGAGTCTTTATTCTAGAGATTTAAAAAGCTGCTACAGGTGAGTCAAGATACCTGCTTATGCAGTGCTTCTGCCCAGAAATGATGCCTCCAGAGACAGCATGATCTTGTTCTATGAACAAATGTCAGAACATTCAGGTACCACTAGTCCTCAGCCCACGCACACATCAGTTGATCATGTAACATTCCCTGGGTGCCCCAGTTTGTGGGGCAGTTGCTCCACTCTTGGTGACCGGACCCTTGCAGCGACCCTCAGACAGTTTAAAGGTAAGTGTGGCCAGCTCTGTTCGAGATGGTTGGGCCAGTTTAAAGGTAAGTGTGGCCAGCTCTGTTCAAGAAGGTTGGGCTGGGTGTGGCCACTATTGCCGGATATGCACCAAGGTAAAGATTATATGCCAGCCATTTGCACAACAAACTTAAATGCTGGGTAGAAAAAGAGAATCTGATAGTGGAGGAACAAGCTGTCTTGAGAGAGGGCAGGTTCACAATAGAGCACTGTCTAGTGATCCAACATCTTATTGAGAAATACTATTCAAAGAGTTCAATACCACTCAATACCATTCACTCATTGACCTAAAGGCTGCCTTTGATTCAATTTGAAGTATTAAATTATGGGGAAAGATAGAAGCATCTTCCAATGACCAATGGCTGCTTTATCTGATCTGTGTACTCCATACCAATGCAAGTCTTAGGGTTAGATGTTCCCATCAGGGACATCTTACGGAGCCTATATCCACACAGAAGGGGGTTAAGCCTTGCTCTGTGTGGATATAGGCTCCATAAGATGTCCCTGATGTGTACTGGTCCCATTTTTGTTTAATTTCTTTATTAATGATATGGTTGACCACCTAAGAAGTCCTGATGTCCATCCTCCAAAACTGACTGATAGATTCATACATGTACTTTTATATGCAGATGACTCTGTAATCCTCTCCGGGACCCCAATAGGTCTCAGGAGAGCATTGACATCTTTAGCTCACTACTGTAATAATAATAATAATAATAATAATAATAATAATAATAATAATAATAATAATAATAATAATAATAATAATAATAATAATAATAATAATAATAATAATAAAAAACTGGAGATTAAATATCAGCAAACTAAAGTAATAACTTTCACAAAAGGGCTTAAGAAATATATTTGGAGAATAAAAAGACATAGGATAGAGCAGGTCTCCAACTTTAAATACTTGAGAGTAGTCCTCCAAGCCTCTGGCTCAAGAAATACCCACATCCTTCATGCCACTCTTACAGCCCAGAGGTCTGCAACTGCCATATTTAAATTCTCAAGGACTAAAGGAGGTCAGTACATCCCAGCAGCTATGAAACTCTTTGTAGCCAAATCCACATCACAGCTACTTTATGGAACTCAGTTAGGGCCTCCTCCTAAAAAATCTTGTCCTTGTGGGGAAAGTACAATCAAAGTTTTTACAGGCAGCCCTACAAATCTCCATCTGGAGACAGGCATGATAAAGGCTGAGGTGAGAGTTCCAACTTTTCTGGCTCCAGAGTCCTGAAGATACGTGTCTCCCCAGCTCAGTATATGATACAACATGAGACGCCCAGCCATCGATGGGCATTCAAGTTGGCCCACTGACATGCCCTTCCTTCGGCAGTTCTGGAGGGAAAGTTTCTAAGGATGCCTATGCCAGAGAAACTGTGCCGATGCAACACAGGTGAAGCTGAAACCACAGAACATGTTTTATGCACATGTCCTTTTTATAGGGGTATTTGAGAAAAGCTCATATCCCCACTGCTCTGCAAATATCCTGGTCGATCCAACAGCAATTGCACTTACTGGCTACTATCAGATGAAAGTCCGACTTTTACTTGCAATATCACCAAGTTTTGTGCTACAGCTCTCAGGATTAGAAGAACAATTCTAGCAGGCCCCTCAGTGGCACAAACCGCAAATGGTATATTGCAGTAGCATACACCATAGTACTAATTTGAAAAACTCATTTTATTCTACTTTTCTAATTTTGAATGGATATGTTTTAAATAAGATATCTTAACTACATTTTAAAACATTTAAAAATTAAAAATATTACCTCCCACAATGGTGCTGGTCATAGTTTGTAACAAAGTGATTGACTGAGCAGTACAAAAGATCCGCTAAAGCATGCTGGGCCAGTATTCTGCAATGTATCAAAAATATTTAAACTAAGTATAGATATTGCTATTTTACTGATATTACTATTTTACTGACATTGATAGCCTTAGTATTTTTATACACTGTAATCTTAGATGTTATTATATTTCATATCTTTTTTTTTACATGTGTAAGGAATGAATGGATTTGGAAGAGAGAAAAGAATGAGAGCATGTGCAGAGTGTGAAAACAAATGAATAGAAAGTAGCCTTGGTAAAAGGGAAGGCAAAGCCAGGGGAAGCTTAGCAGCAGTGGTTGAAGATAGAATGCTGGGGAGAACTATTTTGCATGTTGGATTATGATTGGTTGAGAGTGAATTATTGATGGGGCATGTGCTAGACGCCTGAGGGGAATCTTTACCTATAAAGAGGAGTGTTGGACTCTGGTATACACGCCTGCACCCGACTATCGTATCCTATACCGAGCTGCCTGCACTCGCCCGTACCCGGACCACAGAGCGCCACAAGGTTACCGAAGCCGGCAGTGGGGCAACAACCCACGAATGGGAACAAAGGGAAACAACTTCAATTCCCAATGTCCTCTGCGCTGTGCCACGCCTCAGCCAATCAGACTGAGAGGCGCAAGCAAAAAGAACGTAGGGAAACACAGCGCGCCCAATTGAAATTGTGCCGCAGGAAAAAACCACCACATGAACACAAACAAAACAAACAAAACTCCAAGTCCCAGCATCCTACACACCGTGAGCACTTCAGCCAATCAGGCTTAAGGGCGCAAGTGTGCAGAACGCTGAAAACGCCGGTGCACAAAAAATAAAATAAAAACACACCGGCCTCCCACAACGGGAGTGCAAGTCCGCCACAGGCGGACACAGCACCTCACGGCCACGCAAATAAACACACACAAACAACCACGGTGAGACCACCACCGGCCTTCTTTCCCGGAGCAATGGGGAGAAGAGGGACTCCCTTTCCTCCCCGCTACCCCACCGAAGGCACGGCGGGACCACCGCCGGACTCAAGGTAAGTTGAGCCGGGGTGGGGGAAAAAACCAGCAGCAGGCAGCAGTTCATCAGGGGAAGCAGACTCCCTGGTGAATGACTGGCTGCTGCCTTTGTACTATGGACAGAGGTAATACAAAAGCAGCAGCTAGCAATCTGCAAGGAAGAGCACCACCCTTTACGGATCGCTGCCTGCCGATCTCCAGTTAGGTAAGCCAGGAGAAAAAGGAGACAGAGAGGAGAGAACCATCGTCAGGCAGATAACTCTTCTCTGCCTCCTTTTCACCCGACCTACCTAACGAACCTTACTGGGAGAAGAGCAAGCTGACTGCCGGCTCCTCCTTTTCCCCATTGCTGCATTGAAACCAAATTTCGAAGCAGCAATGGGGAGAAAAGGAACTGACAGACAGGCCGTTCTTCAAGCAAAAAAACACAACAATAACAAAACAAAACATTTACCTGAAAAGCCAACCACCAAAATTAATAAAACACAAATAAATAAATAATTAAAAACACATTAACCAACAAAACAATAAACAACAAAATCCACAAACAAAAACACCCAAAATACCATGAAAGCACAGTAAAAACACCTAACTACAACACGAAAATACCTAACTCAAACAACAAAAATACCACAAATTAAACAAATAAACAGAAGAAATCAGAAACATAAAAAACAACCAGAAATAAACAAAACAATTAAACACATCTAAAACAAAAAAAACACAAAAGAAGAAACAGAAACACCTACCAGCCCAACACCAAACAAAAAACACACACACACACAAAAAAGCCAGTTTAAAAAAACCCAGAGAACTCACCAGCACGTCCTCCCTCCACGACTCCGGAACAGAAATGAAGAAACAAAGATTACTTACCGGAAGAAGCCCCACCTAGAGGCCGGGAGAGAAAAACAAGTCAAACAAAAACATAATCCAACACTATTACTAACAGCCCCACCTGCAGGCCGGAAGATTAAAAACAAGTCAAAAAATGCAAAGCAGCCCTCTTGCTAACAAGAGACCACAAGAGTAAAAACAAGTCAGAAAAATAAGAAATGAATAAAAATCTCAAATAAATCTAATAAAATAGATAAAAAAGTCACAAACCACAAATCAAAACACCCCCACCCAAACCACCCTTAACAAAAACAAAAACACACACTCAAATAAAAACTGCCTGGCTGGCCGGGCACAAATATGCTAGTTGATATAAAAGAGAGAGAACTGAGGTAAAAAGTAAGAGCAATTGAAACTGGAAAGATATAGAAAGTTTGAGAAATACAGAGAAAGTAAAAATGTATTGAAAATGGAAAGAGATAGGGAACATTTAGAGAAAGGGAATGTAAAAAGAAGGTCAAGGCAGGGAAAAGAGAAGCTTATGAAACAAAATACAGTTATACCTCGGATAACGCTAAAACTTGGTTCCACAAGTCTTAGTGTTATCCAATTTTTAGTGTTATCCGATACATGCATCGTAAATGCTAAAATCCTATGGGATGCATTGGATAATGTCAAAACTCCATAGAGTTGCATTGTAACCGGCACAGGCTTTAGCGAATGTTATTCGATGCATCCCACAGGATTTTAACATTATACAATGCAATTCCCTCCCCCCCCCAAAAAAAATCAGGCCATTATCTGATTTTAGTGTTATGTGATGCGGTTGTTATCCGAGGTTTTACTGTAGATTAATTGAGGAAGCTAGCAAGAAAGGAGATAAACCTGAGGTAAAATAAGAAAACATGCAGAACTTTGAGATACTGTACCTGATGTCAAGGGATGAAAAGAGAAAACTAGAGAAAGAAACCTGAGGAAAAATAAAACAACAAACAGGTCTTGGAGATAGTAGCTGACAAAGCTGGTCAGAGAAGGCGCAAAAATAGGTCTCAAGGTGGAAAGTTACGTTTATTTGGGTCAAGCAGTCAGGATTGACAATGATTTAAAAGAAGAAATATCTAGAAGACAGAGAACTACATGGGGGTAAATTCAGAAACAGCCATCTTGAAATCAAAAGCTAAATCAGAAACAAAGGCAAATTTGTTCAATTCTTTGCTCTTGAAAGCAATGACATACAATAGTGAAACATAGGCTTTAACAGCTGCAGAAGAAACATGGCTGCAAGTAACACAGTGAGCAATGAAGTGATCAATGCTCAGAATCTCACTTTGCAATAAAGTAAAAAAATGAGGATACAGTAAAACCCCAGTTTATGAACACCTGAGTTAATGTTTGCCACGGTTTACGATGGCAAATCGTACTAAATTTATGTCCTGGTTTACTTTTTCCCCCAGTTTATGACCAGGAATTGAGATGACCAGTGCCATTTTAGAGTCTAAAATGGTGGCCCCATGCCATTTTAGAGTCAAAATGGCACCTCACCACCACCACTGGAAGTTGTGATTCTTCATGTACCACTGTGGAGGAGGAGGAGGCAGCAGCAGCGTTTTTGCTGCTATTTCCACACTGTCCGCCACTTCTACTGGTAGCAGGAGAATGTGGGAACCTTATCCACTCAGTTCCAATCTTTGTCTGAGTTCTCTGCACAGTGCTACAACTGAGAACATGCGCCTCCCCAGGTGCACGCCTCCTCCAGGTGTGTGTTCTTGGTTGCAGTGCTGTGCAGGGAGCTTGGACAAAGGCCAGCCGGAACCAAGCGGATTAGGTCCCCACACTCTCCTGCTGCTGGTAGCGGTGGAGACTGGACTCCTCCAGCAGCCAGACAGAAGCAGCGGTGTGGAAAAAGTAGGGAGACTGATTTGTCCCTTTTGTGGGGGTGGGGGAGGTTTGTGTCTGGCATTTTTTGGAATTTGTTGGTGGGTTGTTGTTGTTGGTTTTTTTTGTTTTTTTCAAATTATTTTTCACCTGGTCAGGACCATTTCCCTTTTGTGGGGGTGGGTGACAATCGTGTCTGGCATTTTTTGGATTTTTGGCATTTTAAAAAATATATTATTATTATTGGTCCAGTCGGAACTGCATTCCTATGGGAAAAGGTGCTTCGGTTTTCGATTTAAAAAAAATTATGATGAAGGCTGTTGGAATGGACCAACGTTGTAAACCAGGGTTTTACGGTATCAGGCAAAGATCACTGCTAAAAGACATAATAACAGAATACCTGACAAACAAATTAAGGTGGGCTGGCCATGTTACATGCACAAGTGACAATAGATGGAGTGTCAGAATAATGAATTGGTATCCAAGAGATTACAGAAGACCTAGGGAAAGACCTCCTCACAGATGGGAAGATTTTCTCAAGAAAAATGTTGGGCCAACATGGAGAAGAACTGCCAGGGACAGATCGTTATGGTCAGAAGTTGTGCAGAATGTAATCGTGGAAAAGTCTACTCATACAAGGACTCCTCGCTGAATGTCCAAGGTATCCTTTTACATCATACTTTTTTATTATACTATACATATACAGTAGAACCCCGCATAACGGGGAAAAACTCCATTCCACGGTGCTCTTTGCTATGCGGGTTTTTTTTTATTATGTGAAGTGAATGGGAGAATGCCCCAGATAACAAACAAAAAATGTTCATTATCTGGGGTTCTCATTGAGCAGGTATACCCTGGTTACCAAAAAAACCCACATAACGAAATAAAATCATTATGCGGGGTATCGCCATTGCCTAACAAATGCTTCATTGTGTGAATTTTTCATTATACGAAGCATTCGTTATGCGGGGTACCACTGTATTGTTATTTTTACATAATATATACTGGATCCTATTTGGTTGAATTTGACTAGAGCATTCTATAATCTGTTTTGTAGTCCCACCGCAGTATGTTCAATTGTGTTGTGAATGTTTTGTCTATATTCTGCTCTGGTTTTTGACTGTAATTGATTGATTGATTGGTTGATTGATTGAAATGCCAGATAAACTCTAGAGATGTCCCAGGGCTCAGCTGCTACTGGCACTGTTACCGCAGTTTTGTCTTTCTCTGTCACTGTAAATTCTCACAATCAAATGTCACTAGATAAAGGATTTAGTGTAGATTGGCATTTTACTTCACAGCCAGCACCTTAGCAATAAGTTCTGAAAGCAGATACAAAGCCTGAGAACAGAGAAATAAGACAAGTTTCAGATAGATGGAGCTCATGGACTGGAACCAGAGAGACGTGTATAGAATGGGAGCCAGAAAAAAATAGTTTGTGGCATATTTTTTTCAGCAGGCGTGAGCTAGAAAGGGGCATCCTTCTGAGGTACAGCCCATACTTCACATTTGGAACATCCCAAAAATAACTCCCAGCATCTCTATACAGGGCTAAGAAAGATTTGTGTCTGAAAAACCACTAGTAAGCTAGGTGGACCAATGACCCAACTCAGGGTGAAACTGAGCCTGAAGAGAAAAGGACTACGTCTATTTTCTTTGACCTTTTAAATTCTGAACTTGGGTCATGCTTCTTCACTCAGAGTACTACATTGTTCCCTGTCAATTACCTGTATTCTGGCCTTATGCATTAGGTTAGATACTAGTTTCTTCTTCTATCTTTCTTTAGTCTACTACTAATACAAAAAAAAAAAAATCAATTTCCATTTTTTAAAAATTATACAAAAAACTGGCAACAACCTCCAGTCCTGGCAATAAATATGTTGATTGGGTGGAAAAACACCATAACTTATATATTTGCTTGGGCTCTTCCTTAATTATGAGACTGATCTGGATTATGGCATACGTGTAGGAATCAGTCATACAGTCCAATCCTATGGATGTTTACTTGTAAATCAAGGGGAGTCACTCTTCAGTAAAAATGCCTTAATATTCAGTAAAAACCAACCTTAATATTTTTGGTCACCTTGATTTGATTTGATTTGATTTATTCGATTTGTATGCCGGCCACTCAGCATACACCGACTCAGGGTGGCTCACAACAATCACAACATACATCAATAATACAAAATAAATATACAATAATACAATATACAGTACAATGTACAGAAATTCAATCTACAAAAACACACAGTACAATTTATACAATAAAACACACTTGAGCACTAAAATATCAATGGAAAATAGATAACAAAAAGTCCTCAACAGAGCCCAGCATCCCTGATGGAGGCCCGGCACTCAACGTTCTCGATGGAGCCTGGGGCTCAACATCCTCGACGGCGTGGCTGGAGGGATGGAGATGCGGCACCCAGTCTTCAGACGCCTGGAGACCCCAGTGACCCTTTAATCTCCTCCGGTGATGGCACCTTGGTCAAAAGCCAGTCATATCTGACTATATGGTTCAGTCCTCATCTCTATTTACAGCTAAAATGTCTGTGTCTGCAGACATTTCTTTGGACAGGCATGACTAGACACAGAATGCTGTTTACCTTCCTTCGAAGTGGTACCTATTTATCTACTTTCAGTTTCTTGCTGATGAACATGTTAATCGATTCTTTCAGATAATTTTAGCATTATACATGTACATATACTCACACAAAAAATACAAATATTGGGAATTATTTGGGAAAATATTTGTTTCATTGAACTAGGTCTGAAGCATCTCTAACTTCCATACCTTGTGTATGTTTTTCTATGTGCATGTTGCCACAAGATGGCTCTCCTACATCAAGGATTAGATCCCCTTTTTGCTTTTTAAAATCTTAAACACAACCTCTCTCTCTCTCTCTCTCTCTCTCTCTCTCACTCACACACACACACACACACACACACACACGCACAGATACACGCGCACACACACACACACACACACACACATACACACACACACTGTGTCTCTTATTCTCAATTCGACTCCCTTCTTTTTGATCTGGATTTCTTCCTTCCAGCTATTTATATAAATCTACACAGAATATTTTCTTCTTTATTGCTAACAATTTTTGAAATCAAAATGTTAGGCCAATTATATAACTAAGCAAAATCACTCTCTACAAGTTTGAAAAGTATGTCTGTGCTTTTGTTTTCTTAAGACGTCATACTCCATCTGGAAAAAATTAAATCCAAGCAAGCTGAAAGTGCCAAAAGATGAATCAGTATCTTGAAAGATATTAGCTTACTCCTAGTCAAACAATAGCTGGTATCAATTAATTTAGTATGCATTTCTTTATTTTTGACTGTTTTTATTTATGACTTTTTAAATCTTATTTTGAGCCATCTTGTATTCACTCCTAGGAAAAGGCCATTGATTCATTTACTTACTTATTTAACAAAGACTTCACTAAGATATTCAAAACCAAGAACCCAAAGAAAAATTAGGTGTCTTGTATTCTAAATTGTGTTTACTTAAACATTCAAGTTAAATTTCTAAGAGAGTTCAGGACACAATGGAAAAAGTGTTTGCAGAGCCTGGCCAATTAAAGGGAATGCTCTGTTCATAAAATAACATATTTGTACCTGCCATAGAAACACACTAGAAATGTGGGCTTCAGAAAAGAAATCAATTTCTGCCAGATATTTGACTAATCTTCAAGAGACTATTTAAAATTAAGCAATCAGTTGGAATACGGATTTCACTCAATGGCCTTTGAAAGAAGCAAAGGGTTTAAATGATTAAAGGTTGCAATAAATCATGGTAACAGAGAATGGTTAGAGGATCATGAAATAATTTCAAATTGCACAAAACTTCCCATTGGATAATCTTGTTCTTATGCAAGCATTTGATTTTATGAAAGGTTATTGTCTCCTGCATGCAAAATGATGTTGACATTCATTTTACAACTGGCAATAATAGATATTGAGGAAGAGTCTTGAATGTGAAGGAAACCTCCCAGTTTGATGCCTTGCAGTGTTTAGGCACAGAGGCACCATCTCCAGATGGATATTTAGCAACAGTAGTCTAATTGTCTTACTCAATGTATCTTTAAACAAATGAAAGCAACTTAAAAGGATCAAACCATATATAAATATTCTCTGCAGACTACAGAGGTAAATGTAGAAAATGCAGAATTCATATATAAAGAATCAAGAGACTAAAAGTTTCTTCATAGTCTTCCAAAACAGTTGTTGCTAGATGCCATCTGTAGTGGATTTCATAGCTGGGATGAGTTTATTTTATTCTTTACTGTGTTCATTTAAAGTTTAATATGCCTATGTTATTATTCTGCTTTCATTTCGCTAGTTTGTTTAACTTTACTTAGCCTAAACGGGTCCATTTTGGAAGGCTATAGTACGCAGAATCTGACTTCTGACCAATTAAAAGTGGCAGGACAGGCCGACCTCTGTTCACAGACAGCGAAGCTGGGAAAGTGTCTGTACTCAGACTAATTACCTGGGAAGAGCACGGTTCTCAGATGAGCCACCTGTTGGTAGACGTGAAACATACGTCTTTAGATGAGAACTTAGAATAGATGTTCTGGTCTCACAGCGGACATCAAAAAGAGTTGTCTGTCACTCAAGATAACTCCGCACACGTTCTCACCGAGAACTGTATAAATATCAAGGCTCCGATCTGAACAGCTATCTAGATTTCATCTCAAAATGCTGTCCGCTCGCCTCCAGACTGGATCCGCACCCTGAACCTGTATGGGCGGTTTTTAGCTGCACTTCTTTTAGATATGTATTGCTTTTTGAAACTCAACTTTTCTTTCTTAGAAAAATGTATTTTTCATAGATTAGTTTAGATAGGATTTTATTCTATATTTTGGAACTTTCTTTTTATCCAGTAAATAGTTGAAACAGACTTATTTTGTCAAGTGCGGTTTTTCTAACTCTTCTCAGCCAGGAGAGAGTTGAAAGGGAATTTTTCAGATAAGGCCTTGTTACTTTGCTAGACAAACAATTTGTTATTTGGCCAGTGCAGCTGGGCCGGACAAACAAAGAAGGTAATGGGGGAGAGAAATTTCGGAGTCTCGCCTTCCCAGGACTGAGCTTTCCTCTCCCTCACCTAGTGCAACATCGAAGGCCAAATTTCCATAAGAAATCCGTGATAAGGGTGGTGAAGTTCTAATGGGGGAAGCCGCTACCAGTCCCAGAGGGCTTTGCAGAAACCATCTATCTGCGACATTTTATCGATCAACGCCATTACTCATTAGAAACCCCATTTTCTTTGCCAGTTTTCCCTGCTTGGGCAAACTGCGTGAAGGCACCCTTTTGCAACGCTACCAAAAGTCCACTTTGCTTTCTCTCGCTGAGTTGAGAAACTGTTCCGTTAGTCCGGGAACAAGGTGACCAGTTCCAGCTGATCAGTGAGAGCAGGTGGAGAGGTGGCCATTCTGCGGTCAGGTCTCAAGTTGGCAGGAGTTGGGACAAGCCAAGACCTGGTACTGTGCACAATACCATCAAAGTGCACCTAACTAATGGTGATCCTAACAGGATTTCAAGGTATGTGAGACATTTAAGGAGTGGTTTTATCATTTCCACCCCTCAGTAATTTTGTGTGGCCAAACAAGGATTTGAACTCAGGTCTAAGTCGTATTCTGTCATTCAATCCTCTACACTAGATTGGCTCCCATTCCAACATAAAGGCCAAGATAGATCACACATTCTTCAGCAGCCACAAGTGATAACTTAAATGTACAAAAAGCCATTAAATCTCAAGGATGACTTAGATTCAGATTCTTTCCTGACCACCATGCTTTCACCTCAAACTCATTGTTTCTCAACCAAATTAGTTCATACATTGAGCCATTCTTCATTGAACACTGAGTAATCAAGAGATCAAGTTTGGCAATCAAGTAAGTACATTAAAATGTGAAGAACTACAGAGATTATTTTCCTGCTGGATGAGACAGGTATTCCTAGAACTAGAAAGCTATATGACTACACAGTGAGGAAAATGCAAATTAACTCACATGCTCTCCCTGAGAATCTGCACAGGCGCATTTGGTTCTCTTCCATATAGGTGTTCACACAAGCAGAGGAGGTTGCAGTTCCATTTGAAACACTAATATTCAGATGCAGATATGGCAGAACAAGAAGAAGTAGTAGTAGGTGGTTCAATTCAAGGGAATTGCCTTGAGGAGGCTTTCCTCCTTTTTTCTGTATCTTAGCTTGCAGGTGACAGAGGTTATGAAACTGTTAAAATAAATAAATAAATAAACAGACAGGACCGTGCATTTGAGAGGCAGGTCTTTTAAAAAGTTTCTTGGTTGAGAACAGGCCTTGCAGAAAGAGTTAAATGCTGGCACTGCTTGTGTGTCAGGCTCCTTGCCTCTTCCTTGAAGATGTAGGAGGTGAGGGGAAAGATGTAGGAGGTCAGGCTTTATCAAAGTATCACTTTGTGCATACACTTTACACTTGTTTGGTTTTTCCTTTCCGCATTGGTTCAGCTCAGTCAAATGCTTTGAACTGAAGTAAAAAAAATAATAATTTTTAAACAGTAAAAGGGCCTCTGATGGGGAGGAAAAATTATGGATCGAGCTGTGGGACTCTGGGATAATTCACATTTCCTGTTATGTCATGTGGTCAATGGGGGGGGGGAATGCAAATCAGCCCCTCCTCAAATCCATATTATTTCCTCCCCCCCCCCAATAGTCAAGCTCTGACACAGAGCCAGACTAGCTAACTTAGTACTGTACCGTATTGCCAACTTTGACCAGCTGTCCCAGATTTTAGGCAAGATTCTTTTCTAGCCCTACGCAGAGATCTCAGTTGGTCTCACGACTAAATACTAACCAAGCCCAATTGTGTCTAGCTTAAAAAATCAGACGTGTGCATGTGTGCGTGCGTGTGCAGAATGGTACTGCACAATGGTACTGAGACAAACCATAGTTTTCCATTTTGTCTGAAGTGACAAACTTGAGTTAACATTTCTCTTGTGCACTAGGTCAAATTTCAAAACTGGGAGCAGGTACTTTTAAAAACTATATCTCCAAAATCACTCACATCAACATGACTAGTTGGCAACATGACCACCCCAAGACTAAATTTTCCAGTTTCTGAATCTAAATGGGAGGACTGGTGGGGTAGTACAAAAGTACAGATACCTGGTGTTACACACTGCTGTTTCACAATATCATGAAATAAATATCAAGTTATTGAATTAGGCAGTTATAAAGTCTGAAGTATTTTTATTGAAATAATTTATTATAGTCAGAATTCACAATGCCTAGTAGGACTGTTTTAGATAATTGAAAATGTGTGGGTCATACCTGTCAAGTATCCTGTTTTTCCCGGGAAAACCCCTTATGTCCAAAGTACTTTAGTGTCATCTTTACTATTTGATCTTTAATGAGCAGTCGTGGTTGATTTCTTCTAGGATCGACCTATTTCAAACACCACATTTCAAAGGCATCTATTTTTCTGCACTCAGCTTTCCTAATGGTCCAACTCTCACACCCATACATCATCACCGGGAATACCATTGCTTTGACTGCAATTTTTTGTTTGCAAGGTGATGCCTCTACTTTTAACTATGTTCCCCAGGTTTCTCATAGCTTGTTTCCCAAGCATCAGTCACCTTTTTATTTCACGGCTGCAATCACCATCTGCAGAGATCTTTGATCCTAAGAAAGTAAAATCTGCCAGTCGTATCCAACTCTAGGGTGCAGTGCTCATCTCCATTTACAGTGCTGTCTGTTTGCAGACATTTTCATGGCCATGTGGCAGTCATGACTAGAGCCCAGCAAGCCACATGGCTATATTTGGCCATGCCCACAGATTTGGCCACACCCACAGAGGGGTGTGGCCAAAATTTCCCTTATTTTCAAATCCAAAACTTGACAGGTATGGTGTGGGTTTGGACTACAACTCCCAGAATTTGGACAACTGTAGCTTTTAAAAGTTTGCTATGACCTGGTCTGTCACACTGTAGTGACACCATATGAGCTGCTATGAGAAAACCCATCAAAATGGCAGCCACACATTTGCCTATTTCAGCTGGAGCTTCTTTGAGGCTAGTCACACAGCATGTGCTCATCATATAAATGAGTTTGGTGGGATATTAAATACTTTTTCAACCTGAAATTGAGCACATTTGATGAGAAGCCAATGGAGGTACAATCAACCGGCCTCCCTTTGATGCCTTCTTCCCCTATTGCATTTCATTTTGAAATTGCCTTCTAATAAGGGTCAATGAGAGCACCATTCAGCCAACTGCTGGTGATTACAGTTGAAGAACACAACCTTAAATTATAATTATGCCCTCAGCTTCCACATTTTTTTTCATGGGCCAAGAATTAGTGTGTCTAGTTCATTTCATCAAGCAGACACCAATTAGACCGAAGGTATCCATTTGTAATCTCATTGCTTGTTTGTTTGGGTAAACTTAGTTTCAGTTCTCCAAGCCAAATGAAACTTGAGGTTTTCTCAGTACCCTTTAAATCAGCTTTGTGGAGTGGGTTATTAAGAATTTTTTAAATGAACCTGTTGCAATGGCTACCAGATGTAGGAGTGGCTGGCCGCAAGGAAGACATGTGAGACAATCGTTGTTGTGTTCTAATAGTGTAACCTTATTCATGTGATAACAATGTATCTTAACATTGTAACCCTTCCTACAAGTAACAATATAGTCGTCAGCTGTATCACCATAAACCCTGTATTAGGACGCGAGCTAATAGCCACCAGTGGGCAGCAGCGAGCGTCCAAGCTCTCTTGGTCCATACTCATCAAAAGCCACAGCGCGGAGTTTCCCGCCACTACCTACACCTGGACAAGAAGGGCGTGACCAGCCATGATGTCACGCGGACAATAGCCAACCGGCTATCGTGGAGCCACATTCGAATGTTTACCACTGTATATATAGAGCTATGCATCCGCCATTACCTCATGTTCCCTCTGACCACCATGCAATAAACCTGAGTTAAACCAGCCCATGGCTGTTTCCTGTGTCTTGGTTCTCATACACTAAATTGGCGACGAAGGTGGGATTATGGACCCCCAAGGAACCAGGGCACAGAGCGGTTTCAACATTATCAAACCGCAAGACTGGGAGCTTTTTGAGATGGATTTCCAGGCGGCACTGGTGGAACTCAAAGTCAAAGACGACGAGGAAAGGAAGAGGGCCATCCTCACTCGAATGCTTGGGATAGAAACCAAGCGAACGCTGGTGGGCATTATTGCACCGAAGAAGATGAGTGATTTCAAAGCCGAGGACATCATGAAACTGCTGCGTGAGCGGTTCCGTCCCTCGAGGGCAATGTTTCCCGCTCGGAGCGCGTTTTGGAGGCGAGTCCAAGCGCCGGACGAGTCGGTTGAGACCTTCGTAACAGCCATGAGAATAGCCGCCGCCCCCTGCAGATGGGACAACCTAGAGATGGCCCTAAGGGACGGCGTTCTGTGTGGCCTGAAGGACAAGGAAGTGCAGCGCAGCCTGATGAACAAGGAGCCGCCACCCACGCTGACAGAGGTTGTGGAGGCCGCGGAATCCGCGGAATCCACGAATGCTGGGGTAGACGAAATGCACCAGTGGCGTGAGTGGCGTCCTAGGGCCGGCAAAGCGGAAAATTCGGTGCACGGCAAGTCCGGACAGTCGGTGCACGCAACCCGACGAACCTCGAAGTCGTCTACGGAAGGCAGCGACGGCGAGGAGGTCCAGAAGGTCCGAAAAGGAGGGCGCCGCTGCGATGGTTGCGGAGCGGCCCATGAGCGCGCGAAGTGCCCATTCAGAAAAGCCGAGTGTTACAACTGCGGCCGTCGGGGGCACATCGCCAAGGCGTGCAGAAATCGGAAAGAGGGCCGGAGGCATTCACAAGACCGTTCGGCCAGACCGGACCGTCCAGCGAGGTCCAAAGATGGCGCCCGGACCACGAGGAAGCAGGACGGCGTGGGCCGCATCTCGGACGACAGCGAGGACGACGCCCCCGTGTTCAGCGTGTCCGCGGGACAACCCCATTACTTCGTCGAGGTACTAGTACAAGGGGCCCCTATTAGGATGGAAATTGACTCGGGGTCCTCCTATTCTATAATTCCCCAGAGAGAGTTCTTGAAAATCGACCCCCACGTGCGGCCCAAACTTAAAACGTTGAGGTCCACGCTACGAGACGTGCAGGGGAACAGCATTCCAGTGTTGGGGGTCGGGAAATTTCGGGTCCGTTTTAAGAGACATTCTGCGGAACTCCCTCTAGTTGTTCTCAAAGGGGGAAATTGTAGCCTCCTCGGGACTCAGTGGTTTCAGCCTTTGGGTTTGTTCATAGGGGGGGTGCATGCTGTGGGTGCGGATCCAATACAAGCGGTGTGCGACGCGCACTCCGCCGTTTTTAAAAAAGGACTGGGAAAGTTCAAGGGACCCCCTGTAGCCTTCGACCTAGACCCGGAGGTCCGCCCGATAAGACTCAAACCACGCAGGGTGCCGTTCGCACTAAAAGACAAAATAGAGGCGGAACTGGACAAACTGGTGGGCCAGGGGATTTTTGTTCCTGTTGATTCCGCGGAGTGGGAAACTCCAATTGTTACAGCACTAAAAGCTAACGGGGAGGTGCGCATTTGCGCTGATTATAAGTGTACAATTAACAAGGCAATCCGCCCTAATGCATACCCGGTGCCGGTGGTCAGCCACCTTCTGGCCAGGCTGAATGGGGGAAAATGTTTCGCTAAGCTCGATTTAGCACAAGCCTACCAGCAACTCCCTGTAACTCCCGCCACGGCAGCGGCACAAACAATAGTTACACATAAAGGGGCGTTCCAGGTGTCGCGTTTACAGTTCGGCGTGAACTCGGCACCCGGCCTTTTTCAGTCGCTTGTGGAACGCCTCCTGAAGGGGCTGGAGGGAGTGTTGTGTTATTTTGATGACGTATTGATAACAGGGGGGAGTGAGGCCGAACTGGCAAAGAGATTGGATAAAGTACTGACTGTGTTCGAGAAAGCGGGGCTGCGACTGAGAAAAGACAAATGCGTATTTTTCGAAACAGAGGTTGAGTTTTTAGGGTTCCGTGTCACACCCGAGGGAATTAAGCCGTCCAAATCCAAAGTAGCCGCCATCAAGCAGGCTCCTCGCCCCACATCCAAAACCGAACTACAGTCATTTCTGGGGCTCCTAAATTTTTACCATACCTTCCTTCCACGGAAGGCGTCTGTGGCCGAACCGCTCCATCGGTTGCTTAAAAAGGAGGAAACATGGCTGTGGGGTGACGAGCAAGAGAGGGCGTTTAAAGAGTTAAAGCAACTCCTAACATCCGAGGCAATCCTAACTCATTTCGACCCCAAACGGCCAGTGGTCTTAGTTTGTGACGTGTCCCCGGTGGGGGTGGGGGCGGTGCTTTGCCACGTGTTGGACGACGGAAGGGAGGCCCCGATAGCGTTTTATTCAAGGTCCCTGTCCCAAGCAGAACGGAATTACGCACAGACCGACAGGGAGGCATTAGCGATAGTAGCGGGAACCAAAAAATTTCACGATTTTCTGTATGGTCGCCCGTTTACAATCGTGACCGATCACAAGCCTCTGTTAGGAATTTTCACTGCAAATAAGCCCACGCCACAGATCCTGTCCCCGAGGTGGGCTATCTTCCTCAACGCATACCAACATGAGTTGGAATACCGGCCCGGAAAGGAGATCAGCCATGCAGACGCACTCTCACGGTCTCCTCTGCCCTTGTCGGGCGACCAAAAGGCAGGGGTAGAGAGAGACCACCAGGTATTGTTAATAGAGGTCCTAGATTCACCCCCAATAGTACCAGCCGACATTGCCAGGGCGACAGGCAGGGACAGAACGCTGGAGAAAGTAAGCTCATGGGTACAGAAGGGGTGGCCGGCGTCCTCCCCAAGTACGGAATTCGACCCATTTTTTCGGAAGAAAATAGAGTTGTCCATAGAGAGGGGGTGCCTTTTGTGGGGCCAACGGGTGGTAGTCCCTACATCCCTGCGACCGAGGGTACTCAAACTGTTGCACGTCAGCCACCCGGGGATCGTCCGTTCCAAGGCGCTGGCCCGGAGTTACTTCTGGTGGCCCCAGCTGGACACAGACATAGAGCACATGATCGGCACTTGTGAGGCATGCCAGGGCTCCCGACCAGAGGCGGCTCGCCTCCCGCATAGGGAATGGGACGCGGCAAGGGGGCCGTGGTCCAGAGTGCACATAGATTTTGCTGGCCCGTTCCGAGGAACCCTTTTTCTCCTGGTAGTGGATGCGTACTCCAAGTGGCTGGAGGTGATGCCAGTAAAGAGCACGTCCTCCACCACTACAATTAACCATCTAAGGAGAGTCTTTTCCACGTTCGGTTTACCCGACACTCTGGTCAGCGATAACGCTAGTTGTTTCACGTCCGCTGAGTTCAGGGCATTCATGGAGGCAAACGCCATTCGGCACGTCACATCCGCGCCATTTCACCCGGCCACGAATGGCCAAGTGGAGCGGCTGGTGCGGACAACAAAGGATGCGCTGCGGCGCATGGGCTCGGGGGACCTGAATCACCAAGTATGTCAGTTTTTATTAGCGTATAGGGTGACCCCCTTAGCATCCGGATACTCGCCGGCAGAGCTGCTGATGCGGAGAAAGCTGACCATGATTCTGACCAGATTAGACCCAACGAGGGTCGAGGACAAAGGGAAGAACGTAGGGGTAGCGGTGCCGAAAGGTTTCGCCGCCGGTGATCCTGTGCATTGCAGGAACTACGCCAGCACAGGGCCAGCCTGGGTACCAGGGAGAGTTGTAGAACAGACGGGACCAGTGTCATATCGGGTGGAAACGAGCACCGGTCTACTCTGGAGGCGGCATGCAGATCAGCTCAGGAGCCGGGTTCCCAGGAAGCAATCCACGGACGGCATGGAAAATGCCTCAGCGTTAGGGTTCTCCTCCACCCGCTTAGCCCAAGGAGGAGACAACGAAGGGCAACAGTCCCAAACAAGGGGGGGAAGCAGCGGTCCCGACTCAGATCCTTTTGACACGCCAGCTCTATCCGATTCCGGGGAAGAGGGTGAGGAGTTTGCGACTGCTGCCCCCGAATTTGATTTTGCGTTACCGAGCCGGGGGGGTTTTTGGGAGTGTTCCCCCACCCATCCAAGCGAGAAGAGGGGTTTTTCGTTAGCCCCCAGTGCCCCCGGTTCTTCCCAAATAAAGCACACACCTCCCAAAAAAGCCGCAGAACCGCGGCAAGTCACTAACAAGTCTCCCTCTCCAATTACAGGACAGGAAGCCAGGGGACAAGGAGAAGGTAGCAAAACCGGGGCAGGGCAGCCCGCACCGAGACCCCAGCGTGTTCGAAATAAGCCATCTTGGCTGAGAGACTTCGTCTCATCCTAGGGGGGAGGAGTGTTGTGTTCTAATAGTGTAACCTTATTCATGTGATAACAATGTATCTTAACATTGTAACCCTTCCTACAAGTAACAATATAGTCGTCAGCTGTATCACCATAAACCCTGTATTAGGACGCGAGCTAATAGCCACCAGTGGGCAGCAGCGAGCGTCCAAGCTCTCTTGGTCCATACTCATCAAAAGCCACAGCGCGGAGTTTCCCGCCACTACCTACACCTGGACAAGAAGGGCGTGACCAGCCATGATGTCACGCGGACAATAGCCAACCGGCTATCGTGGAGCCACATTCGAATGTTTACCACTGTATATATAGAGCTATGCATCCGCCATTACCTCATGTTCCCTCTGACCACCATGCAATAAACCTGAGTTAAACCAGCCCATGGCTGTTTCCTGTGTCTTGGTTCTCATACACTAAAATCGTGCGGTGAAGTCCAGCCCCGTATTTATTACCCTGCCTTGGGGTGATACGTGCGTAAGATGCACGTGACCCCCTAATACAGAAGGCTTGCATACGTGGCATTTTCCAATGGTCAGTACAATGCCTGTTCTTGGACATTGCCCTGTGGTTAATAGACAACCCACAACTAATTAAGGTCTGGGCTGGCGAAACCCATTGTTCCTGCCTTATCTCGGAGACTTATGTGTATTGACTCTGGGTGCCTAGTTTGTCCTGCTGTCTGTCACGGCTTATTTGCCCAACTTAATCTGTAGCCAGAAGCGGAGGATTGTGTATTTCCATTAAAATCATCATCTTTGGTTTTTGCCCCATTTCTACTGTAACCGGCAGCCAAGGCTTTCTGATTCACCCCCCCAAACTAACTAACTAACTAGCCCGCATCCCAATTGCCTTTCCTGCCAAGCTTGGTTGGTCCCCGGATCTGTCGAAAGCTGAGCAAATCCCTGGGGAAAGGTTTAGCCAATTATTCCCGCGGGCAACCCACATGAACCATCCTGATTCTTGAAGTCCAAAAAGTAAACTGCCATCAATCCAATTCCATGTGAAATCTGCCTACTGTTTGGGTCCTAATTTGGGAAGTGTACCTTTTCGACCATTAGATCCTATAACCTTCTTCAATGGCTATGGGTTACATAATTGAAATACCATAGCCTAAAATGTGCTTTAATATCATAATGAAAAGTACCTTGTATTATTAGAAAGGGCACAAGACAACCAGTAGAAATACTAGTCTCATAACTAGGGAAGTTATGTTGCTATTAGGCTATAGAAATATACAAGATACAGTAAATGTTCCTCAAAGACGCTGTACAAATGGAGAAGTGGACTGTCAAAGACAAAATCCTAACAATGTCTAGTGGGGGTGGGGAGACAATACCTAACAAACTTCTGGAGGATGCTTTCTCAAGTTGTTAACTCCTGTAAGTAAACCATCTCTTAGCCTTTATATCACAGAATTAGAACATACTGTTCAGATTTCCTGGAGCAGGTGAGCTATTTTCTAGACCACATAGCCTACTCTGCATGCCTCAATTTATAGTTATAAAGGTGGGATATGATCAGTGGTGGGCATCAACAGGTTTGCACCAGTTTGCCAGAACCAGTAGCAGAAATTCTGCCTGGCCCCACCTGTCCAAGTTTTGAAATATCCAGGATATCTCTCAATGCCATTTCTAGGGAATCCTAAGCAGGTGAAGGCATCTGCTTGGGAATACCCTGAAGCAAATGGTGAGTCGCTGTGTGAGACAGAATGCTGGACTGGATAGGCTGTGGCCTGTTCCAGCAAGGCTGTTCTTATGTTCTTATGAAATAAAGTACAGTAGTCCAAATTCGGGTACAACACGGGGCTTTCCCCCTGGCCACGCCCACCATACCACGCCCACAGTGTGATAGTAAAACATTTTGGAGCCCACCACTGAATGTGATTAATCACATTCATCCTTATCATAGAGCAGCAACTACAGTCCCAAAGTAAAGCAAATCATGCAGCACTAAAACCATATTTTATTATTTCTCAACATCAATAGAAAGCACCTTATGCAACCATTCAAATCCCCAATTAGCTTATTTCTTCTAAGAGAGAAAAATGTGGTTTCTATCTTATTATTTGACTGCTAGCAAATAAATACAAAAGCAACATGTGCCCCCAAATGCAGTTTTGGGCTGTTTGTCCTACACCCCAATTTGGGCATGAAAATGCCTCAATGTGAAAGCACTTACCAACATCTGTTTCTGTGTTATCAGTGTCACATTAAAATATGAGAGCTGTACTCATAAACATTGGATGTTAATGTCTCAGTCATGAATCTGTTTTAACTCTAATGAATTCAGTAAGAATCAAAAGTGCAAAGCTCTATTAATATGAATAACAATGGATAGCCACCTTGTAAAAGCTATCTATGCTCAGACACATCAGCTCCTAAGAAACAAAACAGAGACACTTCTGGTATAATTAAAAAACATGTGAATTAATTCTGTCTGCATACACATATGCCAATTTAAAAATTACTTAGGAAACCTTTGCCAAAATTTGAGTATGTAAGACTAAAACTCATTTCTGTGACCTCAGTATTTTTGGCAAAATAAGCATTTATAAACTAGGGCCTTAGGCATTTGCATTATCCTAAAGCATTTTCCCATACTGTTTGGGGCCTGATCCAACAAGGATAGCCTCTACATGTTAGGAAACTGTCTGGCCAGATATTTGAAGCAATACTTTCTAGTCAAAAGTTCCAAGTGGCCATTTTGATGCTAGGAATCTGAGAGTTGTGGCTGCCATAAATAAACAAGCAAGCAAGTTAACAAACAAGTTTTGCTAAAGGAGAAAGGTAAAGGTAAAGGTCGCCCTTGCTCGAAAGCCAATTGTATCTAACTCTAGGATTCAGTGCCCATCTCCGTTTATAGCCAATAAGTCAGCACTGTCTACATCTACAGATGTTTACATGGACATGTGGCAGGAATGACTAGACACCAGAGTGCATGGAATGTTGTTTACCTTCCCACCAAAGTGGTCCTTATTTATCTACTAGCAATTTCTTGCTTTCAAACTGCTAGGTTGCCAAGAGCTGGGATAGAGACAGAATCTCATTCTGTCATGAAGCACTCAGGTCTAGAACTTCTGACCTGCTGACCTTCCAGTCATCAAGTTCAGCATCTTGAACACTAAGCCACTGCAGTCCCTAAAAGGAGAAAACAAGTGTAATCATTTGAGCATAGTGAACAGTCATCAGCCTTCTATGCTCAGACCTCAGAGTCCTCTTCATATGTAGAAAATAACAGGGACAGAATAAGATCCTGTAACTGACAAACAATATGAAGCTCATTCATAAGCTGGGCCTCTTATATTTCTATTTCTGGCTGTGAGTGACCAATACAGCCTGGACACCTTTGTTGCACTTCTCAGCCCAACTAGATGAGCTGTTGGTTTCAGATACTTTTTGGCTGCTATTGGTGTCATATCTTCATGATGCTTGCATCACATCACTGCACTGTAACCTTCGGTGGCTACATCTCAGCTGAAGCATTTGTTTCTTTGCATGGTTATTTTTAAGACTTACTAGGAGATATGCAGCCTACTTTCATATCTACACTACTGAGATACCTATGTGGCTTTAAAAATCGACTTTATTTTGTTTGTTTTCGTCTCTAACCATCCAGTATGAAATAAGTGATGTTATGCAAGTTATAATGAAGATGCTGAGGTACTGACTTTGAGTTTTAAATTCTTAAATTTAAACATTTGCCCAAGGCCTCAGACTCTGATTTTTTAAAAGAAATCCAAGTTTCCTTTTTGAAAAACCCTGCAAATGACATGTATATTGTTCCATGTTCATCAGATAGGGCATAAATTGTTACATCTTCCTAAATCTCAGGTTACTCATAATTTCTTGGTGTACTTGACATTTTTTACTAAAGGATTCAGACCACATGTTATTTAGTTCAATGTTCCTTTATGTTCTAGTTTTGCCATTAACATCAAAGCTAAGTAGCGACAGTGCTGGTTAAAAGACAAGCTATGAATATCCCATCATCATTTCTTAGCATATATCAAATTGGCTCCCAATTGAGTCTATCTTTCTGATGTGCTAAAAGTCAATGATCCATAGCTACTCACCAAATAGTGATTTCTGCTAGCAGCTTCATTCATTGACGTTATCACCAAGTAAGACAAATGTGTGAACCCCATGTATTTTTCAAGAAGCGTAAATTACAAGCTGAAAATAAGATCTGCAGATGGATGTGGGACTAGCTAGAAAAGCAGGAATCATAAACAACAGCAAGGTACAGATTTACATAACAGGAAAGTTAGATAACAACCCAATTGTCAACTTCTTAGGTATCCTAGGGCAGTGATAGTGAACCTTGGCACTCCAGGTGTACTTGAACCTCAATTCCCAGAAGCTCTGATCAGCAAGAGTGCTGACTTGGGCTTCTGGTAATTGAAGTCCAAGAACAAGCCACCCTGAGTGGTGTTTACACCAGGAGGGCAGGGTACAAATATACAAATAAATAAACACCTGGAGTGTCAAAGTTTGCCATCACAATCCTAGGGTCTCAATGAATTGTTTGTAGTGGTTTGTTTTATTGTTTTTATCATTTTACAAATTTTAATTTTTAGCATCTGGTTTTGTTGCATCTGGCTATCAACCTGTTGACTAAACACAGTAAATGAAAAAGGGAAATCATATCTTTCTTGTACTAGTTGTACTTCTGAATTGTAAATGATTTTATCATATTATTTTTCTTATGTATCGCATTTTATTGATATTTCACCACCCCATTTTTAATCTATTATTACCCCCATTTTATGTTATTGTATTTCATTCAATCCATCTTATTATATTTTAACTTGATATGGTCAGCTGACTAATCAACTAATAAAGAATTGAATTGAATTGAATTGTACTATGATAGTTCCAAGAGCAGTCACACACCTGGTTACACAAGAAGGAACTTACCAAAATATGAAGGACACTCCACATTTAGCCAACTAGCCTCTATTATTTGGAATGGTAGCCGTGTTAGTCTGGGTTTTAGGCATATCAGGAAGCAGAAACAAACAAACAAAAACACTTCAGCACTTTAAAGACTAACTGCTATATTTTTATTGTGAGCTTTTGTGGATCAAGTTCACTTATTCAGACATAGGAATGAAATACCAAGGCATGAGCTTATTATATACAGAGTGATATATGATTAAATCAGAATGACATCATCATGCAAATCAATACAGTGTCCCACAGCTGGCAGTGGTAGATGATCTCTGGTTCCCTTCTTGTAAACTTTTATAAAGTTCCTGAAAACCAAGCTAGTTAGAGAGGCATGTAGAGAGCTACTCCACCAATAGTAACCATGACCCTTGGTTTTCTCTTCTTTCTGTGTTATGAGGGTCTACTGCCATCATATTGCTGCTTATTTTTCTTAGATTATTTTATTAGGTTGTTTACATTTATTGACCTGTTAGTCTGTATTTTATCTGCTATTTTGTATTCTTTTTAGCTGTAAATATATAAACTTGTGTCAGTTTGAAGAAGATAGAGAAGCTAAAGAACCTCTGTCAATTGGTTGCCACATTCAACTTGGAGCTGTTTTAGGAATATTTCCCTGGCTTGCACTGGAGTCTTCATTTGCCAAAGTTAATAGGCAGTCTGGAGTGATCAAGTTTTCTCACTTAGCTTCCTCTATCATGAAACTTTATTCCAGTTTAAGTGTTAGGATTCCCTACATTTGGCAACACTCCATACAATGTGATGGGATTTTTTTTATTTTATTAATTTTTATTAGATTTTTCAACATATAAAATACAAAACATAATGCTAATAAAATACAATACATTGTACTAAAAGATAATAAACAATAAAATAAAATAACTAACATACAAAATACACAAACATTAAAGAAAAAACAGTCCCTACCCTATTACATTTTATATCTATCCTTATAAATCATGAACCTTAACATCCACTTTACTACAAAAACTCATTACCCCAATAGTTCATACAATAATATCTTGGGTAGGGAACAATTACCAAAAAGAAAAATACACATAATATATCACCCAGTGTTTATTTACATTGCCCTGGAGAACTCGGAGTGAATCAATATTTCACTTCCAAAATCCACTTTAATCAGGTACAGGTCTATTTCTTTCATCCACCATGAGAGAGTGATCCAGAAAGGGCTTCCAAATATTCCAAAATCTATTCTCTTTTAAATTATCCCTTTTTTTCTTTATCTCCCAAGTCAGTTTATCATTCAACGCTAAATTCCACATTTGTTTATACCATTCTTCAATCCGTAAAGTTACCTCATTTTTCCAATTCCTAGCAATACATTGTCTACCCATTGTAATCATTATTTCTAACAACTCTTTCTCATCTTTACTTAAGTTAATACCTTCCACATTTGTTAACACAGTGATACCCGATCCCAGTTTGACCACTTTACCAAATATTACTCCTATCTCCTTTTCAATACTTTTCCAAAAAACATTCACCCCAGTACAACTCCACCACATGTGTTCATATGTTCCAATTGTGTCTTTACATCTCCAACACATTTTATCCCTTTTATTATCCATTTGATGTAGTCTCACTGGGGTCAGGTACCACCTCCAAAACATTTTGTAATTATGTTCTTTTATTCTTACCGACATAGTTCTCATAATCCCCTTTTTCCATTTATTTCTCCATATATCATTTTCTAGTTTTATATTCATTTCGTGCTCCCATTTTAATTTTAAATCCTCTTGTGGATTACCCGTTGTGCCCAATTTTGTTCATTATGGCAGTGTAAATATTAGCGAAAGCTATAAGAGATGATAAGAAAATTGAGGGAATTATGGGAAATAAGGTAAGCATGTATGCTGATGACTCACTGATAATTGTAAAACACCCAGATAAGGTAATGGATAGAATTAGGCTACAATTAAAGGATTTTGAAGATATTACTGGATTGAAAGTAAATTGGGACAAATCGGAAATGATGCTTTGTAATATGGGTAAGGAGGATCAGAAGAAGATAAAGAGATTAGTTAATATTCAAATTAAGAACAAATTGAAATATTTGGGAATAATTATTTCAAATAGATGGGAAGAACTCAAAGGACTGAACTATGACAGTCTGAAGAAAGATTTTAAAAATAGGATACAAAGGTTTCAAAAGTTGAATCTGTCATGGTTTGGGATAATTGCGCTTACTAAAATGATGTTATTACCTAGAATAAATTTCTTATTTGATGCATTAGCAAGTCAACTGAAAGATAAGGAGATGAAAGAGTTTCAAAAAAAGATTAATAATTTTTGCAATGGTGGAAAGAAAGCTAGGTTATCAAAAAAGTTATGGTACTTATCCCAGAAAGAAGGTGGGTTGGGTATTCCAAATTTGATAGCATACTATCGAGCATTTCAAATTAAGAGTTGTGAAGGTCTTGGCAAGAGAAAAGGCAATTTGGGAGGAAATTGAGATGAGTGACTATAGGCATATAGGAAAAATGGCTTGTTTAGGATGTAATTCGGGAAAACTAGTAACTAAAAATGCCATGATGAAAGGATTAATGAGTATATGGAAGAAGGTAAAGAAAGATTTGGCTCCGAATATTTCCCTGTTACTGGAACTTTCTGATATAGCGGATTTTCCAATTAAAATGGAAAAATAGGTAAAAGAAGTACTAGATAAGAATGAAGTTTTCCTGTTGAGAGACTGGCTACGGTTGTGTAGGGACGAGATTAGTAGGTTAAATCTATTTGAACAATTAAAATTAAATTGGTTTCAGAGATTGAGGATCAGTAAATGGAACAGTAAATACATGAGAGGATATGATTTGGAAAGAGATAAGATGGAATTTGAGGAATTGATTTTCAAAATTAGAAGAGGAGCTAGAAATACCAAAGGATTAGTTAGTAATTTGTATAAGCTATTGAATAAAGAGAGTGATGGAATTTTTAAAATTGCATAACAAACCCTCTCTTTTTTCATATTTCCTGATTTTTTAAAAAAAGATTTATTTTTAATTCACATTTAGTATACATTCATGAATTGTAAACTATAATGCTTTAATCTTGTTCCTTAAGGGAAATGAAAGCCTATAACAACCAGCCACTCAAATCCAGTGGAAATGAGTTTCTGCTAGTTAAATTGGGGAAATTGCAATGTTCCATCCATGATTGGATAATTTTGCCAAATGAGTGTCATCCTTACACATGAAGCTAAAATCTCATATCTGTTTCAAGGAAGCAATTTGGCTGAAAAATGTCTTATGTAAGTGGACAACTACACCATCAAAAAACTTTGGATTTACTTGAATTTAAAGGGTTTTTTGTTGACTTTATGATGCAAAGGCTACATCAAATTCATTCATGGATATTTTTTTCACCCAGTGTGGCTTTTTCTGTGCTATGGGAGGGCTTCTACTTTTTTTCATGTTGGTACATTTTGACAGAGTGTTTTCCCATGCAGGTGCACTATAGAGGAAGGGAGGAGAGAGTTATGTCTATAGGTGGAGTATTGGTGATGTTAGTTTCTGCACTTGCCATTCAGGACTGTGGTGACATACACCCATGGTGTTTCTTTTGTTCCCATCAGCCTCCTTTAAAAAAATTAATAGTTGAGAATAGCACTATAACACCATATCCTCTTGTTGCTAGGTCTTTATTTTAGATATGGCAATATGGCATTACAGTGCTATTCACATCTATTTAATTAAAACAAAGAGCAGTGATCACATGAAGGAAAGACGGGTGGAGGCAGGATCATGGAAAGGATGGAAAGAAGGGGACTGAGGGACCTATTGGAATGCCAATCACATTGCCAGTGTGGACACTGAACATCCAATTCGATCTTCAAACCCAATGTGAGCACTCATTATTATTTCAGTCAAAGCTGAAGATGCAAATTAAACCACAGCAGAGGCTAATCACTCTGATTCAGCTTTCCAATGTAGTCATAGACAGCTCCCAGCTAGATTCAACATAGTTGCAGGATGTGATCAAAATTAAAGAGATGAATCACCATGCTGGTTTGTTTCAGGTCTCCTCCCCATTAATCAGTCTCCTCTTTTAGCTTTATTTTCTCCAACATTTTTAGGGGAAAGAAGCAAAGTGAACCAGGAGCTGCATCACTTCATTATTTGAAAGGTTGCATATGTAATTTAATAACTTAACCAATGTACAAGTTGCTTCTTTACTTCATTTCAGTGGTGGGATTCAGCAGGTTTGCCCCAGTTCACCAGAACTGGTAGCAGAAATTCTGGCTGGCCCCGCCCATCCAAGTTTTGAAATAATGCAGGATTTTCCCTCTGACCACGCCCACTATACCATGCCCAAAGAGTAGGTAGTAAAAAAAGTTGAATCCCACCACTTCTTCATTTATATATTTCTTCACTGCCATGAAAGTCATACGATTCCCAGGTTGTTTCCATCTAGACTAGCCATGTGGCTTCAAGAACACAGTTTCTGGGCTATATTACCTAACAGGTCTTAACATAAGATTTCCACAGCTGGAGGTACTTCCCCTCACATATGAACATACAGTCGAAAGCACAGATATTTGGTCCCAAATACTAATATTTGAGAACAAGGGGAAAGCAAAGAAGCAAGCAAGGGACAGGCATTGAGAAATAATACTGTAGTATACAGTGGAACCTCAGATAAAGAAAATAATGCATTCCCTGAGTATTTTCATAAAGCAAAAATTTTTGTTATGTGAATTTCCCGTAGGAACACATTTATCTACAATGTGGTTTTAGCAAAAATTCATTATGCAAAACACAATTTCCCATAGGAATGCATTGAAAATGGAAAAAATCGCTATTAAATTTTTTGTTATCCAAGGGTGCCATTCGCATTTTATTCCTTTTCATTAAGCGAGTTTTTAGCTATCTAGACCCTTCATTATCCAAGGGTCCACTGTATATCCTAAAACATAGGGTCAAGGGTTGCACATTTTGTAAACCTCCCTAAATGATAACTCTTTTATGTGAAAGTTGGGAAACATACACATTTGTGACATTCGCTGCCTGATGTGTCCTGGCCAGAAACAGTGCCGTCTTTATTCCAGCTAATTTGAACCGCTAATATGAAAGGCTCTAAGTATCATTATAGTAGTGCAGGAAGAAAGACATTGTAACAAAGGCTGAGCAAGTTCTTCCCTACTGAAGCACTGAAATGAATCCTGATTTCTCTTTATTCAAAAGAATAGAGAGCCTAGTTTTTGGAAATGACAGTCTAACTACATTATTAACCTGCAGGCCTGTAATCAGAGGCCTATTACATCTGTGACATACTGGACTTCAGCTGCAGCTACAGAGACTCCAAATCCTACATGAAAATGTTTCTAAATGTATAATATAGTGTTATTGTCTTTATAGGTTGTTCACAGGGAAAAGTGGAACAAAATTCTATGCCTGAGGTTTAACAATTACTTAGTATTTGAGGCTTGCTTTATTCTGTCAAACATGAGTTAATCTCTCATTGTTACTAAGAAAGCAGTTACAGGCTTTAGTAAGTGTATAGTTGAACTATGTGTTTATACACATGACAGAATAAACAAGACCGGGTTGTGATAGGCAAACTAAGAAGACATTTTGTTTTTGCAGGCGCACCCCCCAAAAAAGGACTCAGACACCGGTATATGTGGATAACGGCATTGGGCCACATTTATTGATTCATGCCCTAGTCCGAATTATAAATTTAAATTGGTACTCAGCCAATTATAATTCTTAAGGCAAGCAGGCCGCAGTAACACTGGTAAGGTTCCTCCCAAAATTGCCAATGGCAATTGGCTACAATGTATCCATTTGTATCAATTTGTTTGTTTGCAACAAACAAATTGTTGACCTTAGTCAATAAACTATCTACTGACCCCACCCTCTGACGTGTATCCGTCAAATCACGGGGTGATGCATGCTGAATAGCTCCTGCCATCACCCCATTGCCTGGTTCGTCGTTGACCGGTCAACGTTAACAAACTTGTACCTATCTAGTGTTGGCCAGTCAATTGCGAACCTGCCGGATACCTGTGGATCATAAATATTTACCTTACCAGTGCTACCCGCCACACGGGGAGGCTTAATAAAGACTCACCGCCCCCCCCGACCGTCAGCTCGGTCAACAGGCCTGCTTGCAAATCTTCCAAAAAGAGGTTCATACCTCTGGGCGACAGATGGACTCCATCCCCTGTGTAAAGATCATAATTTTGGAGACTGATGGTGGGGTGTCGGATGACCCACCCCAAACCCTTGTCAGCAAAGAACCGGGCCACTGCCCTGTTCACCGAGCGACGAGCGCGGTCAAGGGCCTGGAGGTTGATACCCCCCCTGTAAGCGTGACGCGGTATGATGTCCGACCATAGCAGCGTTGTGGCAGGCCACACGTAATGCAAATAAGCTAGGTCACTGCAGATCGTATGTTTTAAAGAAAGGCCAGTGACCTGGCCCAAGTCATTGCCCCCGAGGTGCAGCACCAGGACATCAGGCGGTTCAGCATCCCTGATGGAAAAAAGGAATGGCAACAGTTCCCGCCATAACATTCCGCGCTTACCATACCACCTGATACATGCGGATGCACGTAGTCCAAGCTGGGGTCCCCACTCTGTCGCCGCAGCGTACTGCACTGCCCAGTGCACATAGCTGTGGCCCACCAGCCATACTGCCACCGGTGTGCGGGGACACACAGGGTCTGTAAGATAAAAGAGACAGGACAATGACTTATCAGGTACTCATACTTGCAGGGGGCGAACATATAATTCAAAACACTTCGATCCCCACCTCCCCATCTGGCATATATCAGCCTCAGAGTACCCAAATGCAGCCACAGTAGAAGCAGCTCCTATTCTAAAAGAATGGGTGCCGTAACGAGCCCCGGGGAGGCCAACACTGGACAGTGCCTTACCGGTCACCTTCCAAAATTGAAATTTAGTAAGGGGAGACCCATCTTGGTGGCAGAAAAACGGGCCAGGATGCGTACCACACATTGAAAGGAACTCTTGTAGGGCACCAACCAGATAGATGTCTGCAATGGAACATCGTAGCAGTCTAACACCACTGCTTACACCGTGCTGATCAACCTTTGAGGAACGTATCCTCAACTGAGCCCACTCATTAGAGACATAGACCTCGTCGAGTTCCAGTGCCCTACAAGCCGCATCCGCCTTAGACAGTAGCACCAGCTCACTGATGCGGAGCGCTCCAAAAAAGGCCACCGTGGTAGCCGCATGAAACAGAGCTGCCTCATACCTGTCAAAACACAGGTCATGCCAGCCTCGTGCAAGGTGGGTAAGAACCCCTGGAGAAATAGGGTGGCGATTGTCCGGGCGGCGTCCACGTTTCCGTGTCCACCCCTCCAAAACATGTGGTATACAGAAATCATTTGTGTTGTCAGCAGAGCCCCTCACTTTGGCCATGAATGCCAGTGCTGACAGCCTGGATGCTATGGTGCGGAGAGCTAGGCCCTGACTGTGTAGGTAGACCATAAATCGGAGAATGTGTGTGACTGGAATGGGCCAGACCTCGGGCAACCGAAGTTGCGCACAAAAAAATTTAAATTGACTGAATGCATGGTGATACGCCTTACGTGTGCGGGGCGCCAGCGACATGCCGATCGCCCGGTTCACCTCTCCTTGCCAAAGTCCAAATCTCGTCCGGGAGCGGCGAGGGGAATTCCTCTGCGTCCGGGGCCAAGGCGTGGAACTGGGGGATCTGCAGGCGGGATAAAGCATCAGCAATATCGTTATTAATACCTGGTACATGTCTGGCCCTGAAGAGCACATTGAGGCGTAGGCTGCGCAACACAAACTGGTGAACTAACTCCATAACCTTGGGCGATTTAGATGTCTGGGAATTGACAATGTGCACTACCGCAGCATTGTCACACCAGAAATGCACCACTGAATTGGCCCACTCCTTGCCCCATAGCATCAAAGCTCCCAGTATCGGGAAGAACTCAAGGAATGTAAGATCGCGTAGGCGATCCGTGCCCCTCCAGGCTGGAGGCCATCGGCCGTAGGCCCACCTCCCCTCAAAGTAAATCCCATATCCCAGGGACCCGGAGGCATCCGACTGAACCTGGGACCTAGGGGAAACCAAAAGTTCAGACCTCCAGAATGACACCCCGTTGAAGTCCCTCAGGAACTTAAGCCAAACCAACATGTCAGCCCTCATGCCCTTGTTCAGTCGGACCCTGTGATAGCGCCTGGATAGGCCAGTCATGGCGTCGCATAAGCGTCGAGCAAAAGCCCTGCCAGGCACGATCACCCTGCATGCGAAATTAAGGTGACCATGGAGAACCTGGAGCTCACGAAGTGACACCTTGCGTTTGGCCAATAAGGCCAAAATCAACACAGTGATCCGGGTAACCTTATCCATGGGTAACCTGGATGACTGCGAGACCGTGTCAATTTCGATGCCCAGAAATGTGAGCTTAGTTGATGGGCCCTCGGTCTTTTCGGGCACTAAAGGGACACCAAGTTCCTGCATTAGCGTCTGAAATGTATTGAGGAGACGCGTACACGTGTCCCAGCCCCGTTCACCCCCAAACAAAAAATCATCGAGGTAGTGGGCTACAGACCGGGACCCAGACCTGCGAACAAAGGCCCACTGGAGGAAAGTGCTAAAACGTTCAAATGCTGAACAGGAAATAGAGCAGCCAAAAGGCATGGCTTTATCAACGTAAAATTTTCCTTGGAATTTAAAACCCAATAACTCAAAGTCACCCAGGTGCACTGGCAACAGACGGAATGCCGACTTAATGTCACATTTTGCTAGAAGTGCGCCCGGGCCACAAGAGCGCACCATGCGCCGGGCCTGGTCGAATGATGTGTACCTGACCGAACAAAGGTCATCAGGGATGGCATCATTGACCGAATGGCCAGCTGGGTATGACAGATGGTGAATTAAACGAAACTCCCCAGGGGTCTTTTTAGGGACCAACCCTAAAGGGGAAACCTTCAGATTGGGAAAGGGTGGCATAGGAAATTGGCCAGCCACCCTACCTGCATTAACCTCCTTAGCAATACTTAGGGCGGCCACCTCCTCCTTACCCTTCAGGGAGAGTAAATTAGGGGCATCTTGGGAGCGCCGCTCCCTTATGAATGGTATGCGAAAGCCCCGCTGAAAACCCTCGAGGAGATACCTAGCATCCTCCCTCCTCGGGTAAGTTGAGAGCCACCGCTCCAACATGGCTATGTTAACCGGGGAGGGGGCCTTTTGAGTGACCAGCTCCATCAGCAGCAGGTCTGCCAGCTCCCTGTCCACCTCCACCTCTGCCCTGTGACCCACCGGCTCGTGGACACGCAGCGGCGGCGTGGGGGCCAGCGCAAGAGGGACACTCATGTTTGTATCGGCACTGTTTCTTATTGCATACACCATTGGCCGAGAAACTCCAACACAGCAAGCGGGCTGGAACCCCCTGCCCCGCCAGCTGGCGGGGAGCCTGTGTTGGAGCAGCTCGCTGGACCGCATGGCCACAATGGTACCTCTCCCCAGGCGCCGGGCGTGTGGGGGTCATGTATAAAAGCCACAGTTTTTGACAGGGCTCATCCCACCTCATCTCCGGGTGTAAGGGCACTCTCATTCTAAATTCCTCATCGTAAGCCAACCACGATGGGCCAGGAAAATCGACCATTGCCCTGTAAATATTGTCCAAATATTGGACCATAGGAATGGCAAGGTCAGGCCGAGCCCTGAGATACACCGCCATATAGATGAGATATGCGGGTAACCAGTTGGCCCAGATGCGTGGTGGCTTGCGACGGCGGGACAGCTCTTTGTCCTTCTCATCCTGCCCCTCTTTTTCCTCCTTGGTGGGTTCCCTGTTCAATAGGGAGAAAATATCGACATACTCCCCCCGCCAAATCTTTTCCCTTGTGGCCTGGGCCAAATGATCCCCCAGTGGCAAGGAATACCCGGCCGTCGGCAATGCCGACACCGGCACCGTATTAACACGGAGTATCAGGAGAGGAGCCTGGACCGTCCCTGTGACACCCGGTGCAGCCCCGGGGGCGGAACCCCCCCGCCCAATGTTATGCCAGTATGGGACCAAACTGCACCCGGATAAGCCGGGAAATGATGCCCACCCGCCCCGACATTACGAGGCCATGGCCACTGAAACCCATCCCTGGAAGTGGAGTGTGATGTGGGCACATTAGCTTGAACCTGATACTCACTGGGTGCACCCCCGTGAGCCGCCCCCACTGGGGTTCCGGCCCACGGCAGGCGTCGGAGCTCGCGACCGAAATCGAGCTCTGGGTACACATCCGACCACTACCTGTCTGCAGTTCCTGATGTACGGGGAGCTGCGAGACCGCGGCGGGCACAGGCCTGTGCGCCTCAAGCAACTCAACCCGACTGGCCCCCTGCTGGAGAATGGCGGCTGTCGTGGTAGCAGGCTGGCAAAAGGGGGCCCCAGATGGCAATGACCCCCCCATGGGGTTATTGGTGATCCCTAGGGATGCCTCCAGCGCCGCTAAACGGGCCAGTAGTGCATCAACCGTCGCAGATCCCCCTGCATAAAGGGGGCCAGGTGGGCCGGACGGCCCACCGGGCAATGGTCCAGGGGCCCCTACCTGATAGCCAGGCCCCAAATAGGGCCATGCCCAAAACTCCAGCCCATGAGGGGCCGGGTGTAAGCCCTGCTGTGCAACCGCACCAGGCCCTCCCCCCTGCTCAAAGCCCATGGCCGGCAATTGCGGGCTGGGGGCCGAAGCCCCAGTAGGGCCAGTCTGAGGCTGGAGGGCCGCGGGCCATGGCCTAAGCTGCCCCATCCCACCAGTCCCGGTGGGTGCCTCCGGCAAGGAGTCCTGTTGGGGGGGCGCAGTCGCGGTCCTCCGACCCGACTGCTGCCTCCTGTTTGGGCGAGCCTGAGTCGCCATAGCCTTCTTCTTAGGAGGCATAATGAAAGAACGATCCCTGTCCAGGGATCAGAAATCCGATGGCTGTAAAGCCGAAGATCAAGAAGCAAAGATCCCGCTAAGGCTCTGCAGCCAAGGACGGCTCTCTAAAGAGACGAAGAGCGACGGAGAAAAAACTTCTCCTCTCCGTCGCTTTTCCAAAATGGCAGCTCGGCTGCCTCGTGGCCACCCCTTTTATGGAGGGGTGGCCACGCCCCCTAACTCACCCGGATGTCTGAGTCTGGGGGGGGGCCGCAAAGAGCGCGGCGGCCATTTTGGCGCCGCGCTTTCATTCTCTTTTGTGCTTGGAACTATAGGACACCGGACTGGAAGCTAACTAGTCTTATCAAATTGTCTTTCTTTTCAAGAAGAGTTTCAAGAATTATTGTTTCAATTATGTTTTGGTGGTTGGATAAGAGATTTATTGCTGATGATCTTTTGAAAAGCTCCAAGCTTCTCAGAAAGATAATTTTTTTGGGGGGGATAAGTGACATAAAAACTAGTAAGCTAAATTAGCCACCTCTTCCAAACCAATTTGTGCCACACAGCTCTTAAAAGGCCAGGAGTTAGTATACTGCTAACCAGCAGCATGCTAGCCAGTGGCTCAGTGGTTAAGAAGCTCACCTTGTTAGCTGGAAGGCTGGCAAGTCAGCAGTTTGAGACCCAGGTACTGCATGATGGATTGAGTGCCCATCTCCTTCCCCAAAGCATAAAATATATGCATAATTTGTAAGACCGTATAACCATAACTTCCCTCTTTATAAATCACAGGCTTTATAAATGCGGCCTTTGAAACTAAACCTCATACTGTTTCATACTTTCAGAGTCCAAAAATTTAATCCTTAGGATTTCAGCTCCAGAGCAGAGGAAGGATGACATATGCTAATCTGATAGATACGCATGCAATTTCACACACACATATCTTTATTCGTCCGTCAGTCAGCACAAAATAACACAGAGAGATTTAAACTAACATTTAAGCCTAACAAACTTTACCTTCAGGATATACATACTCTATGTTAATAGGCCCGAGTCAATACTGTCAATTTTAATCTTGCGACGTTTGGGTGCCAAAAATAGTAATTTAGAAACTTGTATGGCTGACAAAGCAGCAACGCTATTCAAGAGAAATCAAACATGATTTTCTCTAGGCTCAAATCTGACTTGGCAAAGAAGAGGAGCTATGAGTATTTGTCTAATGTCAGCATAGAAAGGACAATTCAGAAGGATATGCTCAGTTGACTCAACCGTTTTCTGGGGACAGAGACAGGTTCTTTGGGCATATGGTATACCTTTGTATCTTCCCAATAGAACAGCTGTATTGATGGCATTCAATCTAGCGGCCGTATAAAGCCTGCGATATTCCACATAACAAATTTTGGGCAAATATGGAGCTGGACTGCTCTGCCAAATCTGGTCCCCCAAAATACATCTCTGGTTTCAAAAAAGCAATATCCTCTTGCTTGCCGATATCACTCAGCCTTTGGGCTATTATGGCTCTAGCTTGGGTGTAAGTCATGGATTCTAGGCACAAATGGGACAACCTGCAAACCTGAACTCTATAAATAATGTCCCTTTCCTAGGATGATTGGAAATTATCCCTTAATATTAAAGGGGCTAGGCCCACAGGCTTAAAACACAGCGTGAGCCACAGCCACATCTTTGCTTTCCAGGCTACATGCCAAAAAGCTTGCCAGCCAACTTCTAATCTCATAACTGCTTCGGCTATTGACGGTGGAATCCTAAATATAGATCTAAGGAACCGCGATTGAATTGACTCCAGTTTCAAATAATCCGAATGGGAACCCAGGGGGCTACCCACCAAAAAAAGTGGAAGGACTTTCATCTGGAATAATCTCAGGACAACCTTCACAGATTGACCTTGTTTCTTAGCATACAGGGATCTAATTGATAGGGCAGCTTTAGATGCATTTGTAGATACATAGTCTCTATGGGCCAGAAAGGACCTATTAGATCAAATTACTTGGCCGAGGTATTTAAAGCAATGGACTTGCTCCAATGTAATTCCATTCATAGCCCAGGTATAAAGTTTTGGCCGGGGAGAGAAGACCATTATTTTAGTCTTGATATAATTTAGTTGGAGCTCCTGTTGCTGGCAGAAATCATGGAGTGCTTGAAGCATTCTTCTTAGCCCAATGGGAGTTCTGGCTAAAAGTGCAGCGTCGTCAGCGTACAAAAGTACATTCAAAGGCTGGCTCGCTTGCTTTGGGGGATGGAAATAATTATTGGCCATGTGAGAAGGTTAATATAGAAATTAAACAAAGCCTGGAGCCAACAGGCAACCCTGCCTCACCCCTCTAAAGGTTTTTACAGGATTAGAGGTGAGACTATTATTGTCCAACCTAATACTTAGGGAAGTGTCCATATGCAAGGTGATAATCAGATACAAAAGCCATCGATCGATCACTGTAGCTGCCAATTTTGACCATAAGAGTTTTCTAGAAATTCGATCGAAGGCCTGTTTAAAGTCAATAAAGGACACATATAAAGCTTTTGGGGCCACCTTGGTATACTTTTCAGCCAAATGGTGCAAAACTAATATCTGCTCTATTGTTGATCTTCCAGCGCAGAAGCCAGCCTATTCCTCAGCAAGAATATTACTTTCCTCCATCCATTTTGTTGGCCTGTTTAACAAATATCTGGAGTAGATCTTCCCTAAAGTATTTAACAAACTGATCAGCCTAAAATTGCTCAGCTCTGTACGTGGCCCCTTCTTATGAATTGCAGAGCACCAGCTTGAGGGGAATTTTGCTGATTTATTAATATATGTATAAAGCGCTACTAAAAGCGGTACCCACCAGTCTTTGTTGGCATCTATCGATATTAGGTCTTCCCCCGGAGCCTTCCCAGTTTTAAACTGATCTATAAGGATTTCAACTTCAACACAAGATACTGGGTCCCAGTCTGGAAGTTGATCCAAATCGGCCACCCTTCCTGGGAGAGAGTTGGCTGCATATAACTCGGCAAAATATTTTTCCCAGATAACAGCTGAAATTCGAGGCTCTATCCACAAAGATGGTTTCCCCAAATATCTAGAGATTAAATGCCAGAAAGAGAACTGATTTCTATTCTCTGCAGTTACCAGGAGATTGTTCCAGTTATTCCTTTCTGCTACCCATTTCTTTTCCTCCAGGAGTTTTTTGTACAGTGATACCCCATACAACGTCCAAACTTGGTTCCACAAGTTTGGACTTTATATGGATTTGGACTTTGTATGAGGCATGCAAAATCCTAGCCACGATGCCTCATACAATGTCCAAATCCTTGCTGCGATGCCTCGTACAACGTCGTTTCCATAGAGATACATTGTACTGTAACAGCACAGACTTCAGGGCAAAGTCAAGGAAACAGACAGGAAACTGACAGAACTTTAAGAAAACATTGTCTATAGGCTAAATACATTACAAAAACATGTCAAACAACCCTGATTGTCCAAGAACCTGAAGAATGCTGCAAAAATCCCAGGAATGCTTCTAAAAATTCTGATGAAAAATTAAAAAAAAAATCCAAAATCGCGCTCAAAACCACCCCTAAACACGCTTCACCTCGTGCAAAACCCACAAGAGCAATGCACGCATGTGTCCTGTCTTTTATACTGCCCAGGCACAATGCAACCTGGGAAAAACTGAATGCCTCATACAAAGTCGATCGACTTTGTATGAGGCAACTTTTTTCAAGAAATTAGGCGATGTTGTATGAATTTGATGTTGTATGAAGTGGACTTTGTATGAGGTATTACTGTATCTCCTCTTAAGGTCCATATGATAATTACTAGGAGAAGAAACATTTGATGCCCTGTATAACAAGTATTCTTTATATAACTGTTTCTTAAAGTTCTTACATTCCTCGTCAAACCATTTATTGTGGAAATTCAAGTTTGGATTCCCTAAATAAGGCTTTGCTAAGGTGGGTTTTAACATCTTTAATAAATTGTCGTATATTTCTAAAGGTTCTTCAGCCTCCATAAGACGATCTCTTATCACTAGCAATTGGTCGGACCAAAGTAAATTATTTAATTGGTGAGCCAGATTCGCAGACCATCTTTGAGCTGTAGGTCTTATTTGTAGCTGATCATTTGGTAAGTACATGTAGGGGTATCTTTCCAGCTCCTCCAAGAATGTTAAAGACAATTCTAGAGGGAGGTGGTCACTCTCTAACCTCTTTGCAACACAAAAGCTGGATATCTTAGGGATCAGCTCCAAAGAGATCCAAAGAAAGTCAATAGTGGATGCTCGAGAGCCCGCCCAATAGGTAAATGCAGCGGGATAGTCCGACCTAACTGCTCCATTTAAGAGATAAAGATTCAGAGCCGATAAGGTTTGTCTACATTTAAATCCTGCATATGTGGCAACCCTATCTTTAAACTTTCTGGGCAACAAATCTGTGGCAATGAGGGGTGGAGAAGGGTACTTACTATATTTAGAAAATAAAGTGTGATCAGAGTTTGATAAATGGCTATTGAAATCACCTGACACCATAAAGGATGCTTCTGTGTACTTTTTAAATAGCAATTCAAAGGTGGATTGGATTTCCTTCCAATGCTGATCAATTAAAGTATTCTTGTAAATTGGGTGCAAATATACATTGATTACCATTATCACCTCCTCGACAACTTGCAGCTTTATAGCCCGCAATATGTAGACTGGATGTCAATTTTCTCAGCCTGGAAGTTTACAGGAAGTGAAACAAAGGTAGCCAAACCTCCCTGGGGTCTGACCAATGACAAAGGGTTCTGCACCGCTCTCAGGTAAAAACCCTTATATCCTGATAGATAAAAATCCTCACAAGCCCAGGACTCTTGAAAAAGAAGAATATAGCTGTCTTTTATATAGGCAACAAAAGATGGATCCAGGAATTTAGTTTTAATGCCTGCCACGTTCCAGAATAGAAATGTTAAGGATCTCTTTGACATGCTCTCCAGTCATTGTTCCCCCTGGGATGGCCAGCCTGGAGAATTCAAATGAGAATAGGGATTATTAACAGGATTATTAACAGGGCCAGCTGGCTGGAAAAAAGTGGTGATTTTAAGTTGTTTACAAGACCCATTTTTGGTGTCCTTCGATACAGTAGCATCTAACATCTGGGGCTTACATATAGGTGAAGGTAATCGGGAGGCTTGGTGCAATGCAAGGTTAGTCACAGACAACTCCGGAAGGTCTATCCTTGAAATATGGTCTATACTTATAGTAAAAGTTCCATTTGAGGCATGGTTTGTTGGGAAAAGGGTCCCACTTGCATTTAAGGAGGAAGAACCAGCTCGCCTAGTTCTCAGCAGGGTATTCATCTTAGCCATTTCATCTATACTTGACCACAGTGCTGTTGATAAAACAGCATTCTCCTGGGACTCCTGCGGTACACTAAGGTCCACAGCGACAGTGCAGCCATAATGAGATTTAGTAGTATTCACTGAAGACATTTGGAAAGACTTATGAGTTGGCAATTGAAGATTTTGGGAACAATCCATAATTGGCACATCAAGGCTCTCTCGTATACATCCTTTTAAGCCAGATCCTTTTTGACTTGGAGATAACTGACTAAAAGTTGATGTATGGCAATTTAAAGAAGGAATCAAAGGTTGTGGAGACAAGGAGTGTAGGGAAACTTCACTTTGATGTTGAACAGTGAGCTCCTTGGGCAATGGAGTGACCATCACTCTTTGAGAATCTATACAGGGTTCGTCGGACCTCATAAGGGATTGAGTGGCTAGTTTTACTGGTTTAAGATTTCCTCCAATTTTAGGTCTATACATGTTGGAAAAGCATCTCTGGGGGTAAATTCCATACCAATTTAGACGGCCATGAAGTTTACATAGGTACGAAGGCACCCTAGGAGAAGTAAACTTAAGAATCAAACGTTTAAAATAAGGGGTCTCGGGGAGCCATTCAATTGCTTGACGATCATTAATAGACAGGTAAGAATTAGTCAGGTACCCATTTTCCAGTTTAGTTCCCCAAACCACTTTTCTCATCATAGATTATTAGAATTACTGTTTCAAATTCGACTCATACTTTTACTCTACTCCCTTGCAGTTTCTTTAGAATTCAGAACTGTTGTTTAATGTAGATTCCTGAAAGAGGGAACATAAGATTTTTTTTCAGGTTCTGGGGGCTAAAGAGAATTCTCAAAAGAGATGCCAAGTGAATATAATCTTCCTAATTAATAAGATACAACATTTTACTATGTAGCATAAGGAAATGGAGTAATCCTGGAGATTTCTCCCATGCGATTATTGGCTGTTATATTTCAATTAGATTTGAAGGGGAAAGGAATTTCCTTCAAAATGAATTGTAAGAGAGGAATTTTTAAAATTATAATTTTATTGATAAGGTTCCTTTCTTCACCTTATCTTACTTATGGGGTGACTTAGGAATGTCTACTTCAGTTTCCTACAGGTAACATAAGATATATGCCCCTTGAGGCTTTGTCTTATCAGAAAATATGAACACCTAAGCAAGCTAAAGAGGGATGAGGAGATTACACTAGAAAGAAAATCCATATGCATCATCCTTGGCCACCTGGCAATATTAAAGTATTTTTTTTAAAAGGCATCGAAAGAGATTCCAAAGGACCCTGAGAATGAGGAGGAAAATCAAAGCCTTTTTCATTAGTGAATAAAACATCTAGGATTTGGAAAACAAATAAACATGCAATGCTAGATTTACCAATGCTAATGGATGGAAGCATAGTTTTAGACAAAACTAAATAAATAGGCAGGGTGCTTGCAGATTTATTTACTAACCACATCAACTTTATAAGCAGATGATTTCAAAACTTTGCAAGAAGCCCCAAACAACCCTGGAAGGGAAGAGTCAGCCACTAACCACATGGCAAGAGCTTCCATAGTGCTCATTCATCCCATTCAAAAATCTTTTTTTGCATCTTTTTGAAAACTATTCCCAGAAAAATTTACACCTCCACCAAAGTTTTGCTCCAAATTTAAAACAGGCCCTGTTTCTTAAATCCTAATATTATTCATAAACAGCTGGTGTTGAATGTCATTTTTGGCAAGACATCTAGGACAACCTCACTAGAAACTTTGTGCAAATCACATAGAAACAAAGAGGACTATTCTAACAATCCATTCAAAGAAGCAGAGCAGGAAAAAGAGGGGAAATGAGAAAACATGCCCTGGTGGTGCAGTGGTTCTCAGGGAACTTAAAGATGAAAATGCTGATCTCCTAGCCAAAATATATAATATTTCCCTCAAATCAGTCTTTGTGCCTGATGACTGGAAGGTAGTGAATGTAACACCAATTTTCAAAAAAGGATCCAGGGATGATCCAGGAAATTACCGACCGGTCAGTTTGACATGTGTCCCAGGTAAAGTGATGGAAACCATCCTAAAAGATAGAATTAATAGGCACATAGAAGAGAAAGCGCTGCTAAAGGAGAGCCAACATGGCTTTTGCAAGGTAAAATCATGCCTCACTAATCTGTTGGAATTTTTTGAGAGTGTCAACAAGCATGTGGATAAGGGGGATCCAGTTGACATTGTTTATCTGGACTTTCAGAAGGCTTTTGACAAGGTCCCATACCAAAGGCTCTTGAATAAACTTACCAGTCATGGAATAAAGGGACAGGTCTTGTCCTGGATCAGCAACTGGCTAAGGGACAGGAAACAGATGGTAGCACTAAATGGACACTTCTCCAAGTGGAGGGAAGTAAAGAGTGGGGTCCCCCAAGGTTCAGTACTAAGATTCCTGCTTTTCAACCTCTTCATAAATGATCTAGAAGTAGGAGTAAATAGCAAGGTAGCCAAATTTGCTGATGACAATAAATTATACAGGGTAGTGAAAACTGAGAGATTGTTAGAATACAATGTGGTCTGGGATACCATGAAGTCGATTTTTAGAGGGGAGTGTATAAAGTTGGCAAGTAATAGATATAAAAATTACAAGTTAACACAAGATAAGTTTGAAAAGGAGATAAAGCAGTTACAAGAGGAGCATTCAAAAACAAAGGATAAAAACGTTCATGCTAATCTATTAAGATTAAAAATTGAATTGGCCGGTAAAGAAATTCAAAAGGTAAAAAGAGATTTGGTTTATTTAAAAAGGGAATATTTTGAATTTAGTAATAAAAATTCAAAATTATTAGCAAAGGCAGCAAAGGACAAAAGGGAAAAGAGGGAAATTGGAGTTTTGATTAATGAACAAGGCATAAGATGCAGTTAAATAAAGGATAAATGTAAAATTGTGAAGGATTTTTACCAAGCTCTTTATGCAAAGAAAGACATAGACGAGGGGAAATTCAAAAAGCAACTAGAGATGCAAATAATTAGAGGAATAAAACAGGAACATAGGGATAGAATGGAAGAATTAGTGACAGAGAAAGAAGTAAAAGAGGTAATTGCTAGATTGAAGTTGGGAAAAGCCCCTGGAGAAGATGGGTTGCCCGCGGATTTTTATAAGGAATTTGGAGATATTGTGGTATCAAAGCTGGCAAAATTATATAATTATATATTAGAGGGAGGGCAAATCCCCACTTCATGGTATAGGACTGCAATTGTACTTTTGCCAAAACCTGGAAAGAATTTAGAGAAAGTAGAATCCTATAGATCCATTTCATTGATAAATCAAGATGCCAAGATTTTCACGGCAATACTTGCTAATCATTTGAATAATTTAATGGGGGAATATATAAATACCGATCAAGTGGTTTTTTGGAAAGGAAGACATATGGCAGACTTAACCAGAAGAGTAGTGGATTTAGTGGACATGGTGAGTCAAACAAAACAAAAAGTGGGACTAATATCTTTGGATATATTCAAGGCATTTGACTCTCTACAATGTATTTCAATCAAGGAAATAATTAAAAGTTATGGATTCGGTGTTAAATTTAGAAGGGTAATTGGCCAATTATATCAGCAAGGAACAGCTACTGTCAGAGTAAATGATGAGGTTACAGACGAGATAAAGTTGGAGGCAGGCACGAGACAGGGCTGTCCTTTATCTCCAATATTGTTTATTATGGCAATGGAGCTATTAGCAAAAGCTATAAGAGAGGAATAAAAAATAGAGGGGATTATGGGAAATAAGATAAGTATGTATGCCGATGATACTTTGATAATTGTAAAACAACCAGAGAAGGTAATGAATAGAATTAGGCAACAACTAAAGGAATTTGAGGATATCACTGGGTTGAAAATAAATTGGGATAAATCGGAAATGATGCTTTGTAATATGGAAGAGAAAGATCAGAAGAAAATAAAGGACATAGTTAATATTCAGATTAAGAATAAACTGAAATATTTGGGAATAATTGTTTCAAACAAATTGGGAGAACTTAAAAGACTGAATTATGATAGTTTGAAATTGGAAATTAAGAACAAGATACAAACTTTTCAAAAGTTGAAACTGTCATGGTTCGGGAGAATTGCACTCACAAAAATGAAGCTGTTACCTGGAATAAATTTTTTATTTGATGCATTAGCAATTCAACTGAAGGATAACGAAATTAAGGAGTTCCAAAAAATTGTTTAATTACTTTTGTAACGGAGGAAAGAAATCCAGGTTACCAAAAAAGTTATGGTATTTACCGCAGAAAGAGGGAGGGTTGGGACTGCCGAATTTGATGGCATACTATCGGGCATTTCAAATCAAGAATGTCGTGAAGATCTTGGCAAGGGAAAAGGTAATATGGGAGGATATTGAGATGAGGGACTATAGAAATATGGGTAAAATGGTCTTTTTAGGTTGTAATTTAGGTAAGACAGTGACTAAAAATACTATGATGAAAGGATTAATGAATGTATGGAAGAGGGTGAAGAAAGATCTGGATCCGAATGTCTCTCCAATTTTGGAAATCTTAGATATGGCGAGCTTTCCAATTAATATAAATGAGGAGATAAAGAAGGTGTTGAAGAAAAATGAGGTTATCCTGTTGAAAGACTGGTCCCGGATATGCAATGATGAGGCTAGTAGGATAAAATTGTTTGAGCAATTAAAAATTAATTGGTTTCAGAGATTGAGGATTATTAAATGGAACAGTAAATACATGAGTGATCACGATTTGGAAAGGGAAAAGATGGAATTTGAAGAGCTGATTCTAAGAGTTAGAAAGGGGATAAAAACATTAAGGGAATAGTTAGTAAATTGTATATAAAATTAAATAAGGATGGTGACCCACAAGAGGATTTGAAATCAAGGTGGGAACAAGAAATGAACATAAAGATAGGAAAGGACATATGGAGAAATAAATGGAAAAAGAGGATTATGAGAACTATGTCGGTCAGAATAAAGGAACATAATTTCAAAATGTTGTGGAGATGGTACCTGACCTCAGTGAGGTTACATCAAATGGATAATAAAAAAGATAAAACGTGTTGGAGATGCAAGGGTTCTATTGTAACGTATGAACATCATATGTGGTGGGGTTGCAAAGTAGTTAAAGATTTCTGGAAAAGAATTGAAAAAGAAATTGGGGAAATACTGGGCAAGATGGTAAGGCTGGGTTCAGGTACCATACTGTTAACAAATGTGGAAGGCTTTAATTTAATCAAGGATGAGAAAGAGTTACTAGAAATAACGATTATAATGGCTAGACATTGTATTGCTAGACACTGGAAAATGATGTATTTATACAAATTGAAGAGTGGTATAAAGAAATGTGGAACTTAGCATTGAATGACAAAATTACTTGGGAGATAAAGAAAAAGAGGGATAATTTGAAAGAAAATAGATTTTGGAATATTTGGAAACCTTTTGTGGATCACTCTCTTAAAGGGGATGAAAGAAATAGACGTGTACCTGAGCAAAGTGGATTTTGGATTTAAATTATTGAGACATTCTGAGCTCTCCAGGGCAATGTAAATAATCACAGGGTGGTTTATTGTCTATATATATTTTCCTTTTTCTTATATATATATAAGCAAACACGCTGTGGCTGGTAGTGGGGGAGAGAGAGGGGTGGGGTGGGGTGGGGGGTAGGAAGTTCTGGCGCAAGGCGCTTCGCCTCCACGTGGGGAAGCGGCTATTTACAAGAGAAAAGGGGGAAATATATGTGGGTTGTTGGGAAAGAGCAAGCCTGGGAGAACGGCGGGGAGAGGAGGCGACGACAGGGGAAGGCAGAGCCCCAGATGAACCAGAATCCGGAGTTTTGTGGAGGGACTGAGGAGGAGGTGGTGGTTTTTTGACCTTGTGAAAGAAAGACACCACCAGACCCAAGTGAAGCAGAAATCGAGCTCAGCACTTCAAAACCGCAGGGCGAGATCTACAAATGGTAGTTGTGACAGCTTTGTGAAATACAAAATCATCTAATATATTGAGGACCTCAGTTCACTAGGCATGTTACTACATTTGTCTATCATGGACTTGGTGCTGTGGTGGCTTAGTGGTTAAGACACTAAACTTAACGACTGGAAGGTCAGCAGTTCAAGACTCGAGTGCTGTGTGACAGAAGTGAGTGCCCATCGTCTGCTCCAGCTCCTGCCAACTTAGCAGTTGGAAAGCAAGAAATTGCAAGTAGATAAATAGGAACTACTTCAGCAGGAAAGGTAACAGCATTCCGTACACTCCTGTCTAGCCATGCCTACCACATAACCTTGGAAACGTCTGCAGATACTGCCTGCAGACAGTACTGGCTCTTTACCTTTAAATGGAGATGAGACAGCCCCCTAGAGTCAGACATGACTGGCTTTTGAGCAAGGGAAAACTATTATGGACCATCAGGGTGTCTCTTAAATAATTGGGATATAGATTCCCGGTGAAAAAAGGGTCCTGAAAGGAACTCTCTCCCTCCTAGTCTGGAGGCTGCCCGTGGCCAGGAGCAGCCGCGAGACCACCCCAGCCGGGGGTGAGGAAGACCAGGCAGGCGGCGGGAGAGGTTGCGATCCTCCACCGCCGCCACCGCGAGGAGGCTGCCCGCGGCCAGGAGCAGCCACGAGATCACCCCAGCTGGGGGTGAGGAAGACAAGGCAGGCGGCGGGAGACGTCGCGATCCTCCACCGCCGCCACCGCGAGGAGGCTGCCCGCGGCCAGGAGCAGCCGCGAGACCACCCCAGCCAGGGGTGAGGAAGACCAGGCAGGCGGCGGGAGAGGTCGCGATCCTCCACCGCCGCCACCGCGAGGAGGCTGCCCGCGGCCAGGAACAGCCGCGAGACCACCCCAGCCGGGGGTGAGGAAGACCAGGCAGGCGGCGGGAGAGGTCGCGATCCTCCACCGCCGCCACCGCAAGGAGGCTGTCTGCGGCCAAGAGCAGCCACGAGACCACCCCAGCCGGGGGTGAGGAAGACCAGGCAGGCGGCGGAAAAAGTCACCATCCACCACCGCCGCCAGAGGCAGAGGAAGAGGAACAGCTGACCCACGGGGGGAAACATCCACTGCTCGCCACTGCGATGTCCCTGGAGCAAGGGGCCCAGAGACAACACCTGGGGAGTGAGGACACAAGGATAAGTAGCTGATGTGAAAAATGTAGCTGAATTAATATAGCAACTGACATAGAGACTTTACACTGACTTAATATAGCAATTAACATAGAGACTGTGTTTTAGAGTGTGATAATTGTGCATGATAATATGTTGTTTAAACTGTTTTAAACTTTTAAAACTGCAATATGATGTATGATGCGAGAAAAAAATGGCGTAGAAACCGGCAAACCACGCCACAAAGCTTGCCAAGATAACCCTATTGACCAAAACAAAAGGCAAAGCAAAGGAGCAGGCTAGGTGATACAGGATGCTTAACACCACAGAGTGGAGGAAGGGGAGGGACAGGAAGGAGGGAGGATGAATGCAATGTTGTAAGGAGCAATACTGCATAGGGGCATGGAATGTGAGATCGATGAACCAAGGTAAACTAGAAGTGGTAAAAAATGAGATGGAAAGAATAAGCATTGACATCTTGGGAATCAGTGAGCTAAAATGGACAGGGATGGGCGAATTCAGCTCTGGAAACCATCACATCTACTACTGTGGACAAGAAAACCTTAGAAGACATGGAGTAACCATAATTGTCAATAAAAGAGTGAGAAGAGCAGTAATGGGATACAACCTCAAAAATGACAGAATGATGTCAGTAAGATTTCAGGGCAAACCCTTCAATGTTACTGTGATCCAAATATACGCACCAACCACGGGTGCAGATGAAGCCACAGTGGACCAGTTCTATGAGGACTTACAACACCTCATAGAACAAACACCAAGAAATGATGTCCAAATTATTTTAGGAGACTGGAATGCCAAAGTAGGCAATCAAAAAGTGGAGGGAATAACAGGCAAGTTTGGTCTTGGAACACAGAATGAAGCAGGGCAAAGATTGATAGAGTTCTGCCAAGAGAACGCACTGGTCATAGCAAACACCCTCTTCCAGCAACACAAGAGGCGACTTTACACATGGACATCACCAGATGGCCAACACCGAAACCAGATTGACTACATACTCTGCAGTCAAAGATGGAGAACCTCCATACAGTCAGCAAAAACAAGACCTGGAGCAGACTGTGGCTCAGATCACAACCTACTGATTGCAAAATTCAGGCTTAGACTAAAGAAAATAGGGAAAACAAAGAGACCAGACAGATATCACCTAGACAGCATCCCTAAAGAATACACAGTGGAGGTGATGAACAGATTCAATGGCTTAGACTCAATAGATAGAGTGCCAGAAGAATTATGGACAGAGATGAGGGACATCATGCAGGAAGCAGCAAAGAAAACCATACCAAAAGAAAAGAAGAGTAAGAAAGCAAAGTGGTTGTCTGATGAGGCTCTTAAAATAGCAGAGGAAAGAAGGAACGCAAAAGTCAAAGGAGAAAGGAAAAAATGCAATCTTTTGAACACAGAATTTCAAAGAAAAGCAAGGAGAGATAAGGAAAACTACCTAAAAGAACAGTGCAAAGAAATGGAGGAAAACAACAAAAGAGGCAGAACCAGAGACCTTTTCAAAAAAATCCAGGAAATCAAGGGAACATTTAAAGCAAAAATGAACATGATAAGGGACAAAGACGGAAAGGAGCTAGCTGATGCAGAAGAAATTAAGAAAAGATGGAAAGAGTACAAAGAGGAACTCTACAAAAAGGAACTCAACACTCCTGATAGTCACAATGATGAAGAATTTGAACCTGAGCCAGACATCCTGGAGAGTGAAGTCAGAAAGGCCCTAAAGAGCACTGCAAACAACAAAGCTAGTGGAGATGATGGTATCCCAGTTGAATTTTTCAAAGCTCTAAAAGATGATGGCATCAAATTACTGCATTCAATATGCCAGCAGATTTGGAAACCAAAACAGTGGCCACAGGACTGGAAAAGATCAGTATATGTTCCAATCCCAAAAAAGGGCAATGCCAAAGAATGCTCAAATTATCGAACAATTGCGCTCATCCCACACGCCAGCAAGGTATGCTCAAGATAATACAGGATAGACTTCAGCAGCATGTGGAAAGAGAATTACCAGAGGTGCAGGCTGGTTTCAGAAGAGGCAGGGGGACTAGAGACCACATTGCCAACATACGTTGGATCATGGAGAAAACAAAGGAATACCAGAAACAAGTTTACTTTTGCTTTATTGACTACACTAAGGCATTTGATTGTGTGGATCACAACAAGATGTGGCAAGTGATTAAAGAGATGGGAATACCAGAGCATCTCATATGCCTCCTGAGAAATCTGTACATGAACCAAGAAGCAACAGTTAGGACAGAACACGGAATGACAGAGTGGTTTGGAATAGGAAAAGGAGTAAGACAAGGCTGCATTTTGTCACCCTGCTTATTCAACTTATACACAGAGCTCATAATGCACAATGCAGGGATGGAGGAATCACAATATGGGATCAAAATTGCTGGGAGAAACATCAACAATCTGAGATATGCAGACGACATCACCTTAATGGCAGAAAGTGAGGAAGACCTAAAGAATCTCTTGATCGGTTTGAAGGAAGAGAGTGCAAAAGCTGGCTTGAGACTCAATATCAAGAAAACCAAGATAATGGCAACAGGCTCGATCAGTTCCTGGAAAATAGATGGGGAAGAAGTAGAAGCAGTGACAGATTTTACATTCTTAGGATCTAAGATCACTGCAGATGGGGATTGCAGCCATAAAATAAAAAGGCGACTGATTCTTGGGAGACAAGCAATGAGAAACCTGGGGAACATAGTGAAAAGCAGAGACATCACCTTGAAAACAAAAAATTAGAATAGTCAAAGCAATGGTATTCCCAGTGGTAATGTACGGATGTGAGAGCTGGACCATTAGGAAAGCTGAACGCAGAAGAATAGATGCCTTTGAAATGTGGTGTTGGAGGAGAGTTTTGAGGGTACCCTGGACAGCGAGGAGAACAAATAGGTCAATCTTAGAAGAAATCAACACTGACTGCTCATTGGAAGATCAAATAGTAAAGATGAGGCTAAAGTACTTTGGGCATCAAATGAGAAGGGAGGATTCACTTGAGAAGGCCGTGATGTTGTGAAAGGTGGAGGGCAAAAGAAGAAGGGGGAGGCCAAGGATGAGATGGATAGATGGTATTGTAGACACAATGGGCACAGAACTGGGAGGACTGAGGGGGATGGTGGAGGACAGAGGCGCCTGGAGAACGATGGTCCATAGGGTCGCAAAGGGTCGGAATCGACTGTGCGACTGAACAACAACAACAATATATATATATATATATATATATATATATATATATATATATATATATATATATATATATATATATATATATATATATATATATATATATATATATATATATATATATTCTCTTATTTATTTATTTTTTTCCTATTCATAATGGTACTATAAGACTTATTGGAAAATGAGTTTTAGAGATGATATTTAAGGTTTGAGAATAACTAATAAGTAATAAGTTTTTTTAGGTATTAGGATAGGAGTGTACATCTTTTTTTCTTCTTAAAGTCGTTTTTAGTATTATGTATTTTGATTACCTTATAAGTATTATGTTGTGTAACCTATTTGATTTGCATTGTGTTTTGTATTTTATATGTATAAAAATTTAATAAAATATATATATAAAAACTGAGAGATTGTGAGGAGCTCCAGAGGGATCTCTTGACACTGGGAGAGTGGGCAAAACAGTGGCAAATGAGCATCAACATCAGTAAGTGCAGAGTGATGCACATTGGGGCAAAAAAAACCAATTACATTTATAAACTGATGGGGTCTGAACTCTCTGCGACAAACCAGGAAAGGGACCTTGGTGTCCTGGTGGACAGTTCAATGAAGGTATCAACCCAGTGTGCCTCAGCGGTGAAAAAAGCAATGTTAGGGATCATTAGAATGATTAGGGGACTGGAACACCTTCCTTACCATCGGAGGCTGCAACAGTTGGGCCTCTTCACTCTCAAACGACGGCGTCTAAGAGGTGACCTGATTGAAGTTTATAAAATTATAAACTTAGGTAAGGAAAACCTGTTTTCCCTATCACACAACACTAGAACTAGGGGGCACTCCATGAAACATTTGGGTACTAGTTCTCAAACAAATAAGAGAAAGTACTTTTTCACCCAGAGAATCACTGGTCTATGGAACTCCCTGCCAGAAGAAGTGGTGACAGCGGTCAGTCTTGACAGCTTTAAGAAAGGATTAGACAAGTTCATGGAGGACAAGGGTATCAATGGCTATAATTATGGATACCTAAGGACAACCTCCGGGTTGGAGAGATAGGCAGGATATCTCTCAATACCATTTCCAGGGAATCCTAAGCAGGTGAAGGCATCTCCTTGGGAATACCCTGAAGGAAATGGTGAGCCACTGTGTGAGACAGAATGCTGAACTTGATGGGCTGTGGCCTGTTCCAGCAAGGCTATTCTTATGTTCTTATGGTTAAACTGCTGTTCTGTAGCCCAAATGTTGTGACTTTGATCCTCATGGGGATAAAAGGTTGGCTCGGCCTTCTGAAGTTGGTAAAATGAGTATCCAGCATGTTGGGAGCAAAATGCTAATTAACTTGTGAACTGCCCAGAGAGTGCACTAAGCGCCATGGGTTGTTATACAAGTGTAATTGCTATTGCTACATCTCTTCCAAAAGATCCAAGAAATCAATTGGAAACTTAAATCATTATTAGAAATGCTGAAAGTCAAACAAGGAACCACACAAGGCAGGACAAACTAAGGATTCTTAAGAGCATACAGAAGAGATTTTATAATGACAGCTTTCTTTGAAGAGAAATATCAGTCAAATTTCCTGCCTTTTTAAAACCACAGTTTAAGTATACAAACAAATTCTAACAGAAACTTCCCTCATGTAGAATTACCCAAAATGAGCACACGATCTGTACTACTGTAATGGTTTCCGGGGGAAGGACAGAAGCAAGGACAGCTGGAATATGGCTGCAGTCCTTTTTGAAGGGCTGTTTTGGACTTGATGAAATGGTGAAGTAATGATATGAGTAAGTGCAAGACATACAGCAAAGAAACAGACAGATTCTTTAACCTTATTAGTAAACTAATGTTGCCATGTCAGCTTGGCAGAATGCAGACTGGAAAGCTAGCTTCCAATTTCCAAACCCTTTCCTTGGGTCAGGCAACCTGAGGTGGGGAAAAACTATTTGGGACAAAAAGCTCTATGAACATGTTGTGTACATAGTACAGTACTGTATCCAAAAGATGTCCCCTTGCCTTTTGAAATAAACAAAATGGAAGAGCTGGGAGTTAGCAGAGTTTATCATGGGAAACCAAAGTCAAAATCATTCATACTAAGTAGGGAAAAAAACGGGGAAAAGAGAGGGGAAAAATAAACTCAATTTGAAATATGGTATTGGAAGAGAGCCTTACAGTCAGAAAGGCAGAAAAGTGGGTGCTCAATCAAGCATGAACTCTCACCAGAGCAAAAATGAGTAAATTAAGGCTATCCTATCATGTGTGGGGGACTGTGGTGGCTTAGTGATTAAGACACTAAACTCAATAACTGGAAGGTCAGCATGTCAGCAGTTCGAGACCCAAGAGCTGCATGACAGAGTGAGCTCCCGTCTCTGTTCTTGCTCCTATGAATGTAGCAGTACGAAAGCAAAAATAAAAAATGCAAGTAGATAAATAGGTACTGCTTCGGTGGGAAGGTGAACAGCATTACATGTCTAAGCATGCCTGCCACATGTCCATAGAAACATCTGCAGATGCAGACAGCGCTGGCTCTTTGGTTACAAACAGAGATGAGCACTGAACCCTAGAGTCAGATACCACTGGCTTTCAAGCAAGGGTGACCTTTACCTATAATGAATATACAGAAAATTTTGATAGGGAAATGCTGAGGATAGGAATAGTAAAAGAGGAGAACCTAACACAAAATGGTTGACTCAGTAAAGGAAGCCACCACTGTTGGTTTGCAAGACCTGAGCAAAACTTATTGGAAAATACAATATTGCTAGGAAAGGGGATACAGTATATAGGAAAAGAGAACAATCTAGCATGAGGTGTTGTTGTCTTGTAAGATCTGAAGAAAGCTGTTAATAATATGACATTTCATTAGCTCATAGTCACTACACATCAGAAATGACTTGATGGCATATTAATCTTTGGAGGTCTTTTTCTTCTTTGCTTAACTATGAAACAATTTTACAGTGACAAGACCTGCAGAACAGGCACCGAACCTCAGTTAATATCAGGCAAGGTCATCCCCGGCCACAAAAAAACCAACAAAAACAAAACAGTATTTTCACAGCTCCTTCATTTCTAGAGAAGACTGATTTGAGCATCTGCCAGCACATATTTAGGATGCAATATTAAGGCCTTTGTTTTCAAGAAGAGTTTCAAGAATTATTATTTCAATTATGTTTTCATGGTTCTAGGTCCATTTGGCAATGCAATATTCAACACTGTATTTTTTTAAATATTTTGCTGATGGTGGTTGGATAAGAGATTTATTGCTGATGATCTCTTGAAAACTTCCAAATTTTTCAGAAAGATAAATTTTTTGGGGGGATAAGTGACATAAAAACTAGTAAACTAAATTAGCCACCTCTTCCAAACCTATTTGTGCCACACAGCTCTTAAAAGGCCAGGGAATAGTATACTGCTATCCAGCAGTATACTAGCCAGTGGCTCAGTGGTTAAGAAGCTCACCTTGTTAGCTGGAAGGCTGGCAAGTCAGTAGTTTGAGACCCAGGTACTGCATGATGGATTGAGTTCCCATCTCTGTCCCAGCTCTTGGGGACATGAAAGGAGCCTCATTTGGGCATTCCCTGAGCAGAGTTTCTTCCACAAAAATCCTTTCAACCCAGAATAACTTCTGACACAAAATTATTATTATTAGCTCAGAAACCTGCTTAAACCCCTGCTTGTGGGCAATTGTCATGGAGATATCTTTCCATCAGTGGAACCCAGGAGGGAACACCCTCTTGGCTGCAACTCCCTGTGAATACCCCAGTAGCTACGCTCTTCTGTCTATGAGAGGGATGAGAGCATCATAATCAACAGACCCTACAGACATATTGGGAAACATCAGGGAAATGCAGTGATGAAGAAGTGGAACTCAGAAAGATTTACCCTGGCACAAACTCAGGTGTGTTGCAGGGCACAGTGGCTTTCCTCTGATACAGAAAATATAAATCAGAATGTAACAAGCCTGAAACAATAAGAGCTGAATACAATACACTTGGTAGCAACAGGACCACATGAGGCTCACTTAACAGAGCTTTGGGGAAGAGAAATTTTTGCATCTTTGTCAAAATATTCCAAGACCAGGATGTCATTAAACTTCACTTTGTGAAAGTTAAACTCCAGGTTGATATTTTTTTTAACATTTCTCAATAATGAAACTCAGATTCTACAGTAGTTGACATTGACCAAATCTCCCTTTAGAGCAGTGTTTCCCAACCTTTGGTTTTTGGACTTCAATTCCCAGAAGCCTAAGTCAATTCCCCAAAGCACTGATCAGCCAATGTACTAATTTAGGCTTCTGGGAATTGAAGTCCCCCTGTGGTGCGTGGGCCCCACCTTGTACACTATACCTGTAGAAATGAAACAAACATGTTCACCCAACCTTAGAAGAGTCCACTTTCTACAGACAATCCTCTATAGATTCTCCTGACACTGTTAACACTGTGTTTCATGGAAACCTAAAACCAAATTATATAAATGGGATTTCCTGGTTACTAGTGTTAAATGGTCTGCCAAAAAATACAGCTGAATTTAATAAGAATTCTCTTCTGGCACTCCATGAATTACCACATGCATTTTGGGAAATTGAAAGCATAAGGGAGTCTTTTGGTTAATTTTTAGATTCCATTAAATATTTTAACAACTGCCATTGATGGACTTGGATAATATTAATGGAAAGCAAAAGTCAACTCTCACCTTTTCCAAATGTGGTTTGTCTAAATGATATAATTTCAAGTTGCTCTTTTTATTAGCAATGATTGTTACTGAGAGCATCAGGCTGCATTATCAGGCAAATCAGCTGGATTTGCTGAATCTAAGCCACTGGTAAATTTAGCAGGAATAAAACACATCTTGGAAAGAAAACTAAGTTTATTTTTCAATCGTCATGGAAAGTGGAGCCTTTACCTCTCCTGCACAACTGGAGACTAGAACTTCTCTTAAAGCTTGGAAACCTTAGCCTTTGGGATTGCAGTTCACAGTGGCCATGCTGGTTGGGAGACTGTAGTCTAAGAAGTCCACCTCTCTCTTCTTCTGTTGTCATTTTTAAATAGCAGTCTGCCCAGACTCATTCTTTCCTTGCAAAAAGAAAAATGATCAGTTCTTGACTGGGGGAGTGTTGTGAACAATATGGAATGTAATTGCTACACTGTGCCTTTAAGTCAAATGTAACCGGTTCTACAGGAAATGTATACTTAAGCCATTTGTAAAGATACATTGGATTCAGCTGCTATTGGAATGCGAGCCTACTACCAGACTACTAGAGATGGGAGTAGCGAGCATTCAACTCACATGGTACAAATTCCCCAATCATACGCAGCCACGGGAAACCTTCTAGCCACGGACACACCTGGACAAGAAGGGCGAGACTCAAAGAAATCCTGGTGGCACTCAGAAACCATTTCCAGCCACAGATGTCTATTTTCCCGGTGAGAGTTGCATTCCACCGGAGGGACCAGTACCCCGGTGAGTCAGTGGCTGAGTATGCCGCGGCCCTCCGAGCAGCTGGGGTCCCTTGCAAGTGGGCGGACCTGGATGAGGCCCTGTGGGACCAGCTGCTATGTGGTCTCAGGGACGAGGAGGTCCAGAGAAGGCTGATGGACCGGTACCACCTGATGTTCAACACCATCCTGAGGGCAGCGCAAGCAGCAGAAGCATTGAGGGCCGGAGTCAAGCTGTTCAAGGCAAGGGCCCCACAAACCAACAGGGCATCGACTCCAGTGCAGGCAGCCTGGTGGGACCGTTGATCCACAGCATCACCCTCCTCCTCCTCCTCAGAGGCCAGCGAGGATGAGGGCATCCGAAAGGTACGAAAGGCGGCAACTGAGAAGCGTGGCAAGGAAAGTCGCCATTGCGATGGCTGCGGGGCATCCCACAACCAAAGCAAGTGCCCATTCCAGAAGGCCGAGTGCCACAACTGCGGCTGGAGGGGCCACATCACCAAAGTATGCAGACGACGGCAAGGAGAGTACAAGGGCCCAGCGGAACATCCCCTGAGAAAATCGGATGGCGTCAGCATAGTCTCCGACGACAGTGACGTACCAACAGCTGACCGTAACTCCAGCTGCCGCCGATGCACAAACAATTGTAACCCACAAAGGGGCTTTTAAGGTCACGCGCCTGCAGTTCAGCGTAAATTTGGCCCCCAGGATCTTCCAGTCCTTCATGGAATGTTTGTTAAAGGGGCTCCCCGGGGTCCTCCCATATTTTGATGACATACTGATCACAGGGGGGAGTGTGTCAGAACTGGCCAAGAGGTTAGACAAGGTTCTGTCAATTTTCGAAAAAGCGGGGTTGAGGTTAAAAAAGAGCAAGTGTGTGTTCCAAGTGAGGGAGGTTGAGTTCCTTGGGTTTAAGATAACCCCCGATGGAGTAAAGCCCTCCAACTCCAAGGTTGCAGCTATCCAAAATGTCCCTCACCCCACCGCGAAACCGGAGTTGCAGTCATTTCTTGGGCTCCTGAATTTCTATCATTCCTTCCTACCAAGGAAGGCGTCAGTTGTGGAGCCACTGCATAAGTTACTTAAGAAGGATGTGGTTTGGCGGTGGGGAGATAGTCAGGAGAAGGCGTTTAAGGAATTAAAGCGGCTTCTGTCCTCACAAGCGGTCCTGACCCACTTCGACCCCAGAAAGCCCGTAGTTCTAGTCTGCGACACCTCACCGGTAGGGGTGGGGGCGGTGCTGTGCCACGTGTTAGACAATGGGTGAGAAGCCCCAGTTGCATTCTACTCCAGATCCCTTTTACAGATCCCTTTCATTAGGATCCTCCCCCACCCGTTCAGCCCAAGGGGGAGACACAGGGTATCCTTCGGGTACAAGTGCAGATCATTGATCCCAACCTAGGGGGGAGGGGATTGATACAAACCCATATCCTGAGGATACCAGGAGTACTTTGGGAGAGAGGTATGAGTTTGATGGGGAGGAAGAGTTTAACTTTGATTTTCGGAATGGTGGGGTTCAGAGTGGTCCCCCACCCATCCAAGCGAAGAGCAGGGTTTTTCATTAGACCCAGGAGCCCCCGGTATCTCGACATTAGAATTCACCCCTACCCCACGTTTCCAGCCAGGGGCCCCCAGTCAGGGCCGGTGCAAATGCGAAACCCCATTTCCCCACGTTTTCAGTCACGGACAGCACAACCACGGCAAACCGCTAATGAGTCCATCCCTCCTATTGCAGGGCAAGAACAAAGAGAGCAGAGAAGCGCAAGGGCCCCTGAACCAAGCCTAGCAGCTGCACACCCCAAACGCACATGCAGGGAACCACATTGGTTGAGGGACTTCATCCCATCCTAGGGGGGAGGGATGTTGTATATAGAACAATATGGAATGTAACTGCTACACTGTGCCTTTAAGTCAAATGTAACCGGTTCTACAGGAAATGTATACTTAAGCCATTTGTAAAGATACATTGGATTCAGCTGCTATTGGAATGCGAGCCTACTACCAGAGATGGGAGTAGCGAGCATTCAACTCACATGGTACAAATTCCCCAATCATACGCAGCCGTGGGAAACCTTCCTGCCACAGACACACCTGGACAAGAAGGGCGGGACTCCGGATGACGTCATGCCAGCAGTAGCCAATAGGCTACCGTGCAACCAGATTCAAATGTATAGTGACTGTATAAAAAGAGTTGTATTGCCACCATTACCTTGCGTTCGTACTGTACTCCATGCAATAAAGATGCGTAAAGCCAGACTACGGCTGCTTCCATTGTCTTGGTCTCTGAACACCAAAGGGAGAAACACAAAGCTTTACATCCAGCTCTTGGCTTTGTTCCTCTACATATATTGAGTGTGGAACTACGTCTCCACACATACTGCATTTCTTCAGAGAGCAGAAAAAATGGAGGAGAGAACAAACTTGACTAACAAAGGAAGAAACTGTTCTTAAGGACTATGAGAGCATGGGAAGAAATCTTCTTCCATGATGGGGAACCTTGGCACTCCAGGTGTTCTTGGACTTTAATTACCAAGAAGCCCAAGTCTGCACTCCTGCTGATCAGGACTTCTGGGAATTGAAGTTCAAGAACAGCTGGAGTGCCAAAGTTCGCCATCAAAGTGGCAGTTACACAGCATGATCCTCTCAGGACTCAGTACAAAACAAAGAAAGCTTCAATGCCTTTGGCATATCATGAGGTACGACATGAAATATAGAATATGCCAACTTGTGTAAGGGAAGGTGCCTGGGAAAAGAAGCCCTGGACATAGACAGACTACGTGGCTAAAGAACCTGAGAGACTGGTGTAGAATGCTCTCAGAAGAACTGTTCCAAAGAGTTAAGAACATTAAGACTGTCACCATGATGATAGCCAATATCCAAAAAGGATTTTGTTGTTGTTCAGTCGCACAGTCGATTCCAACCCTTTGTGACCTCATGGACCATTACCCGCCAGGCACCTCTGTCCTTCACCATCCTCCTCAACCCGCTCAGCTCTATGCCCATTGCATCTACAATACCATTTAGCCATCTCATTTTTGGCCGCCCCTTCTTCTTTTGCCCTCCACCTTTCCTAGCACCAAGGCTTTCTCAAGTGAATCCTTTCTTCTCATTTGATGTCCAAAATACTTTAGCTTCATCTTTACTATTTGACCTTCTAAGAAGCAGTCAGGGTTGATTTCTTCTAAGATCGGCACTGGAAGAAAAAGAATCTTCCAAGAGGTCTAACCTCAAAATCCAGCAAATATACCAAAGTTTTAATAGAACAGGAACTGTTAATCGAGGTAGAACAATTTCCCCACCTGTTCCTTAATTCAAAGAACTGTTCATTATTCCTTATTCTTTATGAAATGCAGTGTTCCTTTTCAAGATGAAACATGAAAGCATCTTCCTGCACTGTAAAAACTGACAAGTTTTATTTGGCACATGTTTTTCCTGCCCATGATTCATACATTATCAGATATAAATAGCCTATACTTGATGAAAGCTTAATAGCTTTCCTTAAGGTTCTACAAGAGTCTGTTGACTTTCCTGGAATCCAAACTAACAGGTTTCCCAGAAATGTCACCTACTATGTTTTGTCTGTCTTCTTTTCTTCACCCTGCATGATTCCATTGCTTGTTTCTTGCTTGCTGTGGTTTCTACACAGCAGCACATTTTGCCACTCATTATCCTTCCCCATCTTCTCCCTATTTCTTACCCATTCTTGCTGAGCTCTGTTTAAGAAAGAGGAAAGTGGACATAACAACAGGCTCTGTTGCTCTACCCTTTGTCACCAAACTTTACATGGCTTCCAAGAGGCACTGAGGAAGAACCCAGATTCCAACTCCTTGAAAAGAAAACACAGTAAGCTGAACAGCCCCGCTTTCCTGGATAAGGGACAGTTCCTGAATGTGCCAGCAGACATGTGAGACTTTTTTTCAATGCAGGTAACATAACATTTGGGAGGGGGAAAAGAAGGCAACTTTGGCTGAGCATCTTTCAACAAGAACAAATACAGTGGTACCTCATACAAAACAATTGCTATACGATGCATGCATCAGATAGCGATTTTCCCCTATGGGATGCAGCATACAACAATATGTTTGTTTGTTTTTTTTGCTAAGTGGTTTTTCCCATTGAAAAATTGTTGTATGATTTGTTCCATAGGGACAAAGCCCGATTGCCTTATACACCAGCATGCACCTGGCTCCAACAAGATATTAGATGTATTTAATCAAGATAGTGTGAATGCTGCTTCCCAGTGTTAAGGCCAGCAATCAACACAAATGTTCCAGCAGCCCACAATTCAATCCAATGGTAGTGAGGTAGTGATTAACCAAAATTGTACAATCTTTATCACATGTGAATGATGAAATTGAAGGAATCCTAATCTGCTGAAAAGTTGCCAGAAGCTTATTAGATCTGTTTGCTTACTTCATGTGTGTGCCTGCGTCACAAGCTCAACCCACAAGCCCTTGGCCATAGATGTTTTACAAGCAGAGAGTAGGAGTGGACCATACCTGTCAACCGCGGCTCCGGAAAATACGGGACCTGCACAAACGGTTCTGCGCATGCGTAGAATGCTACACCGCATGCGTAGCCTCCTACACAAGCGGCGTAGCCTCCTATGCAAGCGGCGTAGCCTTCTACGCATGCATAGAACAGGGCTACGCAAGCGTAAAACCCTTCTACGCTGCGTAGAAGGTGACCTGTGCAGAAGGGCTGCACAGTACCTCCTTTTCCCCGTTGCCAAATTCCGGGGTTTCGGCAGCGCGGGGCAGGAAATGGCGCAAATCGGCGTTGAAAACCATGAAATCCCGGCCAATCTGGGATGGTTGACAGGTATGGAGTGGACAGGTAGAGAAAGTAACTGTACTCTCAGAGTAGATAGCTTCAGATGACTCAGATGAGTGGAGACACACCATGATGATAAACAGAAAGTAGGATAACATTATTTTCCAATCCTAGATATGGCAGTTTGTTAATTTTTTGCGTGGAAAGTAACGGGAAATAGAGTTACATATGAAAAGAGCTGATGCAAATTTGGTTCTGGTTTCTTATGGATATTATTACATAGCATCAAGTCATACCCCAACCCCAACCCCAATCCATGGTGACTTGATTTGGTTTTGTTTTGTTGTTGTTGTTCAGTCGCATAGTCGACTCCGACCCTTTGCGACCCCATGGACCATTTTCCTCCAGGCGCCTCTGTCCTCTACCATCCCCCTCAGCCCTCCCAGCTCTGTGCCCATTGTGTCTATAATACCATCTAGCCATCTCATCCTTGGCCTCCCCCTTCTTCTTTTGCCCTCCACCTTTCCCAACATCAATGCCTTCTCAAGTGAATCCTCCCTTCTCATTTGATGTCCAAAGTATTTTAGCTTCATCTTTACTATTTGACCTTCCAATGAGCAGTCAGGGTTAATTTCTTCTAAGATTGACCTATTTGTTCTCCTCGCTGTCCAGGGGACTCTCAAAACCCTCCTCCAACACCACATTTCAAAGGCATCTATTCTTCTACGTTCAGCCTTCCTAATTGTCCAGCTCTCACATCCATACATTACTACTGGGAAAACCATTGCTTTGACTATTCTAATTTTTGTTTGCAATGTGATGTCTCTGCTTTTCACTATGTTCCCCAGGTTTCTCATCGCTTGTCTCCCAAGAATCAGTCGCCTTTTTATTTCATGGCTGCAATCCCCATCTGCAGTGATCTTTGATCCTAAGAAAGTAAAATCTGTCACTGCTTCTACTTCTTCCCCGTCTATTTTCCAGGAACTGATGGGGCCTGTTGCCATTATCTTGGTTTTCTTGATATTGAGTCTCAAGCCAGCTTTTGCACTCTCCTCCTTCAGCCCAATCAAGAGATTCTTTAGGTCTTCCTCACTTTCTGCCATTAGGGTGGTATCGTCTGCATATCTCAGATTATTGATGTTTCTCCCAGCGATTTTAATCCCATATTGTGATTCCTCCATCCCTGCACTGCGCATTATGTGCTCTGTGTATAGGTTGAATAAGCATGGTGACAAAATGCAACCTTGTCTTACTCCTTTTCCTATTCCAAACCACTCTGTTATTCCATGTTCTGTCCTAACTGTTGCTTCTTGGTTCATGTACAGATTTCTCAGTAGGCATATGAGGTGCTCTGGTATTCCCATCTCTTTAATTACTTGCCACATCTTGTTGTGGTCCACACAGTCAAATGCCTTAGTGTAGTCAATAAAACAAAAGTAAACTTGTTTCTGGTATTCCTTTGTTTTCTCCATGATCCAGCGAATGTTGGCAATGTGGTCTCTAGTCCCCCTGCCTCTTCTGAAACCAGCCTGCACCTCTGGTAATTCTCTCTCCACATGCTGCTGAAGTCTGTCCTGTATTATCTTGAGCATCACCTTGCTGGCATGCGGGATGAGCGCGATTGTTCGATAATTTGAACATTCTTTGGCATTGCCCTTTTTTGGGATTGGGACGTATACTGATCTTTTCCAATCCTGTGGCCACTGTTTTGTTTTCCAAATCTGCTGGCATATTGAATGCAGTAATTTGACGCCATCATCTTTTAGCGCTTTGAAAAATTCAACTGGGATACCATCATCTCCACTAGCTTTGTTGTTTGCAGTGCTCTTTAGGGCCTTTATGACTTCACTCTCCAGGATGTCTGGCTCAAGTTCAATTTCTTCATCATTGTGATTATCAGGAGTGTTGAGGTCCTTTTTGTAAAGTTCCTCTGTGTACTCTTTCCATCTTTTCTTAATTTCTTCTGCATCAGCTAGTTCCTTTCCGTCTTTGTCCCTTATCATGGTCATTTTTGCTTTAAATGTTCCCTTGATTTCCCCAATTTTTTTGAAAAGATCTCTGGTTCTGCCTCTTTTGTTGTTTTCCTCCATTTCTCTGCACTGTTCTTTTAGGTAGTTTTCCTTATCTCTCCTTGCTTTTCTTTGAAATTCTGTGTTCAAATGGTTGTAGTTTTTCCTTTCTCCTTTGACTTTTGCGTTCCTTCTTTCCTCTGCTATTTTAAGAGCCTCATCAGACAACCACTTTGCTTTCTTACTCTTCTTTTCTTTTGGTATGGTTTTCTTTGCTGCTTCCTGCATGATGTCCCTCATCTCCGTCCATAATTCTTCCGGTACTCTGTCTACCGAGTCTAAGCCATTAAATCTGTTCATCACCTCCACCCTGTATTCTTTAGGGATGCTGTCTAGGTGATATTTTTCTGGTCTCCGTGTTTTCCCTATTTTCTTTAGTCTAAGCCTGAATTTTGCGATCAGTAGGTTGTGATCTGATTTGGTACCAAAAACATATTTCTGCCCTGAACATAAGCTCCAGAACACTTTGTTCCATAATTTAATATCCTCAACCACTATTTGGAACCTAGACTTTTAGATATGCCAAACCCAAAGTTTACCCTGTGATACTCCAATCAAATTCTTAAGTCCCAATGGGCTGCTTTTAAAGTAAAGCATGTAGCCTGGTCTACCATCATCTGTCTCTTACTATGTGTAAAGTCCAAAAATGCACCAATGTTTATGTTGTTTAGTAGTATAATGACGGAATGAGCACCCCTCTCTGTCCCAGCTTCTGCCAACCTAGCAGTTTGGAAGCAAGAAATTTCAAGCAGAATTCCTCCAGCAAAAATCCTTTCAACCCAGAAAGCACCTTTGGGAAAGTCAATCATGCTGGGAAAGGTGGAAGGCAGCAGAAAACAAGGAAGGCCAAATGAAAAATGGATTGATTACCTAAGAGAAACCACAGGCTACCTGTATATCTTGCAGGAGTTGAGTGGAGCTGTCAAGGAGAGGACATTTTGGAGATCTCTCATTCATAGGGTTTTATAAGTTGGAGAAGACATAACCTGCTGAAACAGACTTTCAACTGATGAAATTATACTGTCCCCTCTGGCCAATAAATGCTTATAATTAGGCACTTCTGGGTGTGAATAAGTGCAATTATGACTATAGGATCACACACTTATTTTGCACAATTATTTCAAAGTCATTTCACTTCAAATCAGTGTGTGTGAATTGCTTCCAAATGTTTCCACTATTTCCCCCTGTGTTCAGTTTTACAGAGACATTTCTTATTTCAAGTAATTGTCATTTTTCTTTGAAACAAAGCACACTTGCAGAGAGAGTGGCAGAAAATGACTCATTCTGACATAATTTAAGCAATTACTAATTAACCATACCAGTTATCCAGCAGTTTGTTATATAACATTTAATGGCTAAAGTGTATTGGTTTACAACTTCTTCAAATTTATGTAGAAATAAAGAATGAGCTGAGCAGATGGCATTTTTCAGCATGATCAGACCTAGAGATGTTCAATGAATGTAGAATTGCTGTGTTATGTTCATGTACAATGAATGCACTGCACACTGGCCCCATGAAGAGCCAATCCACCTCACAATATGAGGAAATATGAGCAAGCTTGTGTTTTTACTGATACCCCACTTCAGATAACCCATCATAAAGCTAAAATCGCATCAGTGTTCAACACATATGAATAAACTCATTCTCCATATAGCTTCAGCCAGCTTCTGTTTTCTGTTCTGCTTCTATTTCTGGCTACTTGGTGAACCCTTTTAACCACAGCCACTTTAGCACTTATATCTTGCCATTCTTAATCTCTGGGATACCCCCTTTCCTGTGAGTGTTATTTCAAAATGAAAAACAAATACAAAAAGTTTATTATGTGATTAACAAAGACTTGTGCAACGTCTTTCAGTTTTATTATAATAAAAGCACATATTTTTGCTCGCCACTGTTGGTAGAGGAGGTAGATTAAAGGTAAAGGCAAAGGTAAAGGTTTCCCTTGCTCGAAAGCCAGTCGTATCTGACTCTAGGGTGCAGTGCTCATCTCTGTTTCAAAGCCAAAGAGCCAGTGCTGTCTGCTGCTGCAGACGTTTGCGTGGTCATGTGGCAGGCATGACTAGACACCAAAGCGCACGGAACACTGTTTACCTTCCCACCGAAGTGGTCCCTATTTATCTACTTGCAATTTCTTGCTTTCAAACTGCTAGGTTGGCAGGAGCTAGGACAAAGACGGGAGCTCATTCCGTCCTGCAGTACTCGGGAATCGAACTGCTGACCTTCCGCCTCCCAGTCAGCATCTTAGGCACTTGAGCCACTGCAAATTAAAGGATAAAACCTAAAAATGAGGAGTCAGCTCCAGGTAAAGGGACAAAATTGGAAATCACTGATTCTTTTAAAATTTTAGGAAGCAAGTTAGCAGTTATTGGCCATTGGTTTAAAATGGTAAGCAAAGAGTTTGAAACAAGTCTATTTGTTGAAATTAGTATGGAAAGGAGAGCAACCTTATCTTGCTTCTATATTCTTCGAGTTTCTTGTCTTAATGCCTGATACTTTGAAATTCTTATACTTTGTATAATTTTGAGCTTGCTTAGTAATGGAACTCAAGTTCAACAAGCTATGTTTTTCTGTGTTGCTTATCCAGAAGCATAATTAAAATCACCTGTTCTATCCATGATAGCTCGCTAGTGCCAGCATAATTCTGCATTTCATTTTCTAAAACTGGAGGGACAAGAATTTATAATGTGAAGAAAAAATAGGAGTAATCTATCAATGTTGAGTATATATTGAAAAATGATCTTTGCAACTTGGTTGTGACTGCACATGTAACTGGTTGATGTTAATTTGGTGCATCAAGCTATAATATAGTGATTGTTTCTTTAGTTATATTGATGATAAGTACTACATATATCACTCACATCTTGCAAATAATTTAGTCTTGGGCTGTGCATAAAATCTCCCAGTTCCTGCCTAAAGATGGCCCAATTTAAGCCATAGGCTTGACAATATAGACATTCTAAATGAAGTGGTAACTGTGGTGTTCTATACATGCCTTTGAATTATGTCACTGGTGTTTCAAATCATAATGATTACTTTACTTCCTAACAATAATTCTAAAATAATATGTTGATACAGTAGAACCCCGTATAACGAATGCCTTGTACAGCATTTAAATCGTACAACAACAAGGATTTGAAAAAACATTGTGCCCCGTATAACAACTAAAATTGTTATACGATGCAATGCACCTCTATGGGGAAAATCGTACAATGGCGAACCCCATGGAATGGATTAAAATCGTTCTATGAGGTACCACTGTACTAAGGCAGCCCGGCTATTAATAGCAGTAATTTTTCCTTTTATATGAGTTCTGTTCTTAGTACTGCTTTTTCGCCCTATCAACGTATTTGCTCCTGAGTAACAATTTAAGTTCCTTGTGGTTTATACTGAATTTTTTTTTATATGATTGGCTTTCCAGAATATCTGAGGAAGTAGCCTATATTTCTATAAACATGTATACTCTAATAATATCTATTCATCTTAAAGGTGTTGCTCAATTTTCTAATAATATGTCCTACTAGCAAGGGTTGCCCGGCGTTGCCGGGCTTTTTTGGGGGTTTTGTTTTTTTAAAAAATATGAGAAATGGTGTTGGATGATGTTTGTTGTATGTGTATTTAAATGAGTTATGTTATTTTTTAAAAAAATATTGTTTTTTTATACATAGGTAGTTTTTTAAACTGTTATAAATAAATTTGGATTTTTAAAAGTGGAAAGGTTGATATATATTTTTTCCCAATAATTGCATTTTTAAAAATAATGTGTTACTATGTTTTTTTTGGTGATAGGTGTACTTTGGATAAGATTTTTTTAAAAATGTGTTAGTGTATTTCGAATTCATTGAGTGTCATTTTTCCTGTGGCCACTTGGTGGTGCTGTTGCATAATGTTTGTCCTGTCCTGTGTATTCTTCCTGTTCTTTTGCCATTTCAATTCTGTTTCTCGGTGAGGCTGGACCTGTCTTGGTAAGTTGTGATTTCCGATATGTAATGGGTGGTTTTGGTGTGATTTGTGGGGGGTGGGGGGTTGTGTTTTTCCTTGTTTTTTTTTGTGTGTTTGTTGGAGATTTTCTGTGTAAATTTTATGTGTTTGGTGTGGTTATTTCTGTGGGCCGGCCTCGGTGGCTGGGTGGCCCATTGAAATACCATGTGGTGTTATGTTGGGTTTTTTTTCGCAAGGCAGACTTGTTGTAATATGTACGCTGCCGGCCCGTGTTGGGGAGGGAGGCATGGTCATTGCGGGTTAGGAAGGGTGGGCTAGGTGGTGGGGAGGGGAGGTGTAGTGTTTTATGGTGCTTTATTTTTGTGGAGTCGTGCTTTTTTTTGTGGAGTCGTGAAAGTAGATCGTTTTTCCCCTGTATTATCAGTGGGTGTGGGCTGCGGTCCCCCTCCCCGCTGGCTACCCTAGTGTTGTTAGGTTTGTGGGGAGAAAAGGTGTGTATTGCCCCTACACTTCTGGACACAGAGGAACAGGCAGAGAGGATCGAATCCCCACCCCCCCCCTCCTTAAAACAACTCCGTTTTTAAAGAGAAGAAAAGACGGAGTTCTTTTAAGGAGGAGGGGTGGGGGATCGATCCTCTCTGCCTGATCTTTTGTTTCCAGTTTGTTTGGGGCAATATAGTGCATTTATCACCACAAACATCATTCGGGAGCTTCAGGCGCCGCGGGTGAGGGAAAGAAAGCCGGCTGCTGTGTGTTTGGCTGTGACGCGGTGAGTTGTTTTTCTTTTTATATTTTCGGCCACCATTTTCCTCAGCGTTCTGCGTGCTCATGGCGCGCAGGACGCTGGGGCTTGTAGTAATGGGTTGGTGCTTTCTGTTTGTGCTGCGTTTTTTTTAAATGGTTTTGTTTTGATTGGCTGCGGCGCGATTCCGAACGCTGCGCCGTGCGAGAGCCTCTCAGCCTGATTGGCTCTGGCGCGGCGCAAGGAATGTTGGGAAGTGAAGTTCTTTCCCTTTCTTGCCGTTTGTGGGGCTGAGGCCCCCGTGCCGGATTTTTAAATCCTTCGTTGACCTGCGTAGGCAATTCGGCCGTGCGCACGAAGGGTGGGTGCGGGTCAGTAGGGCGATGCATAGCAGCCTATAGCCAGTTCCAACGGTGAACACTTGGATTTATAGGTTAAGATACACATTTTTGTTCATAAATAACATCGACAGGGGAATTACCTGGATCAGGGTGATGGCCTGAAGACAGGGATGTTTGGCCTACCTGCTTTTCTTTGGAAATGACAGCTCTTTATTTGAAAAGATAATCTTCTTTTTGACAATGCCCTCCATTTGAAGGCTATCCAATCAAAGTCAGATTTAGATATTTTAAAAAACAGTCAGGAGGAAGGTCAAGAATCTGAAAGAATCACAGCAAGTACTTGGATGGCAGAATCAACAAGAAGACAAATCATCTAATTGCTGTTAATTATAATTACATACCTGTTGTGTCTGAACCCAAGAAGGATTACTCGGACAGAGCTAGCTCAAACAACATGGGTTTATTGCAAGAAGCAAAGAACAGAGAACAGGTGCAGGGATAACATCTTTTATATAGAACATGGTTGTTACATTTACCCAAGACTTCCGGAGAAGCGGGAAAACATTTGCGATTCAGCTGCTGCCAAATTGGCACCTATTTTGCAAGGCATGCTCATGCATAAGTAACCTTAATACACAACATTCTCCCCCCCCAATGGGGGACCCAACTTCCATACATTTGGGGAGGCCTACAGGCCCTCTTTGGATGGTTGATCTGTGGGGGACTCTAAGAGACAGACATAGGGCACCCATTTGTGTAAGCGGTCCCCGTAACTCCTCTAGACTGCCATGTACTAAGGGTGGACCCTTGTGTTTCTTGTGTTGTTCTGGCTACTGGGTCCGGATTACGGGAACCCAGAGCAGCCTCGTCTCCAGAGACAGTTTGTTCGGGGGGACTGCCCGGAGAAACATGTTCCAGCAATGACCCCAGTGGTGTAGGTTGGCTGAAAAAATCCAGATCTATTTCAAAATCTGAGGGCTCCGAGTCTTCCTAAGAATGGCTCGAGTCCAGCTCCATCTCTGGAGAAGCGTTCTGTCCAATAACACAGGGGCACATTTGGTCTGCGTGCCTTCTCCAAACCAACCCATTATCCATAAGCACCTTGTATGAAACTAGCCAGGTCTGTTCCAAAACCTCTCCCCCCAACCATTGAGACCTCGGGGCATAATTTCTACAATACATGGATTGCCCAACCAAAAACCCTTCTGAATTGCACACATCAAGGTTTCGCCCCCTGTCCTCTATTCAGTGTGGGTCTAAACGATCAAAAACTGAAGATAACTTTATTTTCATTAACAAATCTGCTGGAGAAGACCCCGAGACTAGAGCAGTGATTCTGTGGGTAAACAGGAACTAGCACAGTTGTAAGTCTAAATCCCCTGACCCCATTTTCTTAAGGGCCTCCTGGACCATTCGAACCTGTCTTTCAATTTGCCCATTCAAAGCCGGATGAAAAGGGGTGGCTGTTATGTGGTGAGCCCCCTTTCGTTTGAGGAAGTCCCGAAGCTCCGCTGACATGAAGGTCAATGCGTTGTCGGACACAACAATGTCGGCTAACCCGAAGGTCCAGAACAGCCTCCGAAAATACCTGGGGCAGCATTTACCCTGAACTGAAGGTGATTGACTTTAAAGGCCCCCCTTTAAAGGCGGGGGTCACAGGCAACTGCTGATAAGCCTGTGCCAAATCAAGTTTGGCAAAATAGTTACCCCCATGAAGTGAAGCAAGAAGGTGGCTGACCACCAGTACAGGATAAGAATTCTGGTTAATTGCCTTATTTATGGTACATTTTAATCCGCACAGATGCGGATATCCCCATTTGATTTGATGGCAGTAACAATTGGGGTTTCCCATTCAGCGGAGTCTACCGGCTCTAAGATACCCTGTGCTACCAGCTTATCCAGTTCCACTTCAATATGGTCCTTAAGGGTGAAGGGCACCCGGCGTGGCTTCATCCGTATCGGAACAACCTTCGGATCCAACTCAAAATGGACTTGGGGGCCCTTGTATGTACCCAAACCCAAACTGAACATGTCCGGGAATTACTTACAGACAGACTGTCAGACCCCACTGAATTAATGCCTGAAATGGCAATACCCAGCGGCCCGAACCACAGAGTCCCCAGGAGGTTGCTCTTACCAGTCTTGACAATAACCAGGGGAAGGAGGGCAGGCATATTACAGTAATGCACATGAAAGTCCCCAATACCTATCACAGAGATGTATCCACCTTGTACTTCACTCAGTCTGACCTTCAGGGCCATACCTGTCAACCTTCCCGGATTGGCCGGGATTTCACGGTTTTTGGCACTGATTTGCGCCATTTCCCACCCCGCGCTGCCGACACCCCGGAATTTGGCAGCGGGGGAAAGGAGGTACTGCACAGCCCTACTGCGCAGGTCACCTTCTATGCATGCATAGAAGGGTTTCATGCTTGCATAGCCCCATTCTACGCATGCGTAGAAGGCTACGTCGCTTGCGTAGGAGGCTACACTGCTTGCGTAGGAGGCTACACAAGCGGCGTAGCCTTCTATGCATGCGTAGAAGGCGACTTGCGCAGAACTGTTTGCACAGGTCCTGAATTTTCCAGAGCCATGGTTGATGGGTATGTTCAGGGCCCAAGTCAATCTCCATGTTGACGGGATACCCCTGGATGGTGACATCAATGAAAAACTTGCCAGAGACCATCTTGGCACTAGAACGGGAGTGGTGGCCCTTGAAAACCTTGGAAATTGGGTGATCCTTCTCCCAATGAGTGCTGTCCCTGGACAGCCCAGTTGAAATCCATCGGCAAACTTTGGAAATGTGCCCTTTCTTTCCACAACAATGGCACTCAGCTTCCCTAAACAGGCAGTCAGCATGGAGATGTCATCTTCCACACCCTCGGAATGGCATGATGGCGTCCTTGTCCAGAGGCAAAGGCGCCAGTCACCATCATCGAACTTGACCAATGTCATCTTCTCCCTCAGACTCACTGGAAGATGACGAAGGATTTGACACCCTGTGTTTATTAACAGCCATGTTCTTCTGTAAAGGATTAGCCGGTCTCAACTGCAAGAACTGGACCCCAGCATTGGCAATCTCTGCAGCTTGAGCCTCTTCCAGGGCTGCGGCGAATGTTTGAACATCCCGTTTCATCAGACGCTGTTGCGTACCTTGTCCCTGATGCCCACCACCAATCTGTCCCTCAGGGCTATGTCAAGATTTTCCCTTTGACACAGAATGGCGGCATGTCAGAGTGTGGCAACATATTCGACAACAGATTCTCCCGCCTTCTGATCATGCCTGTAGAAGGCCACCCTAGCTGGAATCACTGCAACCTTGGGCCTGAAGTGGTTCTGTAGGATGGCTAGGATGTCCTTGAGAGGAATATCACTGAGCAGCCTCGGTAGAACCAAGTCGTTGAGAAGCTCAAGCGTTGGCAACCCGCAAAAAGTGAGGAATGTTGACCTTTAAGGCTGGGTATAATAGTTTTCGAACTGGAAGTCATACATAGTCCATGACTCCAGATTTGAAATGTTGAAGGGGTCCATCGACACTGGGGTGGCCGCCGCCATTGAGATCCCACCTTCGTTGCCAATTGTTGGGTCTGTACCCAGGAACGATTACTTGGACAGAGCTGGCTCAAACAACAACATGGGTTTATTGCAGGAAGCAAAGAACAGATAACAGGTGCAGGAATAACATCTTATATACAGAATATGGTTGTTACATTTACCCAAGACTTCCGGGGAAGCAGGAAAACATTAGCGAATCGGCTGCTGCCAAATTGGTGCCTATTTTGCAAGGCACACTCATGCATAAGTAACCTTAATACACAACAATACCTATATAGAGGTTTAGCAAAGGTGGAATTGCCACCATGATACCGCGTGATTACTTAACAAAAAGCAATCCTATGCATAATTATTTGGAAGATATTCCATAAAGCAAAGTATCAGTTAGGACGCAACTAGATGGTCAAATTATTCCAGCCTCAATCAGTCTCACAGGGTCACTTTGAGATGCGATATGTCATTTGGGGCAATCCTTACATCCACATGAAAGAATCAACCACACTACAGCTCAAGAAACCATATTTAGTACAATCAAGACCAATCTTCAGGAAGAAAAGCTTCCAATTTCTCATGATCATTAAGTAGCTGGTAGTCTGTTTCTTTAATGAAGCAGCGTAACAGTTGTGAGAAATGGAAAGCTTCCTTTCCACTCATCTTTGTGGGGCAAGGGAGAAGTTTTTGCATTTCCTTTTAACTGTTGCTAACTTACAATTGCAAGCTTCAAAAGACTGTGTGAGCAGAAAGGAATTGTTCCATTTCCCAAGCTTATTAAATCCACTTAGTTCTGAATATGGACTAAGAAAACAGTTTTAAGAGCTTTGACACAGCCTTTACATTTTCTACTGCAAGTGGTCACTTATCATGACAGTCCTCACAGCCACACATACAGACACAAAGAGAGTCCAAAACTGAAAGCAGCTGCTATTTAGCTATAACAACAAACTAGTTTTCTGGGTTTTCTTCTCCAATCAGATCTCCATTAAAGTTAGTAGGTTTTCCCAGTTAAACCTCAGCCACCTGAAAATATTTAGTCTAATAAATAGGGTTACTTCACAGCAAGAAATTGTTGCTGAGAAAAATGCATTTCTTATCCAGCAACTGTTAAGATTTCAACAGCACCAACTGGTCCATTAGGGAAAATGAAGCTCTTTCCCATCTCAGCCTCAGGCTATAACTAGCCATGGCCGTCTGCTCTGCCTCCTTACTAAAGCACAGCAGTCAAGGCTCCATCTGTGTTTCCCTCCTGCCAAACTCTTCCTTCATAATCTGACCTGTTGTACTTGACTTTTAATGGAATTTGGTAACTAACATCTCTTATCCTTCTGCTGTTTGCTATTTTAGATTGATTAACTTCATTTCCCTTTATGGGTTTTTATCAATTTTGCTATAAGCTGACTGGAGAAGGAATATAAATCTTTCAAACCGTAACAGCAATCACTGCAACAGAAGTCAAGCCAACATCTTCATCCTGAACCTCCTTGCAGAGAAGCCCTATCAATAGGAGCATATGGTAGCCACATCATACAGAAGTTACGGAAAGTTACACAAGAGCAGCAAATTGTCAGTTATTGATCTTGTTGTCACTGTTATTTTTCCTACCAGCAATGAAAGACGCTTATGGAATGTTGTGTCACATGTACCAGAATAAGTAGTTTGGCTTTGGGTATAAAGTATCGTGTTGTTTTGCCTAAGGCAGGAAGAAGTCTTGGGCTAAAGCCAGACCTGCAATGGTGGAAATTCCACTTCACAGAGGTACTCGGCTGAGAAAACAAGTGAGCATCTGTAGGGTTTTGAATGCAAACAGATAATCAGGACAGCCGTGGGCAACTGCAGAGTTTCTTCCCGTACATCTTGTGTACAAAACTGACAGCTGCTATGATGTGCAGGTATTCTGGACCATGAGCAAGCATGCAAAGTAGAATCATTTATCTTTTTGGACTCAAACTCCTAGATTTCTCCAAGAATTTCCCAGATAGAATTTTGGGGATTTAAGCCTACAAACATACCCCTACAAAGAACTACATCTTGCTTCTCATTCTCTTCCTTCTCATTCTGTTAACCTGATAATAATAATTTTGTGTCAGAAATTATTCGGGGTTGAGAGGAGCTTTGCTGGAGAAACTCAAAAAGGCCTACCTCTGAGGCTGTGTGACCTTTTCTGGCCTTTGTTTCTTGCTGTTGATGTATTTAAAAGGTGCTTCCTAGGAGCTGTACTCCTTCAGGAGATGCCATCTATAGACACTGATGGGCAGCAAGAGTTTGACTCTCAGGAAACACATACAGCTCCCAGAGTCCAAAGACAGCACCAAACACCCTGGGACCACATTCCTCTTCCGTGCCTAGGCCAGATGTAAAACTGCCAAACTGAAGACAACTTTTCACCCACCAAAATCTTAAGGCTTTTTAATTCTCAAGAAATCCCCTTGCATGTTCTGGGGCAGTGGTGGCGAAGCTAAGGCACGTGTGCCACAAGGGGCACTCAGAGCCCTCTCTGTGGGCATACACGTTGTTGCCCCAGCAGAGAGTTCACACCGCCCCTCTGCCCAGCAGTCCAATGGGAGTACTTCCTTCCTCCCCCAGCACAGAGGTCCCCCCGCCCCTCTACAGCACAGACAGCAGCCCAATGAGTTTGGGCACTCGGCCTCTAAAAGGTTCACCATCACTTTTCTGGGGAGTGACACCAATGTTGCCACAACCTGAACCTCCCTAGTCTTTCATATGCCTCCCTTTTTCTTTCTTTTTTTTTTCTTTTGGATAATCCAAAGGATTGTTTTCAGATCTCCTGGCTGAACAGGCTTCAGATCTCCTGCCTTGAATTCTTCCCTGCCTAACAGAAGAAACTCGTGGCGGCAAAATGGCCCGCTGCGCGCTTTGCCGGCCCCGCCCCTGAGGCACGGGCACGGCAAAATGGAGCCGGGGCGGGGCCAGCCACCCCTTTAAAAGGGCATGGCACCAGAGAAGAAGGCCGTGCCCAGTGGCCACCATTCGAGTGTCCTGGTTCCGCGGCATTCCACTGCGCCCGGGGATCGGGCCGGCCACATTACTTGGTCGGGCCCGGCACTTCCTGCCTCCTGGGTGAGCCCTGGTGGCACAGTGGTTAAAGTGCTGTGCTGCAGCCAACTGGTTGTGAGTTCGATCTGCCCTTGCCCTTGCTCAACTGGTGGGGCTGCGCAGGGGGAGGCATTCAGATGGGCAGCGGGCACCTTCTGGCCCTGCATGGGGGCTGCCCTCCCCCATACATGGGCCGCTGCCCACACGGGACACGCCGACTCTGGACCACTGCAGCTGGAACTCACGGTGGGTGCAGTCGCGGCAGGAGCATCTGGTGAGTATGGTGGTTCCTTGAGTGCACGACACACTACTTGCCTGGCCTCGGCCATGGCAGCCCATTGGCCCCGGGTGCACCTTATGGCTCCCGGCCTGCCGTTTCTTTACACTAACTACACAGCAGGCGTTTTATCCTGTACCGCCTGGTGCTGCCCCTGCAGTGCCCAATGTACTCATCCTTTCTGGCCCTCTGGCCCACCCCGGGGAATCTGGCTGACCATGCCGCCCCTACACCTCATTTATTGGTTGGTAATGGCCGGGAATACGGTGGTGGGAGTACGACAGGGATGGCATTTGGAACTTCGCCGACACTCACCTTGCACCTGGTCGTTCCACCAGGAGAGTGGTCTACATGATTATATAGGCCGATACAGTGGGAATCATGCACAATGGCTCACCTCACTGTCATGCGCAAAAAGGCTGCTTCATTCGGAATTCCGGCAGACTAGCGCATATGGACAGCGTGTTCATAAACTCTGGTTATGTGGATCACGTCACTGGGGCCTCTATGTGACTTGGTAAGACGGTCTATATTGGAGGATGGCTCCTGAGTCCTTTACCTTCCTAGGCCTCAGACCACGCTTGATGTAACAAACATCTGGTGTCCCAGGCTCAGGATGTTGGCGTATTGGACATGCCGGGCCTGGAGGGGTAGACGAAGCTCAGGCATGTACCTTGAGCATCTTCTTCTAAGCTGACTGGAAGGATAGGCGAAGCAGTGCCAATTATGGGGTCTTTGCAAGGAAGCGAAGCTTCATTAGGGTTCAGTTTTAAGGCCAATGAGAATCTGGGTTGCATGACTTGTGCTCTATTCCAGCATATCCACTCCATTACCATCAAGGAAGAGATATGGGAATGGGGGTCCTATTTTTCCATATACCCAAAAATAACAACAACAAGATACCTGGTGCCTCTTACTTTGGTTACCGGGTGACACATAGCTGGAGGGAGTGGATATTTGCTGTTGGGTTATAGTACCCAAGGAGTAGCAGTTTCAACTGCCATGCTATCTATCTATCTATCTATCTATCTATCTATCTATATATCTATATATATCTATATATATATATATATATATATATATATATATATATATATATATATATATATATATATATATATATATATATATATATATATATATATATATATATATATATATATATATATATATATATATATATATATATATATATATATATATAATTTGTTGGCGCTCCACACCTTGCTGTGCTGTTTTACGGCCAGACCTGTTTCAGGCATTCAGGAGGGTATTGCTTAGGCTTCCTCGGCTCTGGGCTCTAGCACCGGGGCTGACAGCTTCCCTGCATTCCCGAATGAAATTGGGCGCTTGGCGAGGAAAAGTGAATCGGGGTTATTGTTTGTCCTTGGCTACCATCACCCATAAGGCTTACCTACGTACTTAGGGGTCCTTCTCAGCATTTGGTGGCAGTGCTACTGCACTTGCCCTGTATGTGACACCTTACCTGGGCCTCTCTTGACACCGGGATGCATCTCCCCCCTCCCCCTGACAAAATATCGGTTTGAGGGGGCACTGGGCCGCCCGGATGCTTTGTTTCACTCGAATACATCATAAGGAGCATTCGCTCTGTATAGTGCCCACATGAGGGTCCGGCATGGGGGACGGTTGGGGTCCATGCATTTCCACTTGACTGTACACCTATTGTTGCAGTGAGCACCTTGCTGGTTCTGTTCTTTCCTTTTCTCTTTCAGCCTCTGGATGCTTGGAGAGACAGGTGTGAGTGTGGATCATCTGGCACAGTCATGTTCTATTGGGCGGCCAGTCACCCTGCTTCTTCCACATGCGGCATGCATCCGGGGCTCTGCGCCGTTGTGCATTTGGGGTGGTATTGTCCCTGGGATGAGTGGCAGGGACTGCGCCCATTCCCGATGTACATTGGGGATCTTGATCTGCCTGCCATGGTAATGTTTCATCTGGGAGGGAATGATTTAGCACTGTACCCGGGCTTGGAATGGCTCCTAGCCATACGCAAAGACCTCGGCCTGCTGAGTCATTGCTGGCCACAGGTCTGGATGGTAAGGTTTAAGGGGGCCTCATGCTCATGCAAACGAGGAGGTAGTGAGCCTCATTGTATTTAACGGGCCTGGCAGTCTGTTAACGGGGCAGTAGCCCGGGATTTGCCGAACATGGTACGGGGACAGTAGTCCAACACCCTAGTTCTAACAGGGCTGTAGCCTGGTATTTTGCCAGACATGGGCGGGGACCGTAGTCCAACACCCCTTGTTCTGGCAGGGCAGTAGCCCGGTGGTTTCCCGAACATGGAGCGGGGATGGTAGTCCAACACCCTAGTATTAACAGGGCAGTAGCCTGGTATTTTGCCGAACATGGGCGGGGACAGTAGTCCAACACCCCTTGTTCAGCAGGGCTGTAGCCTGGTAGTTTCCTGAACATGGAGCAGGGATAGTAGTCCGACACCCTAGTGCTAACAGGGCAGTAGCCTGGCATTTTGCCAAACATGGGTGGGGACAGTAGTCCAACACCCCTTGTTCTAGCAGGGCAGTAGCCCGGTATGTTGCTGGACAGGGACAGTAGTCCAACACCCCTTGTTCTAGCAGGGCAGTAGCCTGGTTTTTCGCTGAACTTGGGCGGGGACAGTAGTTCAACACCACTTGTTCTGGCAGGGCAGTAGCCCAGTTTTTCGCTGAACTCGGGCGGGAACAGTAGTCCAACACCCCTTGTTCTAGCAGGGCAGTAGCCTGGTTTTTCGCTGAACTCGGGCGGGGACAGTAGTCCAACACCCCTTGTTCTAGCAGGGCAGTAGCCCAGTATTTTGTCGAACATGGGCGGGGACAGTAGTTCAACAACCCCTTGTTCTGGCAGGGCAGTAGCCCAGTTTTTCGCTGAACTCGGGCGGGAACAGTAGTCCAACACCCCTTGTTCTAGCAGGGCAATAGCCCGGTATTTTTGCCGAACATGGGCGGGGACAGTAGTCCAACACCCTCTGTTCTGGCAGGGCAGTAGCCTAGTTTTTCGCTGAACTCGGGCGGGGACAGTAGTCCAACACCCCTTGTTCTAGCAGGGCAGTAGCCCGGTATTTTGCCGAACATCGGCAGGGACAGTAGTTCAACACCTCTTGTTCTGGCAGGGCAGTAGCCCAGTTTTTCACTGAACTCGGGCGGGGACAGTAGTCCAACACCCCTTGTTCTAGCAGGGCTGTAGCCCGGTATTTTGCCTAACATGATTCGGAGACAGTAGTCCTGCATCCCCTGATCTGCATACAGGACCCAGTTTATATCGTGGTGATGGGGTACGTCTTTCAGATAGAGGTATGGACCTCTTCCTGATGGCATTGCAAATGGGCTGGTGACCGCGTGCGCGGTCAGGGTGGGGCGGTGAGTCGGTGAACTCCTCCCCATGTGGCGGCTAGCACTGGTAAGGTGAAAGTGCATGACCCATTTAATCCGGCAGCTAAGCAGGTGGTTGGCCTTAGGGAGGACAAGGTGAGGCACACTTGGAATGGCCAACCAGCTGACAACATAACCGGTCGCTATGCTAGTACCAGCATGCAACACTTCCACAATTGACCGGAGGCACATTCGAATCAGGAGCTAACAAATAGCATCCTGACAAGGGTCAACAACGTGTTTCAGTAGAAACAGGTTGTTGACAGGGTCACACAATTTGCTGCAGTGGTAGCAAATTGTGACATTCATCTAATTAGGGTTCGTAATTAAGATTCACTCCTTACCAGTGCTATTATGGCCCATTTGGTCCTTAACGGTAGTTAAGGAAAGTTTAAGATAAAAGTTAATAAAGTGGCCCAATTTTTAATCCCATTTAAGTGTCCGTGTCGTTATTGGGGAGTGGGTCTGGCAATGCACAACAGTATGCATATTGGGCTGAAAAGCCAAGGACAAGCCTGTGTGTGTGTGTGTGCCTGGTACAAATTTTGTTTTACAGATGTAGCAAAAACTTGTTAAATGAATTGCTCTTCGTGATCTAGTAGACTGTCTCAACTTAACAACTTACTGCAATAAAGGATTTTCTAGCCCCATGAGATTCCTTATCTACAGAGGAGAGAAAGGGAGAAGGAGCACAATTGTTTATGGCCAGGGTCTACAAAGTTTACACAAGCCATCTCTGCAGAATTACTGTCCTTTTTGCATTGGTTTGATGTAGGCAGATTGATTGCACACAGAGCCAGCAGGCGCGCCAAACACTTCTTTATTGCAGCATGGTCAATCTGTACATGGCAAAATGGTGGAGACGCAGCTCCTTATATATCATACAGTACATTTGAATTTCGCCCCAAGGGCGCCCATTGGTTACGGTAGCAGTGATGTCATTGGGACGTACTGCGTACCTGACTAAAGTTTGACTAAGGTTTACCTGTGGCGGAAAAGGTTCCCACGCTTGTTGCTGATTGGGTGATTTGAGGCACGTGGGCTGAGCTCCTTCAGCTGCGCAATAGCTGGCAGCTGAGTTGTGTGCAGTGGCAGATGAATTATTTATGCATACACAACATCCTTTCCCCCCCCTAGGATGGGACAAAGTCCCTCAACCATTGTGGGGGCCGGCGAATGCGCTGCGGTCAACCGACTGATTCGGCGATGCTGCCAGGTTCAGCCGCTGCACTTGAGCCTTCCCCCCGGAAGAATTGCAGGGTCCCATCGAAACCTGGCAGGGGCAGGGATGGGGTGTCTCTGAAGCGGGAAGGATGAGGGGACCGTTGGGAGAACTCAAAACCCCGCTGCTCACTGGGATGAGTGGGGGAACACTTGCGAAAACTCCCCTCATCCTGAAACAAAAAATCAAACTGGGGGTCCTCATCCCTGGGTTGGGAGACCGACTCTCATGGCCCTATGCAGCCTGCCATGCTGAGTCCTGTATCCCCCCTTGGGTTAAGCGGGTGGGGGGTAACCCTAATGTTGATTCCTCTGGATCACTCCCTACGGTGGGTTCCTCTGGATCACTCTCCCCAGTGGCTTCCGTGACCCTTTTCCTGAGCTGGTCAGCGTGTCTCCGCCACAGTAATCCTGACTCTGTTATGACTTTGTACGATACCGGCCCAGTTTGTTCCACCACTTCCCGGGTACCCACACTGGCCCTGAGCTCACATAGTTCCTGCAGTAGACTGGGTCACCTGCCCTGAACACCTTTATCTGATCAACCGCCACATTCATGCCCCTATCCTCCACCCTAGAAGGATCCAAGCGGTCGAACAATGTTGCTATTTTTCTCCGCATTAGGAGCTCTGTGGGGGATTGCCCCGACGCGAGCGGGGTGACCCTATAGCATATGAGGAATTGGCAGAGCTGTAGCTCCAGGTCCACCGGACCCATTCTCCTTAGTGTGTCCTTTGTGGTGCGGACCAGGCGCTCTACTTGGCCATTCGTGGCAGGGTGAAAAGGGGCAGAGGTGACATACCTGATCGTGTTCCGCTCGAGGAATGCCTCAAATTCTGCGGATGTGACAATGGATGCGTTATCCGAAATTAACATGTCGGGCAGGCCAAAGCACATGAACACCTTCCTCAGGTGTTTGATCATGGCAGCGGAGGACGTGTTTCGCATTGAAATGACTTCAAGCCATTTCAAGAATGTGTCAACCACAAGTAGGAACATTATCCCCCTGAAGGGCCCCGCAAAGTCCACATGGACCCTCGATCATGGTCCTCAGGCTGTGTCCCACTCCCTAGGGGGTAGCCTATGCTCCTCGGGCCATGAGAGTTGGCAACTCTCGCATGCGCCCACCAACTGTTCTATGTCCTTATCTATTTTGACTTCATGATCCCCAGATGACTCGTATGGAGTAGCCAGAGCACCTTGGCTCACAAGACTTCGGGGATGACTACTGTCTGACCCCAGAGGAGACATCCTCTCTCGAGTGAAAGCTCAAAACGTTTTCTGAAGAACGATGCAAGTTCTTTGGATGGGGACATTAGGGGCCAGCCCTTCTTAACCCATGCCAGCGCTTGGGACAGGATCTTGTCCTTGGTGGTTGCCTTGGCGATATCCGCAGGCACAACCGGGGGTGATTCGAGGGACTCAATGAGCAGCACCTGGTGCTCTTGCTCAACCTCACACTCGGGTTCTCCCAGCTCTGGCAGGGGAGACCTGGAAAGCACATCCGTGTGAGCAATGTCTTTTCCGAGGTGATGCACCAGTGTGAACTGGTACGCATTTAGGAAGATCACCCACCGTAACATTCTAGGGGACAAGATCTGTGGGGTGGGCTTGGTTGTGACAAAGATCCCCAGGAGGGGCTTGTGGTCCGTGACAATGGTGAACTCCCTCCCATACAAGAAGTCGTGGAACTTCTTGGTCCCTGCGATGATCGCGAGGGCTTCCCTGTCTGTCTGGGTATAGTTGTGCTCCGCTTTCGAGAGGGATCTCAAGTAGAACACAATCGGTGCCTCCCTCCCGTTCTTGAGCACATGGCAGAGAACAGCACCGACCCCCACCAGTGAGGCATCACTCACTAGCACTATGGGCTTCTTGGGGTTGAAGTGAGTTAATATCGCCTTGGAAGAGAGGAGCCGCTTTAACTCACTGAATGCTCACTCTTGAGCCTCCCCCCACTACCAGACTGCGTCCTTTTTCAGTAGGCGGTGTAACGGCTCTTCCACAGAAGCCTTCCGTGGGAGGAAGGAGTGGTAGAAGTTCAGGAGCCCCAGGAACGACTGTAGTTCCGTTTTAGATGCTGGCGTGGATTCGTCCTGAACGGCCGCAACCTTGGTTTTTGAGGGCTTTACCCCATCATGGGTGATCCGGAACCCCAGAAACTCTACCTCATTTGCGTAGAATACACACTTGTCCCTTCTCAGGTGTAACCCAGCCCTCTCAAACACAGACAGCACCCGGTCTAACCTCTGGGCTAACTCTGACTCATCCCCAGCTGTTATCAATACATTGTTGAAGTATGGCAACACCCCGGGGAGACCCTTAAATAGGCATTCTACAAGCGCCTGAAATATCCCAGGAGCTGAGTTCATGCCTAACTGGAGGCATGTCACCTTAAACGCACCCTTGTGCATAACTATCGTGTGGGCAGCCGCAGGTGTGACTGTTGCTGGTAAGCCTGCGCTAGGTCCAGCTTTGCAAAACACTTTCCCCCATGCAGCTTGGCTAATAAGTGGCTAACTACCGGCACCGGGTAGGCGTTAGGACAAATTGCCTTGTTGATAGTACACTTGTAATCAGCACAAATCCTAACCTCCCTGTTAGATTTCATGGCAGTTACAATTGCTGTCTCCCAGTCCGCAGAGTCCACCGGAACCAAAATCCCCTGAATGACCAATTTGTCCATCTCTGCTTCTATTTTGTCCTTTAGTGCAAAAGGCACTCTTCTCGGCTTGAGGCATACAGGCCAAATGGCAGGGTCAATATCAAAGTCCACAGGAGGCCCCCTGTACTTCCCAAGTCCTTTTTTGAAGACCGCTGGGTGCGCATTACACACGTCTTGGATGGGGTCACCTAGGACGGCGTTAATACCAGTCATTGCAATGCCCAGCGGTTCAAACCACTGGGTCCCCAGGAGACAACTGGACCCCCCCTTAAGGACCACTAGGAGCAACTTCCTTGTGAAGCTTTTGAAACGGACGGTGAAGTCCCCCACCCCCAGGATTGGAATGTAATTTCCCTGAACATCCCACAAGTTCATTCTGAGGGCTCTCAGCTTGGGGCGGTCCCTAGGGGGTATTCGCAGAAACTCAGTCTGCGAGACTATGGAGTAGGCAGTCCCTGAATCCACCTCCATCTTCACCTGGACCCCCTGCAACAGTACCTTCACACAAAAAAGGGTGCGCCGGTCCGACACATGTCTCACCACGGTGTCCTCCGCGTGCACCTTCCGGACGCCATCACCCTTTCAGCCGTAGTGGCTGGTCCGGTCAGGGTCTTAGCTTCTGCGTTGTCTGCACACCTTCACGATGTGGCCCAAACAGCCGCAGTTGTGGCACTCTGCTTTCTTGAAGGGGCACTTCCTCCGGTTGTGTGTGCCCCCACACCCCTCACAGTGTTGGCTTGCTTCGGTGGTGTCTCTCCTCTTGGAAGGCCTTTTCCACAACTTCTGGACCTCGAGTTCACTCTCACTTCCAATGAGGTCTGACGAGGACGCGGCAGTGGCTGCCACAGCTCTCGGTTCTCGCTCCCTGCGAAACGAGCAGCTGTGGGCCTGCGTGGCAGACGACGGGTTCCCGGAGGCTGCGGGTCTTGTCCGGCACACCCACACTCCATCCTTTACTGCTTCTGCAGCCTAGGCAGCCCACAGGACCTGCTCAAATGTGATGTCCTCGTCCCGGGCCAACAGTCTCCACTGGGCTTCCTCATCCTGCAGGCTGAGTAGGAGACGGCCTCGCAACGCCTCGGCCAGGACGTTTCCCCACTGGCAAGGAATGGCTGCCAGCCTCAGTGCGGTGACATACTCCGCCACGCTCTCTCTGGGCCGCTGGTCGTGCCGGTGGAAGTCCAGCCTTGCCAGGAACACAGACACCTTTGGGCGGAAATGTGCCCACAGCGCAGCAAGGATGTCGGCGAGGGGTACCGACTTGAAGGCCCTCAGCATCAGGAGGTTCCTCCCCAGTTCCAGGGTTGGCAACCTGCACTGAGCCAGTAGGCAGGCTCGTCTCTGTGCTTCACCCTCGATGTTCTCCATGTCCATCGCATACAGGAACTGTTCCTCATATAGGTTCCATGACTCGGGCTTGGAGGTGTCGAAGAGAGCGAGGGTTACTCTGTGGGAAGCCATTATCCCACCTTTGTCACCAATTTGATGTAGGCAGATTGACTGTACACAGAGCCAGCAGGCGGGGCAAACACTTCATTATTGCAGCATGGTCAATCTGTACATGGCAAAACGGTGGAGACACAGCTCCTTATATATCATACAGTACATTTGAATTTCGCCCCAAGGGCGCCCATTGGTTATGGTAGCAGTGACGTCATTGGGATGTACTGCATACCTGACTAAGGTTTGACTAAGGTTTACCTGTGGCGGGAAAGGTTCCCGCGCTTGTTGCTGATTGGGTGATTTGAGCCACGTGGGCTGAGCTCCTTCAGCTGCGCTATAGCTGGCAGCTGAGCTGCGTGCAGTGGCAGCTGTGCTATAGCTGGCAGCTGAGTTGCGTGCGGTGGCAGATGAATTATTTATGCATACACAACAATTGGCGAAGCTAAACAATAAACATACTTATTCACAGCAAAAAATAAATAAATCTGGAATAGTAGCCATGTTAGTCTGTGTTTCTAGCATATCAGAGAATAAACAAAACAAAAATGTTTTAATATAACCATTAGTCTACAAAGTGCTATAACATTTTTATTTTGTTTATTCTCTGATATGCTTATTCACAGCAGGCAGTGAAGAAACTGGCTGATTGTTTTAAATCATGCTGACAACCAAAACATCTAAGCAACAAAACAGTCATAGTTTTCTTAATCTTTAGAATGATGGAGTTATCACTCAAAAAAGAAGTGAGGGGAAATGCTTCTTATTCTCTTATCCAGATTTCACCAGAAATACCTTGTATTCCACAACGCAAGGAGGACACTTTGCAGTTGTTGTTGTTGTTGTTGCTGCTGCTGCTGCTGCTGCTACTGCTGCTGTCCTTCTTCTACTTCTACTACTACTACTACCGCCGCCGCCACCATTCTGTCTGTGCTTGTCAGAGTTTCTAGGGGATCAGGGAGCTCAGACTTCATTATGTATCTGTTCTGGCCACATCTTTTGATGTGAGTGTCTCCAGTCAGAGAAAAGAATGGTGCCAACCCAAGTCATCTGTCTTTCATTAGACTCAGAGCCATGTGTTTTTGGGTTTTTTAAAAAAAAAACTATGGTGTGATTCCCAAAGCTAAACACACATGAAACCCATTAACTGAGAAGAAGCACTCCACACGCTGTGTTCATTGGCAATGGTAGGTAGTGAAGATGGATGTCTGGATAATGGTGACTCTCAGGACCAGTGCACTAAGTGAGTTCAGTGATAACAATTTCCTGAATCTTGTTTTCTAACAAGCCTTGACTAAAATATGAATTGCTTCTCATAAAAAGGCAGCTTGTTTAACATATTTTGACAACTTTGCTGCACAAAGTAACTTCAACAAACACTGCTTTCCATTTCATCTCAAACTGAGCGGTTGCAAAACACCTACATCTGTCTGAATAGTTTGGCTGTTTACAGAAATGAATAAAATGGTAAGAGCCAGAGGAAACATTCTTACCTACCACAGCCAAATGCCGAAAGCCTCATTGCAGAGGCCTGCCAAAGAAGAGTCGTAGGTGGGAAACTGTGATGAAGACTGAACTAAAACATAGTGTCTCTTCATATCAAATCAGATAATCTGTCCCTCTAGCTCAATATTGGCCTACCCGTGATGACAAACCTTGGCACTCCAGATGTTCTTGGGCTTCAATTCCCAGAAGCCCAAGCCCCCTGTGAATCCATACGAATGGGTTTACTGCGATTCATCCGGCCAATACCGCCCTCGTCATTCCCGGAAGCAGAAGTAAAACATGCCCATACGGAGGAAGGGTTAACCCGGAAGAGTCTTAACTGTATGGGCATGTTTTACTTCCGCTTCCAGAAGTGACGAGGGCGGCGTGGGCCAGATAAATCACAGTAAACCCATTTGTGTGGATTCACACTCTCTTTCCTGTTTTCTTCTTCAACTTTTCCAGGAGGCCACAATGACTTATTGTTGTTTTGTTGTTGTTTTGTTGTTGTTTTGTTGTTTTTGTTTTGTTGTTGTTGTTAAATAAAGTGACAGCAAAATAGTGCTGTACCTGCTTACCATGGCAACATCCACACACTGCTCAATCAAGCCATTGTGTTGGGATTTAGGGCAACTATCACTTGCTATTAGGGGAGATAATCTCTTCTATTTTTAAAAAGTAAGCACACTTCTTATTTCTAGTTCTTGCTGTGAAAATGTTTCTTCTGTCCCCTGAAATCCTGATGATGTATTATACATAAAGGATATAACATTCTAAAGGGCAAGCTAGAAAAAGGATACAGGGCACATTGTAATTAGTTAACCCATTAAGAACATGCACTAACATAATTATAAGGGATACTATCAAGGACTGGGTTATAATATGAGTCAGTACAAATACCAGGTAACAGTAAGTGCATCAATCAAGGTAAGTGACTGGGAAGGTGTAAGGAATGAATGTAATTATAGTAGAGAAAAGAATGAGAGCATGTGCAGAGCGTGAGTATGAATGGATAGAAAGCAGCACTGGTAAAAGGGAAGGCAAGCCCGGGGAAGATTAACAGCAGTGGGTAGAGCTAGAATGTTAAGAGCTGATTTGCATGTTGGACTGGGATTTGTTGAGAGTGAATGATTGATGGGGAAGGTGCTAGAACCCTGAGGGGAATTTAGATAAAAAGGGAGAGCTGAGGTAAAATAAGAAGGAGAGAGAAAGAGAGCTGAGGTAAATAAGAAAAACAGAGGGAATGTGAAAAAATAAGAAGAGGAGATTGCTGCTATCTAGGGATTGATTCAACTGAATAGGGGTAGGAAGATTCCTCTAGAGTAGGAAGGCAGGGTTAATTTCATTTCATTTCATTTATTTGACTTGTATGCCACCCTACTCGCTGAAGCTACTCAGAGCGGCTAACACACCATGGGGCAACATATGTTACAATATCTAATATAAATCCAACAGCATAATATAAATACAATCAATACAGTCAATAAATCTAACATAAAAATGAAAATACAATACAGGAAGGGCCAAAGAAACAATATATCACAATTGCCAAATATAACATCACAAAAGATCACATTACAAAACATTTTAGAAACATTTTAATAAATCCCCAGTCACAATTACAAAATGTTAAGTCTTCATAAAAACCCTTCAAAAACAGTGGTGGTGGCAAAGTCCACCAAACCGGTGGCAGCAGTGGCAGCAGCAGAGTTCTTGTAGGGGAAATTGATAGTCTGGGAAATTGATTTTGTGGGGAAATTGATAGTCTGTCTTGCCTGGAGTATTTTGAAATGTTTATTAGTATTAATTGAAGCTGCCTTTTGTTTGTCACAATTTTGAAACCTGACTATTGATTTTATAGATATCTCAGTGTTATTGAAATTAAACCTTTTTAAAAATATCAGCCATTGTTTTTATTAACACCTAAGAAGGGAGTTTGTTTCTTTTTAGTTAATCTACCAAGAATAGGCTGTAACACTGGTTAGTAGCTAACTCTAGGAAGAGGGCAGACTATAAATTGTCTTGTGTGAAGAAAAATTCAGGCCAGACTTTGCAGTTTAAAAGCGTCCTAGCTGGTACGATGTCAGACTCAAGATTTTCTGAGGAATGAGGGTCTGACTATCATTACAGAAGGTTGCAGGTTCAAGCCTTCTACATACAGTGCTAAAAATGGGGGGGGGGGGGGGGGGATTTTTCTTCCTCAGATCATAATATTTAAGCATATGTGTGACATTTGTTCCTTAACTCTGCCTTCATAAGTTATACTTGCCTCTTGCCACCTTTTCTTTTGCTGAACGGTTTGCATATGCTGTAGAATATTTGGGTTATTATTTCCAAAAGAAAATTCCAACTGTGTAGATAAGCAGGGTGGACTTCCTGCTGATTTAAACAGCCAAAAATAATTCTCTTCAAAGGGATTAGAACCGGTGATAGAATCACTGGGATTTGCTCTCTCTGACTTCAGACCAAATACATCTTTCCTTAGCTGCCCATTAATATTTAGAGCACAATGGCTAGCAGTTGAGCAGAAAGATTTCTCACTGATCGCTCAACCTTAACAGAGTCAATATTGAACAAATCTCTTCAGTGAAAAGTTCACTTCAGTACTTCAGATTGATTTGGACAGTTTACACAGACAAGCCATTTTTTTCTGGTAAATCTTCTTCTACAAAATAAACTAGATGTTGGTTCTTTAAATACTTTTGTCTCATTAAATACCCATTTCTCAAAATATCAATGACTAGAAAACCTTCAAACAATATTGACATATGAACTTATGGCTAATAGATAATTTATGTAAGGATAAAATTTTAGATGTCTGGCAATTGTTTAGTGATATAAATAGGGGTTTTCCCCTCCATTTTCTTTTTCCTCTTCTTTTCCCCTTATTTCTTCCCCACTTGTGTTACTGATATTTTTGGCTATGTGTCTGTATATTTATGTATCCAGCTTTATTATATCACTTTGCCTGTTCTTTTCTGTTTGTTTTTCAAATATTATCAATAAAAATATTTTTTTAAATTATTTTGTCTTATAAAATGAAATTTGTATGTGCTAATAAGGGGCTATGAAGAAGAATAAGACCAGGAGAGAGGGACCGGCATCCACAGGTGTGGCTCGTTCCATCCCCGTGTCGGTGTTGGGGGTGGCGGGGAAATGCGGCAAAGATCCTGTTCACGGCGGGTGTCCTCTGGAGCTGCAGGCATCCCTCTTTATCCTCTGGCCAGGTGGGGCCAGGGGAGAGCGACCGGCATCCACAGGTGCGGCTCGTTCCATTCCTGCGCCGGTGTTGGGGCAGCGGGGAAACACAGCAAAGGTCCTGTTTGCAGTAGGCGTCCTCCAGCGCTGCAGGCGTCCCTCTTTATCCTCTGGCCAGGCAAGGCCAGGGGAGAGGGACCGGCATCCACATGTGCGGCTCATTCCATCCCCATGCCGATGTTGGGGGCGGTGGGGAAACGAAGCAAAGGTCCTTTTCGCGGCGGGTTCCATCAACTGTTAGCTTATGCTCTTGAAGCTTAAGTTTAGCTTAAACTAGGTTTTGTGCATGTGACTGTCATCTCTCCAAGAAAACTAATCAATATATGTGATTTATGTTATCAACAATAAGAGAGTAAGAACATGTAAGCTGAACAATGAATTGGAATGTGGGCAAAGCAAGCACCACTCTCATATGGCACAAGTGCACAGTACACCACACTACACATTGTATGCCAAGATACAATCATGTTGTGCACAAAAATATGTAAATATAAAGCTTAGGAATGCTGTCTTGATTCCAAACATCATAGCTGAGTTGCACAGAAGTGTGAAAGCTAGAATTAACTATCAACTACAGATTTCTTTGACCTTCTGTCACTATTCCAACTCACCTTAGAGGTCATCATAACTTGAAACCAATTTGGAAAGAAGAAACAACAGAGACACTGGATTTTTAAAAGTCGTATACTGTACTTGCTTCTTAATCATAGAAGTGACTTAATTTTTAAAGCTGAACTTATTTTTCCTACATTCTACTATAAAAATGTCTTGATCTTCTGCCATCCAGCTGATAAACACAGTTTTAAAGCCAGCTGTAAACATGTCTAGAGACATGACTTAAAAAATTACCATTGTGCAGTTGCATGAGTGGTAAGCTCTCCAGAGCTCTCTTCATAGCCCATTATTAGCACATACAAATTTCATTTTATAAGACTTTAAAAGCAATGATGAGAATCAGTCTACTGGGAAATTTAACAACTTCAGTTCATGGCCTAGCACTCAAAATGAAAGCAAACACTTACTCAGCCAATCTGCGGATCATCAGTATCACTAACATCCAGATGACATTAATGGAAGTTATATCTATTGTGGCATTCCTCTGAACTTTTTGATATCCAGGCCTTGTGAGGAAAAATCCTCCAAGAAGGATATTGAAGGTTTGGCATCTTTCATTCTACATGGAACAGAGAGGGGTTGTAAAATTTTTCTTGCCCCTCTGCTTTGTGACCGGTGACCTAAACTCAAAGTATACACTTCCCTTTCTAGTCAATCGATCAATCTTATATCCTGCATGCAATGAGATATAGAATAGTTCCTCCCCCTAAATCATGTACCCCCAAAGCATCCTGATTTTTTTCTGATGTAATTACGTGAGAACATCCTGGAGCATTGGGTCTAGGTACTGAAGTTACTTTGAAGTTGGCTTCCCCCTTTGGGCTGTTGTTTCCCCCCTGTTGTGTAACCAATAAAGATAGCTATGGGAGAAGGAGATGGAATCAGATCTCCGAAGTACCTCGCTAGTGAAGATCAGATCAGTTTCTCTTGTCTCTCCTTCTCTCCTTTCATCCTATTCTCATCCTTGCTGGTCAAGGGTCCTGAATGCAACAATCCATTAAGTTATGCTCATTGGTTCTGATGAGATTCCTATATTATTATTATTATTATTATTATTATTATTATTATTATTATTATTATTATTATTATTATTATTATTATTATTATTATTATTATTATTATTATTATTATTATTATTATTATTATCTATACCTATAAATCTGTGCGTTAACCGTTGGAATGTGACAAAGGATGTAGCACCAGGCCCCACTAGCTCAGACTGAGCCTCCCTGCACTCACCCGAACCAGGTTCGCAGGTAACTGTCGGGTTGAGAAATGTGGCAGTGGGGCAGAAGCCCCCCCGAACGTGAACAAAGAAAAACGACTTCAATTCCCAGCGTCCTTTGCACTGTGCAACCCCTCAGCCAATCAGGCTGAGGGATACAAGCACAGAGGAGGCTGGGAACGTGCGCTGACTTAAAAAAAATGGTGGGAGCCGGAGGGAAAGACTTTGAAAGACCCAGCCTGGCTCTTTACCAACATTAAGAGAAAAAAAACCTTCCAAAACCATTTAAAATAGCCCGGCACCGCCGGGCAAAATCTGCTAGTTATCTATATATATATAAAAGAGAGGTGTGTGTGTGTGTGTGTATCATGCCCACACCCCTGCACCGATCCCCTAGCAATTCGGCAGACACCTACCTTGGCCATTCCAGATGGTCACTGTCAGGGTCCTGTTGGCAGATGTGGAGCACACGTTCCACAAAACAGAAACAAAGGACGTGTGTGTATGGAGTGGGTTGTGCACAAAGCGGTTAAGATGCGAATCGCACCCAACGCTGGTACAAGTGCGTGACTGCGCATGCATGGAGCGCTACTCACATGCACAGCCGCTAAGATGCGGCTTGTGCTGAATGACAGGACAGATGACGCTGGCACTTGCCTGACCATGCACACAACAAAACCAGCGGGACCCGACATGGCCCAGGACACCGGGGCACTGGCCCCACTGAATGCCTGCCAGCCACACATGATGTGGAAGCAACTCCACAGGATACCGGGTAGCCAGGGCCATGGGGACAACACAAGAGGCCTTGCAAGGTGGGCAGGGCAAAACCCCGGCACCGGCGCTGGCACTGAATGGGTGCACACGAGGCCGAGGCGGCAGCTCAGGCCCCGAGCCAGCAGCAGGATGCCTCGGAGGGAGCACGGGTAGACAGGGTGATGGGGCGGTCGGGCAACTCAAGCCAGGTAACCGCAAAGACACAACCTGCTGGGCCAGGTGGCCAGGGGATACACCCCCAGGCGAAGCCAGGCCCCAAGCTAGTTAATTTTATTTGGGTTGAATGGAATATATTGTGATAGTTTTGTCTTCCTGGTTCACCAACATGAAAAATGCAGAAGCACAGGAAGGGAAGGGGGTGGGAAATAGAAACTCAATAGTAAATCATTCCAGTGAAAAGACAGAATTCAAAGAAGTCTTCACTGCTGGTAAAAGTCATTGCTTTAGCTTTTCCCCCCCACTGTTTATTATACATTTTAATTTATTCATTAACCTGAATTTGTACTACTAGAGATAATAGTTATTGCCACCACCGTTTCACATATTTGGTGTTAATGGGATGATCAGAGGGATGGAATGAAGACTGAAAGAACTGGGCATGTTCAGCCTTGAGAAAAGGAGACTGAGGGGGGGGGGACATGATAGCACTTTTCTAATATTTGAAAGACAGTAATAATGTTTTTAATCATCCCAGAGTTCAGTACATGTAACAATGGGCTAAAGTTACAGGACACCAGATATAGACTGAATATCTGGGGAGGAAAACATCTTAACTGTTAAAGCAGTACGACAATAGAACCAATTACCCGGGGGGAGGCATTGAAACAGACCTGTCAAGTATCCCTTATTCGCTGGGAAAACCCCGTATTTTACCCCTCTTCCCGCCCCCTCCCGTTTTATTAATTTCCCCATAATATCACATTTTTAAAAAAAAAATCCCAAAGCTGCAGGTTTTTTCCTGCCACCAGAGGCCGCTGTGGCTTTTCGCTTGTGGAAGGGGAGATAGAAGGTGGTTTGGGGTGGGGCCTTCATCTCTCTGCTTCCGTTCCTTTGACTCCTCTCCATGGGCCCGTGTGAGGGGACTGGGGAGGGGGGAAAGGAAGAAAAGAGCTGCCCCACGTGGCTGGCCCTGGGCCATGGAGGCTATTGTGTTACTATTGTGTTTCTGTTTCCCACCCCCTTCCCTTCCTGTGCTTCTGCATTTTTCATGACTACAAGAGCACACGGAATGCTGTTTACCTTCCCACCAAAGTGTTCCCTATTTATCTACTTACCCTTCTGGGTATGTATGTCTTTTTGTTTTGTTTACTTTCCTGTGTGTGTGTGTGTAAGTAAGTCTCTCTGTCTTTTTGTTTTGCTTCCTTTGCTCTCCCTCTCTGTGAGAGAGACTTGCCTTTGTGTGTGGGTGGGTGTGGGTGTGGAGAGCGATGGTGTGTGTGCTTGTGTGTGTGTTGTGGGTGAGGGGCTAGGCAGGGTCCGGACCAGGTTAAACAGAGATGACCACTGAACCCTAGAGTCGGATATGACTGGCTTTCAAGCAAGGGATACCTTTACCTTGCTTGAAAGCCAGTCGTATCTGACTCTAGGGTTCAGTGCTCATCTTTGTTTCAAAGTCGAAGTGCCAGCGCTGTCTACTTCTGCAGATGATAAGATAAGATAAATCTTTATTGTCATTGTCCTGCACAGAACAACGAGATTGGTTTCCATGGTCATGTGGCAGGCATGACTACAGGAGCATATGGAATGCTGTTTACCTTCCCACCAAAGTGTTCCCTATTTATCTACTTGCAATTATATAAAGTGGAATGTGAGACATGGTTTGAATGCATTTTGTATAGATTAATCATCACTCAAACAGACAAATTTCAATATAATACAGGTAACATGTCTTCAGAACTGCAAAAATAACAGGGAAAGTACAAATAATGACATCATGAGGTGGTGGTCTGATAAACATAAGGTAGACCATAGGGAAAGAGATGCCTAAGGGTGGAAAAAATAAGGCCCTAGATGGGAGGAAAGAGGCAGAAGAAGATGAGTTACTTCTGTGAGGTGGGATGGAGGCTCCACTAGGTTGGTGGGACTCAAGCTTAAACAAACAGGAAGATGAGGGGAAGGGGCTTGGACTAATCCAGATACTCTATTTGTTTCCCTAAATTTTCTTGCTTTTGAACTGCTAGGTTGGCAGGAGCTGGGACAGAGGCAAAAGCTCACTCTGTCCTGCAGTACTCGCGGAATCGAGCTGCTGACCTGCCACCTTCTAGTCAGCACCTTAGCCATTTGAGCCACTGCAACTCAATGGTTAAGAAGCTCGCCTTGTTAGCTGGAAGGCCAACATGACGGTTTGAGCTCCCATCTCTGTCCCAGCTCCTGGCAACCTAGCAGTTCAAAAGCAAGAAATTACAAGTAGATAAATAGAGACAACTTTGGTGGGAAAGGTAACAACATTCTGGTGTCTAGTCATGCCTGCCACATGTCCACAGAAACATCTACAAACAGGCAGTGCTGGCTCTTTGGCTATAAACAGAAATGAGCACTGAACCCTAGAGTCAGAAAAGACAGGCAGCATTGGATCTAACAATAGGTAAAGGTTGCCCTTGCTCGAAAGCCAGTCATATCTGACTCTATGGTGCAGTGTTCATCTCCATTTACAGCCAAAGAGTCAGTGCTATCTGTGTTTGCAGACGTTTTCATGGTCATGTGGCAGGCATGACTAGAGCCCAGCAAGTCACACGGCCAGATTTGGCCATGCCCACAGATTTGGCCACTCCCACAGAGGGGTTTGGCCAAAATTTCAATTATTTTTAAATCCCAAACTTGACAGGTATGCATTGAAGAGAAAGTTGGACAACCTTCTATTAGATCTGCTTTGATTTGGATTCCTATATTGAGGAGGAGTTGGAACTCAATGGCCTCATAGGCCCTTTCCAAATCAATTATTCTTGTTGTTGTTGTTCAGTCGCATAGTCGACTCCGACCCTTTGCGACCCCATGGACCATTTTCCTCCAGGCGCCTCTGTCCTCCACCATCCCCCTCAGCCCTCCCAGCTCTGTGCCCATTGTGTCTACAATGCCATCTAGCCATCTCATCCTTGGCCTCCCCCTTCTTCTTTTGCCCTCCACCTTTCCCAACATCAATGCCTTCTCAAGTGAATCCTCCCTTCTCATTTGATGTACAAAGTATTTTAGCTTCATCTTTACTATTTGACCTTCCAATGAGCAGTCAGGGTTAATTTCTTCTAAGATTGACCTATTTGTTCTCCTCGCTGTCCAGGGGACTCTCAAAACCCTCCTCCAACACCACATTTCAAAGGCATCTATTCTTCTGCGTTCAGCCTTCCTAATTGTCCAGCTCTCACATCCGTACATTACTATTGGGAAAACCATTGCTTTGACTATTCTAATTTTTGTTTGCAATGTGATGTCTCTGCTTTTCACTATGTTCCCCAGGTTTCTCATTGCTTGTCTCCCAAGAATCAGTCGCCTTTTTATTTCATGGCTGCAATCCCCATCTGCAGTGATCTTTGATCCTAAGAAAGTAAAATCTGTCACTGCTTCTACTTCTTCCCCGTCTATTTTCCAGGAACTGATTGGGCCTGTTGCCATTATCTTGGTTTTCTTGATATTGAGTCTCAAGCCAGCTTTTGCACTTTCCTCCTTCAGCCCAATCAAGAGATTCTTTAGGTCTTCCTCACTTTCTGCCATTAGGGTGGTATCGTCTGCATATCTCAGATTGTTGATGTTTCTCCCAGCGATTTTAATCCCATATTGTGATTCCTCCATCCCTGCACTGCGCATTATGTGCTCTGTGTATAGGTTGAATAAGCATGGTGACAAAATGCAGCCTTGTCTTACTCCTTTTCCTATTCCAAACCATTCTGTCATTCCGTGTTCTGTCCTAACTGTTGCTTCTTGTTTCATGTACAGGTTTCTCAGAAGGCATATGAGGTGCTCTGGAATTCCCATCTCTTTAATTACTTGCCACATCTTGTTGTGGTCCACACAGTCAAATGCCTTAGTGTAGTCAATAAAACAAAAGTAAACTTGTTTCTGGTATTCCTTTGTTTTCTCCATGATCCAGCGTATGTTGGCAATGTGGTCTCTAGTCCCCCTGCCTCTTCTGAAACCAGCCTGCACCTCTGGTAATTCTCTCTCCACGTGTTGCTGAAGTCTATCCTGTATTATCTTGAGCATCACCTTGCTGGCATGTGGGATGAGCGCGATTGTTCGATAATTGTTGTTCAGTCGCATAGTCGACTCCGACCCTTTGCGACCCCATGGACCATTTTCCTCCAGGCGCCTCTGTCCTCCACCATCCCCCTCAGCCCTCCCAGCTCTGTGCCCATTGTGTCTACAATGCCATCTAGCCATCTCATCCTTGGCCTCCCCCTTCTTCTTTTGCCCTCCACCTTTCCCAACATCAATGCCTTCTCAAGTGAATCCTCCCTTCTCATTTGATGTACAAAGTATTTTAGCTTCATCTTTACTATTTGACCTTCCAATGAGCAGTCAGGGTTAATTTCTTCTAAGATTGACCTATTTGTTCTCCTCGCTGTCCAGGGGACTCTCAAAACCCTCCTCCAACACCACATTTCAAAGGCATCTATTCTTCTGCGTTCAGCCTTCCTAATTGTCCAGCTCTCACATCCGTACATTACTATTGGGAAAACCATTGCTTTGACTATTCTAATTTTTGTTTGCAATGTGATGTCTCTGCTTTTCACTATGTTCCCCAGGTTTCTCATTGCTTGTCTCCCAAGAATCAGTCGCCTTTTTATTTCATGGCTGCAATCCCCATCTGCAGTGATCTTTGATCCTAAGAAAGTAAAATCTGTCACTGCTTCTACTTCTTCCCCGTCTATTTTCCAGGAACTGATTGGGCCTGTTGCCATTATCTTGGTTTTCTTGATATTGAGTCTCAAGCCAGCTTTTGCACTTTCCTCCTTCAGCCCAATCAAGAGATTCTTTAGGTCTTCCTCACTTTCTGCCATTAGGGTGGTATCGTCTGCATATCTCAGATTGTTGATGTTTCTCCCAGCGATTTTAATCCCATATTGTGATTCCTCCATCCCTGCACTGCGCATTATGTGCTCTGTGTATAGGTTGAATAAGCATGGTGACAAAATGCAGCCTTGTCTTACTCCTTTTCCTATTCCAAACCATTCTGTCATTCCGTGTTCTGTCCTAACTGTTGCTTCTTGTTTCATGTACAGGTTTCTCAGAAGGCATATGAGGTGCTCTGGAATTCCCATCTCTTTAATTACTTGCCACATCTTGTTGTGGTCCACACAGTCAAATGCCTTAGTGTAGTCAATAAAACAAAAGTAAACTTGTTTCTGGTATTCCTTTGTTTTCTCCATGATCCAGCGTATGTTGGCAATGTGGTCTCTAGTCCCCCTGCCTCTTCTGAAACCAGCCTGCACCTCTGGTAATTCTCTCTCCACGTGTTGCTGAAGTCTATCCTGTATTATCTTGAGCATCACCTTGCTGGCATGTGGGATGAGCGCGATTGTTCGATAATTGTTGTTCAGTCGCATAGTCGACTCCGACCCTTTGCGACCCCATGGACCATTTTCCTCCAGGCGCCTCTGTCCTCCACCATCCCCCTCAGCCCTCCCAGCTCTGTGCCCATTGTGTCTACAATGCCATCTAGCCATCTCATCCTTGGCCTCCCCCTTCTTCTTTTGCCCTCCACTTTTCCCAACATCAATGCCTTCTCAAGTGAATCCTCCCTTCTCATTTGATGTACAAAGTATTTTAGCTTCATCTTTACTATTTGACCTTCCAATGAGCAGTCAGGGTTAATTTCTTCTAAGATTGACCTATTTGTTCTCCTCGCTGTCCAGGGGACTCTCAAAACCCTCCTCCAACACCACATTTCAAAGGCATCTATTCTTCTACGTTCAGCCTTCCTAATTGTCCAGCTCTCACATCCATACATTACTACTGGGAAAACCATTGCTTTGACTATTCTAATTTTTGTTTGCAATGTGATGTCTCTGCTTTTCACTATGTTCCCCAGGTTTCTCATTGCTTGTCTCCCAAGAATCAGTCGCCTTTTTATTTCATGGCTGCAATCCCCATCTGCAGTGATCTTTGATCCTAAGAAAGTAAAATCTGTCACTGCTTCTACTTCTTCCCCGTCTATTTTCCAGGAACTGATTGGGCCTGTTGCCATTATCTTGGTTTTCTTGATATTGAGTCTCAAGCCAGCTTTTGCACTTTCCTCCTTCAGCCCAATCAAGAGATTCTTTAGGTCTTCCTCACTTTCTGCCATTAGGGTGGTATCGTCTGCATATCTCAGATTGTTGATGTTTCTCCCAGCGATTTTAATCCCATATTGTGATTCCTCCATCCCTGCACTGCGCATTATGTGCTCTGTGTATAGGTTGAATAAGCATGGTGACAAAATGCAGCCTTGTCTTACTCCTTTTCCTATTCCAAACCATTCTGTCATTCCGTGTTCTGTCCTAACTGTTGCTTCTTGTTTCATGTACAGGTTTCTCAGAAGGCATATGAGGTGCTCTGGAATTCCCATCTCTTTAATTACTTGCCACATCTTGTTGTGGTCCACACAGTCAAATGCCTTAGTGTAGTCAATAAAACAAAAGTAAACTTGTTTCTGGTATTCCTTTGTTTTCTCCATGATCCAGCGTATGTTGGCAATGTGGTCTCTAGTCCCCCTGCCTCTTCTGAAACCAGCCTGCACCTCTGGTAATTCTCTCTCCACGTGTTGCTGAAGTCTATCCTGTATTATCTTGAGCATCACCTTGCTGGCATGTGGGATGAGCGCGATTGTTCGATAATTGTTGTTCAGTCGCATAGTCGACTCCGACCCTTTGCGACCCCATGGACCATTTTCCTCCAGGCGCCTCTGTCCTCCACCATCCCCCTCAGCCCTCCCAGCTCTGTGCCCATTGTGTCTACAATGCCATCTAGCCATCTCATCCTTGGCCTCCCCCTTCTTGGTTTTCTTGATATTGAATACCAGAAACAAGTTTACTTTTGTTTTATTGACTTCACTAAGGCATTGCCGGGCCGCAGTCGGGACACCGCGCCGAAGTTCTCCTGGGCCCCCACCATCGGCCCAGGATGGGAGCCACCTGCGGCAACCGGCCCCGCCTCCCTCCGGCCCTCCATCGACCGGAGGGATAAAGAGACGCCGGGCCGCAGACGAGACGCCGGGCCGCAGTCGGGACACCGCGCCGAAGCTCTCCTGGGCCCCCACCATCGGCCCAGGATGGGAGCCACCTGCGGCAACCGGCCCCGCCTCCCTCCGGCCCTCCATCGACCGGAGGGATAAAGAGACGCCGGGCCGCAGACGAGACGCCGGGCCGCAGTCGGGACACCGCGCCGAAGCTCTCCTGGGCCCCCACCATCGGCCCAGGATGGGAGCCACCTGCGGCAACCGGCCCCGCCTCCCTCCGGCCCTCCATCGACCGGAGGGATAAAGAGACGCCGGGCCGCAGACGAGACGCCGGGCCGCAGTCGGGACACCGCTACGTCCCCGCCTCCCGAGCCTCGGAGGGCTCAAGGACGCTGCCCTGCGCCGCCCGAGGACTTAGCCCTCTTTCCCGGTTTGGCATTTGCCACGGGGAAGAGTGGAAGTGAACGCCTTTCCTCTTTTCTTTCTTGCCTCTTATGTTGTATGCTTACTGATTTTGTATCTTTCCCCTCGCTGCTGCCTGCTTTAGGCAGCACGCCCCAATGTAAACCACTTAGAGTCTTCTTTGGAAGAGACAAGCGGTATATAAATTAAAACTTTATTATTATTATTATTATTATTTAATTTGAACATTCTTTGGCATTGCCCTTTTTTGGGATTGGGACGTATACTGATCTTTTCCAATCCTGTGGCCACTGTTTTGTTTTCCAAATCTGCTGGCATATTGAATGCAGTAATTTGACGCCGTCATCTTTTAGCGCTTTGAATAATTCAACTGGAATACCATCATCTCCACTAGCTTTGTTGTTTGCAGTGCTCTTTAGGGCCTTTCTGACTTCGCTCTCCAGGATGTCTGGCTCAAGTTCAATTTCTTCATCATTGTGACTATCAGGAGTGTTGAGGTCCTTTTTGTAAAGTTCCTCTGTGTACTCTTTCCATCTTTTCTTAATTTCTTCTGCATCAGCTAGCTCCTTTCCGTCTTTGTCCCTTATCATGGTCATTTTTGCTTTAAATGTTCCCTTGATTTCGCCGATTTTTTTGAAAAGATCTCTGGTTCTGCCTCTTTTGTTGTTTTCCTCCATTTCTCTGCACTGTTCTTTTAGGTAGTTTTCCTTATCTCTCCTTGCTTTTCTTTGAAATTCTGTGTTCAAATGGTTGTAGTTTTTCCTTTCTCCTTTGACTTTTGCGTTCCTTCTTTCCTCTGCTATTTTAAGAGCCTCATCAGACAACCACTTTGCTTTCTTACTCTTCTTTTCTTTTGGTATGGTTTTCTTTGCTGCTTCCTGCATGATGTCCCTCATCTCCGTCCATAATTCTTCCGGTACTCTGTCTACCGAGTCTAAGCCATTAAATCTGTTCATCACCTCCACCGCGTATTCTTTAGGGATGCTGTCTAGGTGATATCTTTCTGGTCTCCGTGTTTTCCCTATTTTCTTTAGTCTAAGCCTGAATTTCGCGATCAGTAGGTTGTGATCTGAGCCGCAGTCTGCTCCAGGTCTTGTTTTTGCTGACTGTATGGAGGTTCGCCATCTTTGGCTGCAGAGTATGTAGTCAATCTGGTTTCGGTGTTGGCCATCTGGTGATGTCCATGTGTAAAGTCGCCTCTTGTGTTGCTGGAAGAGAGTGTTTGCTATGACCAGTGCGTTCTCTTGGCAGAACTCTATCAATCTTTGCCCTGCTTCATTCTGTACTCCAAGACCAAATTTGCCTGTTATTCCCTCCACTTTTTGATTTCCTACTTTGGCATTCCAGTCTCCTAATATAATTTGGACATCATTTCTTGGTGTCTGTTCTATGAGGTGTTGTAAGTCCTCATAGAACTGGTCCATTGTGGCTTCATCTGCACCAGTGGTTGGTGCGTATATTTGGATCACAGTGACATTGAAAGGTTTGCCTTGGAATCTGACTGACATCATTCTGTCATTTTTAAGGTTGTATCCCATTACTGCTTTTCTCACTCTTTTATTGACAATTATGGCTACTCCATGTCTTCTAAGGTTTTCTTGCCCACAGTAGTAGATATGATGGTTTCCAGAGCTGAATTCCCCCATCCCTGTCCATTTGAGCTCGCTGATACCCAAGATGTCAATGCTTATTCTTTCCATCTCATTTTTTACCACTTCCAGTTTACCTTGGTTCATTGATCTCACATTCCATGTCCCTATGCAGTATTGTTCCTTACAACATTGCATTTCCCCTCCCCCCTTCCTGTCCCTCCCCTTTCTCCCCTCTGTGGTGTTAAGCATCCTGTATCACCTAGCCTGCCCCTTTGTTTTGCCTTTTGTTTTGGTCCATAGGGTTCTCTTGGCAAGCTTTGTGGCGTGGTTTGCCGGTGTCTACGCCATTTTTCCCTCCTCATACATTTTATCACAGTTTTTAAAAGTTTAAAACATTTTAGACAACATATTGTCATGCATATTATCACACTTTATACACAGTCTCTATGTCAATTTCTGTATTTAGTTAGTATAAAGTCTCTATGTCAGTTTCTATAATAAGTCTTCTACATCTGCATATCAGGTACTTATCCTTTGCCAGGGACTCTGAGTCTCGCCCCCTGCTTTTCCTCCTCTGCCCTCTTCCCGTCTTTTAGTTGGTCTTCTCTTGGCCTTTCCGCTGCTCAACCGGCTCTCCTCCTCCTCCTCTTCCTCTCCCCCCCCCGGCTGGGGGTGGTTGCCCGGCGGCGGCGCGGCTGGCCCTTCCGCCGCTCGCCCGGCTGGCTGGCTCTCCTCCCCACCCCCCGGCTGGGGGTGGTTGCCCGGTGGCGGTGTGGCTGGCCCTTCCGCCGCTCGCCCGGCTGGCTGGTTCTCCTCCCCACCCCCCGGCTGGGGGTGGTTGCCCGGCTGCGGCGCAGCTGGCCCTTCCGCCGCTCGCCCGGCTGGCTGGCTCTCCTCCCCACCCCCCGGCTGGGGGTGGTTGCCCGGCCGCGGTGTGGCTGGCCCTTCCGCCGCTCGCCCGGCTGGCTGGTTCTCCTCCCCACCCCCCGGCTGGGGGTGGTTGCCCGGCTGCGGCGCGGCTGGCCCTTCCGCCGCTCGCCCGGCTGGCTGGCTCTCCTCCTCACCCCCCGGCTGACACAAAATATACCTGGTCAGTAATACTAGAAGCACTCAAATGCCTTTTTTAAACCCACAAAAAAACTGAGGACATCCATTGGCTCTCTCCCCACATTCCCATCTGTTCTCTGCCTTCATTCCTCCAAGGAATTACACTAATGTATTGTGTCAGAGAGAAGAGTTTGTGCAATTGGCAAGTTTCTCTTGAGCCCTGCCCCCCCCTAATGACCTTAGTTTCAACAGCATTCTTCAACTCTTGGTTTATTATCAGAGCCAGACATGATGAATTATATTTGCCAAACTCTGTGAAGAAGAGCAAGTTTATAGAGCATCTCAACCTCAGTAATAAAGCACATAGGTAAATCTTTAAGCTGACAGGCAAGTGAAGCTATAGAGCAAGCAATCAAGGGAAATAGCAATGGCAATATATATAATTTTAATAAGTAAGTAAGCGTGCAGTTATGCACACCTGCTTTCTCATTCTTGGGTTTGGGTGATTAGAGATTCCCTCTTCCATCTGTGTAATGTAGAAACGTATCAAACGTCAAACGACTGTCAAGAAATTCCTGGGATGTGGAATGATACTGCTTCTGCCACCTCTCAATTTATCTGGGTATTGCCTAGTACCAAGCATCTCTGTCCCAGGTTTCTCTTTATGATGATGCTTAAGTTGTTAGTTCTTTCAAATATTCCATCAAACCCTGAGAATATTATGTCCCTGACTGCCTTATCCACAAACTTTTCTGTCTTTTTAAATTTTTCCAGGCCAGCTATGTTAGCCTCAAGGGCCAGAATCTGTTCACTGCACCAAGAATACACCCACAACTTCAACTTGGTTGCCCAACAGTCATACTGGTGACATTCAATGTAGTACATTGGGCAATCTTGTTTAGTTGTTTTTTTACTTCATAACTTATTGTGTTTATTGCCTTTCAGTTTGTTTATGCAAAGAGTTTAATTATGAAACTCAAGAGTTCGACAATTTATTTCCCTTGATTCCTTGCTCTATAGCTTCACTTGCCTGTCAGCTTAAAGATTTACCTCTGTGCTTTATTACTGAGGTTGAGATGCTCTATAAACTTGCTCTTCACAGAGTTTGGTAAATATAATTTTCAGACCTGATGCACCATGATTGTTCCTACAAATACCTTGGTTTACCCTATCCCTTTCTGAAATTTCATAGGATTCATTCATTCATAAGGGGTTTCTAATCCTGAAAATGTCATGCAATTCTCAAAACTGGGTTCTAACCATTTGCTGGTTTTTTCCCATGGGAAGAGAAGTTTTTCAAAGTGTGGTTTCCAGTTCAAAGCAGTCCAAGACACATCACCCAAAATAGGACCTGAACATATATTTGCTGCATACTTGAGTGAATGGACAGCAAAATATGTTCTCCAAATTTTGCAGAACAGCTCATCAACTTGCATTACATTCACAGTTTATAATATGGAAATGTATGACCTGTGGAATTAAATGTCAAATCCTGTACCATAAATTTGCATATCTGTCAACCCGCGGCTCCTGAAAAACGGGACCTGCGCAGATCGCTTGTGTGCAGGTCGCTTTCCATGCATGTGTGGAAGCGCTACGCTGCTTGCCCAGCCCCTACGCAAGCGGTGTAGCGTTTCCGCGCATGCGCGAAAGCATTTTCCCCCACTGCCAAATTACGGGATTTTGGCAGCACGGGGCAGGTTATGACGTCAAGCGACGTCAAATTACGGGGTAATCCTGGCCAAATCGGGATGGTTGACAGGTATGTAAATTTGATATACAACTTCATTTTGTTTTCCTTAGATAAAGCCACTGAAAGGCAATTGAAGAGTCCAATCAAAAAACATAAAATGCTATTTGTATGCTATACTTGCAATTGTTTCTCTTTCCAAATATCAGTAAATTATGGGTATAAATGTTCAGTGCTTTTTAAAAGCGCCAAACTTTAACCTGGTTCCATATTTACAGAGTACAGTAATACAATTCTGTTTCAAATTAGCAAATCAAAATTTTGGACATCTTTGTTTACTCTTGGCATTTTGTATTACACTGAGAACCTGATGACATTATAGCATGACTAAATCATGCATATTTCAATGCAAAATCCAAAACAACAACAACCCAACACAGAACTGTACATTTACAGCACATTCTGGTCAGCTGCATTTAAAAGCTCTTGAATTAAACTCTTCAAAATTTAGGATCAGAGGAAGCTGTCTTATAGACATAATAACGTCTAGTACTTTCCATGCTTCACCTTGAGATGCAAGAGACTGACTCTGTGACCAAATATATGCAAACATGTTTCATAACACTTATCTAGAACTTCAATCTATAGAGGAAGTATTCTATATACAAGTATTGAGCTATTTTGCTCAGTGGTGGGCATCAGCAGGTTCGCACCAGTACGCATGTGCCAGTAGTAAAAATGGCTGGCCCTGCCCACCTCCCTGCCCCGCCCATCTCCTCCTACTACTAGAAGAGGCTTCAGAGTGGGTTGGCTCCATTTTCCCCTTTATCAAAGGCTTTTCCTGGGCTCCGTTTCACCCCAAAGTGCATCCCCATCCACTCCAGGGTGGTTGGGGAGGCACTTCGGGGTGAAACTCAGCCCTAGAAAAGCCTTGGACGAAGGGGGAAATGACTTCAGAGGGGGCTCTTCACTATAGAGCTATGAAAATAGAAGCCTCTTCTATTTTCATCATTCTATAGCGAACCTCTGAAGCCATTTCCCCCTTCTCCAAGGCTTTTCCTAGGATCCATTTCACCCCCAAAGCATATCCCCAACCACTATGGAGTGTCTGGGGAGGTGCGTTGGGGTGAAATGGAGCCCTGGAAAAGTCTTGAACAAAGGGGAAATGGCTTCAGAGGTTTGCTATAGAGTGATGAAAATAGAAGAGGCATCTATTTTCATAGCTCTATAGCGAAGAGCAGTCAAATGGCCAATAGGCCATGCCCACCCAGTCACATGGCCACGCTCACAGTGTGGCAGGAATTTTTTTAAGCCCACCACTGATTTTGCTTAGTCATTCTCTGAGATTTGAATTATACAAAGATCATTACATGGGAAGAGAACAGGGGGTAGAGACCCAGAAATGCATGCTTAGCAGGTAAAAAATGCTAACAGAATAGGGATCACTTGGAAACTGAGGGAGAGATTAATGTAGTATTTTGGGGGGACAGTATAGTGGGTGTTGTGTATTGAATGAAATTGTTCCACCATTTTATGTTCTCCTCAGTTTCTAAGTAATGTGAGTTTGGGGTTCACGCCTTTTTACTCCAAGAAGCACGATTGAGATCAGGTCTTTGATCACCCCACTCTCCTTCAACCAATCCTGTTAAAGCCCACCAAAATGTATCTTTCCGCACCTGTATATAAGTCGCTGTGGCACAGTTAAAATTGTGTTCTTAACCCTGTAATAAAGTTATGTGTTTGGCCCATATTGCTGGCTGCTGCTCATTATTTCTGGAACACTAAATTGGCGACGAAAGTGGGATGGCATCCCACAAGAATTCCATCAGCCCTTTCAACATTACAGTGCCAGAGAAACAGCTGCTCTATGAAAAATAATTCAAACATGCCATGGTGGCTGACAGTATCATAGAGGAAGATCTGAAGAGATCTTGTTTCCTCGCAAGATGTGGTCTGGCTACCCTTGAGTTGGCCATTCACCTGTTATTGCCATGGGATATCGATGATGTTCCCCTCACTGACATCCTAATGGCCCTTCCAACCAAGGGTCTTGATTTCCCTGCCTGGATCACGTTTCACCACCATGTGGCTGACTATGCTGCCGCCCTGCGACTCGCAACGGCCCCTTGCCAGTAGCTGAACATTGAGGACGCCCTCCATGACCGTTTGCTAGCCGGACTTCAGGATGAAGAGGCTCAACACAGGCTGATGACCCGCAACACACTGAACTTCAAGTCTGTATTGAAGGAGGCGGGGGTGAAATCCTTCAAGCAGCAGTCTGTCGCCTCCGGGCCTCCAGAGTCTGCTGTACAGGCCCACCGCTGTTCATTGTCATCATCCTCCCCCTCGTCAGCATTGCCACCATCTTCGTCCATGTCCAGCGATGAGGACGGCGGGGTCAGGAATGTCCGAAAGAGGAAGGAAAAGCACACTCCAAAGGTCCTGAAGACTTGTGACTGCGGTGGGAGCAGGCACAACTGGCAAAAGTGCCCATTCTGGAATGCGGACTGCCACCATTGCGGCAAGTGAGGGCACATTGCCAAAGTGTGCCACCAGCGGAGCAGGCAAGCCCCAGCGTCAGACGAGCAGATGAGAAGACCGAGAGCAGACATCTCCAAGATCTCATCAGGGGATCCAGCCAGCAGTGTGTTCAATGTGACCGGCCATTTCTTCATGGAGTTGCAGCTGCAGGGCATTCCAATGCGTATGGAGGTGGACTCGGGTATGTCTTATTCCATCTTGCCCCCCAAAAAAATCCAAAAAAAATTCCAGCCTCATGCCCTAAATTGCGGGTGTTGAAGACGTCCCTCCAAGATGTTCAAGGGTGCCACATTCCAATTCTGGGGGTGGGGGATTTCTCTGTACGTTTCAAGAACATTCGCACAAAATTGCCCCTTATGGTGAAACAAGGATCTAACTGTTTGCTGGGGGTACAGTGGTTCGAACCGCTGGGAATAAGACTATCCGGAATAAATGCTGTGAGTTCTGATCTGGTGCTGGACATTTGCAACGCACACCCGGAGGTTTTCAAAAAGGACTTGGAACTTATGTGCACCCCCCGGTCTCATTTGAACTTGACCATGATGTACGGCCTATCTACCTTAAGCCTTGCCATGTTCCCTTTGCTCTTAAGGACAAGATGGAGGCAGAAATTGATAAGCTTGTGGGTCAAGGTATTCCGGTTTCTGTTAATTCTGCCGAATAGGAAACTCCTGTTGTGACAGCCATTAAGTCAAATGGGAAGGTTAGGATCTGTGCAGAGTACAAGGGCACAATAAACAAAGCCATTTGGCCCAATGCATATCTGGTCCCTGTTGTCAGCCACATGCTGGCTACCTTACACGGGGGGGGGGGGGGGGAGTGTTTTGCTAAATTAGATTTAGCCCAAGCATACCAGCAGCTAATGGTCACGCCTGCTGCTGCAGCTATACAAATGATAGTTGTGGTATCCGCGAGCACAATTGGCATAACTGTCCCTGACAGAGGCCATGCCATGTGAGAACGCTCCAGGCCTCTGGGTTCTGCGGGGACAGAAATTGGGGAGCGGATTAATAGTCATAAAATTGATTCACCCATATCTGACCTGACAGGCAGCCCAAGCGGGAGGAAATTGAATGTCTAACTAAGCAGTTAGGAAACAGGTAATTCTGCACCTGCAGATTACCCTGAGCCCTAGCGCAAATAGTGGCCATGTTTACTCTTGTGTAAGCTAGGAACAATGGAGTTCCCCTGCCAGTGTTTGCCTTAGTTAATTAACTTCCCCGAGAGAGGTTCCCAATTAACCCGGGTAAACATGTGATGTGATTTTCTGTCCGATGACGATTCTATCACACACTGCCTTGAATTCCTATATATGATGATGATTTTCCCTCAATAAACCACTGGTCTTCGCTCCATCTTGTCTCGTGTCATTACTTGACCAGTCTCCTCCGGGACCCAAGGGCCGCTTCACGGCCCCAATCCAACAGATAGTCACTCATAGAGGGACTTTCAAAGTGAAAGGACCCTGCACTGTTGAGAGAGTCAGGCAAAACAAATAGGGAGCCATTTGGGCTTGCTGTGGGAAGATCCCGAACCTCAAGGGAGTACAAGTTTTATTGGCTTCACTGCACAGGGTCTGGTAGTCGATATCTAATAATCTTTGCTTAATTAATCTAAAGACCTCTGGTGCAGTAGATAGAACCAACGCTAAGCCTAGAGTTTTAATTTTCCCCTCTATGGAAGAGAGCCAGCTGGAAGACTATGACTCCTTAAGGAATTGAAAGCTGAGGCTAAGGGGGTTAGTGTCAAAAAGTAACTGTAACAAAAAATTAAATATTATTAGCCATGCTTTAGTGTTCAAAAGATGTTGGCCTGCTTCAAGGCACAGGGCAGCATATGGGATGCAATTAGGGACACCAAATATCTTCCATAGGAACCTGGATTGTGGTAGTTCCAGGTAGTGATCCACCTCGGTGTGCCAGATTGGTACCCCATGCAACAGTTGGGGATACACTTTAGCATTAAATGCCCTAAGTGCAGCTGGAATATATTGGCCACCTCTGTTAAAAAAGAACCAGGCTATAGCAAGGGCAGAGTTCATTGCTGCATTAGTCGCAAACCTATGGTGAGTATCCCAGCTAGCCTTATAGTGAAAGTGGACACCAAGGTATCTTACACTTTTAACCTGCTCAGTGTTGTTGCTACATGTGACTTGTGTTTGACACAGCATTCGAAGAGTAGATGCCCTTAGATCTCATAACCCCCAGAAACAAAAATAATCTTCTCACAGAAAACAGGTAAGTCAGGTTAAATGCTAGAGAGGCATTATGCTTATTTTGGTAGCTGAAATCCTGTTGAGTCGCACCATAGTTTTAAATGGCATGATGACTTCAGCCATGAATGTTAAACATTCAGTCATGACTGGGACCAGTAGCAGCAATTTTCGTATATTAAAGACTTCTCCAGGCCAGCAGGGATCTCAAGGGGACCTTAGAATTTGAACGGGTGATAGATTTTTTTGCATTAAATATTAGAATCTGTGGCTGATATTATCACCATTTGCAAAACAAAGCAGTTTGGCCGTGTGATCCATTTTAAATTAAAACGTCTTGGTAGAATTTCAGAGTAATAAATGGTGATAATTATTTTAAAAATGCAGAGAATGCATGAGGAAGGTGATACCTTTATTGGACCACTTTTTTAAAATGTTGCAATCTTTCGAGAACAAATCTCAACATCAAAACAGCAGCAACACCACACCAGATCACTAGGTAATAATTTATAATAACTGTGATTTGGCTATACAGTAATTGGCGTACCTAGTGTATAACTAAATTGAGACCCTGCCACCTGGTGGGGAACTCATGTAGGTTTGCATTCTCTTTGACCAGTCACAAAAGGAAGTTTATGCTTCAAAGACCATGTGGAGGAGGAGGGGCGAGCAACCAGCTTCCTGTGGAGGCATATTTCAAAATGCCATTAAATTTTCTGCTGCTAGTCCAACATGCATCTCTGCCTAGCACCACAATGACATGCTATGAACTTTTATTAATAATCTTATACCTGCCTGAAGAAGAGACTTGTTCTCGAAAACTTGCAATATTTTGTTTTTGTTTTTAAGTGAGCCAATAAAGTTATCACCTTCCTCATGCATTCTCTACATTTTTTTTATAATTATCACCATTTATCACTTTGAAATTCTACCCAGACATTTTCAGCAAATATGTGAGGAAAGTCTTTCCATGAAGGAGTTTCCAATGTGATTTGACCAGTCACCAAATTTCTTATTAACCTGCAGAAAGCTTGGATTCCTTTTTCAAGGTAAAGCTGGACCAGAAAAATACAAAAACAGTACTCCAGAATATATGAGTAATCTCTGCCTAGCTACAGAGGAACATATCTGAGAATGCTTATGATACCATTTCTACTTGCTGTGTTACTTTTTCTAGGAATAAAACTGCAAGGGGAGTAATTTAAAATATCTTTATGTCCAAACACTGAAAGTGAGCAAAAAGTCCACTTTAACTTTGAAAAGCATATGGCTGCCACTTTTGATATCTCTGAGACTTAATGGCATGGCAAAACATTATTCAAGAAAGTGGTTGTAGTATGTTTAATGAGGCACCACATCTTACATTTACTCAATGTACTTTATACAAGAAAACAAATATACAGTCATGTGGGGGGATCAAGCAGCATGGGGGAAAATATGTAAACGCACACATACACAATCACATTTATTCATGTTGTTTTCACCAGGCAAACATTTCCACAATTCTATAAACAGAACATCAATCTGCAGACGCTGAAGCAAGTTCCTCATCCCAAAGGATGCAAATTTGAAGCATGTTATTGCACACACTGATGTCATGCCCTGAACAGTAAAAAGCCCAATTTTAGTGTTTACTCACCAAGTTATTTCAGTGGTGAAATGCAGTGATAACTTTTTTTTATATGAAAAGCCTTGTTTTACAATGCTATGAAATACTTGAGCTACTTAGATTAGCATTTTCTACACTGACTCACAGCCATTCTCTCAAGTTTCACACAGGAAACTCATATTCACAGATGTTATTCATTGTGCATTAGACCCGCTACATGTGAAGTACATGCTGTATTATGGCTTCATCGCAGATTTAGCCTGGTGCATTCCAAGAGCAGATTTGCCATATCAAATTCAGTGTCAAAGGACCTGATGGTAAGTGGACTGACAGCAGAGTGGCTTAGCTCAATCATGTGTGTTTGATCCTGTTCATAGTAATAACAATAATGTGCCGACATATTAATTCTGAATTGTGGCAAGCCTTTGCAGGATTTCCTAGGCAGAGAGTAAACAGAAGTGGTTTACCATTCTCTTCTTCTAGGGAGACTCTGGGACTGTTTAGCTTGCCTGTTACTGCATGTGCTGGTTCTTCTCCCAGGAGGGCCAGTGTGGAATTGAACTTCCAACTTCTGGCTCCACAGCCAGACCCACTAAACCACTGGGTTTACTAGTCTAAATTCCTTCAGAACACTAAATATTAAAACACTATTAATCTGTTTTTGTCAGGCCTGCATGATTTGGCAAGGTGAACATAGTCCAGCATCCTTATGCCAAGAGGTAACAGTAACAGAATTTTTGAGCAGAGATGTAAATATTTCCAGATTTGGACAGCTGCACATGAATTCTGGGAGTTGTATTCCAGAATGTGAAACCTGCACACCTAGAGTTTTTAGCTACTGGAAAGACCACAGCTAGAAGCTCAAAACTCTTCTTATTGGTGCAATCTCAGATGCAAAAACATAGAACCACCTGGCACGTCATAAAATATGGTTGGTGCAATGCCTACAGAAAATAAATTACATAAGCCCAAGCCTTGGGAACTGTTTATCTATTCTCCTGGATGTAATATGGATTGTACATCTTTTGGAGTATATCATTTCTGCAATATGTGCTGCATTTAACATATCCTTAGTGTCAATAAAATTTAGAGAAGTATTTGTAATAGCAATAACATAGCTGCAGCAGCAGAAATGATACTATTTCACATACTTATCCAATTACCACTGTTATTAAGAAAGCTATTCTGGCTTTTGCTTATGACATATGACTAAGAATACCATTGTTTTCAAGTGTTTACCTTTGCTCATAAATAAACTACAGGTTATAGTTAGTTTGATGTTCAGGAGTTAATACGCAGCAGCCAGCATAACGGGGCCAAACACAACTTTATTTCAGGAACTGAACATGGAGAGCAATGGTGCAGCAGCGCCTTTATATAAAATATTGGGAAAGATGCATTCAGGAGGGAAACAACTGGATTGGTTGGGAGAACAGTGGGGTGATCATGGAGTGACCCGATACTATGGAGCCTTCGTGCGTCTCGTGTAGAATAGGCAGGAGCCCAAGTTCCATGAGAGCTTAGTTCTAAGAAGAACACAAAATGGAGGATCACCCGATCCCAACAATAATTACAAACTGTTAAAAGTATTACATTCAGTTATATACACAACATCCCTCCCCCCTAGGATGGGATGAAGTCCCTTAGCCATTGTGGGGGCCCACAGACTCTTTTGGGCCACACTGAAACTTGACTGGATCCTGTAAACCTCGGGGAACATGGTTCCTTTGAATAGTTTCCTGCACTGGTGATTCTGTCAGAGCTGTTAGCATTGTGGGAGCAATGTCCCGATTCTGAATGGGAACCAGGGAGGGGAAAAACTAAATCATAACCCTGTTTGTTTGAAGGTAGAGCAGGGGATTGCTCTAAATTAAACTCTGAATTGGAAGGGGACAAATCCAACGGAAATTCCCTCCTTTGATTATTCTGAGTAGGGGGTGACTCAACATAAAATTTCCTCATTTGGGTTGGAGTAGAGGTAGACTCGAACACAGGAGGATGGGGGGCCTCGGGAGAGAAATCATAACTCCACTTCTCTCTTGGAAAAGTGGGGGAACACTCAGAAAACTCCCCCTGATCCTGTAACTCAAAGGGTGAATTACCAAGTTCCTGGCTTGCAGACAACCTCCAGCAAAACAATGACTGGGTGGAATTAGCAAGCTGAGGGTTGCAACTAGCTGCCAAGCCTTTTTTGTCTCCCCCTTGGAGTAAGCGGGTGGGGGAAGACCCTAACATGGAATTGCTATGAGTGTCTTCTCCTTGTACCTCCTGAAACTCCGTTACCCAATGTCTGAGCTGGTCAGCATGTCACCACCATAACAAACTGTTGCCCATTTTAACCTGATAGGACACTGGTCCTGTTTGTTCCACCATAAAACCTGATACCCATGCTGGCCCTCCAGCCACGTAGTTTCGACAATGCATGGGATCTCCAGCTGAAAAGACCTTTTTATGTGGAATCTCTATATTAACCCCTCTATCCTCCACCCTGGAAGGATTTAACTGGTCCAGCAAAGAGGCCGGCATTCTGCACATTAATAGCTCAGCTGGAGATAGCCCTGAGGCCGGGGGGGGGGGGGTCATTCTATAGCAAAGAAGGAATTGGCAAAGCTGTAATTCAATGTCCCCTTGCCCCATGCGGCGAAGAGCCTCCTTAGTAGTGTGAACCTGACATTCCACCTGACCATTGGTGGCAGGGTGAAACAGGGCAGAAGTCACATGTCGAATAGCATTCCTTTCAAGGAATGCCTGGAATTCTGCAGAGGTGAACGTTGTGGCGTTATCGGACACGAGCACGTCCAGTAGTCTGAAACAGCTGAACAGCCTATGTAACTGTTTAATCGTCATAGCTGATGAGGTACTTGGCACAGGAATAAACTCCAACCATTTTGAAAATGAGTCGACCACTAACAGAAACAATGTGCCATGAAACAAACCAGAGAAATCAATATGAAGTTGCAACCATGGTCCGCGAGCTGTGTCCCATTCCCGGGAGGGAAGTTGGGACTCTTCAGGCCTATAGTTTTGGCAGCTGGAGCAAGTGCCCACCAATTGTTCTATATCCTGGTCCATCTGTGGCCACCAGAAGTAACTCCATGCCAATGCTTTGGAGCGCACAATCCCTGGGTGGCTAATGTAGAGGAGTCTGAGGACCTTAGAACGTAACACAGAAGGAATAACCACCCTTTGGCCCCACACTTTGAATCGTTGTCTGTAAAACGCTTTAAAATCCTCTGAGGGAGGAGTTGATGGCCAACCTTTCTTAACCCAGGAAACTACCTGTGACAGGAGTTTGTCCTTTACAGTCGTCTTGGCAATATCCGAAGGCACAATGGGGGGGGGGGGGTGTTGAATCAAGAGATTCGATCATCAGCACCTGATGATACCGTTCAATTTTGCAGTCTGGCTCCCCCAACTCTGGCAAAGGAGATCTCAAGAAAGCATCAGCATGGCTGATCTCTTTTCCTGGTCTGTGAACCAAAGAGAACTAATAGGCATTCAGGAATATTGCCCATCTCAACATATGGGGGAGGGTATTTGAGGAGTGGGCTTAGAAGTAACGAAAATCCCCAGCAATCGTTTGTGGTCAGTCACAATTGTGAACTCCCTCCTGTACAGGAAGTCATGGAACTTCTTTGTTCCAGCAACTATAGCCAGAGCTTCTCGGTCAGTCTGGGCATAGTTGCGCTCTACCTTAGATAGGGACCTTGAATAGAATGCAATCGGGGCTTCTTTCCCATTTTCCAGAGAATGACAGAGAACTGCCCCCACCCCCACAGGCGAAGCATCACATACAAGAACCACAGGTTTTCTTGGATCGTAGTGAGTTAAGACTGCTTCGGACGACAGAAGCTCTTTTAACTCACAAAATGCTCTTTCCTGGCTGTGCCGCCAATGCTAAACTGCATCTTTTTAAAGTAACTGATGAAGTGGTTCTGCTACAGATGCCTTCCTAGGCAGGAAGGAGTGATAAAAATTAAGTAAACCCAGGAAAGACTGCAACTCTGACTTGGTAGTTGGTCAGGGGGCATTGCATATAGCAGCAACCTTTGAATTGGAGGGTTTGACCCCCTCAGGAGTTATCTGAAACCCCAGAAATTCTACCTCCCTTGCATAGAAAACACATTTGTCCTTTCGAAGTCGTAACCCAGCCTTTTCAAAATTGCGTAAAACCTGGTCTAACTGTTTGGCAAGTTCGAACTCTTCTTCCACGGTTATTAGGACATCGTCAAAATAGGGGAGAACCCCGAAGAGACCCTTCAGAAGATGTTCAACTAGAGACTGAAAAATGCCAGGGGCTGCATTAACCCCAAATTGCAGACAGGTTACTTTAAAAGCTCCCTTGTGTGTAACTGTAGTTTGGGCAGCAGCAGCAGCAGGTGTAATGGATAGCTGCTGATAGGGCTGTGCTAAATCCAATTTAGCAAAGCATTTTCCTCCATGTAACATAGCGAGCAAATGACTTACCACAGCCACCGGGTAAGCATTGGGCCTGATTGCCTTGCTATTTGTGCATTTAAAAATCACACAAATTCTAACCTCCCCGTTAGACTTAATTGCAGTGACTGTGGGTGTCTCCCATTCTGCAGAATCTACTAGCACCAGTATTCCCTGACCCATAAGCTTATCAAGTTCAGCCTTGATTTTATCTTTTAAAGCAAAAGGAACAAGGCAAGGCTTAAGACGAATAGGCTGCACGGCCGGGTTGAGCTCGAAAGAAACCGGGGCCCCCACAGAAGTTCAATTCAATTCAATTTATTCAATTTATATCCCGCCCTACTCAACACATGGCCGACTCAGGGCGGCTAACAACATATAAATGACCCCAGGGCAACTCAAGGGGTTTACATATAAGATACAAAATACAATGTTCAAAATACAATAATAAATACAATGTTTCAAGTAAATACAATAATACAAATTACAATATTAAGCAAAACAATCCACAAAATGCAAAATATCAGCACCACATCAAAATAGAAAACAATTCAACCGAAACCACCCACAAAAAAAACCCTGCCTCCAGAGTCTTATGAAGGGGAGGACAGGGCCCTGGAACACCAGCCGGTGGCATGGCTGGAAGACCTCTTCGCCCTCACCGGGGCCGGGAGCGCTGCGGCGGTGGGTTCGCCCGGCAGACCCCCTCGCCTTTTAAGTCCTGGTGAGGGGTGGAGGGTGGGGCCCGGAACTCCGACCGGTGGTGTGGCCGGGAGGCCTCTTCGCTCCCACCGGGGCCGGGAGCGCTGCGGCGGTGGGTTCGCCCGGCAGACCCCCTCGCCTTTTAAGTCCTGGTGAGGGGTGGAGGGCGGGGCCCGGAACGCCGGTCGGTGGTGTGGCCGGGAGGCCTCTTCACCCCTACCAGGGCCGGGAGCGCTGCGGCGGTGGGTTCGCCCAGCAGACCCCCTCGCCTTTTAAGTCCTGGCGAGGGGTGGAGGGCGGGGCCCGGAACGCCAGCCAGTGGTGAGGCCGGGAGGCCTCTTCGCCCCCACCAGGGCCAAAAGCGCTGCTTCCAAGTCCTTTTTTGAATACTGCCGGGTGCACGTTACAAACATCCTGCACCGGGTCAGATCGGACAGTGTTGATGCCAGACAGTCTAATGCCCAGTGGTGCAAACCACTGCAACCCCAGTAAACAGTTAGTGCCATGTTTCACCACTACAAGGGGCAACTCTGCTGAAATGTTTTTGAACTTTACTGCAAAATCCCCCACCCCCAGAACTGGAATCTGGCAACCCAGAATGTCTCGAAGGGATGTCTTCAGCGCCCACAATTTTGGGCGTGAGGAATCCTCAGGAACTCTTTCTGGAGCAAAATAGAGTAGGACGTACCCGAATCCACTTCCATCTTGACTGGGACGCTCTGCAACTGGACTTCGGCGAAGAACCGGTTGGAGACATTGGAGACGCGGCTGACGAGTGGCTCTGCCAGAGAAATCTTTGAGATGGACACACCCTTATGCCTCTGTTGCTTGTCCTGTGCTGGAACTTGCTTCTGTCACTGCCGGCACACCTTGGCTATGTGGCCTCTTTTTCTGCAATGGTGGCAGTCACCATTCTTGAAGGGACACTTGCGACAGTGGTGTCTTCCTCCGCAGCCATCGCACCTCCACCGGGCCTTCTCGACGATGTGCCTGTCTCTTTTGTCTTCTTGTGGACCTTCTGGACCTCGGCCTCTTCGTCGTTGGACCCCGACGTGAAAGCCGGCGATGCGGATGATGACGATGAGCCGGACGACGACGAGCAGCGATAGGCCTGCACGGCAGACTCCAGAGCTGCCTGAATGATTTGACGCTGGACCGTGCTGCCTCAGATGCCAATGCCTCTCTCAAGACCGTCTTAAAGGTAAGAGTCTCTCTGGTCGTGAGCCGGCATTGTGCTTCCTCATTCCTCAGGCCCGACAGCAGGTGATAGCGGAGGGCATCCTCTAAGTTGGGCCACTGGCACGGGGTGGCAGCCAACCTCAGCATGGCAGCGTAGTCAGCCACAGACTCCCCAGGGCGTTGTTCATGCCTGTGAAACGCCACCCAGGCCGGGAAGATGGACACCTTGGGCTGGAAATGGCTCCGCAAAGCCGCAAGGATGTCCATGAAGGGAATCTTGTCTATGTCCATATGCAGCAACCAGCATAATGGGGCCAAACCATACCTGTCAAGTATGCCGGATTGGCCAGGATTTCCCGTATTTTTGTGCCAATTTTCACCATTTCCCGCCAGAGCTGCCGCTACCCCATAATTTGGCAGCGGGGGAAATGAGTTACTGCGCATCCCTTCTGCGCAGCTCACTTCTATGCGTGCGTAGAAGGCTTTTACACATGCGTAGAAGGATTTTACACATGCGTAGGTGGCTTCTGTGCAGAAGGGGATGCATAAAAGCCTTCTACGCATGCGTAAAAGCCTTCTACACATGTGTAGAAGTGAGCTGCGCAGAACGTTTCTGTGCAGGTCCATTGTACGCATGCGTAGAAGGCTTTTACACATGTGTAGAATGGACTTGCACAGAAACGTTCTGCGCAGAAACGTTCTGCGCATGCGTAAAAGCCTTCTACGCATGCATACAATGGACCTGTGCAGAAACATTCAGCACAGGTCCCGTAATCTCTGGAGCTGTGCTTGACAGGTATGGGCCAAACACAACTTTATTTCGGAAACTGAACATGGAGAGCAATGGCGCAGCAGCGCCTTTATATACAATATTGGGAAAGATACATTCAGGCGGGAAACAACTGGATTGGTTGGGAAAACAGTGGGGTAATCATGGAGTGACCCGATACTATGGAGCCTTCGCGTGTCTCGTGTAGAATAGGCGGAAGCCCAAGTCCTGCGAGAGCTTAGTTCTAAGAAGAACACAAAATGGAAGATCACCTGATCCCAACAATAATTACAAACTGTTAAAAGCATTACATTCAGTTACATACACAACAGTTAGTATCTCTTTTTTACCTGACAATGTTATTTTGCAATTGAAACAAAAACAACAACAGCAGAAGCATATACAGGACACCAAAACTCCTAGGCACTTAGTTGCTTGGGATCCTAGAGATTTTATGGAACTTAAAATAATTTTGCAAACTGGCACAAAAACTGGTGAGTAAACTATACGGCAGTTGTCCTCACAAATTTAGTGCTGGTGCACTATCAGGCAGATATGTTGAAAAATTTATCTTTAAGTGTTTTCCAGCTCTGTAATATCCTTTGGGATGCCCTATGTCAGTGATGGCCAGCCTTGGCACTCCAGTTGTTCTTGAACTTCAATTCCCAGAAGCCCTGATCAGCAGGAGTGCTGACATGGGCTTGTGGGAATTGAAGTCAAGAATACCTGGAGTGCCAAGGTTGGCCAATACTGCCCTATGTGGTGTATTGTTTGAATCTCCATTTAGCCATAAAAACTTACTGATGACATGGGAATGATAAAAAATAATATCTAACCTACCTTAGAAGCCCTATTAGAGTCACTATAGGTCACTTCTAATCGGAGGGCACATAATTAACTAATATCCTTTAATTATTGAATAGTAGCAATTCCCTTTTCATCTAAACTCTTCTCTTTCCTTCCTCTTGCAGGAATATTTTGCCCTTCTGTACCACAATTACTTTATAACTCAATGTGAAACATTAGCGTTGAGGCCATATCTTCTGGCCTCAAATATTTTGTAATAATATGCCACATTTACTTTATTTTATCAAAGAAAGTGTGGTGCAGTTATCACATCAGCTTTATCACTTTTTCATGATTATTGTTTTTTAATACTATACGTGCCTGCTTTATTGAGCTCAATAAAACAGATGAATGTTTTGCTTTTCATATCTGTTGTAACAAACAGGCCTCAAATTAGCATAAAATCAATTATTACATAAGAATGGTTTTTGAACAATTAGCTTACATTTGGTGCCTGATATTTCAAAGCATGTTATTATGCATAAATATGAATGAGATGTGTTTGTAAAGCATATTTAGCTGATGATTTTATAACAACACGATCACAGGTGAAAATGTGACTTGAATGTAACATCCAATGAATTATTAGCAAATGATGCGGTATTGTAGAATGCCCAGATTTGACTGGATACCTATATAATTTCTCTGAACTCTTCTTCCAAGAACATATAATTTATTTATAAATTATAATGTTGAAACATCCAGTTTGCAATAAGCTACTTCAGCTATAAATCAAACATCTATAATTTATGAAACTCTTTGTGGACAGGTTTGAATATTATATTTGCATGATAAAGTAAAAATATTGTAATGGTAAGATGTTGTGCAGCTTTTAAGGTAACCACATTACATAAGCTCAAGGCTGCCTTCATCAGTAAGATACTTCATCATTTGCTTCCTTATTCTAGCATCAACATCTGTTAGGTTACATCCTTCGTAGGAAAAACACATTAGCTGAAGTCCTGTTGCTTTGTTATGCCAAAGACATAATATTTAATCATTCCTAGCTGGCAATTAATAAGTTGGGATCTTTAAGCACATAACAAACCAGTGAGCCCATGCATCCCTAAGAATCCCAGCAGAGATTTATTAATTGCCGGCTAGGAAGGACTGAACATTACATCTTCATCATAACAAAACAAGATTTCAGCCATCTTCTTTTAATCTAAGAACATAGTAATTCAAAAAGAGTCTCACTATATCAGCCAAAAGTTTGTTTGTTCAGCATTCTTTTTGCATGTTGATCAAGCAGTTGCCATTTGGGAGCTCACCAGCAGTGCATGATTGTAACAAATGCTTTCTATACTTGTCTCTTCAGCAACTCAGATACAGATGACACAATGCCTGATATCTTTATTAACCAAGCTTCCTTTCTTTCATGCCTATGATGCTTGGAGCTCCATATCCTTTTGAAACATGTCTGTACAATAATTTGACCACTCAAAGTTAAGAACACTTTGATAATCTGTTTATTTTAATGCTTGTGTTCTTGCTTAACAATATATCACTGATACCAATGAGATTTCAATAAACTCAAGGTGGTTGGATTTGGTCTTACTTTTTTAATCTTTCTGAAAATCATTGTTTCTATTCAAAGATGTTTCCAAAGCAGTCAGTATCATTTTATGTACCATACCCAGCTGTCTTAAACAAAATATGTTATACTTAACAATATTTTAACACTGTCTTTTATTATTATTATTATTTCATTTTTATTTTGTTACACAGACTTTTGAACTCTTCAGCATCATGTTTGTCTGATCATGATACATACAGAGAATTTTTCCCAGAGGGTGAATCTTTTGGAATAGCACTTCCAGACTGCTATATACCCCAAAATTGAAAACAGATTTAAAACAGATTTCCTGTTTTAAAGAAGAAGAAAAACCAACCCACTCAGACATATTTTGATGTGTCCATCATTCCACATGTTTTCTCTTTACTGCATTGGTGAACTGCGTAGCTGCAAATTTGTTTGCTTGGAACTAGCTGGTGAGTCTGAAACTGCTGCCACTTTTAAAGAATTTTTAATGGAGCTAAGTTCCCATGCATGAAAGGTAATGAGGTGCACGCCACAAAACTGTCTAGCAATCTGGAAAAGTTTTTTAAGAACAGCTTTTCTGAGAAGAATATATACCCATGGATCTAAAATCTGATTCCATGTTGCCATCCGAAGGGCAAAAAGTATTGTTTTGCAGGATTCTGAAGAATGATTTTCATTTATTCCAATATTAGCCATGGTGACCTACAAAATGAAATAAATTCAATTATACATCAGAAAATGATATGAAACAGGAGTTGAAAATTATCCCTAATAAAGCCATATTTCCTATTTTAAGGACCTCAAAACAATTTGCTTTCTTAAAAATAGAGGCTGTTAGATACTTGGAAATCAGTTAGTAAGGTAACATAAAAAGGTAAGGTAACCTGGGCTAAATCTTGTTTTCTACCAAAAAGAAAACCCAAGGAAATATATTAATTTTCTAGATCAACCTAATGGATAACGGGACTGCAGTGGTTCAAGTAGCTAAGACGCTGACTGGGAAGCGGAAGGTCAGCAGTTCGATTCCCGAGTACTGCAGGACGGAATGAGCTCCCGTCTTTGTCCCAACTCCTGCCAACCTAGCAGTTCGAAAGCAAGAAATTGCAAGTAGATAAATAGGGACCACTTCGGTGGGAAGGTAACAGTGTTCCGTGTGCTCCAGTGTCTAGTCATGCCTGCCACATGACCACGGAAATGTCTGCAGAAGCAGACAGCGCTGGCTCTTCGGCTTGGAAACAGAGATGAGCACTGCACCCTAGAGTCGGATACGACTGGCTTTTGAGCAAGGGAAACCTTTACCTTTAGATCAACCTAAAAAGAAATGAAATAATGTCAAAGGAATGAAAATCAACACGATTTTATTTTCTCAATAACAGTAAGGCAGATTAGCAAAACATGGAACAAGCTAAGGTAGTTCTCAAACTTTTAAAGTTGGGGGCCAGGTCATGCTCCCTGAGACAGCTTCGAGGGCCAGATGGCCATTTTGCCCTTCCTCCACCACATGGCACTTCATCGTGTGGTGGAGCCAGTGGGAGGAGCACATGAAATGGTGCTGTGGGCCAGCCTGTGGTGGAGAGTGAATCTATTGGGATAGATGGGTGCGCACCGCTGCTCAAATCCCAAACTTTAAAGGAAAATGCTACCTCAGCATTTCCCGCTTCGGTTCTCCTCCCCAGTCTTTGTTCCGCTTCATGGGGAAAAGTCTAAAGCACTTTGGGAGGAGCTGCCGAAGTTGCTGAAGTGCTTTGTAATTTTTCCCACAGAGCGGAACAAAGACTGAGCAGAAGAACAGAAGCGGAAAATGCCAAGGTGGCGTTTCCCTTTAAAGTTTGGGCTTTGAACAGCGGTGCGCACCCATCTGCCCCGGTAGATTCACTCCCCACCACGGGCCTGACCATGGGCCGCAAATTGAGAATCCCTGAGCTAAGGAATACCAGTGTAACATTGCAGCAGAAACAGCATTCTGATTTCTCTTAGCCAGATTTTATAGCTTTGAGCAATACATTTTCAGATCTGCACATTTGGCTAACTCCTTAAATTTCTGCTTGTTCCATTTCTTACTGAAATCTTTTTTATTTAAAGTATTTACTGATCTATGATAAATTTACACAGTCTGAAGAGGTGTAAGATTGATGGTATCCTGAAGAGGTATCACCAACATGACATAGGAATGGTTTAGTAGCCAATTCTGCATACAAGCATCTAGGAACATGAAAATGATCAAAATCCACTTGAATTATACATTGAGAAGAGTGAGATGTCACCAACAGGGGGAGGTTTTTTGATAATTAAAGATTTCCTCCTTCTGTTCTGTACCTTCCCACTTCAATTCTTTCATAGCTTCTGTTAGAATGCTTCCTTCCACTATGAAAAATTTGAAACTGATGATCTAGGAGGGACGAAAGGGAAATATAGGCTGTGATATTCATTTACTAGAAGCCCCATGAAATTCTCTAGATCATACTTTTAAACCATCAATAGGATTCCATTGCATTATTATATAAGCATATGCAAGGTCCGGGTATATTTGCCTAAAAATCCTTGATGACAGATGAGTATTACCTATTTGTCCTAACAAATAATTATCCATATAGCTTTATATTTGCAGAATTCTTTGACCTCATTATTGCATTATTGTTTCAACAGAATTTTTACACTGTGCATAACATGGCTACTTTCAGCAGGCACAAACATTTTGTAAGAAATAGAAGTGTTTAACCAATAAGACAGCTTCAGAGGGAAATGCAGGAAATGTACCATGTGTACCTTTATCTCATACCTGTCAAGTGTCCCGGATTGGCCGGGATTTCCCATATTTCGGCGCCGATTTTCTCCATTTCCCGCCCAGAACTGCCGCTATCCCAGAATGTGGCAGCGGGGGAAAAGGAGTTACTGCGCATCCCTTCTGTGCAGGTCCTTTCTACGCATGCGTAGAACCCTTCTACGCATGCGTAGAAGGCTTCTGTGCAGAAGGGGATGCGTAAAAGCCTTCTACACAGCTGCCTCATGGTCTCCCCGCAGCAGCAGCGCCACCCACCAGAGGAGCCCCCCCCACCCGAAAGGTTCTCAGTGGGGTGGGGGGGTGGCCCCACTCCAGCCCGTCTTGCCCTCCTGCTTGGCTTCTTTGCCGCAGCAGCACCAGCCTCCCACGTTTATAGCAGCCGCTGCAGGAGCAAGAGCAGGAGAGTGGGCGAGGAGGAGGGAGGGAGGTCCTCTCTCTCTCTCATCTTGTCTCGCAACACACAACCCTCCTTCTGCAAAAGTGGTGGCACAAGGAGGAGGAGGAGGAGAAGCCTGTCTGGGGAGGGGGAGGAGGTGGCGGGGCAGCACTCCCCGGGAAGGGAGCTGTGGCTGTGGCTACAGCCAGGGAGGAGGCAGCCCGTTGGTGTAGCGCCCTCCAGCTGGCTCCCTCTCCCCTCAGCACGGAAAACCCCACCCACCCCCAAGAGAGGAGAAGAGCAGCCGGGCTTAGTGCCGCCCGGAGCCTGCCCTAATTTCCCTGCCTGCCTCCTTTATTCCCCGCGGGGAGGTGGGAGGGGGAGGCTGGACTGAGGCAGCCTCGCTCCCAGGAGCACCAGAGGGAGCCGGCTGCTGCCTGGAGTTGGTGGCAGAGAGGAAGGAGGAGAAGCGAAGGCAGAAGCAGCCCCACTGAAAAGTCAGGGTGAGGGGAAAGCCACGGAAGCACCCAGCAGCCAAACCCAGGCTGGAAGGTGGCTGCTCCTCCTTCTGCTGTGCCCTTAGCGCTGCCACCCAGCTTGCTGTTTGGTCTTTTGCCTAAGCAATTCCTCCTACTGGAGGCTCCATTTCTCTCTCACACACGCATGCAGCCTTTCTTCAAGCTGGGTCTACTGGGCCTCGCTTTCCTCTCACGGTGTGCCTGCAGGCCCCAGGGAGGCCGCAGCAGAGCGGAGGCAAAAGGGGGGACAGTTGCGCTCCTGCCTCGGCCACCCCGGGGGGTCCCACACGGAACTGAACCCACGGGCAGAGTGTTCAGGTGGCCAAGGCGAGGGGCAGCACAGAGAGCCGATGGGCCTGAAGAGACGGAGCCGGGGAAGGGGCTCCGGAGCCTGCACAGTCCTTTCTCCACTCCTCCTGTCCCATACCTGTCAAGCGCAGCTCTGGAGATTACGAGACCTGCGCAGAACGTTTCTGCACAGGTCACTTCTATGCATGCATAGAAGGCTTTTATCCATGCATAGAATGGACCTGCGCAGAAACGTTCTGCACAGGTCCCGTAATCTCCGGAACTGCACTTGACAGGTACATACCTGTCAACTGCAGCTCCAGCCAATCCGGGACCTGCGCAGAATGGTTCTGCGCAGGTCGGCTTCTACGCATGCGTAGAAGGGTTTTATGCTTGCGTATCCCCCTTCTACGCATGCATAGCCTTCTACGCAAGTGGCGTAGCCTTCTACCCATGCGTAGAAGCCGACCTGCACAGAAGGGCTGCGCAGTACCTCCTTTCCCCCGCTGCCAAATTTCGGGGTTTCGGCAGTGTGGGGCGGGAAATGGCACAAGTCGACACCGAAAACCGTGAAATCCCGGCCAATCTGGGAAGGTTGACAGGTATGGACAGGTATGCTTTATCTACATTTTTATAACCTTTAATTGTTATAAAACTACTGGCACAAATGTACTTGTTGATTGCTATTACAGTGTCATGCAGAAGGAAAATACAAGTTACTTCTCTTGCATGCACAATAAATGTAATTCCTCTCTGTTTATGTTTTACCTGTCTTTTATCCTGTTTTAAGAAATAAGAAAACAAATTTTAAGTCATTATATACAGTAGTCATGTTTTTCACAATACACAGAGTTAGGTGATACAAAATGGAACTGTTACCTGAAGTCAAAGGAGCCGGGTACATAATTTAAGTGTCAAAGGGCATTATTTCAACAGTGCAGTGGCTCAAGTTGCTAAGACGCTGACTGGGAAGCGGAAGGTCAGCAGTTCGATTCCCGAGTACTGCAGGACGGAAATGAGCTCCCGTCTTCATCCCAGCTCCTGCCAACCTAGCAGTTCGAAAGCAAGAAATTGCAAGTAGATAAATAGGGACCACTTCGGTGGGAAGGTAACAGCGTTCCGTGCGCTCCGGTGTCTAGTCATGCCTGCCACATGACCACGGAAACGTCTGCAGGAGCAGACAGCGCTGGCTCTTCGGCTTAGAAACAGAGATGAGCACTGCACCCTAGAGTCGGATACGACTGGCTTTCGAGCAAGGGAAACCTTTACCTTAGTCAAGTGGAAGCAACTTTTTTGTGTTCCTATACTGCTTGATTTAAAAGTTAGTGCACATTCATATAGTACAGCCAGCCTCTTTGTCAATAACTTGTCTTTATTACCTTAGCATGGGAACTATTCAAATTGAGATAGGAATAAACAAAGAAGGAATAATCCCTTGAAAAAGACCCCTACATTGTTTTGTAGAAGTTCAACCTCTTCTCTGCCTCTTACTGAGAGAATAAAAAGATCCTCCGGAAAGCTATTTGGTAAATATATTTTTAAAAAATATTTTTAATCAAGAGACAAGAAAATGTCTTCTAGGAAACTCACAGTTTCCCCAAAACAAAATGTAAAGGTGAAATATATATACAGTAAGAACAAGAGAGATGGAAGATAATAGGAAGAAATCTCTTGTGATAGTTATGGTCCTAGCCTTCTGAATGTTACATATAGCCATTCCACACTTACAGAGTTTGAGATTGGTGAGCTATTGATCCTGAATTTGAAAGCTCACTTATTTTTGGTTACATACATTTGTTCCTAAATATATAATATATAATATATTTAAAGAGAAGAAACTGGAGTAATTATGTACAATCCATTCACCACTAGCATCTCATTCCCTGAGATTTTAGGGCCAGGAAAGACCAAGAACTTCATGATGGCACAAGGAAGGCCTTTTGTGATGTCACTTACATGAGTACATGTCATACGATACATATAAGGAACACAGGGTTCATATGAAAGCAAGTATATCTCATGCAAACACACATGTGAGTCGTAATAAAAGCTGGAAAGAAATAACAATTGGGTATCTAAGGTTTGAAGATTCATAAACAGGAAATGCAAACTGTCTCTTCCTACTCACCCTAAAATTTATCTTTTTCTCTGGAGAAGCATAGCAATTCCATGAAATTTTAGTTGCCTTCCTCAAATCTAACAATCCTATCAGATTCAGTATTGTCCCCTTATCAATAAACATAAAACATTACAGGGTTAAATAACTAGAGCCTCAGAGAAAGAAATTATTGAGGGGGAGGGAGGAATGACGTTAAAATGATAATTCTAATTTCCTGCCAAATTTTTATTCTAGTATGAATTTGTGTAACAGAAAGATACACAGCAACATCATCTTGCATAAAGCCACTCTACCAAACCAGGACAATTTCAATTTATTAAATTGTAGAATTTGCTCTTTTATCACCTTCAATTGTTTATCGTAATTCAATTTTTTAATATTATCAAATTCATTTGTTAAGATAACTCCCAAATATTTTAGATTATCTCCAATCTCAATTTTATATTCCTGCCGGATTTCTTGTTCTTCTTCCTTATTTGCATTACATAGTATCACTACCTGTGTACAGTTCTGGTCGCCATACCTCCAGAAGGATATTATGGAGCTGGAAAAAGTGCAGAGGAGGGCAACCAGAATGATTAGGGGACTGGAACACCTTCCTTACCATCGGAGGCTGCAACGGTTGGGCCTCTTCACTCTTGAACGACGACGTCTAAGAGGTGACCTGATTGAAGTTTATAAAATCATGCACGGTGTGGACAAAGTAGATAAGGAAAAACCGTTTTCCCTATCGCATAACACTAGAACTAGGGGACACTCCATGAAACTTTTGGGTACTAGTTCTCAAACAAATAAGAGAAAGTACTTTTACACCCAGAGGATTACTGGTCTATGGAACTCCCTGCCAGAAGAAGTGGTGACAGCTGTCAGTCTTGACAGCTTTAAGAAAGGATTAGACAAGTTCATGGAGGACAAGAGTATCAATGGCTATAATTATGGATACTTAAGGACAACCTCCGGGTTGGAGAGATAGGCAGGATATCTCTCAATGCCATTTCCAGGGAATCCTAAACAGGTGAAGGCATCTGCTTGGGAATACTCTGAAGGAAATGGCGAGCCACTGTGTGAGACAGAATGCTGGACTGGATGGGCTGTGGCCTGTTCCAGCAAGGCTGTTCTTATGTTCTTATGTACCTCTTGTAAATTCTTTAATTCCTTTTCCATCTTTTCCTGATTTACCTTTATCTGCCTATACTTAAAATTAGATAATTTAATACTTTCTCCTCTGAAAGTCGCCTTCATAGTATCGCAAACTATGCTATAGTTTACCTCTCCATTATCATTCCATTTCCAACTTTCCTCCCAGTTTCTAATAATCTGTTCTCTACTTCTAGGGTCTTTGAATAAACTAGCATCATATCTCCATAATTTCCTCACCTTTTTTCGCTATCTAATCTCAGGTCCAATATCACTTTCACATGGTCAGATTCTCTAAAAACTCCAACCTCTATCTCTCCCAAATTTCTGCCCAAATTGTCTGACACTAATATATAGTCAATCCTTGAATATGTATTATGCACCTGAGAGAAGAAAGTAAATGCCCTCTCTAATCCTCGTAATTCTCTCCATGTATATTTCAATCCTAACATCCATCTGTCTAAAACCTGCATTTTTGCCACGTTGCCACATCTTACCATATTAACATTAGTAGAGTCATTCACTGATCTTATCAAATTAAAGTCCCCTGCTACAATCATTTATGAACAAAACATTTCTAGGACTAGTTTTGCCCCTCCTTTGTCCTAAACGAAAGACACTTACAAGATCTTCAGATGATATCTTATATCCCATCTCAAGATTACCCAACCAATTCACTAGTCTATCTCTTATCTTATCTGGGTTTCCCTCCGGAATTTTACTGATCACTATATTTGCACGTCTCTGTTGTTCTTCAAGCATTTCAACACGTTTTTCTAAAGTAACCACCCTAATATCACTCCTCTTCTGTTTCTCTTTCATCAACTCAACCTCATCCTTGATCTCTTTTTGCTCCTTTTTAATTTGTTCCTGTTCCAATTTTAATTGAACTTGCCCCTTTTTTAATTCATCAAAATTTTGATCAGATTTATCTGTCATTTTATTTATCTGGCTTTTGGCCTCTGCAAGCCCTACCTTAATCACGGACTCCATTGCTTTTAGCATATCACACACTATTTGAAATTCAGTCTTAGGACCCATTGTATCTTTTGTCATCTTTCTTATTGTCCCTGCTGGTGGTGTTTTTCCAAGAAGTACCTATTGTTGCCTCAATTGATATTGATGTCACTGGCGATGCCGAAGTTGTTCCCAATTGCAGGTATAGCTGGTGCTGTTACTATTGGAGTTGCTAATATTGTTGTTGTCGCCGTTAAAGGTACTGTAGTTGATGCCATTGTTGTTATAACCGATGTTGTTGTATCAGTTGCTGTTGAAGTCATTCTTGTTACTGATGTTGTTGTTGCCCCTGGGACTGTTGTAGTTAATAGTGTGGTTGATGCGGTTGTTTTGGCTGGTGTCACCGCCATCATCACTAAAGGTGCCTGCACTTTTTTTGGTTGTTGTTTTTCTGTTGTAGTATCTTCCTTACTCTTTCTTGCTCTTCAGCATCTTTAACCTCCTGTTGTAATGTTTTCTTCATCTTTTTGTTCGCTTATTCTGCCCAAACAAGTCTCTGATAACTCCTATCAGAGGATGTTTCACGATCTCTTACCCAAACCACAGTTTTTTCCTTCTCTTTTCCTCTTCCACGTTGCTTCATCCACTTGTACTTACTCTTCAAAAAACAATTCATATATCACTTCTGGACAGATCATAAAAATACATTTCTCTTATCTTCTAATTCAATTATAGACAGAATTAGTCTTCCCCTTATTAGCCCATCCCCAAAAGTATTAAACAGTATAGTATATAATTTGTGCAATTTTCTAATTTATATTTCTTATCATCAAAAATTTGGTCAAAAAATATATATAAAAATTTAAAGACCATCACCATTAAAAAAAACACCATGCATTAAAAATAAAGTAAAGAAGAAAAAATGATGAAAGATAAAAGAAATAATAATTCAAAATTGTCTAAAAAATATCAAAAACCGCCTCCAAATCTTGTGTCTTTGATTGCAAATATTTTTTTAAAAAACCAAAAATTAATAGTCCTTTTATTGTCTGTAATATTTACTTCAAATTATATTCATGGCCTTATTAGAATATTTAAAGTAATTTGGAATGTCTCAAACCACCACTGTATAAAAAACCTGATATATCTGTCAGTCTCTCATAAGCTTCTCCAATCCACCCTGGTTATCCTGTAACACCTTAAAAAAATAACATCTGGTGAAGAAGAAAAGTTGTTTTAAAAAGAAAAAATGAATAAAGAAAAAAAAGAAAGAGAAAAAATATTCCCAATTTAATAGATAAGTCCAACTCAAAAATCACCACAATTGTCTCTAGTCCTCTTGTTGTTAAAGTTCAAGTAATACTGATATTAATTCTTGTCTATACCACCTTAAAAAAATTGCAGCCTCTCCAAAAAGGGGGTATGGAAAAAAAAGAATAGGAGAAGGAAACAAATCCAGTCACGTCACAGGCTTAGAAAGTCACTCACTGTCCAGACGCCATCTTGAAACAATAGAAATACAAAATAAAGAGAGTACAGCGCTCATCCACAGTACTTCAGAAAATTTCAAACAAACCCCAACAACAATCCAAATTCTGATCCACTCCTAAATTGTTTGGCATGAGCAAAAAATTCTTTATCTCTCGGAGCAGACAGCGTCCCCTTGCAAATCTCACTTCCTTGTTCACAGTTACAGTCCCGGCTTTACCGATTTAACTTAAGGATAGAGAAATTAAAGATTTTCAAGATATAATTAATAAATTTTGTAACGGAGGGGAAAAAGCCAGAATTCCTAAAAGCTGGTGGTATGTACCACAAAAAGAAGGTGGTTTAGGGATACCCAAATTAAAGAGTTATTATAATGCCTTCCAGGTTAAAAATGTTGTTAAGATTTTGATGAAAGAGCAAGTGATATGGGAGGACTTAGAGATGGAGGAAGTTCAACAAATTGGAAAGGTAGTTTTCTTAGACAAAGAATGGGGGAAAGTAAATATTAAAAATAAAATGTTAAGAGCAATGTGGGAAGTTTGGAAAAAGATGAAAGGAAAACTGGCTCCTAGAATTTCTCCTTTAATAGAGATTGAGGATATAAAAGATTTTCCAATTAAGATAGATGAGAAATTGAGATTAGTATTGAGAGATAATAATGTCTGTATGTTGAAACAATGGATTCAAATATGTATGGATGAGCAGAAAAAAGCAGCAATTTATGCGGAATTAAAGTTAAATTGGTTCCAAATCATGAGATTAAATAACTGGAATAACAAATATAAAAAAGGATACAAATTGGAAAGGACAATGATGGAATTTGAAGAGCTCTTGTTTAAAATAAGACAAGGGAAGATTGGGTTAAAGGGCCTGGTTGCTAAAATTTATAAAATATTAAATAAAGAGGATAATATAGATATTTTGAGAACCTTGTGGGAAGATGATTTAAACATAAAAATACCGGAAACAAAATGGAGAGCTTTGTGGAAACAGAGAATGTGAACATTGCCAGTTAGAGTCAAAGAACACAATTATAAAATGATGTGGAGGTGGTACTTGACTCTGGTGAGTTGAATCAAATGGAGAGGTCTAGAAGTAACTTATGTTGGTGATGTAATAAAAGTGTGGGAATTTATAAGCATATGTGGTGGAATTGTAAGGAAACAGAAGAATTTTAGAAAGAAATTGAAAAAGAAATAGCTGGAATGTTAGGGAAAAGAATAAAGATCAGACCGAGTGCTGCCATGCTCACGGATTTAGATGGTCTAAAATTAGACAAGGAGGAACAAGAATTAATTGCGACACTTATGTCTACAGGAAGACAGTGTATAGCAAAAAATTGGAAGGACTCAAAGAAAATAAAATTGGATGATTGGTATAGGGAAATGTGGCAACTGGCCCTGAATGACAAGTTGACATGGGAATTAAACGAAAAGAAAGGAATTGTAAGAGAAAATAAATTTGGGAAAATATAGAAACCATTCCTTGAATATACATTTTAAAAAAGAGGAGGTTTTATGCCAGTATCAGATCAATTGAGTTTTTGGACATAATGATAAGAGACAAGATGCAGCTCCCCTTTGTCATTGTAATATAACACAGGGTGATTTTTTTAGCCTCACTAGTTGTAGAATTTGTTGAGAAAGTGAATTTTAGAGAAGAGGATGATAATTAGTATTAATGCAAATAAGACTACTATTAGAATGTTGATGCATGTTTGAGGATGTAAGAAATGTAACTTTTAATTTTATGTATTCTTTCTTCTTTGACTTTCTCTCTTGATAAGAAGTTGTTAATGTCTTTTTCCCCCTGCTAGTTAATGTTCGTCTTACGTTTTTTTCTTGATTTTGTATATCTAAAAAACCAATAAAAAATTATAAAAAAAGAAAAGATACACAGCTTTCCTGCCACTCCTCCCACCCACTCACCCACCCAATATGTGTGGCTTGGTTATCTCTGGCAAACTGTACCTCCAGAAAAATAATTATGTGAGCAAGCAATTTATCAACTGTCATTGACATTCAAAACACTTGAATGAAATAAGGTAACCTACTGATTTAAGAGGCTGAAATAAAGGCCATATGCTAAGGCAGTGATGGCGAACCTTTTAGAGACTGAATTCCCAAACTCAACAGGGTGCTGTCTGTGCTGCAGAGGGGTGGGGTGAACTTAATGCTGGGGGGAGGGAGGAAGTGCTCCCATTGGGCTGCTGGGCAGATGGGTGGGGCAAACTCTGTGCTGGGGGAGGGAGGGAGCACTCCCATTGGGCTGCTGGGCAGAGGGGTGGGGCGAACTCTGTGCTGAGGCTATGGTGTGCATGTCCACAGAAAAAGCCCCCTCTGGCACGCATGCCATAGATTTGCCACCATTGTGCTAAGTCTTGATAACCAGTGTGATGAAGTCAATAGAATAGGACTCAGAAGATCTAGGCTAAATATCTGCTCAGCCATGGAAACTCATGGGAAGGTTAAATTAGTTAAAACCACTCCATAAATATCTCAGCTCTCTTGAAAGCCCTATTATGGTCACTTTGAGTTAGCTCCTACTTGACAGCACATAGCAGAACACACTAAGTCTTGCAATTCAACTTTATTTTAAAAATTGCTTAAGATTACTTATCCTTAAAATGTTTTATATGATTGCTTGTAAAAAGCTGTGTAATAAACTGGTGAATTGGTGAACTGCTGTCAAGGGCACCCAGACAGACTACATAAATTCTATCTCTTTTAATTGGTGGAGGCCAAAACAATCTGACCATAAATCTTGAACAACCTATTGTGAAAATATTTTATCTTATGGCCTGAATGATGGGGAGAAAATGCATTTTCATGCAATTTAATTATCTTCCATTCTGCAAAGCTGGAGTCTATCATGCAAATGTTGGGACAGGATTAAAGCAGCCACATGGAGTGAAAATGATATTGGGTTAAATTAAAATAAGTTCCTCCATTAATGAGAGGCTTTCCCAGTTACTAGAATGAGTTTTCTATTTTAAAAAAATCTTGGATAGGGGGTATACAACCATTTATGTCACATATGTTACTATAGCCAAGCCTAGATTCATGAAATTAATTCCACATTTTTCTACTATTTCCCATCTCCACATCTTTCCCTCTTCCCCAGTATTTCTTGTTTTAGTTTGGATCCAGGCTGTAACATTTTGTCCTATTCACCAGGCATAATAAAATCCCTGCTGATTGGTTGGTTTGACTTACTACAGGATATGTCTAAATCTTTTCATTACACAAAGGAAATGCTCAAAGCCCGTAATAGAATTTTGTTTGGGGAAAACATTAAAATAAATCAATATAAATATAAATAAAAGGATAGCAGGCTTCCTTTATTCTGTGGCTTCTGTAGGAAAGAAAAACACCTCAACAGCTATGAAAGAGCATGAAACACAACATAACCCAGCATTTGAAGTGCAATACAGTCCTCCACCATTTAGTGAAACCATATTTCTGTAAATAAACAACAGCTGTAATTACACATTCTTTAATTTTAATGTAACTTAGTAATTCCAAGCTCTGGTTTTGAAGTATTAAATTAGTGAAATTCCCAGTTGCTGGGGAGTAACAGGAAAGGCTACATTTAAATGCTGTGTGTGGATTCTCAGAGCCATTCTATAAGCTCCTTTGGGAAACAGAATGGTGGGCTAGATGGCATCATTTCACAACATCATATCATTTATTTAGGAAAACAGAATGCAATATTACATCCCAGTTTAGTAGGATAATACATTGCAAAAATAATCCTTACCAAGTTATCCAAGTATAAAGTACTCAAAGGTACTCCTGCTACCAGTGCCAAATGCTGTACAGACTGGCTTTTCTCCTGGGATGTTGTTGGGTATTAAGGCAGAATTGCAAGTTGTGCAGGCAACGCCTTGCAAAGATAAAATGGTGGTTTCCCGCCATCCAAATTAAGAGCTAAAGTTGGCATGAAATCTCCCTCTCTGGGCGTGCTCATTATGCTAATTATAGTTCTGTGATTGGTTGCAACTTTGGATCCTGTTCCTGATTGGTTAATACTTATATATCCTGTTATGATCGGTTGGTTATACTTGTCCAGCGGGTTACTACATTGTAGCAAGGAGTCACCGCTGGGGAGACACTATATAAGCCCTATGGGTGAACAAGGGTGGGGCCGGACCGGATCTATACTTCCCATTACCGTACAGGTTAGCCAGTGTCGGCTTAAGCCTGGGTCTCCTCTATACCCTATCATGCCAAGGTGTAGCTTAGTCACTGCCTCTACGGTAGGTAACACAAGGGACCGACTACATGGGACTTGTGTAGCCATCTGATGTCCGGAGGACCTTGTAAGTGTAACCTGAAAGACTATTCAATAAACTGTTGTTGTTCTGTTCATCGTTGCCTGGACTATTACTTACATGGGCCTGACACAACAGATGCACAATCCAGTGCTCCAACCTATTGTGCTATCCAACCAGCAATGTACAATGTGAAAAAAATAGAAAATTCAACAAAATTGAATTCAAATTCAGTTTCAATATTTTTAAACAATGTTTTCCCCAAAAGACAAATTAAAAGCCTAAACTACAGCTTTAGTTTTCTTCTTTAAAATGTTAAGGATGTACACATCATTATATCTAATTATAAGGAAAATAGCTGCATATAGATACCAATGCTTCTCATAGAAAATATTCATTCCTGACAATTCTTTGGGAATGACCAAACATGTGTAGCAAGAAATATCAGTCCATGGTGGGGGGAGGGGGATCTCAATCACACACAAAAAAAACAGAACTAGACAAACAGAGTTTCTGTATTTAACATATCCCTGTATGTTTCAGCTGATATAGAGTTGCCATATGTCCCAGAAAACCGGGACTGTTCAAGGTCAGAAAAATTGTCCTGGCCAGTTCAATAAAACTCATGTTAAAGTCCCTGATTTTAAAAACTTACTGAATGTGTATTATAACACACCATTAAAATAAATTCAAACTCTTGCCACCAAATGAGCAATTTCCTGCCACATTGGATTTGGAGTATACCTGGAGACAAATGTTAACATGCTTACCTCACACCACCGCCCGATAAGTGTGACCAGTGTGACCAGTGAGGAACTGAGGGTGTTAAGAGTTGACGACGTGACTTCTCAGAAGTACAACAGATCATCTTACAGTAAGAATTAACTGTTGTAAATAAATTCATTTATGTATTGATATATTTACTGTGAAAGTGTTTTATAACTGACATTATATTATGTTTATTGTTAAAAAGGCTATTTTGTAGATAACCCACCCATTTTTGTCAAGTATACTTCTGTCATGGTTTTGTGGGAGAGAATTATGGCAACTCTAAGATGAGAGAATCAAACTCCAGACAGGAATTGTCCTCAGTGATTTTTCAAGTATTGTTATGCAAAGATACTCCACTAATCCCCCCCCCCTACATCAGTGAATTTTCATAGCTTCCAACAAAAATGATTTTATATTCTCTCCATCACCTTCCCCAATTTTTCCACCCATTACCCTGTGCTGGAAACTCCAACATTCTGCACAACTTAATTCATTTTTGAATGAGTCCTGCACAGGAAAGATACATTCTGCTCAGGAATTGTGTAGCTTGATTTTCAGTTAGACAAAATGAGAAAACATCAAGGGGAAAAATGTGTAGAAGATAAATGGGGGATAATAAAAGAAATAACCCAGAAAGTTAGCCAGAAACATCTTTGCAGACAAAAGCCAAACCATAAGAATAAGGAATGGATGACAGGTGACATACAATTTAATGGAAATAAGAAGGACCTATAAGAATCAGGACAAGGAAAACTATAATGATGCACAGTGGATGATTAGGTGCAAAATAAGAGCTGCAAAGCAAGCTTACATGGCTGACAGTTGAGCTATGATTGAGAAATACCAAATTAAGCATGATTTTTTTTTCAACATACATAAAAAGATCAGGGAAGTTCCTGGCAAAAGACAACAGAAGACACATGCATTGTTAAAGGACAAGGACAGGAATCTTATGGTGGAAATAAGGGATAAGATCAGTGTATAGACAGAATACATAGGAGAGCTGTTTAGTAATGAAAGAGGTGAACGGCCTGTCATAAATGGTAATACTGGACCACCAATACTGGACAGCGAGGTTGTAAGATCCAAAGATGGGAAAGCAAGATAGACAGATAACCTACCAGTAGAAATTTTGAAACTTCTGTCTGAAGTTAACATCAAAGAATTGATGGACTTTTAAAACCATTTATGACACAGGAATCCTTTCGAGTGATTTGTTGCTATCAACCTTTGTTACACTGCCAAAGAAACCAATTGTGAAGTCCTGTGAGGAGTACAGAACGATTAGCCTCATGAGTCATGCTCTTAAGGTCTTCTTGAAAATCATCAATAAACTTTACCTATAAGAAGGGACGTTAACTGTTGAAATCCGGCATACACGCCCGCACCTGTCCATACTATCCCATACCGAGCCCCCTACACTTGCCTTTACAGTGACCAAGCATCATCGCAAGGGTCCGGCAGCCACGAGTGGGGCAGCCACCCCACGAACGTGGACAGAAAAATCCAACTACAAGTTCCAGCATCCTCCACGCCGTGACCACTCAGTCAATCAGGCTGAAGGGCACGAGAGCATAGAATGTTGGAAAAGCCGGCACGCGAAAAATAAAATAAAATAACGCCTCACGCAACGGGAATGCAAGGCCACCAAAGGCGGATGCAGTGCCTCACGCAACGGGAATGCAGCGCCTCATGGCCTCGCTACCCCAAACCCATCAAAGCCACAGCGAGGCAACCGCCGGCCTTCTTCCCCAGAGCAACAGGGAGAAGAGGGACTCCCCCTCCTCCCCGCTACCCCGCCGAAGACACTGCGAGACTACCGCCGGCCTCAAGGTAAGTTGAGGCAGGAGGAAACCAGCAGCAGGCAGCACTTCTTCAGGGGAAGCACACTCCCAGGTGAATGACTGGCTGCTGCCTTTCTACTACCCACACCACTGTTTCGAAAACTAGAATGAAACAGCAGTGGAGATAATAGAAAAGCAGCAGCCAGCAATCCGCAAGGAAGAACACCACCCCTTACGGATCATTGCCTGCCGCACTACAAATTTACAAAAAACAAACAAACAGCTTCACAGCCACAAACAAAGATCTCCCGTTAGGTAAGCCAGGAGAAAAGGAGGCCTAGAGGAGAGAACCATAGTGAAGCAGAAAGCTCATCTCTACCTCCTTCTCCCCCGACCGACCTAACTAACATTATCGGACGAAGAGCGAGCTGACTGCCGGCTCTTCATTTTCCCCATCGCCGCATTGAAAGCTAATGTCGAAACAGCAATGGGGAAAAGAGACAATGACAGACATGCCGTTCTTCACCCCGCAAAACACAACCACAACAAAACAAATCAGTTTAACATAATGCCAACCATCAAAAATAAAAAAACCAAATAAATAAACAAAAAATGCAAATAAACCCAGTAAACAAGAAAACAATAAACAACAAACCCCAAAAAAAACATCGAAAATACACAAAACTAATGAAAGAACATGAAAACTCACTAAAAACACCTGTCTACAACATAACAACAATACGAAAAGACCTTACTCACAATCCAAAAACAACACAATGTACAAAAGTAAATACGGAAAAAATCAAAATAATAAATAACAAACAGAAATATTCAACTAAATAAAATGCATATAAAATCCTAAATCAATAATAAACAACAAGCAAAAACACTTAATTAAATACAGAAACACTCTATTTAAACCTTCCAGCCCAGCACTCCAAAATCCCAACAAAATAGAAAATAAAATAATAACACAAGAAAACTTATAAAACATGTCCTCCCTCCATGCCTCCGCAGCAGAACTGAAGAAATAAATAAAATCAAACTCTTAATCACAGCCCCACCTAGAGGCCGGAAGAGTATCCTACAGTCAAATAAATATTTTAAAAAATAAATAAAATATAACCAAATTTATAAAATTCAAATAAATTCAAAAAACACAAAATCCAAAACAAGAAAAGCTAATTTATTTCACACAAAAAACCACAAACAAGCAACAACAGAGAAAACTAAAACAAAACCATTCTTCCCAAGTTAGTCACCACCACCCAAACCACCCCTAACCACCAATACACAAAAAACTATGCTAGTAGAATTTATAAGAAGTGTAGAGAAAGCACAGGTGAAACACAATTTGTCTTCTGGAATTCTATGGGTACCAGAGAGGTACTGTTTACAATACGGGTCCTTATACAAAGATGTAGAGACATGTGATGTGACGTGCATGCATGTTTTATAGATTATGCAAAAGCCTTTGACAGATGCTAGCATGAGAAGATGAAGAAAATAGGTGTAGATGATAAAGATATCAGAATCATCACCAATCTTTATTGGAATCAGACAGCTCAATGATTTCTACTAGTTCACTAAAACTGTTACCAATCACAAGCTACTGAATGATTACCTATTGGATAGAGATAGGTGGATCTACTAGTTTCAATTTTTACAAAAATCAAATTGTATGCATTTCAATAAATTCTGATGAATACTCAATTTAAATTATATTATGCCTCTATATGACTGACATGCCTGGACCATACTTTAATCACATAGTCAGTAGACAATTGGTAAACAAAATAATAATTTTTAACAATTTATTGGTATATTAAGGCATACATTCTATAATTTATCTGATCAAGTTCAATTTATATTTCTCATCTTACTTCCAAATGAAGTTTTCAATGCTTTTTCTTTTCTTTGGAAACAGGCATGAAAAAGTAATAAGGATATGTGTATGATAGTAATCTTTTTAGAGGCAAAAGGGCAATGTGTAAGATCTTGCAGATTATTGGCATAAAAGTTTGCCTCTCTTTATAAAAGTAGAAGAAGATGAAGAAGAAGTAGTAGTTCACTTCCCACATCTAACATCTAATTAGGTTCTTGTGAGACATATTAATCTGAATCCTACAGCAGAAAAGGTCAGAACAATGGCAGGGGGAGGGTGTTCAACTCCAATCAATAGGATTTTTTAAAACCTTTTGTAAAAGGTCATCATACAAAAGGGCTACCTTGAATAGCTAGAGTAAGATCTTTCCTCAGATACACTTTACTTACCAACATATTATTCTGCTTCTCTCTCTCCTTCTTTTGGCAATTCACACTAAACAACTGCTGATGTACAAGAGCTCTTGGGCCACTTCAGAGTAACAAAGTAAGAAAAGTCTATAATGAGAAAGGTATTTTTCTTACTGATCATATTTTCTACTCAAGACTTTAAAAGATAGAAGTGCTCACAACTCATGGCCTTGAGGCATTTTGTTCCTCTTGATTTTGTTTTTGGAATATCACCAACGGGAAAGGGGGGGATCCTGAAACATTATTCAAAGACTTCTCCAATTTCTCTCAGTGACCCAAACAATAACTCAGAAGGAATAAGAAGGATTGTGAAATATTTGTGCTTTAATAAATGAATGGGAAAGAAAAATGAAAAATGAAAAAGAAATGGTACTGTTGGAGAACAAAACATTGTTACAAACATGATGGGATTTTGTATGCATTGTTTTTAAAATGATCATATGGCAGAGGACAGAATTACAGTAAAATGTCACGATGTAAAACTAAGCATTACGTGTTCTCAAAAATTGAAATTTCTTTTTCTCTATCAAGAGAATTCTTTTGTATGCAAGACCTTTAGCAAGGGTTTGGCTCAGGGATTCTCAACCTACGGCCTGTGGGCCAGATGTGGCCCATGGCACCATTTCATGTGCCCCCCACTGCCTCTGCCACAACCGGAAGTGCCATGTGGTGGAGGAAGGGCAAAATGGCCCTCCACCTCCCGAAGCTGCCTGAGAGATCGTGACCCAGCCCCTGGCTTAAGAAGGTTGAGAACTCCTGGTTTAGCTCTTCTGGATTAAAAAAAGGTCCAGGTGAACACTGAAGCCCATCCACCTGCAAAAGATTACTGGATTATGACACAAAGTTAAATGTATATAAACTCAATCTAAAAAGAATGGATTGTATCTTCACAACATGTACGTTGTTTACAGCTACCTAATGCAATACAGTAATACCTCGGATAACGCTAAAACTTGGTTCCACAAATCTTAGTGTTATCCGTTTTTTAGTGTTATCCGATGCATGCATCGGATAACGTTAAGATCCTATGGGATGCATCGGATAACATCAAAACTCCATAGGCTTTAGCGAATGTTATCTGATGCATCCCATAGAATTTTAATGTTATACTATGCAAAACCCACCCCAAAAAATCAGGTCATTATCCGATTTCAGTGTTATGCGATGCGGTTCTTATCCGAGGTTTTACTGTATCTAAAACAGTTAATCGTGTAGGTACCATCAGTTTGTAGATTTGTGCATACGTGCAGGTGTTTGTCACTGGCAAAATGGAAAAGTGCAAAGTATACTAACCAAGAAGATTGCAGCCTATATCAGTGATGGTGAACCTTGGCACTCCAGGCGTTGTTGGACTTCAATTACCTGAAGCCTAAGTTGTCACTCCTGATGATCAAGAACAGCTAGAGTGCCAAGGCTTGCCTTCACTGTATAGATCTGACTATACAGCTTTAAAATACAAGTTAACAAGCTGATATTTTAAGATTATCATTGGCAAATACAGAACTTGTTACTGCTTACTTTATCTATCATGTCACATGTTTAATTAAACTATCATACTCATATAATTATATACTAGAATCCTGTATACTTGACAGGAAGCAGTTGCTGTGCCCTCTAGATCCACATTATTAAGGAATAAGATCATTTATAGCAGGTGTTCTCAACCTTTTCAAGCCTCAGACAGCTGAGCAGGTCAGACTGGTGGTTCCCCCCACTGTAAACACTGCCGTAAGACGCATCCGCAGCTGTCGGAAATGTGTTTACAACAGCCATGGGTGCATTTATGGCTGTCGTAAACACGTCCACTTCCACTTCGGGTGGTGGCAGCAACACGGGTCACATGTTGAGAACCCCTAAGTTATAGGCATCATAAAGCCTTGACTTTGAATGCATGGTGAAACACCTTTACTTGGAAGACACACTAATTTCAACAGAAGACTCAAATTGATCTGGTTGGATTATAGGTTTGGTTTAATTAGGCTATAGCCTCACTGAAACATTCTACTGCTAGGAAGATACAAATTACAATAATGGCATTCTGCCAAAATAAAAGAATTTCAAAACATTCAGTCACACTTTATAAAATCCTATAAAAGGGAGTGTTAATAGATGACATTTGGTTTATAGAACATGGTTTGGAAATTCATTTCTCTTTTATTTTAAAAACTAGAAAGCAGATTTGAGCTCGGCAGACAATATAATGATCCATAAAGCATTTTTATCTTAGCCAGAAGACTATAGTCTGAAATCCACAAACTCAGCTTTCATTTGAAAATCAAAGCAAATGTGCAGCACCCTTGTGGTTATAAAATAAGTTTTGAAAACCTCGCTGCTCTGTTCGTTGGGGAGCAAACATAGCAACAGAAGCCTCCTGCCATATACACTTCTGGTGATCTGTGTAAGAAGACATTAGAGGATTCACAGAATAAATTGCTATTACTCTATGAGCTTTCAAACTATAGCCATTCTTTCCAAAAGCTAATTTTATCAATAATGATAAAAACACTCAAAAATTCCCATCTGTCTTGCTTCTTTGTAAGAGAGATGTTCTACCAACATTTCATTTCATTTACACTGCATGCTGAGTAATTTCTTATAGGTTACAGCACATTAATTCCTCACAGTATAAAAAAGCTTCTAGTAGAGCTTCATTTGATGATTTGTTCTTCTTTATACAAACCACCAAGTAATATGTTTATGATTAGCATCCTAATACCCTCATAGCCATTCACTTTCCATGGAATGGAAAAGAGCGTAGTCATAAACTGCACCCACATGTTCATCAGAGATCATACTGTAAAACTATTGAAAGAAAACAGACACAGCAAACCAGGTCTCAATGCAGTGGAATTGTCACATGTGATAAAATTGGTTACATAGCAAATATTTGTGCATCACTAAACTATGCCTCCATTAAGCTGATTTTTTTCTAGAATTCATATCTCAGTTATATGTCATTAAACTTATAAAAAGACTAATAAAACATTCTTTCCACTTGGTGCTATTTGGTTTCTCTTGTAAGCATGGAAATATTTCTCATTTAGGATTGCAAATTTCCTTTTCCTGGCATTCCATTCTTCAAAGTCAATGTTTGTGACATACAGTGATACCTCATACAATGTCCAAACTTGGTTCCACAGGTTTGGACTTTATACAGATTTGGACTTTGTATGAGGCATGCAAAATCCTAGCCACGATGCCTCATACAACATCCAAATCCTTGCCGCGATGCCTCATACAACGTCCAAATCATTGCCGCGATGCCTCGTACAACGTCGTTTCCATAGAGATACATTGTACTGTAACAGCACAGACTTCAGGGCAAAGTCAAGGAAACAGACAGGAAACTGACAGAACTTTAAGAAATCATTGTCTAAAGGCTAAATACATTACAGAAACATGTCAAACAACCCTGATTTTAGGGAACTTTTGAAAAAATTATGAAGTGCAGGTTTAAAAGTTAACATGTCCCATCATGCAGCACTGTGTTAATCTGCAGCCATGCAGCCGATCATCCATTTTGTACAAACTACTGTAAACAATTACTGGATGGAAGCAAGGACAAAATGGATGCCAACATTTCCCATCATGCAGCACAGTGTTAATCAACCAAACAGCAGTAAACACCAAACAATTGCCCACCCCACCAAACAGTGCTCCCCCAAAAAAGACCAACATAAGAAAAATTAAGGAGCATGCAATCTATTTTTAAAAACCACAGCAGTGAACACCAAACAATTGCCCACCCCACCAAAAAATTGCCCTCCCCCATCCACCTCCCCAACCCAAGCCAATCAGAAACAGAAAACCTCATTTACCTACCTTTCCACTGTGCCAAAGAATGGTCCAAGAACCTCAAGAATGCTGCAAAAATCCCAGGAATGCTTCCAAAAATTCTGATGAAAAAATTCAAAAAAATCCAAAAATGCACTCAAAACCACTCCTAAACACTCTTTGTCTCATGCAAAACCCACAAGAGCAATGCATGCATGCATCCTGCCTTTTATACTGCCCAGGCACAATGCGACCTGGGAAAAACCCCAATGCCTCTTACAAAGTCGCAGCGACTTTGTATGAGGCAATTTTTTTCAAGGAATTAGGCGATGTTGTATGAAGTTGAAGATGTACGAAGCGGACTTTGTATGAGGTATTACTGTATAACAATAATATACAGTTCTGCTTTTCACCTTTTGTCAGAAGAAAAGTAGATAATTCTAAGGTATATAAATTATATTTCCTAACATCCACCTGTCAAATTCATTAAGATGGGTGTCCTGTTGAAACTAACATACTTTATTTAGCAATATATTAGTTACTGAAGGCAGACAATAAACTATCCACCCACCCACCACGCCCGAACCGGTGCGAACCGGTCGGTGACCACCACTGCCTCATGGATCTGTCTGCAAATGGCAAAGTAGCTCTTTAACACTGAATTTATATCACACAAATAGATGAAAATGTGAAAGTTGTTTTGGTAATACTATATTCTTTAACTTTGTCTGCAAATGGCAATATGTCTGTGCAAACAGCTCTAACATCATACTTCATGACAGTGGCTACATTACTAGACAAAGAAGCAGCAAGACAAGCCTTTGCTTTTAGCTCCCTAGCTACAAAACTGAGAAGATCCCACTTTACACTAACTACAAGTAATTAGCATATCATCCCAATTCCATACAGTGGTAAATCTTAACTATATTTTGTTAAAAGAAACCAGTGGATTAAAGCCTTTGGAGTTGATTTGCTTTGACAAAACCAGAGAGAAGACTAACCACAGTTTGTTTCACTTCATATATCACAACAAGCTTTAATTAATCTAGAACTCCTTACAGATAAATTGCAGAAGGGAAAAGAACCCAATCATGAAAGTCAAAGGGGCTCATTGTCAGCTGAACTCAAATGATGGAAGAGTCCGGGATACAGAAAGATAGGATTCTGCCGTATACAAATTTGCACAACTTTTCTATCTCATACTGTTTGCAGTGTCTGCCATAGTTCTTGGGGGTGGGGGAGACACATAGGCATATTTCCCAGCATTAACAAAAGATGCCATAGATTGAAACTGGCACTTCCTCTATATATAGATCATGCCCTAAGCCAGTATTTCCCAATCTTTGGTTTTGAGACTTCAATTTAATTTAATTTAATTTAATTTAATTTAATTTAATTTAATTTAATTTAATTTAATAGATTTATATACTGCCCTATCCAATGGACTCTAGGCAGTGTACACAAGTTAAAACCAATATAAAACAATTTTAAAACCATTAAAAACATAAGAATATTACCCCCTGCTGTGCCATTTACTATCTAAAAACAAATATAAAATCTACAAAACCTTTACAATAAAAATTTAATTATAGGAGGGGGGAGCCTCAGATGAGCCAGGAAGGGGAACTTGTTGACAATCCTGGCTCCCAGACTCATTTTGCCAACCACGTCTTCAGTTCTTTCCTATTTGGTAGCAACTGGGCCTGGAGGCGTAGTTCTACCGGGAGGAGGTGTCATAGTGTGGAGGCTACAACCGAGAAGGCTCTTTTCCAAGAAGCCTAAGTCAATTCCCCAAAGCCCTGATCAGCCATTGTACTGACTTGGGGTTCTGGAAATGAAAGTCCACCAGTGTTCAACAAAACATAGTTTGGGAAATGCTTCCCTAACATTTAGTTACAGCACATCTCTAAATGAAAGAATGCCAGCCCTAAATAAGTGAGCAGGGAGTTTGTACTTCCTTAGTATAATTATTTAGACATGATATTTAACCATGCCAGAGAGACCATTCCATGGACTGATCTTCCAAAAACATAACAGGCAGAAGTGTTCCATCATGCAACATCTAGAGCTTCAAATTTTGCTTATATATACTGGTCTGGTGGTTTTATTGCAAACAATGATTCCAGAGGTCAAAGTGGTTCAAACATAATATAAAACATTATGCTCATTGATCTCAGCCACCAATTTCCCTATGTCAAAAAGCTGGACTGAATGTCTTTATCTGCTTTTTCTGGAATTACATACACAAATATTATTGAAGAATACAGAGAAGAGGGAAATTCAATGAACTTTCAGCATACAGTATCTTTCAAGGCAAGGTGACTTAAGATGTTTGTGCTCTTTGTTGTTTCATTTTTTATATAAAAAGGTGCTTTGCTGCTTCCAATAGTGCATGAGCTGCTCTTAGCAGGACTTTTATTGTAATTTTGGATGGAAAACCTTATGGCAGGAAATCTCAACCTTGGGCCTCCAGGTGTTCTTGGACTTCAATTACCAGAAGCCCAACAGCACACCTGTTTGTTTGTTTGTTATTAAATCACATTTCTACTGCCGCCCCCTAGCCAAGGCAACTACGGGTAGCTTACACATATAAACATGACAGATAAAAATTCTACAAAAAACATTAAGATAAAAAACGTTAAAATATTAAATTGTTTGAAATCTAAAAAATTTAAAATGTCCTCCTGTTGTGTCCAAATGTTATATTGCTTTAAATCTGCAATCGCCATTAAGTCTTTGCTGTAAGTGTACGCCCTTTTCTGTAAGGCGCCACTTTCATATGTTGTCAATGTACTCTGATTGGTCTAACACAGGTTTCCCGCGTTAGCAAAAGCCCGGGCAAATGTATCACTGAAACTGCCGTTCTACTTGTATGTAAGTTGCTACCTCATCCCCTTATTCCCCATTCCGAATTATCCCTGCAGCAGTATATGACCTGACAATAGATCACTGATGTTAACCCCAAACTTTGGACTCAACATTGGTGACAAGGATGGGATCTCCTGCTGCCGCAACGCCGTTCAGATGTGTCTAAGACAGACACCTGGCCAAGCTACAAAATCCAATTTGAGAATTGGGTTGTGGCCAACAAGGTCAAGCCAGAGGAACAGAAGGCGACATTTATCACCAACTGCGGCATCGCTACAATTGACCTTATTGTGAACCTGCTTCGGCCAAGAGAAGTAAAGGACACTTCTCTACAGAACATTGTCAGTTTTGAGAGACCATTTCAAGCCCAAGGTCTCTATTTTCATAGCCTGGGTAAATTCTACCGGAGGGATCAGAAGCCCGGGGAGTCCATCACTGACTATGTCGCTGCCCTGCGCCAGGCGGCTGGGTCATGTGAGTGGCTGAATTTGGACGATGCCTTCAGGGACAGGTTGCTGATGGGCATCCGGGATGAGGCTGTGCAGAGGCAGCTAATGAAGAGGAACACACTGAACTTCAGTGAGATTTTCGAGGAGGCTTTGGCGTCCGAAGTCACCAGCGCAGGTGTGAAGGTGTTCCATGAGAGGCACTACTCGGTCAAAAAAGCTGCAGCTGACCAGAGGTCGGAGTGCTACAGTTCATCTTCATCGGATGCGCCGCCCTCATCGTCTTCGGATGACCGAGAGTCAGGGGATGACATGCGGAAAGTTTACCGCAAGTCCTCCAGAACTGCTGACCGTGCAAAGGGTGCAAGGGCAAGCATCCTCGGGAGAAGTGCCCATTCAAGGAGGCAGAGTGCCACCGGTATGGGCGAAAGGGGCACATTGCGAGAGTGTGCCGCCAGCATTCCGGTGGGTTGCCTAAGGACAGGGATCGCCGGAAGGAGAAGTCCAAAATCTCCAAGGTTCCAATTCCAGTGTTCGTGCAGTCATGGGCCAGTTCTTCGTGGACGTCAATCTCCAGGGTCATCACTGCCGCATGGAGATCAACTTGGGATCATCGTACTCTATCCTCACCCAGTGTGAGTTTTTCCAGATTCCGCCAGCGGACCGGTCCAAGTTGTGGGCTCTGCAGGTACAGTTGAGAGATGTGCAGGGATGCCACATCCCTGTGCTAGGCGTGGGCTCCTTTCCCCCTGAAAGGAAAACCAGTTAAAAGGCATCGCCGAGAAACTCCCGCTTGTTGTGGTCAAGGCAGGTAAGAACAACCTTTTGGGTACTCAGTGGTTTGGGCCCCTAGGAATTGCCATGTCAGGCATCAGTATGGTTCAGGCTGACCCCTGTCAGGTTGGGTGGGATTTTTCTGGGTGGGGTGTGTGGAAATAATAGTTCAGATTCCACAGTCAAAATCATGCGTAGGAAGATCCACTGAATGCATGGTGCACATAGAGACTGTGCTAAGACTGAACTTGATAAACTCTGTCCACTGACCAGCATGGTACCAGAATTCTTAGAGCTGTGGAAGTCCTTGCTGATTACTACATTGCAAGCCAAGTGTGACATTGTGTCTGTATCAAGCCATGCCCCCTTGTGTCAATGGTTGTGTTTTGGGTTCAGGTTGGGTGGTCGCCACTACCAGTTTCTAAAGTACTCAGGGGATATTATAGGGAACGTAATAAACTTTCTGTGTTGGGGGGATGTTTGTTCTGGGAAAACAAGCTGGTAATTCCATCTGCATTATGGGCAAAGGTTTTGCATACACTGTTGTCTGAGTGCACTGGTGCCGCCCACCAAACAGCGGTTGCCAGGAGTCACTTTTGGTGGCCCAGACTTTGATGCTAGGGTGCGTCGCCCTTATGTGGCAGGTTCCCTGGGGAGGGTAAGGGTAAGTCATGTCTCCATGTAGCAGGGCAAGTCGTTCTTCCAGACTCAGCTGAAATGCGGTTTCATCAAGGCATGCTGTCCCAGAGGAAACCTATTCCTCATATCACTGAGCCGGTCACCAGTGATTGCCCCTATTCGGGAAAGTTTTCTCAGCTGCCGCGTCTGCCGCCATGTCTAGAAGTCTCCACAGCATGGTTTTCCTTTCAGGGGGACAGGGGAAATTCCAGAATATGTTTTGCTTCTTATGTAGTATGGGTTCTGTTCCAAACCCCCGGCTGTCTCAGAGCTGGTTTCCGTTGACGCGGCTCAGGCTGCATCTAGAAGTCCCACATCTGTTCTATGGGGCTCGAGTGTTGTGTCATGTTCTTCGAGCCCCCAAGTCAAACACTGCCGATTCTGCAGTAGAAAATGTCTCTCACTCTATGGGTACAGTTTCAACACTGTCACAAGGTAATGCCATAGTGCAACCCTCCACTGCCTTTTTGTTGAATGCCAAGGTGTCCCTCTTGCCAAGAACTTCTCCAGAGCTGGCAGACTCCCTGGCAGGTCTGAGTCCTGGGTCTACACCTCGACTATCGTTTCCAATTCCTGCTACTAGTGAACCCCCCACAAACCCTGCTTCACGTAAGCCACACAAAACTCCTAGCTTGTCTAGGTCGACCAGTGAGTCCACCGGCACTTCCATAGACTCTGGTCCTCCTGTCCCCAATGTCCTAAGTCCCACAAGTATTGGGCGCCCGATTCAGACATGTGGTCCACCCAAAAGTTATGGAGAGTGGGTTCCCCGCTAAGGGGGAGGAATGTTGTGTCCAAATGTTATATTGCTTTAAATCTGCAATCGCCATTAAGTCTTTGCTGTAAGCACGCACCCTTTTCTGTAAGGCACCACTTTCATATGTTGTCAATGTACTCTGATTGGTCTAACACAGGTTTCCTATGTTAGCAAAAGCCTGGGCAAATGTATTATTGTAACTGCTGTTCTACTTGTATATAAGTTGCTACATCGTCCCCTTATTCCCCAGTCCGAATTATCTCTGCAGCAGTATATGAGCTGACAATAAATCACTGATGTTAACCCCGAACTTGCTGTCGCGTTGCTAATTACCTTCGGACTCAACACCTCCCCAATGCCGCATCTTCAGATTTCTAAAACCAATACTAAAACTAATACTAAACACTAATAGCTGGAAGCCTGGGCGACACTTGTACGAGCCAGCCCTTAGTGGCTATCTCCCCAGCCACCCCCCACACCTGTTGTGCCAGCCAGGTTTTAATTTTTTTACGAAAGGATAAAAGCTCTGCCTGGAGACAAAACTCAGTTGGCAGGAAGTTCCACAGGGCCGAAGCAGACACAGAGAAGGCCCTCCTACTCGTGCTAAAGAGGTGAGTCTCTCTAACAGATGGAACTACCAGGGAGCCCCTCTCGTCTGCCCTAGTGGGACGGGCAGATGTCCTTGAGGTGATGCGATCTCTTAAATACCCTGGTCCACTACCACATAGGGCTTTAAAGGTAATCACCAGCACCTTGAATTGCACCCGAAGCCACACCGATTGATCAGGGCTTCTGGAAATTGAAGTCCAAGGACATCTGGTGGCCCAAGGTTTAGAAACCCTGCCCTATGGAAACAATTCAGTGTTCAGATATAGCATTTCTTTAGTTATACCAAAAAAAAAGAGACTTGCCTGCTGAACGCACTAAAGTTGCCACTAAAAATGAGAGCAAATGCAATTAAAAAGCAAATCTACTTGCCTCTCATCACCAGGTGTTAACCCATTCAAAAAATAACAAAAAAAGCACCAGTTTGAACTGTGATGAGAAGGAAATCAGACTGGATACATCTTTGCTGAGCTTCCAGAAGGCAGCCAAAAGCTATTCCATATATACAGCTTTTTCTTTTAAAACTACTTGATAAAATTGACCTTAAAAGTTATTATCTGTTTTTAAAGGACTTTTTGCCTTTTTATATATATCATTTTAGACCTTTTGTGAACATTAAAATGATTAACAAATGAAAATCAAAATAATAACAACAGTCATTTTTTCTAAAACTTACATATTTTCTTTTCTCCTAATGAATGCATTCATAGCTATTTTCTATGGATAAATTAAAGATTCCAGGGCTCTTCATTGAAAGACATAAGCAATAAATGTGACAAACACTGATTCATAAAATATTTCATAAACCAGACTACTCTGCATTCATGTGTTTCTGCAGTTTTATCATTTATAATCTGTAAGATCTATTATTTTATGATGGAAGGAAAACAGAGGTACAAATACAGCATCATGACAAGAGATGAGAACATATGCTTCAGCCTTCATGATGGCTATGGACTAACAATGATCCCAAAGATGGACTTTCAGTTGAGAGGGTGGAACATTTTTATCTTTATATTTAAAATGAAAACATGACTCAGGCATCTGACAGAGCTGAAAGTTTGGCAAAGAGAGTTACATCATTCTCAGGGTTAACAGTGGCCATGTTTCCCAAGCATAGAGCTTTGCTTTGAAAGTAAATATAAAAAGTAAGCTCTTTGACTAATTAATTAAAAACTGTCATAGGTAGCACAAATGTTCCACCTGAAATTCAGAGAAAGCCACTCCTAAGTAGCAGAGCATGGAGTGTGTGCTAACTTCATCTAAGAATGCTTGTCTGAAAATGATATACCAAAGATACAAGACATTCTTAAACTACTTTATATTGTTTGCATGTGTAGTTTTTTACCCCTATAGTTTGTTTTGTTTTTTGCTGAAATCTATGCTAACCTGTAATAGTAAAAAGATCAACAGAATGCTATCCAATAAATGGGAAACATATGTAACAACCAGCTTTTAATAACTTAGTGCACCTTCAAACAGTCTATGATGACTGAATAATTAGGGGTGCTGTAGAACAGGGGTTCCCAACCTTTACAAGCCAGGGACCAGGTCACACTCTCTCAGTCAGCTTTGAGGGCCAGATGGCCATTTTGCCTAGCCTGCAAAACAGGGGTGGCCATTTTGTCCCAGTAGCTTCAAAGGGGTGGCCATTTAGTTTCTCAAACATCCTTGGAGGGGTGATGGGCCAGATCTAGCCCACAGGCCTTAGGATGGGAACCCCTGTTGTAGAAGTGGTTGTAGCTGAAAACACATTTGAAACCCTGTGTACAAAGCTGAAAAGAGAAAGTTCATGATTAAGCATGACAAACCCCTAACAAACTTAAATCATACCTGTCAAGTTTCGGGAAATTTCTGTCAAACCCCCACATTTTACACTCTTTCCCGCCGTCATCCCGTATTAGTTAGACTGCAATTAGACTGGAGGCCAGCACAGGATAAGCATAGCTGTCCAGTTTCCCATTTTGGATGGGAAATTTCCCTTATTTGATAGGAATTTCCCGAAACTTGACAGGTATGTTAAATGTGTTCACACTTGTTCTGTTCCAACTTTCAAATAAAGGCAAATATGTTTTTGACAGGTAGCAAACCCAATACTGCTTCCAAATGCCCACCCCTACTCCATGTATGTTCACCTGCAATAGACTGGGTATCTAGGAAGGGATACTATTATATTCATATGAAGTATGTAGAGATTTTTCTTCCACTTTATGTTGGAGCTATTGAAACCATAAAGCATCATGTTTTCTTGCCAATTCTTTTTTTAATGTGGCTAAAAAGGCGAAAAGTTCCATCCTGCAGCATGTGTTAACAACTGGCAAAATGATTAAGCTCTTACCAGGAAAGGGCTCCAGCAAATGCAGGAGACACACATTATAGCCAAGAGCTGAATGATCATTTCAAAATGATGAGATCTGCTTTGTCTATGTTGACTTTTAAATTTGACTCTTAAAAGTGTAATTCCCGTCACCGCATTGCACATGAATGAAATAGCAAGGGCTAATAAACCCAAGCATGAAAAAAGCAAGAGGTAAAATCTGTCTTCCCAGTCTTCAAAATGTTCTGTTCTATAGAAGCACCAGGTTCTTGATGCCTGAATTTGATAGGCTCGTAACCTGAGTATAGGCAACAAAGCTATGAAAATGGCAAAAAGACATACCATAGTCAGCATCAGTTTTACATGCCTAGAAGTCATTTTGGTTGAATGAAATATTGGTTTTGTGACTCCAATGCAGCGTTCAACCGCCATCACACTGCCCAGGAAAAGAGGGCATAGTCCAAAAAACACCATACACATTCCAAAAACACTGCAGAGAACATTTGACTGATTAAATCGAATCCAGTCTTTGTCAGATGCATACACAAATACTGCAATGGTTCCAGTGATCAGATGGCCCAGAAGGTCTGTGATAACCAAGCCACTGGCAAAAAGCAAAAATGAAGCCTTTGATTTCTGTCTAAATCTCTGATATGCCTTCATGAGAATTGCTATTGCAAGACTGTTGGATAAAATCCCCACTGTCATGAAGATGACAGAAAAAAACACAGAGATCTTCTTTTCTGTGGGACAGGTAGTGTTGGAAAATACACCGTTTCCAGCCAACGCCAGTGATTTTGAACTGTTCATTGTTAGATAGGCAGACAGTGTTCAGAACATTTCAATAGTCTGGAAATCCTCAGGCATCTGCAAGATATTAAAAGAAAGTCTGTTTAAAACACAAGAATATTGTTCATCTCACCCAACATTCTCAGGAAAAAACTTCAGTGTTATGCAATATTCATTAAATACACATAGCTCTTCTAGAATATGAGACGGCACAATATTTCAAATTAGCAATCTTTTCCTGAGTATAGCTAATTAAGGCTACAACCTCATGCATGCTCACCCTGAAGTAAAAGCCATTAGTTTCAGTAGAAATGAACCCATTTGGATGTTCAGACTGAATGCATGAGAAGGGATATTGTACCCGAGGCTAGGTATGGTCCCTGAAATGCACAGGCTGTATATGGAAACCATATGCTCTATTAGGAGTACAGGTGAAACTCGGAAAATTAGAATACTGTATCATGCAAATGTTCATTCATTTCACTTAAAAGGTGAAACAAATATATGAGATGGACTCACTACATGCAAAACGAGAGGTCATGCCTTAATTCGTTATAATTGTGATGATCATGGCGTACAGCATACATGAGATTATGTGATGATTATAGGGTACATGAGATTGGGGGGTTGGAGGTTTTCATAAGCTGTATGCCATTCACATCAATATTATATCAAAGTAAGGCTTGAACTATCTTGCTTTGTGTGTAATGAGTCTATCTCATATATTTGTTTCACCTTTTAAGTTGCATTACTGAACTGAATGAACATTTGCACGATATTCTAATTTTCCGAGTTTCACCTGTATATGTATAACCTCCAAATGAAAACATTGGAATGAACAAACATAGGATGTTGGAGGGGGGTAAGCCCTGAAGTAAGACAGAAGCAAAAAATGTGTGCACCAAAATTTTAAATACTTAAATCAAGTTTAGAAAGGGATACTTCTAGCTGGGAAGGAGGGAGGGAGGCATGAAGGACATGGCCACTGGCTGAGTTTCCTGAATCCTCCCCTTACAGATAATTATTTAAACACAGGAATCTTACCAGAGGCAGTGCATCTGAACAACACAAAGTGTGCACTTAGCATCACATTTGGAGTCACATACCAAGAAGAATTAGGTGTGGAGCTTCCAGCAGAACTCCAAAAGGACCCTTCCTCTAATTTCTGTCTTGTATCCCTTCCTCTACTACATTCCATATGCTCACAACCTTCCCTAATAATCCCCTCCCATCCTATTTATTCTGATGTTTGTTGTCAGAAATTGTTAACTTGGGTCTTTGTTTACCTCTAAGTGGGCATGTTTCATGGGAGGAGAGTGAAGGAGGGAAGCAAAGAGGAGTCGCTAGAACTGTACAAGACAGTGAGAGATACAGTGGAAGACAGGAGCTAGAACTTTACGCAAGAGGGAAAGGCAAGAGGGCATTGGAGACCATAAAACCTTCCCCCTAGGATTGAAAAATTAAAATGTTGATAGTGGTAATAGCTACTGGACACAAACAGTGGCTTAAGGTGACACTGGAGAGGAGTCAATTGCAATGATACTCTAACACAGTGGTGGCGAACCTATGGCATGTGTGCCAGAGGGGGCACTCGGAGCCCTCTCTGTGGGCACCCATGTAGTCTCCCCAGCACAGAGTTTGCCCCGCCCCTCTGCTCAGCAGCCCAATGGGAGCGCTTCCTCCCTCCCTGAGCACAGAGTTCACCCCACCCCTCTGCCCAGCAGCCCAATGGCAGCACTCCCTCCCCCAGCACAGAGCTTGCCCTACTCCTCTGCCCAGCAGCCCAATGTTGCTGTGTTGCACTTTGTGATAAATAAGTGGGTTTTGGGTTGCAGTTTGGGCACTCAATCTCTAAAAGGTTCGCCATCACTGCTCTAATGTTTGTTAGTACTGCATACTAGGTGGCAATGGTAAACCCTGGCTGAACTCTCCTGTACAATGAAACCCCTATTATGGAGCAAACCAAAATTAAACAAGAGGTAATACTGAAAGGTAAAGTTCCATGTCAAAAAGTACTCAATTGGCTATGGAGGGACAGCGAGTGACAATAACGAATATCTCTGCTGTGAATGAGGCAACTAAATTAAAGCCAAAAAAATGTATGGCGGCCAATGTGTACAGGAATGTAAGAAAAGTCTGATGCAAGACAACACATACAACTGGAACATGGAATGTGAGAAGTATGGGTCAAGGTAAACTGGAAACCATAAAGCAAGAAATGGAGCATATAAACACTGTATTGGTATCAGTGAACTAAAGTGGATTGGAACAGGACATTTTCAATCAGAAAACTGCAACATTTTCTACTCTGGAAATGACAGACACAGAAAAATTTAACACTGAGGCAAGATACAGCACAGGTAGCTAGGGTTTTTAATGCAAGCTCTGACTAAATAACATCAATCAGAGTCTGGGGAAAATATATCAGCATAACCATCATTCAAGTCTACACTTCGACCACAGATGTTAAAGGAGAGGAAACTGGAAGATTTTATGCAAGCATCCAGGAAGAAACTGATCACACATCAAAAAAAAGACATACTCATAATCATAAGTATGAAAAAGAAAAGCCTGGTTTCCTAATTCTAAATTGTAAAAGAGATGTAAACTGCTGTTTGTTCTTGCTGATCTCCCATTCTACACCTAAGAATATGCCTGGCTGGACTAACACACTCCACACCACATTAGCCTGAAGAAGTAGTTGTGAACTATGAAAGCTTGTTAAGTTTTGAATTTGTAAAGTGACAATTTGAGTGGATTTGAAAATTTTACCGGATTAAGAATCAATTGGGAGAAAACTGAAGCTATTGTATGTAATTGTAATGAGGCGGGGAAAATAAAAATGAATGAATGGTATCAAATCAAAATCAAGGACAATATGAGGTTTTTGAACATAATCGTCTCTGAGAATGTAACGGACTTGTATAAAATAAATTGACAAATTAAAGACAGAAATTAAAAACATGATATCAAAGCTAAAGAAGGCAAGGTTGTCTTGGTTTGGACAAGTAAATGTTTGTAAAATGAAAAGCATTCCTAAAATAAACTTTCTGTTAGGAAATCTACCTATAAAGATTAAGAAGAAAGATCTAACCAAGTGGCAACTGATTGTAGACAGGTATTGTAATGGTAAAAAAAAACCTAGAATAGTAAAGACTAAATTTATGGTATTTAAATCAGAGAGATGGAGGAATAGGAAATCCGAACTTAAAAGAATACTACAAAGCTTTCCAGCTAAGGACAATAATATGCAAATTAACACAAAAAAATTCAAGAGTGAAGGACACGACTGGTTAGAATTCAATAGGTTTAAAGGAGAATTATTTCTAGGAAAAGACACGTCAAAAGTAAAAATTAACAATAAAACATTGGACGATTTGCACAAAGTTTGGAAGAAGTTAACGAAAAAAGCAGCCCCGAACATCTTCCCAGGGATTTGAGCTTACAGATTTGTCAGACTGTCCAGTAGCTTAATCAAAAGAGACAAAATGCATACTACAACAAAAAAAAGTGTTATTAGTAAAAGAATGGATTGAGAACTGCAGGGGAAAACAGAAGAGGCAAAAAAATTATGAAAAGTTAAGGTTAAATTGGTTCCAGACAGTGCACATGGAGCAGTGGGATAAAAGGATTAGAACACAGGAGCCTGATAAAAGAGCAATAACAGTATTTGAAGAAATAATATATAGTATCAGAAGAGGCCTTATCACTCCATTGAATATAGTAAGTAAATTATACAAGGAGTTAATTAAAGAGAAGAAGGGTCAACAAATTTTGAGGTAAATATGGGAAAGTGATTTAAGTCAAAATAGATAAAAATAGTTGGAAAAGTAAATGGAATCAAAGAGTAATGATGAAATCCCTATCTATTAAAGAAAAAGAGTTAAATTACAAATTAATGTGGCGATAGGAGCTCCAGTGAAATTAAATGCAAAAATAGTGTTCTTTGGCAAGGTTGAGGAAATCAATTTAGATAAAAATTTAAAAAGAGTTACTGCTCACATTGCTGTGGACTACAAGGCTTACAATTGCCAGAGAATGGAAAAATAAGCTTGAGTACAATAAAGGTGGTATAGGAAGGTTTGGCAACTGGCTCTAAACTAGTGGTGCCCAAACGTTTTTTTTGCCAGGCCACTCCCACCCCCGATATGAAGCTGAGGGGGCCAGAGACGGGCTGCTGACAGTTTTGACAACAGCAGCGGTGGCGGCAGTGATCACACTTTGTCCCTGCTGCTCCGAGCAGCCTCTGACTCAGTCCCATCCCCTCTGCAGCCTTTGTCAAAGCCAATCACCGTGTTGGTGAAATTTTCGGAGCCTCCTCCATTTCAAAATCTGCACCGCTGGAAGGGTAAACCTGACACGCTACACTGACGTCAGCCTTGCTGCACCAAGGGGCTCTCCCAGCGCCACGGATTTTGAAATGGAGGAGGCTCCAAAAATTTGCCTAATGCGGCAATTGGCTTTGGCAAAGGCTGCAGAGGGGATGGGACTGAGCCAGAGGCTGCTCGGAGCAGTGGGAACAAAGTGCAATCACCTCCGCCGCTACCACTGCTGACGTCAGGTGGTGGGGGCGATTGGAGGGACGGTCAACGGTGAGCCCGGGTACTTACCACAGGCTGCATTAATGATATACATGGGCCTAATTGGGCCCACGGGCCATAGTTTGGGCACCCCTGCTCTAAACAATAAATTAACAAGTAAATATAAATTTTAAAAAGGAACAATCAAAAGTAACATATTTTGGGACATTTGGAACCCTTTTGTAGTATATGCTATAACAAATAAAGAAAGTGTAAAACCCAGCCAAGAAACTCAAAATTTTTGGAAACAATAAAGTACAAATGGAATGAAATGGCAAGTTTCCATTACAGTATGTACAGCACGGGGAAAACTGAGGACACAAGGGTGAGAGAGGATGGGGCTTGTATGTCTTAATGTTATGATTAGTAGGTTTATGTTTTATTGTGTTGTTGGTTTATCTGATATATTATGTTGTCTTTTTTTCCCTTTTCATGGATGTTTACTTTTATGTATTGTATTATGTTTATAAAGCCAATAAAAATTATATAAAAAATGAAAAGGCATTGTATCCTTCCTGCATTTGTTTATAATCATAGGTAACTGGAATGCAAAAGTAGGAAACAAAACAGAAACAAATGTTGGAAAATTTGCTCTAGGAGACAGAAATGAAGAAGCAGAGCAACTCATCTGTTTATTACAATCAATCAATCAATCACTTTATTACGGTAAATGACCAGCACAGTAAAATGGAAGGAAACTTAAAATTTAATTGCTTAAAATGTAGTTTAAATATATTATTTAAAAACATATCCATTCAAAATTTTTAAAAATTGAACAAAATCAGCTTTTAAGATTTGTGCTACAATAACTGCTACAACATTTGAGCCAGCGGATGCAGACAGCACTTTTTTCTGACCAGTAATAAAATACAGAACACAGCTAAGCAATGAGGCCACATATCATCTCGATTGGTTTATTATTATTAATTGATTAGTCTTATCAATAGCAATAACCTTATCAATAGCAATAACCAAAAAATTAAAATCAGTAGTATAAAATACAGTACATACAAAGCTAGGTCAGTTTCAAAAGGAATGTAAGCTGGAGAAAATACATTAATAAAATTCATATACCGTGGTACCTCACTTAAAGTGCATAATGCATTCCATGGGATTGCTCTTTAAGCGAGTTTGCTTTTTAAGCGAAACACCATTGTAAGTGACCAATTATGACTTCTGGTGGGGGAGGGGGGATTGCAAACCCCGATTTAGTTGTTAAGTGAGTTTTTGGTTGGTTTTAGTTGTTAAGCGAGATGACCATTCAGAGAAAATTCTACTCTTTAATCAAGTTAGTCTCTAAGCGAGGCATTCTTTATGCAAGGTTTTACCGTATTGGATTCTTGTAGCCAACAATAACAAGAAACAACATGGCATGGATAGGCATTTGACTCATTACCACACACAACGTATGTATACACACATGCTTACTGGATAAAATTGTAGTGTAATCATACATAAAAAATCATATTATTATTTAACAAAAAGAAATTGACACTGAAAATTGAAGGTGACATGTGTCTTCCACAACATCAGTTTTAAATGTATTTCAAATTAAATTGGAAAACAGAAGAAAAACGACAATATCTGAAAGGTTGTTTTTCCACATACTGTATCTGCTTGGGAGGAGGCATGCTCTATTTGTTCCTTCTCCTCTTCAGTTGGTCCCAGAGCCAAAGGTCATGAGATGCCAGAATTGACAGCAGTGATTCTTCCTCCCCCTCTTCTTCTTCTCTTCTGCTCCTCCTCCTCCTTCTTCTTCTTCAAGCCTGTCAGACTTGTTAGCTGAGTTTTGTCCTTCCCACATGGATCTTCTTTCCACAAGGATCTTGATCACTTTATTGCTTTTGTATTATGTCTGGGTCTGCTGAAAGAAGTGATGTGACAGTTGTATCTCAGGTTGGTATGGGCTGGTTTTCAGGGAATAGGAGAGCAGTTAGCTTGTCAAAATTTGGATCTGTAGCAAAGATGGCTCCTGGTCTCAAATCTGGAGTAGAATCTGAACTCAAAACTATGGAATTCATTACCACCTCCTTTGGCAAGAGTGGGTAAGGATATTTACTACCGGTCTTATTTGTATTACTGATGTTATTTGTTTCCTCTTTCTTTGGATTAAAAGAAAAGGGGCTTGTAAAAGAGTCCATCTTGATTCTCGGCTCCTTCCTGATTCCTTGATCCATTTCCATATCTGGTTCAAAATTGCTGTCAGACTCTGGACTGGAATCTAGCTGGTTGACTTTTGAAGGATGTTTAGTTGGTGACTCCAAAACACGATGATCTGGGTCATAACTGATCCCCAGATCCAAGGTGCCTTCATGTTGTCTTGTAGTAGGGGGCCTATGTAAAATTTGCGTAAACTTATCTTTAAGCATAGTGAAATCACCAGCTTGTTGTTTGAAGTTTGTGCCAGCCGTCCTTGCCAAACGGTGTGTAATATCAATATCATCATGAGGAGTTAGCCCTACTCTATTATTTTTCAAGGTCCCATTGCAGCACTTGGAAGACAAAGTAGTAGGTTGACTGCTAGCTGGTAGTAAATTGGTGACTCCTGTCTCTTTAAAAACGCTAAAATTGTGTTGGGGAATCAGATCATAAATCTTCAATCATGCTGTGAGCCTTTGAAGCCTAGATGGGATTTTTCCTATTTTGAAAGCCAGAAAAATCCTCTTATAGTTTTGCACTCTTGGGAGAAAATGGAAGTGAACAAGATCAGATGATTGTACTGGGATACCCAAAATCTGGGTAAGAGAAGAAATTATACTGGATTTATTTTTCCACCAGTGGCCGTCTTTGCTTGGGAGGACTATCACTGTTTGATCAGGCTGTAAAACCCTCTGCACCGTGCGTTTGTTACAGTTAACTCCTGGTGTGAACCAAAAAGTTATTGCCTGAGCTGAGGCTGAGAGGAAGGGTCCAGCAAAGTCCTGTTTCAAGATTTCTATTTGTTCCGCAATTTTATCAAGGCATTTGAAAATTGCCAGAATCGATTCAGCCAAAATAAGACAGATATGGCTCAGCTGTTGTATAATAGTGTTAGCCCAGGGTTCTTGCTCAGGTTCCCCTGTAGTATTGGTTAAGCAACCCTCTGGAAAAGCTACCTTCCCCAATAATTGGTTTGATGAAAGGGGGAGTGCTGTTGGCAGAGGTAGGGGCATTGTTGGGGACTTGAGGGACTGGTTTTTGCATACAAAATAAAAAGTCTTTTACTCACTCCTTCAGGTGGAGATGACTGTTCTTCTGCTATCAGGAGGAAAGCCTTAATTCCGAGTTGCTTTTCCTTTCTTTTCCTTATCCTTGCCATAATCCATATCTGTATCTTCATGGGAGAAACCACAAGGACTTTTTCTGTGTCTTTTCCTGCCTTTGGTCATGTCTAAAATTAGAAAATGCTCAAACAAAGACAGGAGCAAATGTATTGGGCTGCTAGTTTTCGGCCATCTTCAACACAACTCCATTTATTACAAATGAGCAACTGAACAGAGGGCTGTACTCATAGACATCAACAAGCAGTCAATATAAAAATCAAATAGACTACATGTTTGGAAGCAGGAGATGGAGAAGCTGTATTCCAAGAGTTTTCAACCTTTTTAAACCAGGGGCCGGGTCATGCTCCTTCAGACAGCTTCAGGGCAGACGGCCATTTTGCCCTTTCTCCGCCACATAGCCCTTCCTGGTGTGGTGGAGGGGGTTGGGGGAGCACATGAAATGGCACCATGGGCTGCATCCAGTTCATGGGCTGCAGGTTGAGAATCCCTGCTTATTCTCTCTGCCAAAACAAGACCAGGGGCAAATGGTGACACTCACCTTGAGCTGCTAATGTCTAACATTATAATAAACCTGAAAAATAATCTAAAAGATTATAGTGATAAAATATAATTTAAACTACATACCTGATGAATTTAAAGTTTATATAAAGAACAGATTCACAATACTAAACTCAACTGACCAAGAATCAGAAAAACTGTGGATTGAGACCAGAGATATTATTAGGGAAGAATATAAAAATACAATTTCTATAGTTAAAAATAGCCTAGACAGATGGCAAAAGAGACACAAAATTGTAAAGGAAAGGTGAGAAACGAAAGTAAAAGATGACAGAAATAGGATCCAAACCCTGAATGCTATTTTTCAGCAACTGGCACAAAGATAAATATTACATAAACAGTGCAAAGAAATAGAGAACAACAAAAAGGAGAAACAGGAAATCTCTTCCAGAAGATGGAAGAAATTAAAAGGAAATTTGACCTGTGACTAGCAATTCTGAATGACCAACAGGAAAGCAAACTATCTGACCAGGAGAAAATTAAAAGAAAATGGAAACAGTACACCCATATAAAACAAATAAAAGGATGACAGATTTCTTTGAAGAAGAATCCTATGACAAAGAACTTGCAGTTCTAAAAAATAAACTGAAGACTGATATGGCAGTACTAAGAAGAAATATATATTCAGGGGTAGATGGAATACTGATAGAATTATTTCAAGCCAAAGAAAATTAATCTGACAAAAATTTAACAAGAATATGCCAACAAATATATGGGGTAGATGGGTAATGCTTAATATACAATAAAACCTGGCATAAAGAGCGCCTTGCTTAGAGACTAACTTGCTTAAAGAGTAGAATTTTCTCTGAATGGTCGTCTCGCTTAACAACTAAAACCAACCAAAAACTTGCTTAACTAAATCGGGGTATGCAATCCCCCCCCCCCACCAGAAGTCATAATTGGTCACTTACAATGGTGTTTCTCTTAAAGAGCAAAGTCGCTTAAAGAGCAATCCCATGGAATGCTTTATGCTCTTTAAGTGAGGTACCACTGTATATTTAAGTCTTTTAGAAAGGAGGTGCCAAGAAGTGCAATAATTATAGGTCAGTAATTTACCAGACCTACTTGATGTCAAAATGGGGCCATATAAGTTCAAATATAATAATAATAATAATAATAATAATAATAATAATAATAATAATAATAATAATAATAATAATAATAATAATAATAATAATAATAATAATAATAATAATAATAATAATATGCATTTGTTGCTTACAGCATGGTTTAGAAACTCATGACCTTAGTCTGTTTGTAATTTTCCAGGCTTCCTATCATTTCTACTTGAAAATAGCATTGAATAGTTGGGACACTTTTGTGCCTGTCTTGTCTTTTAGAGGTAAAGTTCAGGCATGTTTAAACAGGATATATTTATCACCATTGGAAATTGCTGCAAAGCAGCTAAATCAGCCTGCCACTGAGCATCTACTCCAGAAATCATAGTCATATTTCTTTCGAAATGGATCTTGGCTGGTCTGTGTAGCATGTAAGAATCATGTTCAGAAAGCCATTTGATTACTTTTCCTTTCCTCTCCTTTCCTCTCCTGAGGCCTTTGCTCTGTTGTGTTTTGTGTGTGTGTGTGTGTGTGTGTGTGTGTGTGTGTGGTTTTTTTGTGTGTTTTTTTGAGGGGCGGCTCTTGAAAAGGATGGTTTACATTCTGAAAGTTCCCAATTTATTTATTTGTTAGGTTTTTATCCCACCTCACTCAACACAGCGTGTGACTCGAGGCGGCATTATACAGCATAAATTACAAGTTCAATATAATACATAACATGTTACAATTATCAATAAGAAACATCAAAAAAGTACCAAAAGACTATACAACTTTTCATTACAGAAGATAGAGTGCAAGTACATCAATATTACAAAGTAACAAATGAATCCAGTCGGAGCCAAGGCTCAATGACCTTACAAAATACTTAGACGAAAACCCAGGCAACATTCTAGGTAGCATCACAGAGATGGAACAAGGCAATACTGTGGTGCCCAGGTGTTGCCTTCTTCCCCACGGCCAATGCCAGACCGGGGAAGGGCCTCGGGAGCAGCAGCAGCATTGGCGGCTTTTGAACCGCGCGCCTCAGAGCCCCAGGTGTTGCCTCCTTCCCCGCAGCCAATGCCGGACTGGGGAAGGGTCTCGGGAGCGGCGGCAGCATTGGTGGCTTTTGAACCACATGCTTCGGAGCCCCAGATGTTGCCTCCTTCCCCACAGCCAATGCCAGACTGGGGAAGGGTCTTAGGAGCGGCGGCAGCATTGGCAGCTTTTGAACCACACGCCTCAGACCCCCAGGCGTTGCCTCCTTCCCTGCGGCCAATGCCGGACCAGGGAAGGGTCGCGGGAGCATTGGCAGCTTTTGAACCACGCGCCTTGGAGCCCCAGGTGTTGCCTCCTTCCCCCAGTTACTTAGGACAACTGTTTTAATTTCCCATGCAAGTAAGATGATGCTTGAGGTTCTGCAACAAAGACATCTCCCTTATATAGAGTGAGAAATACCTGATGATTCAGCTGAATTCCAAAAAGGGAAAGGCACTCAAGATCGTATTACAAATATCTGTTGCATACCTGCCAAGTTTTGGATTTAAAAATAAGGAAAATTTTGGGCCACACCCCCTCCCCACCAGATCATACCCCCTCCTCCTCACAATCCAGGCACATCCAAGAGCCTAGAAGAGGAGGAGCAACCAGAGCCAGGGAGGAGGTAAATATTGTAATTTTAAACCCCTTTCCCCATTCACTCCCACATCATTTCATAATATGGTGATTTTTTATGGAACTGTATTTTACACTTATATCAGTTAATTGTCTACTGTCTTAGCATTGTGTACCTCAATTTCATTTTTAAAAAATCTGTGTTTAAGACAGGACCACTGAAATATCCTCTTTATGTTGTATGCAAATATACTTGAAGCCGATTGGCTCATTGTCTCTTCTCTCTCCTGGGAAAGAGGGTGTTAAAGGGAAGAGATAATGAGCCAATTGGCTTCAAGTATATTTACATACAACATAAAGAGGATATTTCATTCTTGATCATCATGTATAGATGTGAAAGCTGGACAGGAAAGAACGTTGACAGGAAATAAAGAAAAATGGATCATAGTGCAAATCAAGTCTGAATTATCTCTGGTGGCAAAAGGATGAAACTGAGTCTGTCCTACTTTGTGCACATGAGAAGGCAATAATGGAAAAGACAATTATGCTGGGAAAGGTGGAAAGCAGCAGGAAAAGAGGAAGACCAAACATGAGATGGATTGGCTCAATGAGGGAAGTCACATGCTTGAATTTACAAGAGCTGAGCAGGGATATTGAGGACAAGACATTTTGGAAGATCTCTCATCCATAGTGTTACCATAAAATGGAGACAATTTGACGTCATGTAACAACAACAAGAAATTTCTTGCAACAGAATTGCTCATTTTATTACCACTGAAAGGCATTCCTTTTACATATGTGATACCTCAGAGTCTTGGGAACAGCAATCATCTTCCAATCATATAACTTAGGCAAACTTCCCAAAATAACCATTAAGCTGTTCCAGCTTGTCTAGTAAAAATAAAAATAGAGGTCTCAGAGGATGTAAGTTGTGATTCATGAAGGTTCATACTAAAATAAATAAATCTATAAGGTGTCACAATAGTGTTGTTTTGATTTTTTGTATACGTAAGCCAGTGTTGTGAATCTGTTTCCGCCATTCTTCTGTAGTGAGATTTGCATGCCTTGGAGCTGGGTTAACCAGGCTCCTTTCTTTTTATTTTTATTTTGATGTCTTCTCCCAAGTACTAATATCATCCTTCCAAAATGTTTGCATTTTATTAATACAGTCTGATTATGTAAATGAAATATTTTCCCCTAATTTAAAAAATATTCTTGCTATATACCAGTGAGTCAGAAACAACTTAAAGGGATTCATTAAACCATTTAATGAATTGTTTTACCATTTCCACTCACCGAGTGAGCTTCCTTGGCTGAGCAGGGATTTAAGGTCAGGCCTCCTGAATCCTAGTCTGTCAAGGGTATCCAATTTTAAAACTAGGCTTAGATTACTCTGTGAAATTTTTAAAAATACTTATGGGGGAAAAGGAAAATGCTAATAAAATGCTAATGAAAAGAGCAATCCCAAAACAGGTCTGTGTGGACAAAACAATTATGTTAAGTGCCTCAACTAGAACTAATAGATATGTTCTGTGACACAATCTCCCTAAACCATTGAAGGCACTCAACTTCTCTAACAACCTAGTTTTAAAGGCTGAAAACTCTTCCAGAACAATACAAGTGAATGTTGAAAAGTGGGGAAGAGGGAGAAAAATCAAATTTCCTGCAATTAGCCACAAGTCTTTTGTTAGAATTGGGCCTCTGTTATTAAATTTTAAAACATACAAGCATACTTTCAGTAAGGCAGAGCACGTGGGCCTGAAAATAATAATTAAAGGTAACTAAGTAGATTAGAATTCTTTATAGCCAAAATATGTTTCATGTTTTTATTTTGCAATTTCATCCTAATCTTTTTTTTTTAATTCATGTCAAAACACCAAAGTGCAATTAGTAAATTTATCTGATATTTTTGTCCGGTAATAGGCAAACATCATGAGTACCTGTGGCAGCAAAACTTAAATCTTCTAAAATCTTCATAATGAGGGGCAGAGCATACTCACTTAGGTGTGAAGTTATCTGTTCTTTACCTCACTTGCAAAGAATTGTTTCCTGTGCATGTGACTGACCTGTATGTCTCTGCGATTTAAAAGAAGCATCTCTGAACTTAGGTTCTCTATTACCATAAACCAAACAAGCCTCAGAACTGTACTTATATGGTGAACATTGAATGTGCATCATCTGATACTGAAATTACATAGGCATAGTTCTGTGTTCTCGATACCTGTTTTGAATAGCTAAGGGTTTCTTTTCTACTCTAATTATCCAGAGAAAATATAGTTTAAAATAGTTATTTTAATGTTTTTCTCAGAATGTAGAATCAGTGTTCTTATCTAACAATGTAACATTTTCCAATATCCAATTTATACAGATGTAATAAACTTAGCAGCCATGTGCCATCATAAGAATATTGGGATGTTTATTTACTAATCTATAAAGTATTAATAATTCACCTTATCAATATGCTGAAACTGGATCAAGACTTTGACAAAGATCCTGTTATTTCACATGTTGCGTTCTATATGTTATGTGAAGTTTCACTGAAACTTGATGAATGATTCCCAAAGTTCAAAACACTACAAAAATCATTAAAATGCCTTTCCATGGCAAAACCTTGAAAATAATACAAAGGCATACAGCCCTCAGATTCAACTGATTAAAATGTACCATATCATTTCTAACTATACAATGATATACATAGATCAGGGATTCTCAACCTGCAGCCCATGGGCCGGGATGCGGCCCATGGTGCCATTTCGTGTGGCCCACCACCACATCCACTACACCCATAAGTGCCATGTGGTGGAGGAAGGGCAAAATGGCCATCTGGCACCCAAACCTGTCTAAGGAAGCATGACCCAGCACCTGGCTTTAAAAGGTAGAGAATTCCTGACATAGATGGTGCAAGAGCAGGAGTATATAAATGGGGTGGGGGCAGGGGAGTGGGACTAGAAAAACTTATTTTCTTGGTTGAGATATATAATCCAAAATAGTAATTTTCCAGGTTCTAAAAATGGGTGGCAAAGCATATGGGTTTGTATTTATGTACATATTCTTTTTCCAAAAGACTATATCACATGAAGACATATACAAACCGAATTCATGGAACATATGAAGATGTCTGAAGCCCCAATTCATTATGTTCTGCAATTTCTTGCTTTTGAACTGCTAGGTTGGCAGGACCTGAGACAGAGACGGATGCTCAAACCGTCATGCAGTACCTGGGTCTCAAACTGGCGGCCTTCCAGCTAACAAGGTGAGCTTCTTAACCACTGAGCAACTGCAGCCCCTAAAACTAGATTTTTAGCAAGAGTTGTTATTTAGCAATTGATCCATGAGTCTACTCATTTGCGAATTTAAGAAAATACCCAAAGAACCTTTGCTAAATGAGTCAATGCTCACATAAATGCCACTGAGTTAATGGATCTGCTCTAGCTACAGCTAGCAACATAATGCTTACCTTACAATATAATTCACTAAATTAGAGTTAAAATTCAAATCAATAAATATGCAATATAAAAAAAAATACATGGAACCTCATACAACAATCACCCCATATAGCAACGAAATCATGTAACAATTAGGTTTTGGGGGAAATGGCATCCCGCATAACAATTTTCCCTATGGAAAAAATCGTACAACAATTTTTCAATGGGAAAAACCACTTAGTAAAAATAATTGTTGTACGATGCACACCATAGGGAAAATCGCTATACAATGTATGTATTGTATAGCAATTGTTTCATACAACAATGAGCCCCATGTAACAGATTAAAATCATTATATGAGGTACCAATGTATTGGCCTAAAATATAATTAGTAAAACTTGTTGCATGTAAATGTTTATTCGTTAATGAAACAGCACAATTATGTGAAATCCCACAACAATACTGAATGTGTATTGTCATTCTTTCTCCCAAATTATGTTTAATGGTAGAGAAAAGTCTAAATGTTGAATTGGCTGGCTTTTTGCAATTCATTTGTTCCTTCTCAGCCTGATATTCAACCATTCTTGCAAAATACCAAGCAGTCTGGTCAAAATAAAATATTTATGTTGGCTGGTCTTCATGACAATAGTCAACTGAACAGAGAAAGGGCAAATTAAAAGAAGAACAAATTTGTTTGGGACAAAGGCTGCGATTCCCTTAAAGTTTCACTTATATCAGTTTTACTTTACATTAAAATTAAATCAGTTAGGTGGAAATACATCTTGGGCAAGATGAAAGAGGAGGGCACACATCATGGTCTACCTAGTCAGCGGGTGACTTGATATCTGTATGGCTAAAAACTGCATGCAGATGTACTTGATTTCTCGGGTCCATTTGCATGTGTGGAATGTCATTGTAGAGACGTCTGCCAATGCGCAGACTCCTAGCTGATTAATGACTCCAAGGTATCGTGAAATTTTAAATACAGTACTGACATTTTACACATTCAAGAACATATCGAGCCCTATAGTAAACACAGCAATTCCCAACTCAAAGAACTTAAAGTCTGTCAGTGGTTGGCAAGACAGAATGTTCTGTTTAACACAAATCTTGGTATAAATGTATGGACCTCATTAGATGAGACACTGATTCCAGATTTAGAAAGCAGAGTATTGAAAAGCTCACCTTTTTATTCTAACAGAAACCTGCATTGATCCACAGTTGGCAAAAAGACCCCTTTTTGGCCCTGATCAGCTGGGAAATGGCAAAACATTATTTGCATGTTTGATGTCACAGGGATATCACACGAAAGATTTTGGTGTTTCGAAGGACAATGTTTTAAGAGGCAGAATCATGCACTTGCTTTAGAGTTATACAGGTTTAACACCAAAGCATTTATAGAGTTTGCTGTAAAGAAGCAACATAAAGTAAGGATTTAGAATAATAATAAATGTATTTTGTTATTATTTAATGATTATTTAGGTTTTTTATTAATCCTTAGAACTTAATTTTAAAAGTAGAATTATTCAGTTAATTAAATTTGGAATTGAAATAAAGAAAGGCTAAAAATAAAGATGCTTATTATAAATATAAATAAATAAATTCTTAATATTAAGCATTTTTATAGATGACTGTTTCTTCCTCTACAAAACATCTCAGATGAAAACTGCAAATAGCAATTGTCAGTGCAATAATAAGAATTATGTGCCTTTAAGTCAATTCTGAGTTATGGTGACCCTTTTTAGGGTTTTCTAGGTAGGGAATACATAGAAATAGCTTACCATTCCCTTCTTCTGGGAGCATCCTGGTACTCTGCTGCTTGCCCAATGCCACACAGATTGGTTCTCTTGGGATATACAGTAAAGAACTGAACTCCCAATCTCTAACTATGCAGCTATCCAGTCAGCTTATTCTAACGTAAGTAGTCCTCAGTTTGTGTTTGTATTTATTGCATGTGAATTGGGAATTTCAAAAGCCGTTCCTAGCATGCTATAAAAAGATATCAAAGAGCAAGATATCTATTATTTAAGAAGCTAGTCTACAACATCTTCTTGACTTTATTTTCAGAAATTAAAGTGCCGCTTGATTGGATAAACAAAATATACCAGCAAAATCATTCAGTGCAGGGCTGAAGTTGCTACTGTACCAGCTAAAGAGGGTTGTAAGAAGTTGTGATCCTTTTAATGACCAAAGCTAAAAGATAAAGACTTAAAGCAAGACCTTTGAAAGAGCACTCAAATATAAATCTGGTTTACACAGTTCAGAAGGCAGAAATTACTATGTACAGTTATATAGTAGTTAGATATCAGTCATAGAGGGGGGAAAGATATACAGACAAGAGAAAGGGGGAGTATGCAAGGCAAGGAAAAGTTGGGAATCAGTGTACTGTATCAGGAAATCGGAACCTATTTGTAATAAGTAGTTGAGTTTATTTAGAGTCAGCAATCAGTATCATTACAACAAGTAAAACTGGGGGAACTACTATTTGTAATACCACCGACCGTGACATGATTTTTAGAAGATAGTCTGGACAGAAGGTAAATGAATGCATGATTTGGAAATTCGTTCCTGCTAATAGTTGAAAGAGTGCTGAAGGAATCCTATGGCTCTGTTATGAAGAGGGAGTACGCAGAGGTCATGGGGTGGGAATAAGCCTAGCGAAAGATGGGTGATTAAGCAAGTAGGATATTGAGGCAGAAGCGGAATCACGAAGTTATACAAGTGCTAGTGAAGAGAGAGAAAAAGAAAAAGGAGATAGATGGGAAAGATAACCAATGAGAAGAAAAAGCAGATCACAGGATAATTGGGTACCATAAATTATGGAGAAAACAGGCAGGGGTGGAGAAATGGATAACTTGGGTGTGGGGAGAGAAATGAGCCAAACCATAAGAGGTGCAAGGTGGGGAAATGAAAGGCGTCATAACCACAAGGCGATTCTGGACGGGGCTTTCCATCACTTACAGCAAATCCCCCCCTTTCCCAGCTTGAAAGTTAAAGTCCCATTAAGTTCAACGAGGCTTACTCCCGGTGAAGCGGATAAAGAATAGCAGTCTGAGCTCCAGAGGGACTGGCGTAAATCTTTTCTTTTTTCTTCCCTTCCCCTTATCCGTCTGTCTCGTTCGTACCCCGAGCCCTGCACCAAAGAGTGAGGGGAAAGTCACCAAACGACGCGTTCACACGCAGTTTCCGAGCAACTGTGGGGTTGCAAGCCTTCAAAGTGGGACCTAACTTCTGATGAGAAGTTTTTTAAATAAATAAATAAAAAAACACAACCATCCTGCAGTATCATAGTCTCATTCGTCTACACCTCCCATTCTCCCTCCAAAGCCGATGATGAGGATGATGATGATGATGATAATCGTGTCAGAAATTATTGTGGGTTGAAAGGAGTTTTGCGGGAGAAACTCCGCTCAGAGAACGCCCAAAGGAGACTCCTTTCATGTCCCCAAGAGCTGGAGCAGAGACGGGCGCTCAATCCGTCACGCAGTACCCGGGTCTCGAACTGCCTACTTGCCAGCCTTCCAGCTAACAAGGCGAGCTTCTTAACCACTGAGGCGCCACCACCTAAAGGGGATAATAAAGCAAGCCTGACCGGCTGAGAAGCGCGGGAAAGGTCTGGGGGTGGGTGGGGTAGGTTGTGTTGGCTTTGGTGGGGTGTTTTACCTCAGCTCCTCTAGTCCTGCCAGCAGTCGCCCGCCTTTTTCTCCTCTCCGTCCATCGCCGCAGCGCAAGCAAAGCGGCGCTACCCCCACGAAGAGCGGCTTCGCCCGTAACCGCCTGGGTCCCACTGACAGGGGCATAAAGAGCCTGGAGCGCCGGTTGCCACGACCCAGACCCGGGGCTCGCCCACTTGGGCGGGAACGTCGCGGCGGCTTGGTCGGGTTGCTCCTCCTGCTCTCTCGCTCCCTCTCCGTCTTTTGAACTCTCCGGTGTGAGGAAGCGGCGCCTCCTCGGCTCTTGGACGCGCCTCTCTGCCCAAAAGGGGCCCGCCTTCCTCAGGCTCGGCCAGGGGTCAAAAAAAAGGGAAGGAAAAAGCGCGCACACCTGAAAAGGGAACGGGAATTGGCGGGGGGGCTTAAGAGAGAGAGACACTGGAGTAATTATTTCTTTCTCTACCATTAAAAGTGAGAATAAACAGAACTACTCCCCTTCTCTGGAGAGGCAGAAGAACAAGGGAGACTTCAGGCCGGACGGAGCGGACGAGCTCTCCTCCACACGGAGCAGTGTGAAAGACCTAAACACCCTCACAGCAAAGGAGCGGGTTGTTCTCTCGCTTTGGCATTCGCTATGAGGTTTCCACATATTGAAAATGCTTCGCCCCGACATCTTTTTTTTTTAAAAAAAAACGTACAAACCAGACTTTTTTATTATTCATGTCAGATGCACCACTCGCATATAATAACATAACAAAGCTAAAATTAACACATTTTAGTGTATGAGAACCAAGACACAGGAACAGCCAAAGGATTGGCTTAACACATCTTTATTGCATGGTGGTCCGGGGGGAACATGTGGTAATGGTGGACGAACAGCTCAATATATACAGTGGCTATACATTTGAATGTGGCTCCACGATAGCCCATTGGCTATCGCCCGCGTGACGCCATCCCTGGTCACACCCTTCTTGTCCAGGTGAGGTAGTGGCGGGAATCTTCCCGCGCTGGAGTTATTGCGTAATTGGGACCATATGAGCTGGACGCTCGCTATTGCCACCTAGCGGTTGCTAGCTCACATCCTAATACAGAAGGTTACAGTGTTACAGTTGATAGGTATTACATTGTTGCAAAGGCATAGTATTCAGAACACAACATCCCTCCCCCCTAGGATGAGACGAAGTCTCTCATCCAATATGGCTTATTGCAAATGCGTTTCGGGCGTTCTGCTGGCTGGCTTGTCCAGGGGGTGCTACTGCTTCTCTGTCCCCTGGCCTCTTGTCCTGCAACGGGAGAGGGAGACTCGTTAGTGACTTGCCGCGGCTCTGCGGTTTTTGGGGAAGGGACAAACTCCATTGTGGAAAAACCGGGGGCACTGGGGGCTAACGAAAAACCCCGCTTCTCTCTTGGATGGGTGGGGGACCACTCCGAAAACCCCCCCGGTTTTGTAACTGAAACTCAAACTCATTGGGGGCATCCCACAGGCTATCTATGAGGATAGACTCCTTCTCCTTTCCCTCCCCCCTTGGTGGGGACCACTGGCCCCCTCCTCCTCCCCCTTGGGCTGAACGGGTGGGGGAGAACCCTAACATTGAATCCTTCTGTGCATCGTCCGCATTTTGGCTGTCCGGAACCCGGCGCCGGAGTTGATCTGCGTGCCGCCTCCAGAGTAGACCCGCACTGGTCTCGACACTATACGACACGGGACCCGTCCGGCCAACGATGACGCCCGGGACCCATGCTGGCCCTGCGCTAGCGTAGTTCCTGCAATGCACCGGGGCACCCACTTCGAAACTCTTGGTGTCCGCTAACCCTATGTTCCTCCCAGTGTCCTCCACCCTCGTTGGGTCTAGCCTGGTCAGAATCGTGGTCAGCTTCCTACGCATTAAAAGCTCCGTGGGCGAATACCCTGAAGCTAGGGGAGTCACCCTGTAGCCCAGCAAAAACTGGCACAGTTGCAGACTAAGGTCCCCGGGGCCCATGCGCCTCAGCGCGTCTTTGGTGGTGCGCACGAGGCGCTCTACCTGGCCGTATGTCACCGGGTGGAAAGGGGCGGAGGTGATGTGCCGAATGGCGTTGATCTGGGTGAATGCCCTGAACTCGGCGGACGTGAAACAACTAGCGTTATCGCTAATTAGGGTGTCGGGTATACCGAACGTGCTAAAGACCCTGCGCAATTGCCGTACTGTCATTGCTGAAGAGGTGCTCTTGACTGGGATTACCTCCAACCACTTGGAGTAAGCATCCACCACGAGGAGAAAAAGTGTCCCTCTAAATGGGCCCGCAAAATCGATGTGCACACGCGACCATGGCCCCTTAGCCGCGTCCCATTCCCTGTGCAGCAGACGCGCCTCTTCGGGTCGGGAGCATTGGCATCTCTCGCAAGTGCCCACCATGTGCTCGATGTCGGCATCTAATTGGGGCCACCAGAAATAGCTCCTGGCCAGAGCCTTGGAGCGTACAATCCCAGGGTGGCTGACATGCAGCAGTTTGAGCACCCTAGGCCTCAGGGATTCGGGGACTACCACCCGCTGGCCCCACAGAAGGCACCCCCTCTCAATGGACAACTCTAGCCTCTTCCTGAAAAAGGGGGCGAACTCTGCCGCCGGGGAGGACACTGGCCACCCTTCCTGCACCCAGGAGCTGACTAGAGCAAGTGTTTTGTCCTTGCCGGTCGCCTTGGCGATGTCTGCGGGTACAATGGGGGGCGAATCTAAGGCCTCTATCAGGAGCACTTGGCAGTCTCGTTCTTCCTCGCCCACGATGCTGCTAGCGTTGGGGAGGGGAGATCTCGACAGGGCGTCCGCATGGCTTATTTCCTTCCCAGGCCGGTACACCAACGTGTGCTGATACGCGTTTAAGAAGATGGCCCACCTTAACATCCTAGGGGACAGGATTTGAGGAGTGGGTTTGTCTGCGGTGAAAATGCCTAGCAGGGGCTTGTGGTCGGTCACTATAGTGAAGAGGAAATCGTGGAACTTTTTAGTCCCCGCGATTATTGCTAGCGCCTCCCTGTCTGTTTGGGCGTAGTTTCGCTCCGCCTGGGACAGGGATCTGGAGTAGAATGCTACTGGAGCCTCTCTCCCGTTCTCCAACACGTGGCACAGCACCACCACCACCCCCACTGGGGATGCGTCGCATATCAGGACCACAGGCCTCTTGGGGTCAAAATGGGTGAGAATGGTGTCAGACGCTAGGAGTTGTTTCAGGTCACCGAATGCCCTCTCCTGGCTCTCACCCCACTCCCACGCCTCGTCCTTCTTGAGTAGCTTATGAAGTGGCTCTGCTACCAATGCCTTCCGCGGCAGGAAGGAGTGATAAAAGTTTTAGAGCCCTAGGAACGACTGCAATTCGGGCTTGGAGGTGGGGCGAGGGGCATTTCGAATGGCGGCTACCTTTGATTTGGAGGGTTTGATTCCTGCAGGGGTCACCCGGAAACCCAAGAACTCAACCTCTTTGGCGAAGAAAACGCATTTGTCTTTTCGCAACCTCAACCCCGCCTTTTCGAACACCGCCAACACTTTGTCCGGCCTTTCAGCCAACTCTGCCTCGCTCCCCCCGTTATCAACACATCATCAAAGTATGGCAAGACCCCCTCCAGCCCCTTTAAGAGGCGTTCCACGAGCGACTGGAAAATACCCGGCGCCGAGTTCACGCCGAACTGTAGGCGCATCACCTGGAACGCCCCCTTATGAGTGACTATTGTTTGCGCAGCAGCTGCAGCTGGGGTCACTGAGAGTTGCTGATAGGCTTGCGCTAGATCAAGTTTTGCGAAACACTTTCCCCCATGTAACCTGGCCAACAGGTGGCTGACTACCGGCACCGGATACGCATTTGGGCGGATCGCCTTATTAATGGTGCACTTGTAATCAGCGCATATGCGAACCTCCCCGTTGGCCTTTAACGCAGTTACAATCGGAGTTTCCCACTCCGTGGAATCAACAGGAACAAGAATCCCCTGGCCCACCAATTTGTCCAGTTCCGCCTCTATCTTGTCCTTTAGTGCGAAGGGCACTCTGCGCGGTTTGAGTCTGATAGGGCGGACCTCCAGATCCAGGTCGAACGCTACTGGGGGTCCCTTGAATTTTCCGAGTCCTTTCTTGAAAACTTCGGGGTGCGCGTCACACACCTCCTGTATTGGGTCGGCCCCGATGGCATGCACCCCCCCAATGAACAAACCCAGGGGCTTAAACCATTGAGTCCCGAGGAGGCTGCAACTTCCCCCTTTGAGAACTACCAGGGGGAGTTCCGCGGCGTGTTGCTTGTATTGGACCTTGAATTTTCCAACCCCCAACACCGGAATGCTATTTCCCTGCACGTCTCGCAGCGTGGACCTCAACGCTTTGAGCTTAGGGCTCACGTGGGGGGAAATTCCCAAGAACTCCCGCTGGGACATAATTGAGTAGGAAGAACCCGAGTCTATCTCCATCTTAACAGGGGCCCCTTGCACCAGTACCTCAACAAAATAACGTGGGTGTCCCAAGGACACGCTGTACACAGGGGCTTCGTCGCTGCTGTCGTCGGAGATGCGGCCCATGCCGTCCGGCTTCCTCGCGGGCCGGGCGCCGTCCTTGGTCTTCGGCGAGCGGTCTGACGGGCTTTTCTGGTCTCTGCGCCGCCGTCTGCAGACCTTGGCGATGTGTCCCCGGCGTCCGCAGTTGTGGCACTCGGCCTTCCGGAATGGGCACTTGATGCGGTCGTGGGCTGCTCCACAGCCGTCGGAGCGTCGGCCGTCCTTTCGAACCCTCCGGACGTCCTCGTCGTCGCTGCTCTCCGCGGAAGATTTCGGCGTGCGCCTGGCCGCCTGCACCGAGCCCACTGCCTTGTCGGGCTGTGGGGGCCTTTCTCGGAACCCTTTGACTCCGGCCCTCGTGGCCTCCGCGGCCTGGGCCGCCTTCACGACCTCGCGCAGCGTCGGGGGTGGCTCCTGGTTCATCAGCTTTCGCTGAACCTCCTCATCCCACAGGCCGCACAGCAAGCGGTCTCTGAGGGCAATTTCCAGATTTTCCCACTTGCACGGGCCGGCGGCCAACCGCAGGGCCACTGCAAAGGCGGCGATGGACTCACCAGGCGCTTGAACTCTCTTCCAGAACGCGTCTCGAGCTGAAAACATCGAGACCGAGGGCTGGAAATGGTCGCGCATCACCTTTAGAAGCTGTTTGGCTGTCAGCTCGCTCACTTTCTTCGGTGATACTAGGTCCACCAATACTCTTTTGGTGGCATTTCCCAGCATCCGAGTGAGGATGGCCCTCTTCTTTCCCTCGTCCGTAATGTCGGACACCACCAGCGTATCTTGGAAGTCCATTTCAAAGAGCTCCCAGTCTTCCGGCTTGTTGATGTCGAAACACACATCAATATCGAGAAAACCAAGATAATGGCAACAGTCCCTGGAAAATAGATGGGGAAGAAGTAGAAGCAGTGACAGACTTTACTTTTTTAGGATCAAAGATCACTGCAGCCATGTAGTAAAGAGGAGACTGATTCTAGGGAGACAAGCCATGAGAAACCTGTGGAACATAGTGAAAAGCAGAGACATCACCTTGCAAACAAAAATTCGCATAGTCAAAGCAATGGTATTCCTGGTGGTAATGTATGGGTGCGAGAGCGGGACCATTAGGAAGGCTGAGCGCAGAAAAATAGATGCCTTTGAGATGTGGTGCTGGAGGAGAGTTTTGAGAGTCCCCTGGACAGCGAGGAGAACAAGTAGGTCAATACTAGAAGAGATTAGCCCTGAGCGCTCCTTAGAAGGACAAATAACGAAGATGAAGATGAAGTATTTTGGACATCAAATGAGAAGAGAGGATTCACTTGAGAAGGCCTTGATGCAGGGGAAGGTGGAGGGCAAAAGAAGAAGGGTGCATCCAAATATGAGATGGCTAGATGGTATTGTAGACACAATGGGCACAGGGCTGTGCGGACTAAGGAGGATAGTGGAGGACAGGGGTGCCTGGAGAGCAATGGTCCATGGGGTCGCAAAGAGTTGGAGTCGACTGTGTGACTGAACAACAAAAACAGGTGAAACTCTGAAAATTAGAAAATCGTGCAAATGTTCATTCATTTCACTTAAAAGGTGAAACAAACATATGAGATAGACTCACTACATGCAAAGCGAGAGATGTTATGTCTTAATTCGTTATAATTGTTATGATCATGGTGTACAGCATACATGAGATTATGTGATGATTATGGGGTACATGAGATTGGGAGTTGGGGTTTTCATAAACTGTAAGACATAAGCATCAATATTATAACAAAGTAAAGCTTGAACTATCTCACTTTGCATGTAATGAGTCTATCTCATATATTTGTTTCACCTTTTAAGTTGCATTACTGAACTGAATGAACATTTGCACGATATTCTAATTTTCTGAGTTTCACCTGTAAAACACAGTAGAATTAAAAGGACTCGATGATAATAATTTTGTGTCAGAGATTACTCTGGATTGAAAGGATGTTTGCTGGACAAACTCCGCTCAGGGGATGCCCGAATGAGGCTCCATTCATGACCCCAAGAAAGAACTAGATGACATCCACCCAATGTCGGGCCTCATCAACAGCATTTCCTCTTGCCAATATAAGGTCCTCCTCAGTGTACATTTGAGGGGCATCGTGTGCAGAATAGGCTGGATTACGCCAAACACTCCTTAATGACAAATACCAAGTTTCAACTCAGGTGTGGTTCTGAGGAGGGGACCCCCAAGGCCAATTGTGCCCCAAAGAGGTTTTAGTAATTTGGGCTGAGGAGTATGGAGGATGTGGTTGGAAAAGCCTGTCATTCATAGCTTGAAAAGATGAGGAAACAGACTGAACAGGACCTGCACAAATATTTCTTTTCCTGCTTTCCCCAAGCTGATCCAGTAAAAAGTACGGCCCTGTTTGCTTTGGCTGGGAACACAAACTCTTAACTGGTTTAATGTGGCACAGGCAACAGCTCTGGTGACAGGGATGTGAATTTCAAAATGTTTCCAAGCAAAAATCTCTACAGATGTTAAGCAGGTGTGAGCAGGGAGGAAGAGAAGTGTGCACGTTCAGTAGGAATTTAGTGGATTTGCTTCTGTGACCAAATGTTGTACGTGTTGGCAAGGAAGAAACTGTGATCTATGGCTCAAATTCAGAAAGATGTGATGAATGAACATACGACTCAATAGAAGAGTTTCTGTTTTCTTAAAATATAAGCCTAAATCTAGCTTTAATTGTGAAGCTTAATTGCTGTAATTCCCACAATAATTAGCTTTAGAGTTGTCAGTTGTTATAAGCAGCCTCTGTAGGTGAGGCTTAAACAGAAGCCCAGTAACAGAATATTGATGTGCTTGGTGACAGTGGTAGAGACATCACTTGCTGACAGGTTAAAGCGATAGTCTTCCCAGTAGTAATGTATAGTTATGAGAGCTGAACCATAAGGAAGGCAGAGCTTCCATGATTCACAGAAGAACTGAGGGAGCTGAAGCAGGCAAGGAGACACCTAGAGCACCTAGAGAGGAGACCCAGAAAAATCACGACCAGACACGTGCTAGAGCCACTGTTGGAGCCTATCTCATGGCGATGAGGTTGGTGAAGTGCCAATACTTCACCACTTTCATTGCCTCTGCAGATAATTGGTCAGCGACCCTGTTCCAGGTGACCAGGTCCCTCCTTGGGAAGGTGGGAGCGGAGCTTGGTTGGCAGGGTTCAGCTGACGATTTTGCTGATTATCTTATAGAGAAAATTTCTCAGATTTGCTTGAGGTTTAACCCTGACGTGGAGATGGGGCATCTGAAGATGACCAGATCACAGTCTAGCCATGTGATCCTGGATCAGTTTGATCCGGTTGGCCCTGAGGAAGTAGACAGGCTCCTTGGGGCTGTTCGTGATACCACTTGCTTGTTAGATTCTTGCCCTACCTGGCTGATTAAATCTGCCAAGGCGGTAACAGGCAGCTAGGTCAGAGCAATGGTAAATGCTTCTCTGCGGGAGGAGGTGTTTCCTTCATCATTCAAACATTTGTTGGTGTGCCCCCTACTGAAGAAACCATCGCTCGATCCCACAATATTGGCCAACTTTAGACCTGTTTCTAACCTCCCCTTCTTGGAGAAGGTACTGGAAAAAGCAGTGTCATGGCAGCTCCAGGGGGTTCTGGTTGAAGTGGATTATCTGGACCATTTTCAGTCAGGATTCAGGCCCAGTTATGGTACCAAGACTGCATTGGTTGCACTTATGGATAATCTCTGTCGTGAGTGAGACAGGGGGAATCCCTGTGTTCTTGCTCTTCTTGACCTCTCTGTGGCTTTCGATACCATCAACCATGGTATCCTTCTAGAACAGCTCCAAGGACTGGGGTCCCAGGGCACTGTGTGGTCCTGGTTTTCCTAATTTCTGAGGGGCCAGACCCAGATGGTGTCATTGGAGGATGAGCTGTCCAGCCCTAGGCCTCTCCAGTACAGGGTGCCACAGGGCTCAGTACTCTCACATCTTCTATTTAATACTAGCAGAGGTTGCCCGGCATTGCCAGGCTGTTTTAAATTGTGTTGGAAGGTTAAATTGTGTTAATTTTTTTAAAAAATTGCTTAGTCTGCAATTTTAATTTTCTAAATGTTTATTTATGTAAAAATTTTTTTGGCTTGGCTGTTATTATCTGTGATCTGCTTTTTTGGGTTTTTTTTTGAGGATTAATAAAAGAACAAAGTATGATATAATTTTTTCAAATTGTTTTATGTAAGCGAATAATGTTTTAGTTTTTGGATTTTTTAATTAGTTGTACCATAGGTAATAATTTTAATAATGTAAAAGTAAATGTTTTTTACATTCAATGTTTTTAAAATGTGTTTAGATGTTTGGGGTTTAAATTTGAGTTAAAACTCAGCACAGGATTTTTAAAAGTTTCTATTGTATTTTATTGACATATGTTTGTGATTTGTGTTAAAGTGTGTTTTAGTGTAATTTTTTTGACTTGTTTTTATTGGTGTGACCTTTTATGTAAAATTGTGAATTTGTGTTATGTTTTTGATTTGTTTTTACTCTTGTGGCCTTTTGTTTGGAGCTGTTGTGTGTTTTTGAATTGTTTTTACTATTGTGGCCAGCAGGTGGTGCTGGTAGGGGTTATTGTATTTTGACTGTTTTTTCTCTCCTGGTCTCTGGGTGGAGCTTCTTCTGGTAAGTACCGTATTTTCCGGCGTATAAGACAACTGGGCGTATAAGACGACCCCCAACTTTTCCAGTTAAAATATAGACTACCCCTCTTCCAATGCACACTAAATAAAAATTAACCCATACTCAACCAAGACACGCAGCCCTCCGAGTCGAATGGGCAGGTTCTGGTGGAGAGCCAATCCACGCTCACGTTCTCCTCCTCGAGGTACAGGAAGATGTGTGCAGCTTGCTTCCCCTTGCTTCATACTCCCCACACAGAGCAGGGACATATGAACCAAGGGGAAATAAGCTGCAGTTAAGTACCTGTCCTATAAGACGACCCCCGACTTTGGCACAGATTTTTCAGGGTTAAAAAGTAGTTTTATACGCCAGAAAATACAGTAGTCTCTTTCTTTATTCATTTCTTTTCTGGTCCTGGTGGAGGTAGGACATCTTTTGGTAAATTTGCTTGTTTTCTTTCTTTTGTGTGTGGGGGTGGGGTGGGTGGGGTGGGGTTCGAATTTGTATTTTTTGTCTGTTTGTTTTGTTTTTGATTGTGTTTTTGTTTACTTCGTATTGTTTTTGGTGTTTTTGTTTTTGTGTATTTTTGGACGTTTGGTTTCTTCTCTTTAAAGACGGAGTTTTTTTAGGAGGGGGAATCGATCCACTCTCCCTGGTCTCCTGGGTCCAGAAGGGTTGGGGGGGCATACCCCTTTTGTCCCCACAAACCTCCCAACCCTAGGGGAGCCAGGGGAGAGGGGGATCGCAAACCCCACACACACACACTGATATTAAAGGCGAAACTCCAGCCGGGACCTTCAGGCGCCGTTGGTGAGGGAAAGAAAGCCGGCTGGTGTTTGCTTGGCTGTGAGGCAGTGAGTTGTTTTTCTTTTTAATTTTTCAGGCGCCGGGTTCCTCAGCATTCTGCACGCTTATGTCGCGCAGGACTCTGGGGCTTGTAGTTATGTGTTTGTGATTTGTGATTGTGGTGTGTTTTTTTCCCTGCGGCTCGATTTTGATTGGCCGTGGCACGTTTTTCAATGTTCTTTGTGGTCGTGCCTCTCAGCTTGATTGGCTGTGGTGCGGCACGGCGCAAAGAACATTGGGAAAGGAAGTTGTTTCCCTTTTTTCACATTTGTGGGGCTCTTGCCCCACTGGCGCATTTCTTAATCTTGCGTTTACCTGGGTACCCAGTTCGGGCGTGTGCATGAATGGTGAGTGCAGGCTAGTAGGGCCTGGCTAAGGAGCCTATGCAAAGTTCCAATGGTTAACCCTCGATTTTATAGGTTAAGATCTACATGAAGCCGTTGGGTGAGATCATACATTTCCACGGGGTGAGGTACCATTAATATGCTGATGATACCCAATTATATATCTCAGCCCATGGGAACCCGATTGATGCAGTTGAAGTCCTAACTAGGTGCCTGGAGGCTGTAAGGGTCTGGATGGGGGACATAGGGCTTTCGCTGAATCCTGGAAAGACTGTTTGGCTGTGGGTTCGGGGCCCTGTGTTATCCTGGAAGCTACCATCTTTGGTGCTGGATGGGGCTTCCATGCCCCAAACAAGTGGCAGTTGTAGCCAGGAGGGCTTTTGCCCAACTTCGTGTCATCCGCCAATTACGCCCGCTCCTGGACTGGGACTCCTTACTCTTGGTCACTTATGCCCTGGTCACAGGTGTTATGCCCGTGTCTTGCCACTGCTGTGGGAGCTGCATTGGCTGCCAGTATGCTTCCAGGTGCAATTCAAGGTACTGGTTTTGACCTTTAAAGCCCTTCATGGTAGTGGCCCAGGATACTTAAGAGACCGCATCACCCCAAGGTTTTCGACCCATCCTACGAGAGTGGATCGTAGGGGCTCCCTAGTGGTCCCATCAGCTAGGGAGGCTCGCCTCACTGGGACCAAGAGGAGAGCCTTCTTGGTATCTGCTCCGGCTCTATGGAACCTCCTACCACAGACACCTATGCAATTGTAGTGAAGAGAGATATAGTTCTTTCTTTAACCAGAAATGCTCACAGAAATGCTTGCAAACTAGATTTTATACCATAATAACTTGGGGTATTGGTATTGTCTGCAATTTCTCTTCTGCTTACTAGCACAAAAGATTTAGAGCAGCCACAGCCAGGCACAAAGGGAGAATATTATTGCAGACATAGTGCTAACATTTTCTGCAAATACTCTACCAGTGTTGAGACCACTGATGTCAATCTTATATATACATGGTTCGTTGGATCATAGAGTTGGACCATTAGCTGAGTTTCCATATAATGAATAATACATTCTAAAAATACTATTAGAACATCTAAAATCAGCCAGGAAGGCAAGGTTTTGGAACACTGCCTAACCCAAAATATTTTGGCAACAGTCTGGATTGAATCCTGTACTACGAAAAAAAATAATCTAAACACCAAACAGAAAGTTGCAACCAGAAACAACATATTTAGGAAACTGGTTGGTTTAGACTGGGGTGCACACCCACAAACAATAAGAACAATAGCTCCTATGCCACTCCACAGCAGAATATTCCAGTGACATATAGCAGGGGTTGGTTAACCTATGACCCATGGGCCAAATCCGGCCTATAGCAATGAATCATATGGCCTCCCCCCTTGCTCCAAATGCTGCTGCCTCCACTACCACCACCAGGAGCGGCCACATTTACGTTGGCTGTGGACATGTTTACAGCAGCCACAGGTGCGTTTACAGTGGGGGAACCATCAGTCCAGCCTCCTCAACTGTCTGAGGGAACATGACCCTGCCCCCAACTATAAAAGGTTGCTTGCATATGCATAGTATAAATCACTATATGTCAAACAAGTAGATGTAACTTTAATTAATGATGCAGGTTTATTACTCACTGCTAACAAATAATGAGCAATAATAAGGTAATGCAGAACCAAACTCATCCACTTCCTAAATTACAGCTAAAATTGAGGAAAAGTTTTCTGCACACCTCTCAAGAGTCTGGGTTTGGCTTATCTATGAATGCATAAGAGTGTCTCTCACCAGGACAAAATTCTGGCTGGACCATCTGGAAGTTACTTAATAGACATCAAAGGAAAGTAGGAAGATTAAAGAAAAATCAAGTAAAATAAGACTAAGGTAAGGTACTTGGATACACAACAAAGTTTCTGTGAATGTGGAGAAATTCAATCAATGCAGCATTTATGTGCATGCAATTTATGCTCCATCATGTCTGTAAAAGAAGATCTAGCAAACAGCCAAGATAACGCTATTGAATTAGCCCATTTCTGGTCAACATTATCTAATTATTTTAATATTTTGTGTTGAATGCTGCCTATATTTCATATACTTCCCTAATTTTAATTTGTGCGATGCTCTGATATGAAGAAAGTAAGAGCATCTTTTAGACAACACACATCCTGAAGGAGAGCAGTTCATTGTCTAACTAGATAACATTGTGCATAGATGGCTTATAGCAGGGATTCTCAACCTGTGACCCGTGGGCCGAATGCGGCCTGCGACACCATATCAGCTGGCATTTAACTCAAAAAAGTTGAGTTCACCATGTCCCAAGGTTTTTCAAAGAGGAGAAGGTGGATGGGACAGATGGAGCTTCTCATGCATACTTATGATGTGATAAAGAGAATCAAATCGGCCATTATCATAATCAAGAAAGTGGAAGAAGGAACAGAGAGCCAACTATCCTGGTCCTTCTCCTCACCAATGGAGAATAACTGCTCAATGATGTCAGACCAAACCTACTATAAGCCTGAATAAAGCCATATGGGCTCCATCATGTTACTTTACTGCATTGTATCTTGTATATTGTATCTTGCTACGTTCTTTTGTATTTTGTCGCTTTGCTTTTGCTATTGTGTATTTTTGCTATATTGTATTTTTGCTATATTGTAATTGGACTGAGATTTTGTAATCGTACTTTTGGAGATTGATATTTTGTAACTTTATTATATTTTTGCTGTAAACCGCCTTGAGTCGCACTTGTGCTGAGTAAGGCGGTATATAAATGTAATTAAAAAATAAAAAAAATCATGTGTGTCCCCCCCACTGCCTCCACCACACCCGGAAGTGCCATGTGGTGGAGGGAGGGCAAAATGGCCATCCAGCACCCGAAGCTGTCTGAGGGAGCATGACCCAGCCCCCGGCATAAAAAGGTTGAGAACTTCTGGCTTATAGGATAGTAAATCAATTGAACCAGTACTGTAATTAGAAGACATTAGGAGCATTAGGAACAAGAAATTTTGTGTGTGAGATTAGATAATGAACTGCTCTGCTTAGAACTGAATCCTTTATTGAACTGTAAGCAACATACATTCTGTTGCTTTATGTATGAGTTGTTTGTGCCCAAAATTGCAGAGGCTTTAACCAGTGGTAATTTACCACTGCTGATGACATCATTCCTATAGTGCATGCTTAGCTGTGCAACAGGATTTTAGCCACTGTTATCATACCTGTCAACCATCCCGATTTGGCTGGGAAACCCCCATAATTTGACGTCTATTGATGTCATAACCTGACCCCGGTGCCAAAACCCTGTAATTTGACAGTGGGGGGAAATGCTTTCTGCGCATGCGCGGAAGCGCTACGCTGCTTGCACAGCCCCTACGCAAGTGGCGTAGTGCTTTCCACGCATGCGTGAAAGGGTTTTACCCCTTCCACGCATGCGCGGAAGCACTACGCTGCTTGCATAGGGGCTGTGCAAGCGGCATAGCGGTTCCGCGCATGCATGGAAGGGGTGAAACCCTTCCACACATGCATGAAAGAGACCTGAGCACAAGCAATGTGCGCAGGTCCCGTTTTTCCGGAGCCGCGGGTTGACAGGTATGCTGTTATTAATTACTGTTTTGTTTGTTTGCTTGTTTGCTTATGATATTTATGTATCATTTAATAAAATAAAATATTTAAACCATTAAGTTGGTATTTATTATAAGATACATTAGGCACAATCCCCAGTGGAAAACTGGCATAGAAATATATTGAAATAACAAAATAAACTTGGAATTACTTTGTCAGCAAACTGCTATTTTAATGGCTATTTAAATTATTTGGGGTTTTGTCTGTTATAAATTCAGCAGATACATTTTTTTACTGATTCTCCATTTCTGTAACAAAAAGACATTGCTACACATTGCTACACATATATCTTCTATGAAATATTATGTATATATTTTAAGTAATTTATATGTACTGTGTTATATGTACTCAATGTAATGTGCATATAAGGTAGTATGAATATTGTGATATTCATGTAATAGGTGTGTCCTATTAAGATACTGTACTGGCCATTTTCCATTAGTTGATGCTAAATTTATCAGGTTTCACTGGTTTCATCCACAAGGATTACTGATTATATTGTCATCCAATGCAGCATCAGCTTGTTGTTTTCATGTGCCATCAAGTTAACTCCAATTTATGGCACCCGTATGAATGAATGACCTCCAAAATGTCTTATCATTAACATCTCTGGTAAACTCAAGGCTGTTGCTTCCCTTATGGAATCAATCAATCTTGTGATTGGTCTTCTTTCTCTGCTGCCTTCAACTTTTCCTAACATTACTGAATTTTAAAACTTTAACAATTTACATTTTTTCATTGTCAGTATTTAAATTATGCAAAATTATTCTGTACTCATGATTTTTGTGCTAAATGTAAAGGGACTGCAATGGTTCAAGTGACTAAGACACAGACTGGGAGGTGGAAGGTCAGCAGTTCGATTCTCGAGTACTGCAGGATGAAATGAGCTCCCGTCTTTGTCCCAGCTTCTGTCAACCTAGCAGTTCAAAAGCAAGAAATTGCAAATAGATAAATAGGGACCACTTCGGTGGGAAGGTAACAGCGTTCTGTGCACTCCGGTGTCTAGTCATGCCTGCCACATGACCACAGAAATGTCTGCAGACGCAGACAGCACTGGCTCTTTGGCTTTGAAACAGAGATGAGCACTGAACCCTAGAGTTGGATACGACTGGCTTTCGAGCAAGGGAAACCTTTATCTTTACCTTTACTAATTATTCAGCAGCAGTCCTACTTTTGCACTTTGCCAGAATCAAAGTTACAGATATTGCCATTGATGGAGCCTGTATACTGTAATAACTTGTCTTCTACAGTCTAACACAGTGGTGGTGAACCTATGGCATGCGTGCCAGAGGTGGCACTCAGACCCCTCTCTGTGGGCACGCATGCAGTCACCCCAGCAAGAGTTTCCTCCCTCCCCCAGCACAGAGTTCACCCCACCCCTCTGCCCAGCAGCCCAATGGGAGTGTTTCTTTTATCCCCTGTTGCTGTGTTGGCACTTTGCGATAAATAAGTGGGGTTGGGGTTGCAGTTTGGGCACTTGGTCTCTAAAAGGTTCGCCATCACTGGTCTAACAGGATATGGCCAAACTCATCTTAATTACACTTTCCAATTTAACTCCAATGGTGTGAGTTTTAGGAGTGAATTGCTACCCATTAAGTCCATGCTTTTTCTCCCTTGTCACACATTAGGCTATCATCTGATGTGGCAAGTCAAAAGAATAACAAGCACTAAGTTCTTCACAAATTGCTGTTGAAACTTACTTCATCAAAGTAAAGCCAATGTAAATATATAATAGGATTCTGGCCCATAAATACAATATAGTAATAAATAGTTTGAAATGTCCAGGGACTATATCAATTTTAATAAATGATGAGTAAATGACTATTTCTACAGTCTATATAGTAAAATGAATAATATCAGTTTTGGTCAAAGATCACAGGCTTGTCAAAAGCTAATAAGACTATTCCAAATATTTCCAGACTGTATTAGATTCCAGTTTTTCAGAAGCTGACTAAAATAACACTTTGTTGCTAGAGGACTTAAAAAGAGCAAAAATTATAGTTCTCTAGGGAACAAGACATAATAGCTGGAACATGTCATGGATGAGAATTATTAGGGGAGTATCTCAAAGACAGCTCTTATTTATAGTGTTTTCAAATGATTTCATATCTCATCATATTGTCTATCACGTTCATCTTCATACTGTTAATAATTTCCATGTAAGATCTTAAATTAATAATGAAAACTGAAAGATGCTATGCACAATGAAAATTAAAGATGACACTACCATACCCTTTAGCACTTTGTTACCATTGATAAAATTAGCCATGAGTTTATACTAAAAACAAAAATCAATATTTTCACTGTGTTAAAGGCTATTGGGAATTAGCTGAGCCTAATTCAATCATTTCACCAGGAGAGGTCTGAGGGACACACACACCAATCCCTGTACATAGGAAGGCTCTACCTGCTCTTGGGACACCCATCTAGGGATGAGATTTCATAATTAATGAGTTCTCAATCCGATAACTCAATAGGACACACACAACCGAGGATGAATTATGGCCTTGGCAGACCTCAAAACAACAGTAGGTAAAGCTTACCTCCATATTGATCCCAACCTGCTTCTTCAAAATGGTTGAAAAATGTCTTCCTGCACTGTGGAAGGTGCAAGGATTCCATGTGACTTGCAAAAACAAGTTCTGTTGGGGGCTGCCTTCATACTCTCTTTATGGAGGTAGCCTTTGGTGAAACTTGTTTCCCCCATAAATCTTGATGGGTTGCAGGGAATTCTTGTGACTCCCAGAGTGCAGCATGGCATTATTCATTTGAAGGAGCAGTTCCATAATCATGTGGACTAAGAGGGATGCTTTATCTCCTGCTAAATAGGGACCACTCCAGAGTGAAAAAGATCTTGGGGACATGAAAGAAGACTCATTTGGGCATCCCCTAGGCAGAGTTCCTTCCAGCAAAAATCCTTTCAACCCAGAAAGCACCTTTGTGTGCTTCTGGCACAATAAAAAAATAAAAAAAACTAACTTTCATATTGATTTCAATGATATTTAAATATTAATTTAATTGTATCTGGGCAGTCTACTTGATGGAACCAATATCAAATTGAACAAATGAACAGGATATATTACAGGATATATTGGCCAAGTCTTGCCAATATTTTTATGATTAGTTTTGAAGAAAAGTACATTTATAACCTGTCTAACCCATTTTTGCAACATATTCTTATATATACAAGATATATCAATGATCTAATTTTTGTTATTGATCATCATGATTTTGCGAATGATTTTGCATCATGGCTCAACCAATGTGATGAGAATCTAAGATTTACTTATCAGACAGACCACCACTCTCTCCCTTTCCTTGATGTCAATGTATATATCTCAAGCAAAACTAATCATAAAAATATTGGCAAGACTTGGCCAATATATCCTGTAATATATCATATATAGTTTAGTTAATATTTGATAAGCATTGTTTCATGTTATATTATTATCTGCTATTGCTGTATATATACTATAATTATTTTTTATTAATTGTTTGTAGATTCCTTGATAAAAGACAGCAAGTCTGAAAAGCTAGTAAACCGGATAGCTTCGGAAATATTCTCACTTCTACATATCTATCTACAAGTTGTATTTCGTGGACCTTCAGCATTTACTCATGGTCCCCTATACTAATACATTATATATTTTCTGCATATTTTTTGCATATGTTTACAAGACTTTACCTTTGGTTCCTGACCCTCCTCTTCTGAGAGTTATTATTTCGCTTTATCATTTATTGTATACCTGATTCATGGGACATTTAGCTTTCAATTTTTGAATTCACTGAATTTTTGTACCTACTATTAGGACTTGAATTGTCCTCTTTTCATTCATTTACTGTACCCTTATTCCTTCCTTTAGTAAAGCTACTTTTTACAAACGATTTTTTGCTCCTTTCTAGTTTTACACCGTTTGGCTCCACTACTTTTTCCCCATGAAATGGTGTCATGGGCTGCATTTGGCCTATGGGACTCGGGTTTAGAGTCCCTGCACAAAATACTTTTCCCCGCAGCTATGTTAGGGGGTGATGATCCAATGGAATACAATATTTCCTAAACAGGCTGTATTCAGGAATTTTTCACAATACTGTATAGTCCTTACAGATCTCTGACATAAGATCACAAATTGTGCCTCTCTGGCACAAGGAGGAGGGCCTTCTCCGTGTCCGCACTAGCCCTTTGGAACCTCCTGCCTGTGGAACTGCATCTCCAGACGGAGTTGTTGCCCTTTAGGAAAGAACTAAAGACCTGGCTGGCAGGCCAAGTTTGGGGTGCGGGTGGGGATGGGGGTACCGTTGAGTGGTTGGTATAGAGAAGTATGCCTTCCCCCAAGGTCCCTTCGGTTCTTGCACACCTTTTAGGGGTGGGTTTTTAAACTTTTAACTTTGTTTTATTATGTGTCTTTTATGTATTTACTGTCCGCTATGTAAACCGCCCTGAGTTGGGTTGTACCTGAGTGGGCGGTATATAAGCGTGAAAAATAAATAAATAAATAAATAAATAAAGGCACCATCAAACCTTTCCATGACATCTGATGACATCTGGCTTGTTGTGATATGCAAATTCATCTCTGCTAACCACCTTGTCTAATTTTACTCATTAATTTTTTACACATGTGCTCATTGTGGTTTTGTACTTTCTGTTGTTCTTCCTGAAGTGATCCTGAATTTGAATTATAGATGTGCTCAGCACTAGTATCCTAAAATACTGAGTCTCATCTTAATCTAGAATAATCTTAATCCTCAATTTTACCAACTGCAATGCATTGCCCTGCTTTCCCCATTTCTGGACAGAATGTCTCTATTACCACTGACCTATGTGCTGATAATCTCCAAGATCAACAATCACAATGCTCTCTACATGGGGTAGCCCTTGAGGCTGGCACAGGAGCTTCAGCAGGTGCAAAATGCGGCAGCCAGGCTCATTTTGAGTATTAGTCAGTTTGATCATATTTCTCCAATTATGGCTAACTTGCATTGGCTGCTAATGGCATTCCCTGTCAGGCTCAAGGTTCTGGTAAATGACCTATAAAGCCCTTTATGATTTAAGACTCAGCAGGAGTACCTCTTCCTGGGAAATTCTACCTGGAGCATGCAATCAATGCAGCTGTGGGTGTCTATGCACAAGGAGGTTTTGAAAAAGCTATCACAAGGGATTGAGCTTTCTCAGCCATGGCACCCACATGAAACTAACTGAAACTAGCCTTTTGGGAAAAGCTGAACATATTTTTGTTTACAGAGGTTTTTCCAATATAGATCTTCCCACAATATATTATTTGCCCCTGGTGAACTATTATGACTTTTTTTTACTTATTGATATTTTGGGGACTTATTGTTATAAATATTAGATGCCATGGTAGTCTGTAAATTGTTGCTTGCTTGCCTGCTTGGTTGTCTGTGTGCCACCCATTAGTAGTGCCTAGCACTAATTGTTGGTGGAATAGATAGATAGATAGATAGATAGATAGATAGATAGATAGATAGATAGATAAAAGTAAATGTTTCCCTTGCTCGAAAGCCAGTCATATCTGACTCTAGGGTACAGTGTTCATCTCTGTTTCAAAGCCAAAAAGCCAGCGCTGTCTGCTTCTGCAGACGTTTCCGTGGTCATGTGGCAGGCATGACTAGACACTGGAGCGCATGGAACACTGTTACCTTCCCACCGAAGTGGTCCCTATTTATCTACTTGCAATTTCTTTCTTTCGAACTGCTAGGTTAGCAGGAGCTGGGACAAAGACGGGTGCTCATTCCGTCCTGCAGTACTCAGGAATCGAACTGCTGACCTTCCGATAGATAGATAGATAGATAGATAGATAGATAGATAGATAGATAGATAGATAGATAGATAGATAGATAGATGAATCATGTCAATAGATCAAGGAAAATGCATTGTTGTCAATATACACACAAATGCCACAAATTTACTATTCCGTTTTTGAAGTAGTTGTTTATTATTTGTACTCTCATTGTGACTCAGAGAATACATAGAGAAAGCCCAGGAATGAAACCTGCAGTTCTATTCCTGACAACAACCGGCAATCAAAGAAACCTGGTTAAGATTTTAATTACTACATTTTAAATTAGATCACTCTGTGCCATACCACTCTCTCCGTGGCTGCAAGCTTTCCTATTTTATCTACCCATTACCACATCTGCTATTTATTGCATCTGGCCCCCACAAAAGAGGGGCTGCTAACACTGCACTGCCTTCAGAATTTATACTGAATTGCAGTGTGACAGAGACACTATTAATTTGTATTCATTCTCTGAACATTTATAGCCTGCCCTGTATTGCAAGATCTCCGAGTAGGTTACAAAGCTGTATGAAAACAGATTTAAAACAAAAGATATTTAAAACCATTTTAAGATCAAACAGCAAAAATTTAAACATTCCAACATTAAAAAAACATGTTCAACTACCCTATTGTTGGATCTGGGAACTACCAAATCACAGAACCTCCAACTAGATGGGATTCAGCTTTGGTTTACTGGCCCTCATCCAGCCCATTACAGCCTCTAGACATTGGTCCAGCATCTGTACAGCCTCAACCAACCTCAATGATATGAAAAAGTAGAGCTGAGTGTCATGTTCATATTAAGGACACTCAAACTCAATACTCCTAATGACGTCTTCCACTGGCTTCATCTAGATATTTAATGGTAAGGGAGACAGCATATAACTCTGACATGTAAGAGTTTAATCACCACGTGGTTGAGCAGAAGTTACCTAATGCCACTCTTTTAGAACCTGTTCCAAAGATAGGAATTAAACCACTGTAGAACAGTGACTCCCATTCTCATCTTATAGTCTGTCCAAGAGGATACCATGATCAATGGTGTCAAAAACTGCTGAGAGGTCTAGGAGAATTAATAGGGTCTCATTCTCTCTGCCTTCAGCCCAGAGCAGGTCATCAGTCAAAGACAATGAAGGTTATTTTGGAAATATATATAGGTAGATGTTGAAAACATCTATATATTGGCATAATTTTATTTTCTTACCAAAGATCAATTATTCTCTTTTTTGTTATTTTACCTTGTAGAAAAATTGAAAACTACAGTAGGGTTGAGTCTATCAACCCTCAGCATTCCTAGCAGCTTCCAGAAAGATAAGACAATATTCCAGAGAAAGAATTTTACCACCAGTGGTTGGCCTGATTTGTATTTGTGCAGCAGACAGAATCTAAATGCAGGACCTACAAACATAAAACTCTTGAACAGTTTCACACATAGGTTTTTCAGATTAATCTTGTCGGCACTATTTGCAACTTGCTGGTCACCCCATTAGGAGGAGGAAGAGGAGGAAAGTCAAAATGGAAAGGTGATCTTGTAAAGTCATTGGTGGCAGCAGATGAAAGACATGCCAGTTTCTCTCCTTATAGTTGTATGGTTCAGCATCTAGCTAGTAAAGTCTAGCATCTTGGTATTTTAGATCAAAGGCACATTGTGCTACCAATCAGAACACCATAAGCAGAGAAACGTATGACACGAGGGAGACTGGGCCATATCTTCCACCTGTCATTACCATTTTCTCATAACAAGAAAAGCAGATGGAAAAACAGTGGGAAAAGTGGAAGCAAATCATAAAATGATTCACCTGAATTCTGCAAATTGGGCAGAATAAAAACCATATTTGTAAATATAAGATACCTGAATCACATGGGGTCTGAACTCTCTGCGACAAACCAGGAAAGGGACCTTGATGTCCTGGTGGACAGCTCAATGAAGGTGTCAACCCAGTGTGCCTCAGCAGTGAAAAAAGCAAACTCAATGCTACGGATCATTAGGAAGGGTATAGAAAATAAGTATCATTTTGCCTCTTTATAAATCTATGGTGAGGCCCCATCTGGAATACTGTGTACAGTTCTAGTTGCCATACCTCCAGAAGGATATTACGGAGCTGGAAAAAGTGCAGAGGAGGGCAACGAGAGTGATTAGGGGACTGAAACACCTTCCTTACCATCTGAGGCTGCAACGGTTCAGTCTTCACGCTTGAATGACGGCATCTAAGAGGTGACCTGATTGAAGTTTATAAAATCATGCACTGTGTGGACAAAGTAGATAAGGAAAAACTGTTTTCCCTATCGCACAACACTAGAACTAGGGGGCACACCATGAAATTTTTGTGTACTAGATCTCAATCAAATAAGAGAAAGTACTTTTTCACCCAGAGGATCACTGGTCTATGGAACTCCCTGCCAGAAGAAGTGGTGACAGCTGTCAGTCTTGACAACTTTAAGAAAGGATTAGGGAGCTGGCTAAGATGGCCGCTGTGTAACATCTAGTTTTGGACGCTCGCGCTCAACAAAGTGGTAAACAATGGGAAGGAGCAGAACAGAAAAAATTTAAAGTGGCAAAGCCTAAAGATAAGATCCTTGCCTGTCTCCGTGGAAAGTTTGGTGAGCTTTTGGGGCTGGCTGATCGAAGTTCGAGAGATTCTCTGGCGGTGGAAGCTACGGCGGCAGTCGCGGCTTTTCTGCTGGAGCTAAGCAACGGGATCAGCAAGACTGTGGAGAAGGCGTTTGGAATCGGCTTTGAAAGGGGCAAGAGGAGCCTGAGTGTGAAGTAATTTGCATGTAAGTGCCTGTGGGGAGCTACATTCTCAGTGCAAGCTATAAAATCAGTTGGGATCTTTTTTTTTTTTTTTTAAAGAAAAAAAAAGAGAGCTGAGTCTTTGAAATGGAAAAGGTGGAGGCTTGAAATGGCGACGGTCAGGGAAAACGAAAGTGACTGTGCGAGGGTTGTGATTTTTTTCTATACTCCAGAGGACCGCGCCACGTTTTGATATCAACAAAGGTGGATTAATTTTTGTTTTTTCTCTCTCTCTCTCATCTCTGGGCTGGAATATTGGAGAAACTGTGGGAGTTTCTTTTTTTCTTTTGCTTAAGCTGTCTGCTCCTTGCAGGAAGAGGGGGAAGAGGGGGGGCCTTTTCTCACTTAAAAGTTAAGGCACTCGCTGGAGAATGATGCTTTAAATACCCATCTCAAAGGAAGGAATGTGTGGCTTTGATTGCTGGTTTCTTTACTGTGTGGATTGAGGAATATCTTGCTCATCACCCCAACCCCTCAGAAGCTGGATTTTTCTTTTCCTCCTGAGCCCCCCCCCCCCCTCAACAACTGGGCTAACTGTTTCTCTGAAGCCTGTTTTTTTTCTGTGGCTGGAAGACGTTTGTTTGGACCGCTGGCTTTGGGGGAAACGATCTGTTGTGGTCAATAATTTTTTTTTTTTTTTATTTTTAATCTGCCTGCTTGGAGAGTTGTTTCCTTTAGTTTCATCGTTGTGGATTACAGTATTTTGGTACCTTCTGCTGACATAAGAACTTTCCTGCTGTAACTGTGGAACCAATGACTGCAGTGTTGTAAGCCTTACTATATTGACAAACTGTTACAGCGATCTGCAACATTGGGTTTGAAATACAGTGGATTATTATGGAAAAAGTTACAAGAGGAAAAGTGAAGGAGGAAGAACAAGTTGTAAAGTCTAAGACGACTGGAAAAACAACAGTGGGTGAATCTGCTCAACCATCATCTATGTCTACAGTGCCAATGGACCAGACGCAAATTATGGTGGAAATGGGTAAATTGATGCAAAAATTCGAGAAAAGTGAGGCTTCAAGGGTGAAAGATAGAAATGAAATAATTAAAGGGCAAGAAAAGATGATGTCAACATTGAATGATTATACAAAAAAAATGGATTTAAATTTGAATAAATTTGCGGGAATGCTGAAAGTGGTTCAAAGTGAGGTGGATACTGTAAAGAGGGAAGTAAAAGGGACCCAGGAGGTGGTGCGGGACAGTAAGCTAAAAATGCTGGAACAAGAAATGAGGATTGATGTTGTGGAAGATTTGATGAGAAAGCAGAATATTCTGATCCGTCAGGTACCGGAACGGACTCCGGATTTGTTAAGAGAGAGGGTGGTTCAGTGGTTAAATGGTCTAAAAATGGGGAAGGAATTTGTTCAGGAGGATTTAGGAAGTGTGTTCCGGGTGGGTCCAAGAAGAGGGAGAATGGCACAAAGAAATGTGCTGGTTAAATTTGCAAATTGGGCAGATAAACTAAAAGTAATGGCTCATCTGAAAAGAGCAGGTTCTGATGCGTTGAAACTTGATGGTTCAGAGGTTGAAGTCTATAATGATATTTCATTAAAAGAAAGAACATGGAGGTACAAGATGAGGCCTGTTACTAAATTGTTGAGGAGTAAAAACATAAGGTATAATTGGAGATTTCCACAACAATTGCGCTTTTTTTATGAAAAAAGAATGCAAGTTATTGATGAAGGCACTAACCCATTGGAATATTTGAGTATGTTGGGATTGGTACAAGCAGATTCAGAAGAATGGAAAAATCTTAAGAAGGAAATGATGGATTCTGGAGCTTTGGGAAGGGAACAAGGGAGGGAGGAAGCTGGCGGGGCAACAGGTGGAACACCTCAGCGAGGGGAGGAGGAGGAGGAGCTGTCTTTGATTATGGTGGAAGAGGAGATAGGCAAGGAACAATGAGATCTGGATAGTAGCAAGCTTAAGTACTTAATAGAGGTAGAATGGGCAAATAGCGCATAGCGCCGGCAGTAGGGCACGTCTTGCAGGTCCCCCCTCTCCCCTCTTTGGTTGACAGAGGCGACTTTTCGTTGGAAGGTGGGGAGAGTGAAAATGTGTGTTATATGTAGTGGTATGGTGGTAGGGTTGTTGGTGGCACGCCCGATGGAGAGTTTAAAGTTGGAAGAAGAAATTGGATATGGGAAGTATTAAAATAATATCATGGAATGTGAAAGGTACAGGTTCTGTTCTCAAGAGACGGAGGTTGGAATTGGCGTTGAAAAAAGATAGACCAGATATTTTGTTTTTACAGGAGACACATCAGAAGTCAAAAGATACGAATAAACTTTTTTTAGGTTGGATGCAACACTATGAGATGGCGTTTGGAACATCTAAAGCAAGAGGGGTGGCAACTATGATTTCTAGAAAGTTAGGATTTGAAATCACAAAAAAGATTGTTGATCAGGAGGGTAGGTACTTGTTGTTAAGAGGAAAATTGGAGGATGAGGAAATCTTGTTGGTAAATATTTATGCTCCGAATGACCACCAAACAGTGTTTCTCGAAAAAATTCGGAAAATAGTGGAGTTGGAAAATGTTGCTAAAACTATTGTGGCTGGTGATTTCAATTTGATTAGGTCAGGATTAGATTGCACAAATATAGCTAGAAGTGGAACTGGTGTGAAAGGGAAGGTGATGGATAATTGGATGAAAGCTACGGGTTTGAAGGACTCGTGGAGAGAGTTTAAAGGTTTAGAAAGAGCATATTCATTTTTTTCTCACGTGCATGGGACTTATTCGAGAATAGATTATGTTTTTCTTTCGGAAAATTTAATTGGGGATATAGAAGGCACGGAAATCGGGATTATTAAGGAATCGGATCATGCTAAAGTATATTTGGAACTGAAAGTACAAAAAAATACTCAAAGAGTCAGAAATTGGAGGTACGATCCTAATTTGTTCAAAGATCAGAAGAGTAAAGAGCTAATTATGGAAAGCTGGAAAGAAAGTTGGCAATGGAACGATAATAATGAGGTTAATTTTAACGTTGTGTGGGATACCATGAAGTCGGTATTTAGGGGTGAAAGCATAAAATTGGCAAGCTTTAAATATAAAAAGAATAAAGCAGAGTACATAGAAAAAGAAAGGGAAATAAAACAATTACAGGTAGAACACGCAAACAGTAAGGATAAAAAAATTTTTTTGAAACTACAAGGACTTAAGGCAGAAGTAATGGGTAAAGATATAGACAAAGTTAAACGAGATTTGATTTATCTAAATAGGGAATATTTTGAATTTAGTAATAAGAACTCAAAATTATTAGCAAGGGCAGCTAAGGTTAAAAGGGAAAAGAGAGAAATTGGGGTGTTAGTGGATAGGCAAGGTTCAAGGTGCAATAAGAATAGCGATAAATGTAAAATAGTTAGAGAATTTTACCAGGAGCTATATGCAAAAAAAGAAATAGATAAAGAAAAGCTTAAGAAGATATTGGAGAGGCAGTTAGGAAATGGGATAAAACAAGAGCACAGGGAGAAAATGGAGGAAAAAATAACTGATAAAGAGGTTAGGGGGGTAATAAGTGGATTGAAGATAGGGAAAGCCCCGGGGGATGATGGATTATCAACAGAGTTCTATAAAGAATTCAAAGAGGTAGTGGTTCCGAAATTGGTGAAATTATACAATTATATATTGGATGGAGGATCAATTCCGACCTCATGGTATAACACCACAATTGTTCTTTTGCCAAAACCTGGAAAGAATTTGGAAAGAGTGGATTCGTACAGACCAATTTCGCTTATAAACCAAGATGCGAAGATCTTCACAGCAATATTGGCTAATCGTTTAAATAGTTTTATGGGGGAATATATAGAGGTTGATCAAGTTGGGTTTTTAAAAGGACGACACATGGCGGATTTGACTAGAAGGGTATTAGATTTAATAGACAATGTCAATCAAACAAAGGAAAAAGTGGGACTACTATCATTGGATATTTTTAAGGCATTCGATTCACTGCAGTGGTCTTCAATTAAGGAAATAGTTAGAAAATATGGGTTTGGGGATAAATTTAATAGGGTTATAGATTTACTATATCAAAAAGGAAATGCTAAGGTTAGAGTGAATGAGGAGCTAACGGACTTGGTAAAGCTAGAGGCGGGTACTAGGCAGGGTTGTCCTTTATCTCCTATCTTGTTCATAATGGCAATGGAGATTTTAGCTAAAAGTATAAGGGAAGATTCAAATATAGAAGGGATTATGGGTAATAAAGTGAGTATGTATGCAGACGATACATTGCTTATGGTGAAGCACCCGGAACAGGTAATGGATAGGATTAAAGATCATTTACAAATATTTCAAGCTATAACTGGATTAAAGATAAACTGGGATAAGTCTGAATTGATGTTGTGTAATTTGAAAGTGAGCGAGATGGGTAGGACGGTGTCGACACTTAACATACAAGTTAAAGAGAAGCTGAAGTATTTAGGGATAATCATTTCAAATAAATTAGAAGATCTTAAACGATTGAACTACGACAGCTTGAGAATCGAATTTAAGAATAAAATACAAGAACTCCAGAAGTTAAAGCTGTCATGGTTCGGAAGGATTGCTATGTGTAAAATGATACTGCTACCAAAGATTAATTTTTTATTTGATACACTAGCGATCCATTTAAAAGAGAAAGAAATTAATGAGTTTCAAAAAATGTTTAATGGGTTCTGTAATGGAGGAAAAAAATCTAGGCTTCCAAAGAAACTATGGTATATGTCTCAGAAAAAAGGGGGTTTGGGTATGCCTAATTTGCTAGTATATTATCGAGCATTTCAAGTCAGGAATGTTGTGAAGATCTTGGCAAGAGAAAAGGTGATTTGGGAACAATTGGAAATGAAAGAGTACAGAAATATTGGAAACTTGATTTTCTTGGGAATGAAGGATAAGGTGAAAAGGTCAAACAATACTATGATGAAAGGTCTCATGGAGGTATGGAAGAAGGTAAAAAAAGATATGGTTCCGAATCTCTCTCCAATTTTGGAATTGACTGATATGATGTGTTTCCCAATAAAATTAGATAAAGAAAAAATGGAAATATTGGATAAAAATGGGAGGTTGTTATTGAAGGATTGGTTAAAAGCATGTGAAGTTGATGACGAACGGAAAAAAATGTTTGAGATTTTAAATCTGAACTGGTTTCAGAAGTTAAAGGTGGATAATTGGAATAAAAAATATAAAAAAGAAATAGGGATAGATAGAGTATATACAGAATTTGAGGAATTGGTAAGGAAGATTAGAAAAGGGGAAAGCAGTACTAAAGGTCTTGTAAGCAAGCTTTATAATATATTGAATAGAGGTGCAGATCCACAGGAGGACTTGAAACGGAAGTGGGAACAAAACTTGAATATAAAAATTGGGGAGATTGAATGGAAAAACAAATGGAAAAAGAGAATTATGAGAACAATGTCTGTAAGAATTAAAGAACATAATTTCAAAATGTTGTGGCAATGGTACCTGACACCATTAAGACTTTACCAGATGGATAATAAAAGAGATAAGTTATGTTGGAGATGTAAAGAATATGACGGAACATATGAACATATGTGGTGGAGCTGTAAAAAAATAAGGGATTTCTGGGCAAGAATAGAAAATGAGTGTGATGAAATATTGGGTAAAAGTGTTAAGTTGGTGTCCGGTACCATTCTTTTAACGAATGTGGAAGGTTTGGGTTTAAATAAGGAGGAAAAAGAACTATTGGAAATCATATTGACAACAGGTAGACAATGTATAGCTAGAAATTGGAAAAACGATATAGATATACAGATTGGAGAATGGTATAAAGAAATGTGGAGTTTAGCACTGAATGATAAATTGACATGGGAGATTAAAGTCAAAAGAGACAATTTAAAAGAGAATAGATTCTGGAATATATGGAAACCGTTTGTGGATCACTCTATTATGGCAAGCGATAGTTCAGGACCAGTACCATCACAAAGAAGCTTCTGGAATTGAGTAGAAAATAAACTCTCCGGGCATTGTATATATACACAGGGTGATTATTATTGGTTAAAAAAAAAAAAAAAAAGATTAGTGCTAGTACAGAAAGTTTTTTCTATCATTTTGGATATTGAAATAATGGTTTTTAATATTTGGTGGTTAAATAGCAGTTAACGAGTATAGATATTGTTATGTGCTAGCATATAGTAATGTCTGTTAGTATGATATTAAGGATTTGTTAGTGTATTGTATCGTTAATGTATTGTTAATGCTTTTTTTTTCGTTTTCTGTATGTCTATTAAAAACTCAATAAAATTTATAAAAAAAAAAAAAAAAAAAAAGAAAGGATTATACAGGTTCATGGAGGACAAAGGTATCAATGGCTATAATTATGGATACCTAAGGACAACCTCCGGGTTGGAGAGATAGGCAGGATATCTCTCAATGCCATTTCCAGGGAATCCTAAACAGGTGAAGGCATCTGCTTGGGAATACCCTGAAGCAAATGGTGAGCCACTGTGTGAGACAGAATGCTGGACTGGATGGGTTGTGGCTTGTTCCAGCAAGGCTGTTCTTATGTTCTTATAGTTAAACTGCTGTACTGTAGGCCAAATGTTGTGAGTTCAATCCTAATGGGGGTGTTCTTATGTTCTTACATGTCATCTCAGTAAGCATTCCTCTATACTGTACAGGTGAAATCAAATAAATAACAATCTAATTTGTAATATTAAGATATTAAAATCATGAATGAAATGGCTTGTGCATTCATTTTCCAGAGGAAATAACATTAATGTTAAATATACTTAATAAAGTCTGAAATCCTGTTGTTTTGTTACACATGTGGAAGACAAATGGCTTAATATTCAGTTGTTTATAGCTGGCAAATTTTTTTCCCATTCCTTTGCTGTGAACCTTTCTGTCACTCACATTTTAATTCTGTTTAGAGCAGTGTTTCCCAACCTTTGGTTTTTGAACTTTAATTCCCAGAAGCCTAAGTCAATTCCCCAAAGCACTAATCAGCCAATGTACTGTCTCAGGCTTCTGGGAATTGAAGTCCCCCTGTGGAGCATGGGCCCCATGCTGGGAACCACTGGTTTAGTGTAAAACACCCAGTGTGTAGTCTGAGAGCATGACAGTCATATAGTCCTGCTGAAAGTAAAATGAATGGGAATTATTATCTGGATGGAGGACCATGGGGTAACACGCATAAGCCAGCATTTACCATACTCTATGAACCCAGGTGCTACAGTCTCTTACCTGCTATACTACCTAGTAGCCCATAGGCTCCCCTCTACTGCTTTAAGATAACATCAGGGTAGCAACATTGGTTCAATATTGATTTTATAACAGATTGCAAAGTTGTCAATTTCAGTTTCATGATTCATGTTCAAAAAAGCACTCAAGAAATACATACGGGGGAAATAAGATATTCAGGGAAGTAAGTCTACCTTTAGAAGTTGGAATCCTCCTACTAAACTGCATCTATGTGCTGTGTAATCATACTGTTGGCCCAGCTTTGGTGTTACAAAAGCATGAGGGTTACTGCTTTCATCCCCCAACAGGCTTCCGCCTTCATTTTTTCTTCCCATGCATGTAGTTAGAATGCTTAGAAGAATATGTTAGCAAAAACAGTAAAGCCTGAAGAATTACAGTGGAACATCGGTTAACATAGTTAACACGTTCTCCAGGACATTTCTTACAGCAAAAATTACTTTAACCGAATTTCCTATAGGAATGCATTGAATGCAATTTCCCATAGGAATGCATTGAAAACCAATTAATCTGTTCCCAAAAAAATCTGTAAACCAAACCACTATTTTCTATGAATTTCCTTTTGTTATGTGATTTTTATGTTAACCAATACATTTGTTAACCAAGGTTCCACTCTACCATGTATTGTGAACATGTCAACACTCCATGGAAGCTTACATCAATTAAAATGTTGTAGGATTTCCAAACAGAGTGTGTTCCTCTTGCTCGGGGGTCAACAACACACACACACATACACACACACACACACACACACACACACACACACACACACACACACACACACACACACACACCTGTAATTTGTATAAGTGGAAAAAGAAGCACAGCTACACACTAGGTGCTAAGTGTAATGTTTAGTTTAACCCTCAGAATAATGGTGCAGAAGATTTTGGAGCTCAGACAATATAATGAACCATACCAAATCCCAGCAGATACTCAAATAGTGTTAGAACTGGAATAATGATCTCATTTCCATCTGGCTCTGTGATTTTCCTGCTAGCAATGCTTTTGGAGTGGCTACTACATCTGGCCGTTCATGCCAGATACACTTCCTAGATGTGAATAAGAACCCCAACCATGTCAGCAAAGCATTCACTGGACCACAGTCGCAAGATGCAGCAAGATCTTATAAGCGAATTGAGTCTGTTTCTCACACAGTTATAATCCATTTGTTTTTTCAGAGTAGTTAGCTTCATGGAAGCCTGGATTTTGCTTTCATCAACAGGCCAAGTACAGCCAAGAGATTCAATTTTTCCATTATAGAAGAGACAACACACACACATATAACTCTTTTCCAAGCTTCTCAACACCAGCTGGTGATCATCTTAAATAAGTGTCATTTTATGGAAGACAACTTTTGATTGTGAAGAATTACTTGAAGACTGCAAAACAGTTGTGACAAAGTCTTAAATGGCAAGGTGTCAGGGTCCAAGGCATGGACAAATAACACATGGACAGATAACATACAAGCCAGAACCCAGCACAACCAGGTAACAGGCTGAACAGTAACTATATCTCAGTCCAGAGTCTAAAACTAAATCAAACGAGAGAAGCAGGATTAGTCTGACAACAAAAGTGTTGTCCAAATGAGCCAGAAGTCATATGACTGGCAAAACAAGCAAGGCAAAGTATCTTCAGGGCAGTGGTGGGCTCCAGCAGGTTCGGACTGGTTCGGGAGAACCGGTAGTAAAACTGGCTAGCCCCGCCCACTGCCCCACCCTGACCTGCCCCGCCCACCTACTCCTACTACACCTCTCACCCCACTCCGGATAGAACTCCAACATCCTTGCTGCTGAGTCCGGGCACCTGGAGTGGTGTGACACTGAGCCAGTAGTTACTCTGCTGCAGTTACTCTTTAAAGGGAAATTAGAGCATCAAAGTCTAATTGCTAACTAATGGTCTGATGAAATGGACTTGATCCACAAAAGCTCACATTAAAATACAGTAGTTTAACCACACCCACCCAGTCACCTGGCCACACCCACAGAGTTAGTAAAAAAATTTGAAGCCCACCACTGCTTCAGGGGCTAGAGCAAGGCAATGACGGACAGCCAGGAGCCAGACAAGGAGCAACAGCAGCCCACAGGAACCAGGAACAAAGCAGAATCTTCCAGGAGCAGGAACAAGGCAGGATATCCTCCAGAAACCAGGAACAAGGCAAAAAATCTTCCAGAAACCAGCCACCAATCAGCAGCCACTCTCTGTTCACGACCAGCCAGCAGCACTAGCTGAGCTGAGGGTCTCACCAGCTGAACAGGATGGAAGAAATAATTGAATAGTTTCCCTGCCTTTCTCCATAGTAGCAGGGGGACTGTTTAATTGCAACACCCAATATCCTGATGGGGCTCATCAGCTCTATCAGCATACCGGATGTTGACAAAGGAAGCAGTCTTTCAGCTGCAAACCTCCCCTGATATAGGTGTATATTTCAGTGCTGAAAAAAGTAGAACTGCTCCCCCCCCCCCAATGGGGTTTTAAAAAGTAGTGCTCAGGGGAAAGTTTCAGTGCTCCAACATACGTAAAATCTTCTTTTTTTGGGGGGGGGGGTGGCTTTCTTTTACATAAGAACATAAGAACAGCCTTGCTGGAACAGGCCACAACCCATCCAGTCCAGCATTGGCTCACCATTTGCTTCCGGGTATTATTCCCAAGCAGCTGCCTTCACCTGCTTAGGATTCCCTGGAAATGGCATTGAGAGATATCCTGCCTATCTCTCCAACCCGGAGGTTGTCCTTAGGTATCCATAATTATAGCCATTGATACCCTTGTCCTCCATGAACCTGTATAATCCTTTCTTAAAGCTGTCAAGACTGACAGCTGTCACCACTTCTTCTGGCAGGGAGTTCCATAGACCAGTGATCCTCTGGGTGAAAAAGCACTTTCTCTTATTTGTTTGAGAACTAGCACCCAAAAGTTTCATGGAGTGCCCCCTAGTTCTAGTGTTATGCGATAGGGAAAACAGTTTTTCCTTATCTACTTTGTCCACACCATGCATGATTTTATAAACGTCAATCAGCTCACCTCTTAGACACCATCATTCAAGAGTGAAGATGCCCAACCGTTGCAGCCTCAGATGGTAAGGAAGGTGTTCCAGTCCCCTAATCATTCTGGTTGCCCTCCTCTGCACTTTTTCCAGCTTTTCTTTCACATTCTTTTGGCACCAAATAGTTTTCTTCTTGGACCCACCCTTTGTCTGCATTTATACTTAGAAGAGCTTTAAACAGAATTTACTGGATTATTTTTGGCAATGTTTGTCTTTGTTACACAGCAATGGAATTCTAAATCATGTTTAGTTACTGCTATTTCCAGCACTAATTGCCACAAGTCATTACCATTTCATAGTAATATAAGCTCGACCACCATGCTTAGGGGAGCAACATGTCTGGGAAAGGCAAGACCAATGATGTCCATGATGTAAATGAACAAAAGCAAATTAACATTTGAAGCTCTGAATCTGAACCATCACGTTCTTCCAAAGGTAACTGGCACAGAAAGAATTAGGAAAGTTATTTGTCTTCCTAAAATGTGTCTTTGGTTTATTAACAAAATTCTTATTTCCCGTAAGAATTACCATCAAAGACTGGTGTAGAACCTCCAAAATAGTTATGTTTTAGTCTACACAAGCTTTCACAGACCACAAACAAGCAATGTAAATCTTAAATTAGGAGCAGTGGCCTTTGTGAAATAAAATTTGTCATTTTTAAGGTGTCATAAGATTCTTTCTTATACTCGCAGTATGGTAATTTTCTTCTTGTAAGGTCTCAAAAGGAAGGTATGATAAAAGTACATGGCAAAATAACTTTCATGAATATACAACACATTGCAGACCTCATGTTTCTCAAGACCAAGCTCACAAAATGGTAATTCTTTATTGCTTGGTAATTCTTTATTGCTTGGTGGCTTAGTGGTTAAGATGCTGAACTTGATGACTGGAAGGTCGGCAGGTTAGCAGTTCAAGATCCAAGTACTACATGACAGCGTGAGCTCCTGTCTCTGCTCCAGCTCCTGCCAAGCTAGCAGTTCAAAAGCAAGAAATTGCAAGTAGATAAATAGGTACTACTTTGGTGGGAAGGTAAACAGCATTCCGTGCATTCCAGTGTCTAGGCGTGCCTGCTACATGTCCATGGAAATGTTTGCATATGCAGACATCGCTGGCTCTTTGGCTATAAATGGAGACGGTGAGCACCAAACCCTAGAGTTGGATAAAACTGGCTTTTGAGCAAGGGTTACCTAGTCAAAGAAAGAGTGTGAATAGCAAACTTTCAGTTTCATTGTTTTCATCAGACGTGGACAAATACAAATATATAATTGTATGAAAACCAAAGAAAATACGATGTGTGTGCACCCTAATGTAAATCCAATAAGGTTTTGTGTTTTATAAACAGTATGCATTGTTGTGGTAGGTTCTGTATTAGCTGCAGGCATATAAAGTGGTTTATCTAATTTGCCAAAAGCAAACCTGGCACAAACAGCACTTAGAAAATTACAACCCAGATAATGGCCTTTAGTTTGGCTTTGAATGCTTGCATTTGGCGGAGAAATGAGGCCCCATTTCCCTAATTTTGAATACTGTACTTATTGGCTCAGTACAGATGGCTCTTTAACTATGCTCTGTTTTTCTCTATGGTAAATCAGAATGGATCCTAAATGCAACATAGTACTTGCACACATAAAGAATGCTGTTCTCTGATTAATGTGCTTTGCTTTCCCCACTGAAGCCATGGGAGCACTTCAAAAAATTGATCTGGAAGATTTCCCAGCTCTCAGGAGTGGGATTGGGGAATCTTTGGGTGACTATAATAGGAAGGAAGTTTCCACAAACCTGTTGGATCTAGCTGTCGAGCAAGCTGTCAACTAGTCCTGAATATAGCTATATCACAACTAAGAGCTGAGGATCTCAACCTCCCCTACGTTACTTGGAGAACCCTGAATAGGCTGAGGGTTGGAATTCCTAAATCCAAGACCAACATGCTCAAGTGGGGACTACTGATGGACAACAACACATGGTATGAATGTGGAGAAACACAGAATCCGACCCATTTGCTGCTCCCAAGACATGCCCGAGACATGCACTGATGAGGACTTGAGTTTGGGCAATGATAAAGCGAAGAAAGTGACTTCATTTTGGCAGTCCAGAGTTTGATCAGGACACAAAAGAAGAAGACAACTAAAAATTGAACATTGCAAAGATCATATGAAATATCACTTCTTTTTTCAGTGCTACAGGGCTTGTATACACATTCATCACAGTACAGTAGGATTTTATTCCACAAGATGGCACCAGCATTGACCAAATAAAGCCCTTCTCACTCACCTGAGCTGCTGCTTCCTTGCTCTTCTCCCATGACCACAGATAGGCACTATCTGTTTAAGTAGAGGTCACTTGAGACATGGGAACAGAAGGAGCTTATGCAAGCTATTATGGGTCTTATAGCATTGCTACCACTTCTGTTCCCTGGGATTTTGGGTCCAAAACCTATACTTTTTTGGTATCAAGTGAATTTGCCCTTAGGTTATCAAAGGTACAGAAATGTCCTGGAAAACTTACAAATTGATATACACATGTGCTAGATGGACATGGGAGGTGTGTGTGATTTGTTTGTTGGAGGAGGGTGTTGAGAACACCTTGCACTGCCAGAAAGATGAACAAGTCTGGCCTAGAGCAAATCAACGAAAACACAGAAATCCATCTGATGTGAAATTAATAGCCTTTACTTCAGGTAAAAAGAGAAAACCAAAGCCATCCGGTAAATAATGCTTTTCACCACCACTTCCTTGGGGTTTTCTCAGAAAGTGATAATTTTATATAATCTTTCAATGACTTAATTGTTTATAATAATGTAACTCGCATCCTAGCCTCTTAGTTAGTTCATTAGTGCCATAGATACCGACTGTATCTCCAACACCTCTGGATGAAACTCAAATTATGACAGAGCTAGGCAAGTTGTTTAAAAGATTGGATAGAATGGAAGATTCCAGAGCTCAAGATAAAGCAGATATTCTGAAAAGAATACAAGGGTCAGAGAATAAGCTTACTGGGATGTTTTCTAAATTTGTTAAACAGACCAATGAAAATTTTGATAGAGTGGAAAAGGAAATGGGGGATCTTAAGGCGGATTCAAAATTGATGCAAGGAGATCTGAGAAAGTTGTATGAGGAAGGGAAGGAGGTAAAGAGTAAAGTTAAATGACAAGAAAAAAGAGTGAATATGGTGGAAGAAATGATGAGGAGACAGAACATAGTCATTCGTCAAATGGTGCGGAAAATGCCAGATCAGCTTAAAGTAAGAATTTTAGATTGGCTGAACAATTTGAAGATGGGAAAAGATTTTGAGATGGTGGACATTGCGAGTGCCTACAGAATTGGACCAAGGAGAGGGAGAGACTAGCAAAGAAATGTGTTGGTGAAATTTTCAAATTTGGAGGATAAATTGAAAGTGATGGAATTTATAAAACAAGCTGGATCTGGTGTTTTAAAGATGGATGGAAAAGATATTGAAATCTATAATGACATAGCAATTGATGAGAGAATATGGAAGTATAAGATAAAGCCAGTTACTAAGATCCTGAAAGAACAAGAAATTAGATATAATTGGAGGTTTCCCCAACAGTTGAGCTTTTTTTATGCTAAGAAAATTCATGTAATTGACTCAGAGATGGATGCAATGGAATATTTGAGAGCAATTGGTCTGCTTCAAAGTGGTTCTCAAGAATGAGGTGAACAGAGGGAGGAGTTGGAGACTTTGGGAGGTGAGGAGAAGGGGGAAGAGGAAACATATGAAAGGGGTGCTGTGGGAGGGATAGTAGTTGGAGTGACAGGGAAGGAGTTGAGGGTGGTGGAAGAGGAGGAAAAATGAGAAATGAAGCTATTTAATGGGTGAGCAGTTAGAGCAATGAATATGAAAACATCTTACACATCTCCCCCCCATCTTTGGAAGACAAGGGCTGCTTTTCTTTAGTCTCAAAGAAAGAGTATGGGGGAGATGATGGAGCTTTTATGTTTATGTATATATATGTTTACATGTAGGGTATTTGGGCTTAAATGTTTAGTTAAATGCACACCTTGGGAAATTGTGGAGGACCTAGCAAAATGTATTCAAACTTAATTATGAAGTGTGTAAAGGTATTGTTGTGGAATGCCAAACGGTCTGGCTGCCAAGTGAAGAGACGTAGGCTGGAAATGGCCCTTAGAAGGGATAGACCTGATTAAAAATTTTTTGCAGGAGACGCATCAAAAATCGGAAGACACAAATACATTACTTTTGGGATGGACACAAATTTATGAAAAAGCTTTTGGTACATCAAAGGCACGAGGGGTAGCAATTTTGATTTTGAATAGATTGGGATTTACAATGACAAAAAGTATTTCTGACCCAGAAGGTAGATATTTGATAGTTAATAGAACAATTGAAGATGAAGAGATCACATTGGTTAATGTGTATGCCCCAAATGAACAACAAGACAAATTTTTGGAGAAAATTTATCAAATAATAGATAGAGAAAGGTCAACAAAAATGATTGTTGCAGGTGATTTTAATTTAATAATATCTGATATAGATTGTACAAATGTGACTAAATATAGATCTGGGGTAAAAATGCATTTGATTGACAAATGGATTACATTATTGAGATTGCGAGATGCATGGAGAGAACTTAAAGGGTCAGAAAGATCATACACTTACTTTTCACAAGTTCATAATTCATATTCTAGATTGGATTATATTTTTGTTACAGAAAATATGGTTAGAAATTTGGAAGAGATGGAAGTGGGTCTTTTTAAAGAATCAGACCATGCTAAAGTGTTGTTAGAATTTAGTTTGGAAGGACCGAATCAGGGAGGAAATAACTGGAGATTTGATATAAATTTTTTTAAAGACCCTAAGAATAAAGTGTTAATAATGAAAAATTGGGAAGAATGTTGGCAATGGAACGATATGGGTGAAGTGAATTATAATGTAGTGTGGGATGCCATGAAGTCGGTATTTAGAGGAGAATGTATAAAATTAGCTAGTATCAAAAATAGACAGTGGAAGAATAAACAAAAAGACTTGGAAAGAGAAATTGAGCAGCTTCAGAAAGAACATGCTAAGACTAAGAATATAAAGATTTATGAAAAGATGCAGAGATTAAAAGCTGAATTTATTGGGAAAGATATAGAAAAAGTGAAGCGAGATTTGATTTATTTGAAGAGAGAATATTTTGAATATAGCAATAAGAATTCAAAATTATTGGCTAGGGCAGCAAAAGAGAAAAAGACTAAAAGAGAAATGGGAACATTAATAAATAGAGAAGGTATTAGATGTAATAAGACAAAAGATAAACCTAAAATTGTAAAAGATTTCTACCAAGAATTATATTCAGAAAAAGAAGTTAATGTGGAAAAGTTGAAAAAATATTTAGAGAAGGGTTCCAAAATTAAATTAATAGAGGAACATAGAGATAGAATGGAAGAAAGCATAACTGAGAAGGAAATCAATGAAGTCATAAAGAAGTTGAAAGGAGGGAAATCTGCTGAGGAGGATGGATTACCGGCCGAGTTTTATAAAGAGTTTTATGAAATGGTAGGTCCTAAACTTTTGAAGCTGTTCAATTCTATTTTGGAAGGAGATAGGATGCCAGCCTCATGGCACAGGACTATAATTGTATTGATTCCTAAGCCTGGGAAAGATTTAACAAAAGTTGAATCATATAGACCAATTTCATTAATAAATCAGGATGCTAAAATATTTACAGCCATTATTGCAAAAAGGTTGAATAGTTTTACGACAGACTACATAAACAGGGACCAAGCAGGGTTTTTAAAAGGGAGGCAGATGACAGATTTAACAAGGAGGGTAGTAGATTTAATAGATTCAGCACTTCAAACTAAACAGGAGGTGGGATTATTATCTTTGGATATATACAAAGCATTTGATTCGTTACAATGGGTTACAATTAAAGAGATGGTTAATAATTATGGGCTTGGTACAAAATTTAAAAGGACTATAGACCAACTTTATCAACATGGTTTTGCTAAAGTGAGAGTAAATGAAGGTTTTACAGATGAGGTAGAGCTTAAGGCTGGAACACGTCAAGGCTGCCCACTTTCACCAATATTATTTATAATGGCAATGGAAATATTGGCGAATATGATAAGGGAAGATAAAAACATTGAAGGATTGGAAGGGAATAAAATTAGTTTGTATGCAGATGATACCCTAATAATCATGAAAAACCCAAAAGGAAAAATAAGTGGAAAAAAGAGGATAATGAGAACTATGTCAGTTAGAATTAAAGAGCACAATTACAAAATGTTGTGGAGATGGTATCTGACACCAGTGAGGTAACATCAGATTGATAACAAAAAGGATAATTTATGTTGGAGGTGTAAAGATACTATAGGAACTTATGAACACATGTGGTGGGGCTGTAAAATGATAAGGGATTTTTGGAGAAAATAGAAAAAGAGAATAGTGAAATATTGGGTAAGAAAATTAAACTGGCGTCAGGTACCATTATGCTAACGGATGTGGATGGTATGAATTTAAACAAGGAGGAAAAAGAGTTATTAGAAATAATGTTAACAATGGGTAGACAATGTATCGCTAGAAATTGGAAAAATGATGTAACTATACAGACTGAAAAGTGGTACAAAGAAATGTGGAACTTAGCATTGAATGATAAATTGACATGGGAGATAAAAGAAAAAAGGGATAAGTTGAAAGAGAATAGATTTTGGAAAATTTGGAAGTACTTTGTGGATCATTCATTTATGGGTCCAGAAAGAATCAGACCTGTACCAGATCAAAGTAGTTTTTGGAAGTAAAATAATGAGACATCCTGAGCTTTCCAGGGCAATGTAAATAAACACAGGGTGTAATGTATGTGTAATTTGGACTTTGATAGTTGTATCTAAATCAAAATATTATTGAATTGTTTAATGGGAATGGATTTAGTGGTATTAATAAATAAAGGGTTTTGGGAAGAATTTTTGAATTAGGTTAGATTTTAATTACTAAATTATAATTAAATGTTAATTCTTCTATTAAGAGATGCTTTATTGTATGAAAATGTATTGAATCAATTATTGGATACGTTAATCATTTTGTGTAATTTATGTTTCTTTTTTAGGATGTATTGTATTGTATTTTTGCATATTTTTGAAAAAAATTAATAAAAATTTATATTAAAAAAGAAAAAGAAAAACCCAAAAGGAGCTTTAGCGAAAATACAATGCCATCTTAAAGAATTTGGGGAAATGACTGGACTTCGAATAAATTGGGATAAATCGAAAATAATATTTTGCAATATGAATAAAGAGAATAGAGAAGAGATTAAATTAAAATATTATATTCAGGTTAAGGATAATTTGAAATATTTGGGGATAAACATATCAAATAAATGTGAGGACTTAATAAAGTTAAATTATGAAAAACAGAAAAAAGAAATGAAGGAAAAAATTCGATAATATAAGAGGCTGAACCTGTCTTGGTTCGGTAGAATTGCACTGTGTAAAGTAAAATTATTACTGAAATTAAACTTTTTATTAGATGCTTTGCCGATACAACTTAAAAACAAAGAGATAAAAGATTTTCAGAAAATTTTGAATGACTATTGTAATGGGGGGAAGAGACCGAGAATATAAAAAAAAGTTGTGGTATTTAGCACAGAAAGAGGGTGGATTGGGAATACCAAATATAGATACCTATTATAAGGTGTTTCATTTAAAAAATGTGGTGAAAATATTAATGAAAGAAGAGATGATATGGGAGGAAATGGAGATGAAGGAAGTGAAGCAGGTTGGCAAAGGAATTTTTTTTGGATAAAATATTAACAAAAATTGAATTTAAAAATAGAATGATAAAAACAACATTTAATTTATGGAAGAAATTGAAAAAGAAGTTAACACCAGATGTGTCCCCAATTACAGAAATGGAAGATTTGAGGAATTTTCTGTTGAAGTTGGATAGGAAGGTGAGTGATGTGTTTCTGAAAAATGATGTATTCCTGCTAAAAAATTGGATTCAGATATGTAAAAATAAAGAAAAAAGACTGAGAATTTATGAACAATTGAATTTGAATTGGTTTCAAGTCATTTTATTGAATAAATTGAATAATAAATATTTTTTGGAGACCAGCTTAGTAAGAGAAAGGACAGATTTTGAAGAGTTGGTATTTAAAATGAGAACAGGAGAGGTAGGAATCAAGGGCCTTGTTAGTAAATTGTATAAAATGTTAAATGGTGATGACGGATCACAGGAAACATTAAGAAAAAAATGGGGAAAAGATTTGAATATTAGAATCTCGGAGGAAAGCTGGAGGTATAAATGAAAAAGAAGAATTATGAGATCTATGTCTGTGAGAGTTATGGAGCATAACTATAAAATGTTGTGGAGGTGGTACCGGACACCGGTTAGGTTAAATCAGATGGACTGTACTAAAATGAAAATGTGCTGGAGATGTAAGACTCTCGCGGGGACTTATGAACATATGTGGTGGAGTTGTGATGTGGTTAATGCTTTTTGGCTTAAAATAGAAAATGAAATATCACAAATAATGGGTAGTAACTTTAAGCTAGAGTCAGGTACCGCCTTATTGATGGAATTTGATAATATGAATATGGAAGAACACAATATAGAACTATTAACAATAATATTGACAACTGCAAGACAATGTATTGCTAGAAATTGGAAGAATGATTCCACAGTGGATATAGAGGTATGACAGATAAAAACAAATTTGGAATCATCTGGAAACCATTTCTGGTTTATACACTGTCTGAAGGTAAAGGTAGCAGACCAGCCCCAAGTCACATGAGTATTTGGTTAGAATATGTGGTGCTGGGCAGTTCTGCAACTCCCAAGGCAATGTACATAGCACTGGGGTATTATCTTATGTTTAGATTTGTTTTTCTTTTTAAGATAGTGTATTTTTCACATTAAAATAGTATATGTCTAAACAAGAGGGTTTAAATAAGGTAAAATGAATATACACTATCTGTTATTACAGTATTTTTGAGTATGTGATTTTATTTCTAATTTTTACTTGCAATTTGTATGTTTATGTTATCCTTTATTATGTATTGATGTCTTTTTCTTTGTATATTACTTTTTCTTTTTTAAAAAATAATAAAAATTATTACACAAAAAAGATTCTAGCTATGAGATGTGGTCCCTGTTTATACCAATAACTGGCACAGATTCCTAACTTCGTTTTTGGGGAAGATTAAAAGCAAATTTCATATGTATGTATTACAATTCTACCCAATTATTTTGTCAATATGTTAGCAAATAAGCCAAACCACAAGTATGACTTGCAATTTCAGGACCATACAAATTTACAACTAGAGAATGACCCATTAGTTTCTGCATGGTGCACACACACACAATCTGACTATAGCCATGCAAAGTAGCAGTGTGGATTAAAATGGCAACTTTTATGCTATATGCTAGGAAGGCTATAAAAAGTAAAGTTATAGGTCTCCCTTGCTTGAAATCCAGTTGTGTTCCACTCTAAGGGACAGTGCTCATCACAGTTTACAGCCAAAGAGCCAGCACTGTTTGCATCCATAGTCATGTGGCAGGCATTACTAGAGCATGACATAAAAGAAAGTGGTAAAGTTGCTTCCTGTCCTCTCATCCTTTCATGGACAGGAACACCATGCATATTGTAACAGTATCTTCCTTTTTTTTTTCCAAGGCAATATACTGCTGCTGCAGCTCTGATGCTGTTTGAACCACAGCCTCCATTGCATTTGAAGACATAATGAGTATTCTCATTGGGCTTATGATTTGAATCTGAAGATCAGTGTCCACATGAATTTGGCATTCCAACCCACATCCATCCATCCATTCTTCCATCCATTCTTCCTTCCTTCCTTCTGACCTCCTCTCTCCTACATTTTTTTTAAATGCAGAGCTGGTATAGTGCTGATCTGGTGTATTAATACAATGGATCAGCACTATCCTTGTTAATTACCGTATTTTCCGGCGTATAAGATGACTGGGCGTATAAGACGACCCCCAACTTTTCCAGTTAAAATATAGAGTTTGGAATATACTTGCCGTATAAGACAACCCCTCTTCCAATGCACACCAAATAAAAATTAACCCACACTCAACCAAGACGCGCAGCCCTCTGAGTCGAATGGGCAGGTTCTGGTGAAGAGCCAATCAACGCTCACGTTCTCCTCCTCGAGGTACAGGAAGATGTGTGCAGCTTGCTTCCCCTTGCTTCATACTCCCCGCACAGAGCAGGGACTCGGCCGCGGCACCCCCCACCATATGCGCCAGACATATGAAGCAAGGGGAAACAAGCTGCAGTTAAGTACCTGTCCTATAAGACGACCCCCGACTTTGGCACAGATTTTTCGGGGTTAAAAAGTAGTCTTATACGCCAGAAAATACAGTAATTTTTAAAAACAAAATTCAGGGTCACTTGGAATTTTAAATTTCAGGGACACTTGGGGCAGATCATGGGGGAGAGTGTTCCTGCAGTCCTTAACCATCATGTCTCAATTGCCTACTTCACCACGAAAAAGTCCATTACACAACAAAAAGTCCACTCAAATTGTTCTGGCTTTTAAAAAGTAGAAGACCCCCAGCAGTAGAACAAAATCTACTTTTATAGGAAAAAGAACTCAATAGACTCAAATCTGCCATTGAACCTCTTGGCTTCCTCTCTCCACACTTCAAACAAGGAAGCTGGGAGAACCAGCTTCTGGTTCCCTATTCAGCATCACACTCTACAAACCAAAGCAAATGTATTCATTTGGAAAAGAGGTAGAAGCCCCAAGAGTGGAGGAGAAAACTATGTTTGACAAAGGGGATTGCTGAATGATCCACATTGACTTTTAAGTTATGCAGTCAATAGAAAATAATATGACTCAAACCATCCCAATCTCGGAGCATTTCCTACTTTATTTGTCAATTTAATCAGCCCCTCAGCTCACAATGGTTTTACAAATCTTCCATTGCTAATTATCCAACACTCCATTAGTATCTGTATTACTAATTGCTTTCCAGTCTAGAAACATTTCCTGTTCTAAAATTGTCATTAGCACCAGACTGGTGAACACTCCATGAATGATATGTGTGTCTGGGCCATACTATAGATGTGTAAGTCGGAAACACTTTCCTGAAATAGAACTTTCAACTCTTTTTTTTTATTGCTTACATACTCCAAATGTTCTGTGGATATGCTGTGTGTATCTGGATCTTTCTCTGGATCTTTTGCAACTCCTTTTTTGGCAGATATCCCTTGCACATTTATAAAAGGTTGGTTTTTGATTACTCAGATGTTGTGAATTCATCATTCCTGAAGATGTTTTACTTGTTCAACTTTGCATAGTCTGCTGTTTTAAAGACAAGAAGAAAGGAAGAAAGATTATTTTAAAAAGTGGTAAAGAGATCATGAAGTGCACAAAAATGTGCACCTAAGGAATGCATTTTCACTGGTTCCAAATTGCGTACATGCAATGACTCTAAGAAAACTCAAGTGTCTATTTTCTATTAATAAAGTAATTTTATTTTATTTTTTTATTAATTTTCAAAATATAATTACCAAATCTAAATAGAAAGAGAAAAAATTACAATACAATACAAAAAAATCATATGACAATATACAATACATAAAATTTGTGCAATAATAAATTTATTTATTTAATTTATTTATTAGTCATATTTATATATGCCGCCCACTCAGGCCGAACCCGACTCAGGGCGGCATTACAACAAGTTTTAAAAACACATAAAAACACTTTAAAAGACCCATATCCCACCCACTTTAAAAGACCCATATCCCACCCACCCATCCCACCCACTATAAAAAGAAGAAGAGAGAGTTCTTAATTCTTTACATAAGCCAGCAGGCGGGGACCGTGTTCCCATTCGGGCCCCCCCACACCTGCCCTGCCAGCCAGGTCTTCAATCCTTTCCTGAAGGGCAGCAATTCTCTTTGAAGTCTTAGATCTGTTGGCAGGAGGTTCCAGAGAGTTGGTGCGGACAATTAATAAACAGTAATAAAAATAACACTATAACAATACCTCTACTTATTAAAGTAATACCTCCCCATCCTTCACTAAATCTTAATTGTTATAACTCAAATAATTATATGTAACTTAAAAATTACATTTACAATATTTTCTTTATCTTATAGCAAAATCTCCCGATCAAACTCATTTATATTTATCTATAATATTCATATTTACACCCTTTTTTCTACCCAAAACTTATTAGTTAATACTGTATTACCATAATTTTTCCTAAACATGATATCATGAAAATACAATAATAAAAACATATACAGTGATACCTCATACAACGTCCAAACCTGGTTCCACAAGTTAGGACGTTGTATGAATTCCGACTTTGTATGAGGCATGCAAAAATCCTAGCCACGATGCTCATACAACGTCCAAATTATTGCCACCGATGCTTTGTATAACGTCATTCCCATAGAGATACTGTACATTGTAAGAGACGCTACCTCCACCCCCACCCCCCGCAGCTGACTTCACTCTTCGGGCTGGCCCGCCCGGAGAGCAGAAAAGCGAGGAGGATGCCGTCGCTGCAAGAGGCTCCCTGTCTCGCAGCTGGGGGTGAGGAGGAGGAGGACCAGCTGAGCAGCGGGGAAAGCTATCCACCGCTGCTGCCACGAGGCCATCTGAGCCATGGGCCGCCCGGAGACCACCACCCCCAGCCTCGCGGTGGCGGCGGTGGATGATTTTCCCCGCCGCTCAGCCGTTCCTCCTCCTCACCCCCCGGTGAGGAGAAGGAGGAGGAACGGCTGAGCGGCGGGGAAAACCATCCACCACCACCACCACGAGCCATCCACCGCCGCCGCCTCAAGGCTGGGGGTGGTGGTCTCCGGGTGGCCCCTGGCTCCGGTAGCCTCATGGCGGCGGCAGCGGATGGCTTTCCCTGCTGTTCAGCTGGTCCTCCTCCTCACCCCCCGGCTGGGGGTGGTGGTGAGGAGGAGGAGGAGGAACAGCTGAGCGGCAGGGAAAACCATCCACCACCGCCACTGCAAGCCATCCACCGCCGCCGCCTCGAGGCTGGGGGTGGTGGTCTCCGGGCAGCCCCTGGCTCCGGTGGCCTTGTGGTGGTCGCGGTAGATGGCTTTCCTCACTGTTCAGCTGGTCCTCCTCTTCCTCCTCACCACCCGGCTAGGGGTGGTGGTGAGGAGGAGGAGGAGGAGAAACGGCTGAGCGGCAGGAAAAATCATCCACCACCACCGTCGTGAGGCTGGGGGTGGTGGTCCCAGAGCAGGGCAACAAAGCAGTGCTGCAAGTCCAAACTCCCGCCGGGGAGAGGGCTGAGGCGAGGAGGCAGCGGCGGCCAACTTCAGAGTCTTTTCAAAGTTACATTGTTTGTCCAATTTCTAGCTATACATTGTCTACCCATTGTCAACATTATAGCCAGTAACTCTTTTTTATCAGCATCTAAATTTATATTATCCATATCTGTCAGCAAAGCGGTACTTGACCCCAGTTTAAGTCTCATTCCAAAAATACTACAAATTTCCTTCTCAATTCTTTCCCAAAAATCTTTTACCACATTACAACTCCACCACATATGCACATACATTGAATTCATTGTATTCATACATCTCCAACACATTTTGCTCTTATTATTATCCATCTGATGTAACCTCACTGGCGTCAAGTACCATTTCCACAACATTTTATAATTATTTCCTTTTATTCTGACTGACATAGTTCTCATAATCCTTTTTTTCCATTTATTTCTCCATTCCACTTCTGTAATTTTACATTGAGATCTTGCTCCCAAAGGTTTCTTAATACATCTTGTGAGTTACCTTCTTTATTTAACATAAATCCTACCCACAATGCCCTTAATTCCCTTTTCTCCCTTTCTTATCTTTAACACCAACTAATAAAGCAATTTTATGAGGACTGATTTTGAGTAATAAATCAGTGGCAGAGAATGCTGGTCAATTCGTTCACCTCCACATAGTATCCACACTATAGAAAACATCAATAATATGACTTTTCAGTTGGAAAAGTCTAGATAAAGACATTCATAGGTAATATACTCTTCTGTTCAAATTAAATCTCACTGCAAAATGACTTCAGGCAACTCACACAGCTTTTGAAATCCAAGTACTGGTTAGCTGACCCCACAGAGGTCTGCTCCAAATGTAAAAAACTACCTGCTGCAATCCAACAATCAAGGCCTGCATATATTCTCACTTTTACATCTGTCCCACAGGAGATTAGTACGCTGGCATGTTTGTTCTAGCTGTAGGGTCATTTGAAATAGCATTGCCATTTGCTTAATGCAGTTGATTACCATGCATGTGGTAATAAACAGCACCTACAATTGCATTTGCTGTCTGTTGTGGCTAATGCATAAAAGAATTATCTTTCATGATATTTTTATCTGCAGTGCAGAAGGAGACACAAGATTTAATCAGGCAATCAAACTTGGACAAGACATATGTTTATTCGGATCTAATTTTTACAAAGGCTTTATTGTGCTTTGTGGATTGCAATGCAGCCAGAGCAGGTTGGAAAGAGTATAACTGCTGTCTTTGTCCAAAGGCATCCTCTTTTCCTTCATGCATGCTTTACTTTTGAAGTAGTTATTCGGCTTCTTATGCTTGGATTGAGGGGGAAGTAGCCACATGGGAGAATAAGTCCAGGTGTGTTGTTGTTGTTGTTGTTGTTGTTGTTGTTGTTGTTTTCTTTGCATTTTTAAAACCTGGCCCCTATTGCTTCCATTACCATGATTTGCTGTTGTTATCCACACCACTAGGGTAAAGAACCATGTTCCAGTTAACAAGGTGAGCTTCTTAAACACTGAGCCACTGCAGTCAAGACCCTAATACTGCATGATGGAATGAGCACCCATCTTTGTCCCAGCTCCTGCCAAACTAGCAGTTCGAAAGCAAGAAATTGCAAATAGATAAATAGGTACCACTTTGGTGGGAAAAGATCTTGGGGACATGAAAGGAGCCTCATTTGGGCATCCCCTGGGTGGAGTTCCTCCAGCAAAAATCCTTTCAACCCAGAAAGCACCTTTGTGTGCTTCTGACACGTTTTTTTTAAAAAAGGAAGCCTGTTTTGAGTCTACAATACACTTCTCCAATCAAAGCCAAGCAGTCACATTTATATACCGCCCCATAGCGCTTAGTGCACTCTCTGGGTGGTTCACAAGTTAATTAGCATTTTGTCCCCAATATGCTGGGAACTGATTTTACCGACCTCAGATGGATGGAAGGCTGAGTCAACCTTGAACCCAACTCACAATCTTTTGGTTGCAGTATAGCAGTTTAACCACTGCACCACCAGGGAACCTTTTTATTTACCCCAGATGTACAGCCCCCACCCTCATTACCATCTTCCACTATCTTCTTTTTATCTTCCTTGCTCCTCCTTTTTCAAACTTCTCCCATCTCTCTCTCAGCTACTAGATCTCAAATCATGTCAGGAAGAGTTAATTGTGTCTATTGTATATACACCAAAAGACATGGTAACTGCAACTGCATTGAAAGAAACTGATCACTGTAATAAAGCAACCAAATAAAAGCTAGCTAGGGCATCACATTGCCAAAATGACTATGTGATACAGCACTAATTTGGAAGGGATAATTTTTTAAAAAATGAAAAAAAAATCTTAAAGTAGTCAACATCAGTCATGTTTCTATAGGGAGAATGTCTTGCAGAGGTTCCCACAAATATGTCACTGTGGCCCACACCACAAATGAGATGCTGACAAACATGAGAAAAGGGTGGGAAGTATGCTTCTTAGGTAAAGGTAAAGGCTTCCCTTTCAAGAAAGTCAGTTGTATCCGACGATAGGGTTCAGTGCTCATCTCTGTTTCAAAGCCAAAGAGCCAATGCTGTCTGCTTCTGCAAACATTTCCATGGTCATGTGGCAGGCATGACTAGACACCTGTTCTGTATGGATGAATGTGCCTTTAAGTAAATGCAACCACATGAATGAGCGAATGTAACAATCTCTAAAAGTAACATTGTAACCTTCTGTATTAGGACGCGAGCTAGTGACCACTGGGGGCAGTAGCGAGCGTCCAGCTCACATGGTACAAATTCTCCAAATGCCTACAGCCGCGGGAAGATTCCCGCCACTGCCTCACCTGGACAAGAAGGGCGTGACTAAGGGTGACATCACACAAACAGTAGCCAATGAGCTACCGAGGAGCCACATTCAAATGTATAGCCACTGTATATAATGAGCTGTTCATTGGCCATTACCACATGTTCCCCCTGACCATCATGTAACAAAGATGAGTTAAGCCAGACTTCGGCTGTTTCTATTGTCTTGGTTCTTGAACACTAAATTGGCGATGAAGGTGGGATGATGGCTTCCCACAGAATCAAGACAACACAGACCGGTTTTGACATCAACAAACCAGAGGAATGGGAACTGTTCGAGATGGATTTCAAAAGTGCACTGATGGTGTCCGACATTTCAGACGAGGGGAAGAGGAGAGCCACCCTCATCAGGATGCTCAGTTTTCCGGCCATTAAGATTTTGGTGGACCTGGTGTCACCAAGAAAGGTAGACGAGGTCCCGGTCAAACAGCTCATGAAAGCCCTGCGGAACCATTTCCAGCCCACAGTCTCGATGTTCTCGGCTCAGGACGCATTCTGGAAGAGGGTGCAGTCCCCTGGTGAGTCCGTGGCTGCCTTTGCAGCGGGCCTTCATTTGGCTGCCGGCCCTTGTAAGTGGGAGAACTTAGAAATTGCCCTCAGGGACCGCATGCTGTGCGGCCTGTGGGACGAGGAGACCCAGCGGAAGCTGATGAACAAAGAGCCACCCCCAACATTACACGAGGTCCTGAAGGAAGCGCAGGCAGCAGAGGCCATGAGGGCCGGGGTTAACGGGTTCACAACAAGGCCCCCACAACCCGACAAGGCAGCAGCCTCAGTACAAGTGGCCAGGCGGGGGCCACACTCCTCTACGGAGAGCATCGAGGACGAGGACATCCGGAAGGTGCGGAAGGACGGCCGACGTTGCGATGGCTGCGGGGCATCCCACGACCGTAGCAAGTGCCCATTCTGGAAGGCCGAGTGCCACAACTGCAGATGGTGGGGCCACATCACCAAGGTTTGCAGGCAACGGCGCGGAGAACACAAGGGCTCAGCAGACCGTCCCCCAAGGAAGGATGGCGTTCGGCCCTCAAGGAAACAGGACAGCATGGGCCGAGTCTCCGAAGACAGCGACATCGAGGTACATGGAGTGTACCGGCGAGTCCTCAGTGACGACAACGCAGCGGTCCATTGCTTGTCCTTGGGACACCAATGTTACTTTGTTGAGGTACTGTTGCAAGGGGTCCCCATAAAGATGGAGATAGACTCGGGTTCCTCATACTCCATTATTTCCCAGAGGGAGTTTTTGCGAATTTCCCCCAATGTGCGGCCCAAACGCAAAGCACTGAAGTCTAATTTGCGAGACGTGCAGGGAAATAGCATTCCGGTGTTGGGGGTGGGAAAGTTCAAGGTGCAATACAAACAACATGCCCAGGAACTCCTTCTGGTCATTCTTAAGGAGGGGGCCTGCTGCCTCCTGGGGATGCAATGGTTTAAGCCCCTGGGTTTGTTCATAGGGGGTGTGCATACCGTCGGGACTGATCCAATACAGGAGGTGTGTAATGCGCACCCTGAGGTATTCAAGAAGGGACTCGGAAAATTCAAGGGGCCCCCAGTTGCGTTCAACTTGGACCCAGAGATCTGGCCGATACGGCTCAAACCGCAAAGGGTGCCTTTCGCACTAAAGGACAAAATAGAGGCGGAACTGGACAAGTTGGTGGGCCAGGGAATTCTGGTCCCAGTGGACTCTGCAGAGTGGGAAACTCCTGTTGTAACAGCGTTGAAGGGAGGGGGAACGGCAGGGGTGTCGAAAAGACAGGGAGAGGAGGGAAATACACCCCAAAGAGCAAAAATGTATAACAAAATGTATTTAATAAGTGAAAATGCAAGTAAAAATGCAAGTAAAAGGATACTCAGGAACCGGACGAACAGTAGAAATACAATCTAAGTTGGCAAACCCCTAGGTAACCCCGAAAATGGGGGAGACTGAAACGGTAGAATTTCCAAAAAGGCTGGTAAATCAGCAGGGTGAAGCCTCATGGTAAGGTAATAATGTCCGTAAGGCAGTAACAAGTATTAAGCTGGTACAAAGCATGAATCCCGTAGTAGTCCGTGTAGAAAGAACGAGGTGACTACGAAAATTGGTGATAACGGCCAGGTGGGCTGTATCAACGTAGATGAGTAGCGTGATTCTTGAAGACGCTACTTAGGAGCCATGTCCGAAATCCATGCAGAGTCTGATAGTCCGGTTCCAAACATGCAAGAAGCAAGGACAATATAGCAGCCAGAAGGGCTAAACAAATGCCACTAAACAGGTACGAAGAAGAGTAGTACAGGTCAATATTCCTCCGGTAGAGAATATTTCGAAGGTCTTTGTCAAGATCTGTAAAAAATCGAGACCCGAAGTGACAGAAATGAACACCAAATAATAGAATCATATAAATGTATGTATAAACAGTAAAATGCATCAAACAACACCTAAAATGGGACAGAAGCTAAATAGACATGACTAGCAAAAATAATACCTGTAACGACGCGCTGACAACACCTCTATGTAGTAACTGATACAGGGTGAAAGCGTTAGGCAAACAGCAAAAATACAAGCTAGATATAGTTCTTAGGTGGGGACATGTGAAATGGATACCAATGATTAGCAATTGGGTAATAATGGGGAAAATTCTTTTAAAGGGACAACAACAAGGAAAAGAAAAGACCATTACAAATTTGAAAGAAATTAAATCTAAAGAAAAGCCGAATAATCCTGTTCCGTGTTTAGACCCGTGGGGTACAAAGTAGAAAAGCGGTGAATGTAAAAAGCTTCACGTTGTAACAGGAAACGTTCTTTGTTGATCGAATGGAATTTACGTGGTGAAAATGATTCCAATACAGCAGCCTTAAGATCTGTTGGAGCATGTTTCTTGTCAACATAATGGGGGACAAGAGGTGCTGTAAGGACCCTGTTACGAATACGTGAAATGTGTTCTCCGAGTCTAGTTTTGAGTGGTCTGGAAGATTGTCCAACATAAGGTAGCCCACAGGGACAAATTAAAATATATACCATGTCGCGAGAATTACAGTTAGAAAACCGTGAAAGGTGATGTATGAAAGTACAGTTAGGAATGGAAATAATATCAGTTCTCCACATATAAGAGCAAAACTTACAATGGCCGCAAGAAAAATGCCCAACTGGAAGAACTGAAGGACTGGAGACAGGGGAGAGACAATCAGTTTTTGAAAGGATACCGGCAATAGTTCTAGTTTTTCTAAACCCTATGGTAGGTTTATCTTTACAACCAGGGATGGAATCTAAGATATGCCAATGACGATGTATAGTTTTCTTTATTTGTTGTGCAAGCGGAGTGAAATCGATAGACCAAAAGATGTTATTGTTGTGTGCATATTCCAATTTACGTTGAAACATAGACTGTCTGGATCTATAGGTTACTTTCTGGTAAGCATTGTTGATGACATGAATGGGATACTCTCTAATGAGTAAAGACTGACGGATGCTAATAGCGGATGATTGGAAATCAGAATCGAGTGTGGAATTTCTTTTTGCCCGAAGGAATAGACTATATGGTATATTGTTTTTTAAGGAAAATGGATGATAAGAATGAAATTGTAGATAGGCATGCCTATCGGTAGGTTTATTAAAAAGACGCATGTTAAGTTGGTTATTAGCAACGAAAATTTCTAAATCAAGGAACGAAACTGAGACAGGGCTAGAAGTATGAGTAAATGTTAAATTTGTATGTAAAGAGTTAATCCAAGTGTAGAAACCGGATAAAGACGCCGGGTTGGAAAAAACAAAAAACAGATCATCTATATAACGTTTGTAAATCAAAATGTCCATGAAAAGGGATTAACAGCTGAATTAAAGATGAAAGTTTGATCAAAATTATTCATGAAAATATTGGCAACTGAAGGAGCGAAATTTGAACCCATAGCCACACCGTGTGTCTGTAAATAAAAAGTATCCAAGAAACGAAAAAAATTGTGCTCAAATGCTATATCTAAAAGGTCCAAAAGAAAATGTGTGGGAGGGTCAGGATTGGTGCGTGAAGATAAGAGATGTTCAACCAAAATCCTGGCTTCTGGAAGAGGAATGTTGGTATAGAGGGAAGCCACATCCATGGTCACTAATAAACAGTCATCAGGAACAGAAGTGTGTTCCAGAAGTTGAATGAAATGAGAAGAGTCCTTAACGTAGGAAGGGGTGTCTGTAACAAAAGGACATATGAAATGATCAATGAAAATGGAAATGGGTTCTAAGAGACCCTCGTTGGCAGCTATGATGGGTCTACATGGTACAAGATTAGAACCGGATTGAAGCTTATGAATTTTAGGTAATAAATGAAAAATAGGTACTCGTGGATGTGATTTGTAAAGAAAACGAAAGGTGGATTCTGAAATAAAGCCTAAGGCAAGTCCTTCCTGTAAGACTATTTTAATGACGTTAGACACATGTGGTGTAGGATCCTTTTGTAATCTACTATAAAAAAAGAGGATTGGAAAGTTGTCTTTGTGCTTCCTCAATATAGTTGATCCTATCCATGATGACTACCCCACCCCCTTTGTCAGCTGCTTTGATAATGATGTCAGGGTCATGTCCCAAATTTTCAAGAAGATGCATGTCGTTTAAAGATATATTATGCGAGACATGATAGCGTTCTTCTAAAGCAGAAATGTCTCGTAGAACTACCCTGCGAAACACTTTGATAGCAGGATTATCAACAGCTGGTAAAAAGGTGGAGCGGGGGGAGAATGGGTTGGAGCTACCAGGAGTGTCTTTAAAGAAAAAGCGTAGTTTAAGTAAACGGATAAGTTTGTAAATATCAATGCGTGTTTTGAACGAAGAATATTTAGGAGTAGGTACGAACCCTAAACCAAGATCTAAGAGTTCCTTTTCCCTTACCGTTAGGACTCTCTGGGATAGGTTGAAAACTAAGGAAGGTCTTATTTCCTTTTGTTCTTGCGGACATTGCGCTGTCCTAAAAAATCATTGCCAGAGTTATGTTTGTTGGTAGACTGTTTGTTACGATGGAACCTGGTATTGTAAGGTGCACGGATCCTTTCATCTGCAGAAGAATCTGCAATATCTGAATCAGTGGTCTCGAAGTCAGTGTCTTCCAAGGGTCGGCGCCAGGTAACTTGTTTAAATGTAGTTGGGCGGGCGAACTGCCATTTATAAATCCTAGAGTTTTTGTAATCATTGCGGTCACGATTAAATTTTTTGTTCTTAAAGGATAGTAATCCATCTTGGAATTCCTTAATCTTATTTGTCAACAAATTCATTTTGCTGTCAGAAGAGGGGAGACTGGAGGAAGTGATGGCATCCTTGATCTATCAGACTCTGCATGGATTTCGGACATGGCTCCTAAGTAGCGTCTTCAAGAATCACGCTACTCATCTACGTTGATATAGCCCACCTGGCCGTTATCACCAATTTTCGTACCGTTTCAGTCTCCCCCATTTTCGGGGTTACCTAGGGGTGTTTGCCAACTTAGATTGTATTTCTACTGTTCGTCCGGTTCCTGAGTATCCTTTTACTTGCATTTTTACTTGCATTTTCACTTATTAAATACATTTTGTTATACATTTTTGCTCTTTGGGGTGTATTTCCCTCCTCTCCCTGTAACAGCGTTGAAGGCTAACGGGGAGGTGCGAATTTGCGCTGACTACAAATGCACCATCAACAAGGCAATACGCCCAAATGCATATCCGATGCCAGTAGTCAGCCATTTGTTGGCCAGGTTACATGGGAGGAAGTGTTTTGCAAAGTTAAACCTGGCGCAGGCATACCAGCAGCTAACAGTAACTCCAGCTGCAGCCGCTGCACAGATGATAGTCACCCACAATGGGGCATTTAAGGTAACGTGCCTACAGTTTGGCGTAAACTCGGCTCCAGGCATCTTCCAATCATTAGTGGAATGACTTTTGAAGGGTTTGGAAGGGTCTTGCCATATTTTGACGACGTTTTGATCACAGGGGGGAGCGAGTCAGAACTGGCCGAAAGGCTAGACAGAATACTGACCGTATTCGAGAAAGCAGGTTTGAGGTTGCAGAAAGACAAATGTGTGTTCTTCGCAAAAGAGGTAGAGTTCCTAGGTTTCTGGGTAACCCCAGTTGGCATAAAACCCTCTCAGTCAAAGGTGTCCGCTGTTCAAAATACTCCTCGCCCCACCACAAAACCTGAGTTGCAATCCTTCCTGGGGCTCCTGAATTTTTACCATTCCTTCCTGCCTAGGAAGGCGTCGGTGGTGGAGCCACTTCATAGATTATTAAAGAAGGACGGGGTTTGGCGATGGGGCGAGAGTCAAGAGAGAGCGTTCAATGAGCTGAAACAACTTTTATCCTCAGAGGCCATCCTGACCCATTTTGATCCCAAGAAGCCAGTGGTTCTGGTATGCGATGCCTCACCAGTGGGGATGGGGGCGGTCCTGTGCCACATGTTGGAGAGCGGGCAGGAAGCCCCAGTGGCATTCTATTCCAGATCCCTGTCAAAGGCAGAGCGTAACTATGCACAGACAGACAGGGAGGCACTTGCAATAATTGCTGGAACAACGAAGTTTCACGACTTTCTATATGTTCCCCTTTCACCATCGTGAGTGACCACAAGCCCCTGCTAGGCATTTTCACCGCAGACAAGCCCACACCGCAGATCCTGTCCCCCAGAATGCTGAGATGGGCCATTTTTCTAAACATGTACCAGAGCACACTGGTTTATCGCCCCGGAAAGGACATAAGCCATGCAGATGCACTCTCGAGGTCACCTCTGTCTCACGTGGGCAATCCCACGTGTGAAGTGGAACAAGATCACCAAGTGCTCCTGATAGAGGTTCTGGATACACCCCCAATAGTACCCGTGGAAATCACCAAGGTGACAGGGAGAGATAAGACGTTGGCCCCAGTGAGTTCATGGGTGCAGAAAGGGTGGCCAATGACTTCCCCAGCGGCAAAATTTGCCCCATTTTTTTAGGAAGAGGATAGAACTGTCCACGGAGAGGGGTTGCCCCCTTTGGGGCCAGTGGGTGGTTGTCCCTGAATCTTTGAGAGCAAGGGTGCTCAAGCTACTGCACGTCAGCCATCCGGGGATTGTCCGCTCCAAGGCTTTGGCCAGGAGCTATTTCTGGTGGCCCCAGTTAGATGCTGACATAGAGCACATGGTGAGCACTTGCGAGAGTTGCCAAAGCTCTCGGCCCGAAGAGTCCCGACTTCCGCACAGAGAATGGGACGCAGCCAAGGGGCCGTGGTCTCGCCTGCACATAGATTTTGCAGGTCCCTTCAGAGGTTCATTTTTCCTCCTCATAGTGGATGCTTATTCCAAGTGGTTAGAAGTTATCCCAATGGCTAACACCTCATCAGCCACAACCATTAAGCAATTACGCAAGGTGTTTAGCTCATTCGGTATACCCGATGTGCTAGTGAGCGATAATGCGAGTAGTTTCACATCCGCTGAGTTCCAGACATTCATTGAAATAAACGCCATCCGGCACATCACCTCTGCACCTTTACACCCAGTGACAAACGGACAGGTAGAACGCCTCATGCATACAACAAAGGAAGCACTGAGGCACATGGGCCCCAGGGACCTGAATCTACAGTTATGCCAATTCCTGCTGGGTTATAGGGTGACACCGCTGGCATCAGGTTACGCGCCCGCAGAACTCCTCATGCACAGGAAGCTGACCACGATACTGACTAGGCTAGACCCCACAAGGGTGGAGGATACTGGGAGGAACATAGGGATAGTAGGCACCAAGAGTTTCGAAATAGGTGCCCCGGTCCATTGCAGAAATTACGCAACCGCAGGACCAGCCTGGGTCCCGGGGGTAGTTATTGGCCAAACTGGGCCTGTGTTGTACTGTGTTGAGACCAGCACAGGTCTACTCTGGAGGCGACATGCAGACCAACTCCGGCGACGGGTTTCCGGTAGTCAGGGCACGGAAACCGCGCATCAGAACTCAGCGTTAGGGTTCTCCCCCACCCATTTAGCCCAAGGGGGAGAAGAGTCCCAGCGGCCCCCACCAAGGGGGGAAAGGAATGAGTTTGTCCCTGTAGATATCCTGGAGGATGCCCCCATAGATATCCCAGAACATGAGTTTGACTTTGAGTTACAAAACCGGGGAAGTTTTTCGGAGTGGTCCCCCACCTGTCCAAGCGAGGAGCGGGTTTTTTCGTTAGTCCCCAATGCTCCCGGTTTTCCCACATTGGAGCTTACCCCTACCCCAGAAGCTGCAGAACCGCAGCAAGTCGCTAACGAGTCTCCCTCTCCTGTTGCAGGACAAGAGCCCAGGGAACACAGAAGCGATAGCTCCCCCGGGACAAGCCAGGCAGCCATACACCCAAAACGCTCATGTGAAAAACCACATTGGATGAGAGACTTCGTCTCATCCTAGGGGGGAGGGGTGTTGTGTATGGATGAATGTGCCTTTAAGTAAATGCAACCACATGAATGAGCGAATGTAACAATCTCTAAAAGTAACATTGTAACCTTCTGTATTAGGACATGAACTAGTGACCACTGGGGGCAGTAGCAAGCGTCCAGCTCACATGGTACAAATTCTCCAAATGCCTACAGCCGCGGGAAGATTCCCACCACTGCCTCACCTGGACAAGAAGGGCGTGACTAAGGGTGACGTCACACAGACAGTAGCCAATGAGCTACTGAGGAGCCACATTCAAATGTATAGCCACTGTATATAATGAGCTGTTCGTCGGCCATTACCACATGTTCCCCCTGACCATCATGCAATAAAGATGAGTTAAGCCAGGCTGTTTCTATTGTCTTGGTTCTTGAACACTAAAACACCAGAGTGCACGGAACACTGTTAGCTTCCCACCAAAGTGGTCCCTATTTATCTACTTGCAATTTCTTGCTTTTGAACTGCTAGGTTGGCAGGAGCTGGGACAAAGACGGGAGCTCATTCTGTCCTGCAGTACTTGGGAATTGAACTGCTGACCTTCTGCCTCCCAGTCAGCGTCTTAGCCACTTGAGCCACTGCAGTCCCACAGTATGCTTCTTAAATCAATGCAAAATAAACAACCCCTCACCATGTGTTCAAACTGAACCAATTAACCATACCTGTCAAGTATCCCGGATTGGCCGGGAAATCCTGTATTTTGGCGTGCGTTCCTCCCCTTTCCCGGTGCCGTCCTGTATTTAGAATGGTGGGGAAAGGGGTTACTGTGCGCACACACATACGCAGAACCCATATGCGCATGCACAAACATATTCTGCACATGCACAAAGGGGTTCTGTGCATGCGCAATGGAGTTTTTCCTGCGCATGCGCACCCGGGCCGGAGCAGTTCCTGTATTTTCCAGAGCGGCACTTGACAGGTTTGCCAATTAATCCCTGAAACATGGAGTGCATTGCGCAGTCACAAAAAATGCTTTGCTTTTAGGTGGGGTAACAGCGATGGAAAAAGCAGAATATTTCACCATGCAGCCACATCCTTAATTGGGCAAGATCACTGAACATGGGGGGCAGTGACATCACCATTTCAGATGGCAGTACCCTTTTACTCTCCATTATGTAATAGCTGGATTATGACATAAACCCCCATTATAATTAAATATCATCAAGGCAACGTAGTGCCAGCTACTCCAAAATGGACAGCTTGATTGCTTTTTGGTTACATTGACACCTCACGGCTCAAAAATTCAGCCTTGACAGTAAGCTAGAAAGCACGGAATTGGGCAGAAAATTGAATGAGAAAGATCACTGAGCAGCTGAAACAGTTCGAATAAGTGTGGGAAGTCTTTTTAGACTTCTTATTTTAAAAAAGGGTGAATGATGAATACTTCCAAGCAATTGATGGAGCTAGGCACTTAGTGATAGAGTAGGTCTGGTCCAATCATCCCTCGTTTATAAATATTCTGAATCTAGTTTCAGAGGATTTATTACATCTAGCAAGCTTTGTTAGGTGGCTTTCTCACTTTGCCTGATGACATTTTTTATTTTTTATTATTATATAGAAAGTCATAAATATGATGAATAGCAATAGTAATTACAGTTATATATATAAAGTTAATAAAGTTAATAAATAAATAGTAAATAGTAAATAATTCTAACCCACTGGCTCAAAATTTAAATGATAGAAGAAACATGGAGAGTCACAAAGAGCAAAGGAAAATTAAAAGCAGGAGGCAAGGCACTGAGTCAAAAAGAGAGGCAAAAAGAAACAAAAGATTCATTTTGAGACAGTTCTTTTTTTAAAAAAAATACTGCCATTTCTATGACTTCTAAGTAAACATGGACATATAGCTTAAGAGGGATGGTAAACTCATACACTCACAAGCAGAAAACTCAAGATGGAATAGGATTAAAATAAAGATAAAATAAGACAAATAAGACAAAATAAAATAAAATGTGCCCTTTTTGTATTATGGGGAACTTTCCTTATCCCAGTGTCCCTCCAATGGAACCAACCTGCTGAGAAATAATGCACTTCATTTCTTCTTTTGCTACATGCCGATTTACTGGGGGGAAATGCATGGGAATTTTTCTTCCTGTATGTTATACTGACTTGGATTTTGTTTTTAAAAGTGCTTCTGGTGGAGGGGGGACTGTGTGTGATAAGTGAGTCAAATTTGGAAGCTTTGTTTAGAACTGTGCTGATGAAAATGCCAGAGTACTTACATAGTAGGTCTAGTTCTGTGTGGATTCTGCAACCAACTAGGACTCCATAGGACTAAAATGTTCCATTCCAGTACATGAAGACTAAGGTTGTTGTGTGCCAGATAATGTTGAAGCCTTTGCTCAGGCCAAGATTCAACTAAATTAGACTGCCAAATCTTAAATAAGAACCCTCGGTGCTAACAAAATACTGCAGTGCCTCAGATTACTTAATGTTTAACAGTCTAAACAAGAGCATCAATCAGATCAAAAAGACACTAAAGAACCTTCTGGCTTTATAAGACTTGTTAGTTGGCATTACTAAAGAATTAAATATTGAAGACAGATGTCCTTAAACAGAGAGACACACCATCTATATAAAATTTTAAAGGGTACTAGATGTCATCTGAAATGTGCTAGACAAGTCACAGTTTGGGTCAATGTCCTTCTTTTTCTTGGATTCCTTTTCTTTCATCTTAATAAAGGGTCTGTAGATCAAAAGAAGGGCTCCCATTGTTCATGCAGTTGAGTCTGGACAGAATGCATCCATCCCATTTGAGTTTTGTTTTGTGTATGAATTCATTCTGCCTGCTTTCGATGCAACATTGAGCCACCAGTGATAAACAACACAGATTTTTAAAACAACAACAAGAGAAGAATAAATGCCACACTGTTGATTCAAAGGCTAGTCTGTTGAGCTCCAGATGCATTGTAAGGGTTTTGGATCCCTCCCTCAGCAAAATGAATTCACTTCTAGAAATATCCTGTCATTGAAAAGGCACAGATGTGTATGCAGGTATTTATATGCAATTACTGGGGCTCCATTGAATTGCATCTCATGAAAGATAACTGCTTGCTGCAATTACATCACTTGGATCAAATGAGCAGCTTAGGTCATCCTTCTAAAAAGCAGTGCTGAGTTTACAATGTACAGTACTGTACTGTATATAGCAGTATGGTATGTTGAATGCACAAAATGCTGTACAATCTTCCCTACACTTGATCTCAGAACAACTTCATTATTTTTTTCCTATTTTCCACACAAGTAAGAGAGTCATTTATTCAAACTCATAGTTTAACATTCTGTTCTGGAGCAAAAAGTACTAGGAACATTAATGGAAGAGCAAGTTGCCTTCTTCTTCCTCCTCTTCCTTCTCCTCTTCTTTGTCTTCTCTTTCTTTTCCTTAGAAGGCATGTCAAAAGCCATAGAAACTGGCTAAGGTTGAACTGTTCCCACAAACCCTATACCTGTGTCCAGAGTTGTGTCGCCATGTTGGACAACCAAGTGATGAGAACTGAAGCTTAATGTTCTCATAGGCCAGTGAGGGCAAACCTTGGCAATCCAGGTGTTCTTGGACTGCAATTATCAGAAGCTCAAGTCAGCACTCCTGCTGATCAGGGCTTCTGGGAATTGAAGTTCAAGAACAACTGGAGTGCCAAGGATCACCATCACTGACATAGGCTATGCCAATTGGAAGCACTGCTTAAAAATACCCAATCCCTAGTGATGATGCAATCAACTAAAGGTTACCAGCAGCCTACCCAAGTCAGTGGGAAGAAAATCTCAAGTAAGTCTTCAGGACTTTGCCCAAAGAAATCAGAGAACTATTATTTCACAATTAAGACAAGCAATGAGAGAATGATGTTTCCAATGGGAAAATAAAAGTATGACAGTATACCACACATATCAGAGAATTGCTTAAGAACAGTTGAGTAATCTCTTCTTGGAAGGAAATTCCTGATTATGACCAATCATCTCCTAGGGAATTTTCTGTGTTTTTAAATATATTATATAGTCTTATCAAATGCAGAAGTCCAAGTAAATTTTCCTTTTAAAGTTTTTAAAACAATAAATTAAAATAACACAAAGTGTTTTATACTTGTAAGGAATCATGTAAGAGCAGCCCTACTACAGACCTGGTAATCAGTGCTTAAAAAAATAAATCCTCAAAATTTATTTATTTATGCTTGGTCCTTAGATAAACCAAAACCACTTGTGGCTAAACCTGAGTCCATGCAATTGAATTTAAAGGTAACTCACATAATCTAATTCATTGTTCAATCCAAAAGGTGAGTAAGTTTTCATTCTATCTTCCCGATTCTCTACTGCCTTTCATAGGCTATAGTACTCAACCTATATACACTATTTAAATGAATCACACACAATAGCAATTAACATTCACTGGCCCAAAAAGAGTAAAGCACAAGAGAGGCCTAGAATGTGATTAAGATGAGAATTAATAAGGTATGTGTTTTTAATTAATTCTTAACATTATGCTACCATTGTAAAAAGAATGAATTTTGTGCTATTTCAGTATATTTTGTATATAATTTTTGTATTTACAGTAATTTAAGAAAGCAGTATTTCTGAAGAAGAATTTTTTATTCGAAAAAGAACTTTATCCAGAAGTCTTTCAAAAATTGAGTTATATTGAGCTGTAATATATGCTTTGAACATTGAGTTATATTGAACTGTTACACTTGCTTTGAAGAACACAAGTAAACTGGATTATAACAGAATCATTTCGTCATAATGTTGAGATTTTTACGTTTGGGACACTAGTTGCATGGACTCAGGTTTAGCCACAAGCGGTTTTGGTTTTTCTCAGTTATATACCTCTTGGCCATAAGTTTTTTCTATTGGTCCCTTGATAAAGCACACACAATTTCAGATGTGATTTTCTTCATTCTCACTTACCTATTAGTTGCTGGATGCAGAATGGAAAGTGAAGTCAGACCCATCATCCAAATTTATTTCCAAATCTGCACCAAACACATAATGGCTGAAATCCAGTAGCAAGTTGCAACTAGATTAGGCCCATTTGAATCAGTGGGGATTTAGACGTTGACTCTTTGTAAGTCACAATAAAATACTAACCAAGAAGACTTCACCCAAATATATATCAAAGATATTGTACTGAGAAAAGACTATGTAATGCTGAGTATGGCTGTGCTACAAATCTGCTGGTTTTATGTGCTACCACTATCAAAATCTGTGTTTCACTACAGCTGTTCTATAATGCTACCGATAAACTAGATGAGGAATGGAGAGGCTAGTTTGATTTTTGCTGTAGTGTTTACGTGGAGGAAGCTGGCTGGATAGCTCAGTGGGTTGGGGTTTCTGGCTGCTGAGCCAGAAACTGAGAGTTCAATCCCGCAATTGTATAATCCTAGGGCACCCCAAAAAAAGAAAATGGTAAACTCTTTCTGAGTACAGTCTACCTAGAAAACCCTGAAAAGGGTTACCATAAGTCAAAAGTGACTTGACAGCAGACGGTTATTATTAATATTTGGAAGCCATATACGAGAAAGGTGCATTAATGTGAGGAATGTTTATTTATTTATTTTTATATTTATATACCGCCTTCCTTGGCCTGGGGCAACTCAAGGCGGTTTACATGTCGTAAGATATACACAGGGCCCTAATGGCTCCTCTTCTGCCTACCCAGGCCTTGGGTGGGCGAGAGTCCCAGGGGTGGGGGTGGCACAGATGTAAAAGCCGCCTCTTCCCCCTCAGCGGCTCTTCTTCTGCCCACCCAGGTCTTGGATAGGTGAGAGTCCCGGGGGTGGGGGTGGGGCGCAGATGTAAAAGCCGCCTCTTCCCCCCCCCCCCAAGTGTTGCTCTGTGATCTACTTTTACTCACTTTTGAGAGGTATACTTCAATCATAACTATTTGCTTTAAACCAAACTGCTTTTTTCTGTTTTGGATAGTTCGTCATTTGATATCTCATGGTCCAAATCTCATTTGAAGTTGTAAATAACCTCTACTGAAATGTGCTGGAAAGAGATACAAAGGTTCTGTCTGGGGTATATGGCCAGTGGTGATGGGGTGATGCAAATCATCACTTCATCTTGCATTCCGAGAGTGAGCCAGCATGTGTGAAATAACCCAATCTATTTGTTGAGCTTAGTTCACATTGTTTTGCTTCAAAAATCTGTCTGAAGCAATGGTGAGGTTCTTCCAAAAGTAACAACAAAAATCATATGAAATTCTAATGAGTTTTTCCACAGTCAAACCAAATCAACAGTGCTCTGTATCCTGTAAGACAATATAGATCCTCTGATGACTTCATAGGTAGGTTATCTGGTGAGGTTATCCTGCTATGGTAATAGAGTAGACCATACTACTCTATGCCGATCATTAGGCTGATTTTATTGGTTGATTTTAAAAGCCAAGGAAACATGACACTTCTACATTCGACTGAGTTTGGATTTACTTCAGAGGAAGTATGGTGGGGCAATTTAACGTTTAGCTTTTAGTAGGCTGATCTTTCTGAGGCACTCTGTAAAACAAATTGGAGGTCAAACAAGGGGGAAAGAGATCCTTTGTTGCATGAGATGAAGCCATTTGAGTGATATTGGACACTGACCTCAGTTAACTAAAACAACTAAATTAATACCGTAGTAATGATTAGCACACTTGATCAGACTGTGATGAAAATGGAGCAACCAATGCTTTGGGAAAGAAGGAAGGAAAGTAGTAACAAAGGAGAAGTCCTGTTGCAAAAGAAGCAGCTGGCTGTGTGATACTGAATATAGCCAAGTGATATCTCTAATAACTGAAATATTGGTACTATAATAGATATTCCCTCAATACAGATTCTAGTCTACCTAGAAAACCCTGAAAAGGGTTACCATAAGTCAAAAGTGACTTGACAGCAGACGGTTATTATTAATATTTGGAAGCCATATACGAGAAAGGTGCATTAATGTGAGGAATGTTTATTTATTTATTTTTATATTTATATACCGCCTTCCTTGGCCTGGGGCAACTCAAGGCGGTTTACATGTCATAAGATATACACAGGGCCCTAATGGCTCCTCTTCTGCCTACCCAGGCCTTGAGTGGGCGAGAGTCCCAGGGGTGGGGGTGGCACAGATGTAAAAGCCGCCTCTTCCCCCTCAGCGGCTCTTCTTCTGCCCACCCAGGTCTTGGATAGGTGAGAGTCCCGGGGGTGGGGGTGGGGCGCAGATGTAAAAGCCGCCTCTTCCCCCCCCCCCCAAGTGTTGCTCTGTGATCTACTTTTACTCACTTTTGAGAGGTATACTTCAATCATAACTATTTGCTTTAAACCAAACTGCTTTTTTCTGTTTTGGATAGTTCGTCATTTGATATCTCATGGTCCAAATCTCATTTGAAGTTGTAAATAACCTCTACTGAAATGTGCTGGAAAGAGATACAAAGGTTCTGTCTGGGGTATATGGCCAGTGGTGATGGGGTGATGCAAATCATCACTTCATCTTGCATTCCGAGAGTGAGCCAGCATGTGTGAAATAACCCAATCTATTTGTTGAGCTTAGTTCACATTGTTTTGCTTCAAAAATCTGTCTGAAGCAATGGTGAGGTTCTTCCAAAAGTAACAACAAAAATCATATGAAATTCTAATGAGTTTTCCCACAGTCAAACCAAATCAACAGTGCTCTGTATCCTGTAAGACAATATAGATCCTCTGATGACTTCATAGGTAGGTTATCTGGTGAGGTTATCCTGCTATGGTAATAGAGTAGACCATACTACTCTATGCCGATCATTAGGCAGCAGTTAACAAATCTGACAAACCTGAAGATGAATGTCTTTGGGTAGCAAAGTCCACAGGGAAGAGTGATGGCCCCCAAATGGGTTAAATCCGTAGTAATGATTAGCACACTTGATCGGACTGTGATGAAAATGGAGCAACCAATGCTTTGGGAAAGAAGGAAGGAAAGTAGTAACAAAGGAGAAGTCCTGTTGCAAAAGAAGCAGCTGGCTGTGTGATACTGAATATAGCCAAGTGATATCTCTAATAACTGAAATAATGGTACTATAATAGATATTCCCTCAATACAGTCGTTTTACCTTGCTTCATCATTATGTACAAACTTATACTTTTTATAATAAGAAGTTCCATAAAGCCAGAAGACAGAAAGAAGACTTGGTATAGCAGCTTGTGTCTCAGAGAAAGAATAAACACTATGTACTGGCAGTCAAAGCAGTAATACTGTACAGTATATTATTACAGTGTGTCATCTAAAAGAACAAAAACCAGGCCTACTCTTGTCTTCAATTCTCTCATTGTATAAAATGGACAGGTTTTATGTTGTTTTTCCATTTTATTTTTAATATTTTATTATTGTAGTGATTTTGTTGTTATGCCGCCCAGAGTCACTCTTTCAATTTGGGTGGCAATACAATGGTACCTCGGATAAAGACAAATTTGGATAAAGTCCGATTCAGCTAAAGTTGCAGTTTTCATGCACACATGATGCATCGCATAAAGTCCAAAACCACTTAAAAGGAATGTTATCTGAGGTATTTGGTATAGGAACCTCGGATAATGTCCATTTTTGGACGTTATCCAATGCATTGCCCATTTGATTCGGATAAAGTCCAAAATCGGATAAAGTCCAAACTTGTGGAACGGAGTTTGGATGTTATCCGAGGTTCTACTGTATATAAATTTGAATAATTAAATAAATAAATAATTTCTGTTTTCAAGGCTAATTTAAAACAGAACATTTGCTCTGAAATGGTAGTTAGTTATCATATGGTGCTTGCAGCCTGTTGTTTTGATGTAGCTATGTGCCCATTTCAAACTGTTGTTTAAGATATAATGTGCCATTAATAGCCCAATTTGAAAGCTAGTGAAATTAAAAATGATTCCTTTGCCCTGGAGTCAATGGGAGAAATAGCAGGGAAAATGTAAAAAGCTACATTCCATTATAGACACAGTCGCATATGACTTTAGAAATATCAGAGATTATGTGAGAGTGTCTTTGTATTGAATAGTGTAAAAATGTTACAATTTAAGTGCAGAGATAGTACAGTGTTCTATGGGTTTTAGCAAGGAGAACTGCAAACCATGAGTTATACTTTAGTCTATAAAGACATTTTTAAAAAGCATGACGCTTTAGGCCCAATCTTACAGCCAGTGTTTCATTTTATAATTGCTGTCCTGAAATTCACAGAAGCAACTGACATGCTGCCAACATGCTGCCAGAATTCAAGATACAGTACAATTGATGTCTTGATTCTTATACAAATTCTGAAAGACTTGATTAAAACATAATGGTTCACCTCTGTGTTTTTGAAAGTTAAAATCTTCTGCCAAGAAGTTTAAATCTCTCGACTTATATACAGAAACCCTACATTTGAATCTAAAGGGTAAGCAATACCTTGAATTCATAAGTAATGAGTTAAATATTAAAATTAGAAATTACTTTTAAATAAAACTAGCATCCAAAAATCAGTCAGAAGGAGAACTGTAAATAAGGAAGAGCAACATAGTACAAATTCAAGAGAGAATTATTTTTAACTAGCAGAGGTTGCCCAGCGTTGCCGGGCTGTTTTAAATTGTGTTGGAAGGTTTTTGTTTTGTTAATGTTTGTACAAATGAGGTTAGTCTGCAATTGTTATTTTTTAAATGTTTATTTATACCCTGTACCTTGGATAATAATTTAAAAAATGTGAAAGTACTTTTTTTTTACATTCAATGTTTTTAAACTGTGTTTAGATGTTTTGGGGGGGGTTGTGAGTGAAAATTCTACACAGGATTTTAGAAATGTTTTTATTTTATTATTTTGTGATTTGTTTGTGATTTGTGTGAATGTGTGATGTAATGTTATGTTTTTGACTGTTTTTTCTCTTATGGCCTCTGGGTGGGGCTGTTGAGTGTTTCTTTTACTTTGACTGTTTTTTCTCTACTGGCCTCTGGGTGGTGCTTCTTCCGGTAAGTAGTCTCTTTCTTTCCTCATTTCATTTCCAGCCATCGTGGAGGGAGGACATGTGGTGGTAAGCTATCTGGTTTAATTTCTTTTGTGGGTTTGTTTTGTTTTTCTTTTTTGGTGTTTTTATGTGTATTTTTTCTGTTTGTTATTTTTGGTTTTGGTTAATTTCTGATGTTTTTGTTTGTGGTTTTTTTAATTAATGGTTTATTTATTTTAATTATTTTGGTGTTTGTTTTTTTACTTTTGTTTCTCTTTCAAGGGGGGAAGGCACTGGTGCCTTGGCCCCCGCTTGAAAGCGAAACATTTTTTCGGTAAGTAAAGTCAGCAGGCGGAGCGTCGTCCGCTGGCTTTACTTCCCTGGAAATGGGTTCACTTTCAAGGGGTGGCCAAGGCACAAGTACCTTGGCCCTTGCTTGAAAGCGAAACACTTTCCTTCCCTCGGCGTGGCCTCGCTGGCCGGACTGCGGGAATCCCAGCGCCGCGTCAGGTTGCATTTGGGGGTGGGGTTGGGCTTTCCTTCCCGTGGCCTGGCCTCACTGGCTGGACCACGGGAATCCCAGTGCCGCTTCAGGCAGGGTGTTGTGTGGGGGTGGGCTTTCGTTCCCGCATCCCGGCCTCGCTGGCCGGACCACGGGAATTCCAGTGCTACTTCAGGCGGCATGTGTGTGTGGGGGTGGGCTTTCATTCCCGCGTCCTGGCCTCGCTGGCTGGACCATGGGAATCCCAGCGCCGCTTCAGGCGGCATGTGTGTGTGGGGGTGGGCTTTTATTCCCCCAGCCTGGCCTCACTGGCCAGACCACGGGAATCCCAGCGCCACCTCAGGCGGCATTTGGGGGTGGGCTTTCCTTCTCATGGGCTGGCCTTGCGGGCCGGACCACGGGAATCCCAGCACTGGTTCAGGCGGTGTTGGGGTGGGTGGGCTTTCCTTGCCACGGTCCGGCCTCGCTGGGTGGACCGCGGGAACCCCTGTGGCGCTTGAGGCTGCTTGTTTATTTTGTGTGGCTGTGAGGCACTGGGTTTTTAATTTTAATTTTTCGCGCAGCGGGCTTCTCAGCGTTCTGCACGCTCATGGTGTGCAGGACTCTGAGGCTTGTAGTTATGGGTTTGTGGTTTGTATTTGTGCTGTGTTTTTTTCCTGCAGCTCAATTTTGATTGGCCGCGGCGCGTTTCTCAACATTCTTTGTGCTCGCAGCTCTCAGCCTGATTGGCTGTGGCGCGGCGCAGTGCAAAGAACGTTTGGAAATGAAGTTGTTTCCCTTTTTGTGTTTGTGGGACTCTTGCCCCACTGGCGCATTTCTCAAACCTTTGTTGACCTGCGGACCCAGTTTGGGTGTGTCCACGAATGGTCGGTGTGGGCTAGTAGTGCCTGGCTTAGGATCCTATGTGAAGTTCCAATGGTTAACGCTTGATTTTATAGGTAAAGATTCCACTCCCAAAGGTTTAGGGATAATTTATCAGAAACTTGTTCTCGACTGAAGCTCCCTGCATTCTGTCATTGGTGGCTATCTGGTGAGAGGTATAGTAGGATTCACACTACAGCAATACCTGGAGGGTTGCTCCCACCCTTGCATTGACACTAACTAGGGATGGGACTTTCTTGTTTTTAGGACTCCTGTTCTCAGATTTCTCCTAGAACCCCACTGGCAGAATTCAAGGAATGAAAGTCCCCACCCACCCACCCACCCACCCCAAACGAGAAGGCTTTAGAACTGTCCTTCTTAGCTTCATCTTGCTTTTTCTACTTTCTACAGCAAAGAAACTGTTCTGTTGCTGTTGCTGCTCTGTTGCTGTTGTGTATTGAAGCACATTTGCAAGTTGCACGGGCAGTGCCTTGCAAGAGGAAAATGGTTTCCCGCCATCCAAATTAGGAGCTACAGTTGGTGCCAAAAAAAACCATCCAGGGCGTGCTAATTATGCTAATCCAATCCTGTTCCTCATTGGTTAATTACATATATACCCTGTTATGATTGGTTAGTTATGGTTGTCCGGTGGGTCGCTACTTTGTGTCAAGGAGCCACCGCTGGGGAGACACTATATAAGCCCCATAAATAAACAAGGGTGGGGCCAGACTGGATCTATACAACCCATTCTGCACAGGTAGCCAGTAACATGCTAAGCCTGGGTCTCCTCCACTATGCTACCGCTCCTGGTGTAGCTAGCCTTTGCCTCCTACACGGCAGAGTTAGGAGGGACTGATTTCATGGGATTGAATAGCCATCTGTGTGTCCAGTGTGCCTTGTAAGCATAACCTGAAAAGACTGTTGAATAAACTCTACTTGCTGTTCTGTTCATCATTGTCTGGACTGTTGCTTATAAGGGCCGGACATAACAGTTGCACAGTGGGAATCCCAAGGTTACCTGGGACTTGCAAATCTTCATGGGGGGGGGGAGAGTTCTAATTCTGTTGGAGGCACCATCTGTATAGTCAAATGGACATGAGTTACTTTCCGCACAGTCTTACAAATTTTTGTGAGTCCAAACTAGCATTAGAATATCCCCAAGATATACCAGGGTCGTTTCCGTTCTGCTCAGAGTCAAAGCAGCCTAGAAAGAGCATAAAGGTAGGAAGGGCTGTCTTGAAGCCTCATTGGGTTTGGGCTCCCACTCCCATAATTCTGCTGTGAAGCTGGATAAATTCTAGGAATGGGGGTCCTACAAACCAGTAAGACCCATCCCTACCACTAACATTAATACTTTCTACTCAGATGAATGTCCTATTTGAACTCATTGTGGCCTACCTTCTAAATTGACTTGTATAGGACAGCAATGAAATTAAATGTAGCTGATCAACAAGAAAACATATGATGATATGTTCCTTAAAAAGGTAGAATACTTGCTTCATAAGCCACCATGACTTGAAACTGGTGAAAAATAACGTCATACCTTTAAAACCCAATAGCAGCCTAACATGTTTTCATTTACAAGTCAATGAGCTATATTTCTATATAATGTTTCAGAAACTATCACAGGATATAAATTCAGTTCTGACTCAGACTGTCACATTATCTACAAAATTGTGAATGACGTACCCTAGAGTTTGCCAGTAATTTCAGGATAGTACTGTTTAGTTTTCACCTCCACTTTTCTTTTGAAGTTGCCATTTCAGTATCTTATTATAAAAGAGCACAATCACCACCTTTGGCTGATTTTTCTGAGCCTTCGTACTGTAGAGTCCTGTAAAATGACCATGTGCAACTGGACATCCTGATCGGTCTATCTCCTGTGTTCTATGTAGAAGAGAGGAACAGCAATAGAATTGAACAGAATGTGAAGTTAGTTCAAAATGTAGTATTTTAAGCCTGTTTGTTTTTTAACATGATCCTGCACAAGAGCTGACAGAGAAATTGCAATTATCTCTATGGCAACTCTTTGTTGCCATTGTAACACAGATTGGTGGCAGAATTGGGGGCAGCAACTGGATTCTCACATAGATAAACAAGTATAAGCAAAATGGAGAGCAGGAGTTAATATTAACAATGGAATTTATTTGAGTAAAAACTTTTATTCTTGGAAGTTAGTCTTTAAATGGTTTGCTATAAAATAGGTCAGTGACCAGCTCCACTAGAGCTGGACTTTGGGATATATGATCAAACACAGTGATAGCAAATTGCTGGGGTACAATTAGCAGATAACCACTCTAAGATCAGCACCTGGCACTAGCAGTGAAATCTGGAGGCAATGCTTGTTGCCACGTGAAAGATGTAACTTTAGATAAGACTGCTGCTTTGTAATGGTACTCTTTATCTTATTTGATATGTCTGTTTCTTTGATGTAGGCAGATTGATTGCACACGGAGCCGGCAGGTGGGCCAAACACTTCTTTATTTCAGCATGGTCAGTCTGTACAGTCCCCACCACAATACCCATTGGTTGACGACACTGTATTCCTGCCCATTGTGTTGTATTCCCGACCATGAACACCCTGATTACCTATTGTGTTGTATTTCTGATCATGAACACCTGGAGGCGGGGAGTTCCCTGTGCTAGCTATTAATTGGGTGATTGGAGCCGTATGGGCTTGGCTCCTTCAGCTGTTATCCCCTTCAGTTGCTACCTGCTGAATTCCGTGTGGAACTAGCTGCTTGCATACACAATATCCCTCCCCCTAGGATGGGACGAAGTCCCTTAGCCATTGTGGGGGCCAGCAGTTTCACTGTGGCCAGCCCGTTGGCTCTGAGGCGCTCCCTGGGGTGCCTGGGGTGCCTGGGTTTCTCCCCCGGGAAAACTGAAGGGTCCCATCGAATCCTGGCAGGGGAAAGGATGGGGTATCCCTAGTTTGGGGAGGATGAGGGGACCGTTGGGAGAACTCAAAGCCCCGCTGCTCACTAGGATGAGTGAGGGAAAACTCGCGAAAACTCCCCTCATCCTGAAACAAAAAATCAAACTGGGGGTCTTCTTCCTCAGGCTGAAAGACGGACTCCCGTGGCTCCATGCAGCCAGTCATACTCAATCCTGTATTTCCCCCTTGGTTTAAACGGGGGGGAGGTAACCCTAATGCTGACTCTTCCCTCTCTTTCCTCTCAGGGGGTTGCTCTGGATCAATTCCCCTTGTGGCTTCCGTGACCCTTCTCCTAAATTGGTCAGCGTGTCTGTGCCACAGTAACCCCGACTCTGTCATGACTTTGTATGATACAGGTCCGGTTTGCTCTACTACCTCCCCAGGTACCCATGCTGGCCCTGAACTCACATAATTCCTGCAATAAACTGGGTCACCTATCCCAAACACCTTTTCCTGCGGTATTGACACATTCATACCCCTATCCTCCACCCTGGATGGATCTAGGCGGTCGAGTAATGCTGGGATTCTTCTCCGCATTAGGAGCTCTGAGGGGGATTGCCCCGAGGCTAGTGGGGTGACCCTATAGCGTATAAGGAATTGACAGAGCTGTAGCTCCAAATCCCCCAGACCCATCCTCCTTAGGGCCTCTTTTGTGGTGCGGACCATGCGCTCCACTTGGCCATTCGTGGCCAGGTGAAAAGGGGCAGAGGAGACATGCCTGACTGTGTTCCGCTCGAGGAATGATTGGAATTCCACAGACGTGAATATGGATGCGTTATCCGAAATTAGCACGTCGGGAATGCCGAAACAAATGAACATCCTTCATAGATGTTTGATTGTGGCCGCGGAGGAAGTGTTACGCATTGGATTGACCTCGAGCCATTTCAAGAATGCATCGAGCACGAGTAGGAACATTGTGCCCCTGAAGGGCCCCGCGAAGTCCATGTGGAGTCTGGACCATGGACCACATGCTGTGTCCCACTCCCTGGGGGGTAGCCTATGCTCCTCGGGCCGTAATTGCTGGCAACTCTCGCACTGGCCCACCAGTTTCTCTATGTCATCATCTATTTTGGGCCACCAGAAGTAGCTCCTTGCTAGGGCTTTTGACTTCACGATCCCCGGGTGGCTCGTATGGAGCAAATGGAGCACCTTGGCTTGCAGGACCTCGGGAATTACTACTCTCTGCCCTCAGAGCGTACTACTCTCTGCCCCCAGACAGCTCGAAGCACTTCCTGAAGAACGGATCGAGTTCTTTGGAAGGAGATGTTAAGGGCCAGCCCTTCTTAACCCACGCCGATGCGTGGAACAAGACCCTGTCTTTGGCGGTTGCCTTGGCGATATCCACAGGCACAGTCGGGGGCGATTAGAGTGATTCAATGAGCAGCACCTGGTGCTCTTGCTCAACCTCACACTCCGGCTCTCCCAGCTCTGGTAGGGGAGACCTGGAAAGTGCATCCGCGTGTGCGATGTCTTTCCCTGGGCGATGCACCAGTGTGAGCTGGTATGTGTTTAGAAAAATTGCCCACCTTAACATTCTAGGGGACAAGATCTGCGGGGTGGGCTTGATCATGACAAAGATACCTAGGAGGGGCTTGTGATCCGTGACAACGGTGAACTCTCTCCCATACAGGAAGTCATGGAATTTCTTTGTCCCTGCGATGATCGTGAGGGCCTCCCTGTCTGTCTGGGCATAATTGCGGTCTGCTTTCGAGAGGGATCTCAAATAGAATGCATTCGGTGCCTCCCTCCTGTTCTCAAACACATAGCATAAGACAGCCCCGACCCCCACCGGTGAGGCATCACATACTAACACTAAGGGTTTCTTGGGGTCGAAGTGGGTTAGAATTGCCTCGGAAGAGAGAAGCCTCTTCAACTCACTGAACGCTCATTCCTGAGCCTCCCACTACCACCAGACTGCATCCTTTTTCAGTAGGCAGTGCAGTGGTTCTGCCACAGATGCCTTCCGTGGGAGGAAGGAGTGGTAGAAATTCAGGAGCCCCAAGAAGGACTGTAGCTCTGCCTTAGAAGCTGGCGTGGGGGCATCCTGAATGGCCACAACCTTTGATTTGGATGGCTTTACCCCGTTGGGGGTGATCCGAAACCCCAGGAACTCTACCTCGTTTGCGTAAAAAACGCACTTGTCCCTTCTCAGGTGTAACCCAGCCCTCTCAAATAAGGACAGCACCCGGTCTAACCTTTGTGCTAGCTCTGACTCCCCCCAGCAGTTATCAATACATTGTCGAAGAATGGCAAAACCCCAGGGAGTCCCTTAAGTAGGCGTTCTACAAGCACCTGAAAGATACCGGAAGCTGAATTCACGCCGAACTGGAGGCGTGTCACTTTAAAGGCACCCTTGTTTGTCACTATCATCTGGGCAGCTGTGGCCACAGGTGTGATTGTTAATTGCTGGTAAGCCTGTGCTAGGTCCAGCTTCACAAAACACCTCCCCCCATGAAACTTGGCCAGCAAGTGGCTAACTACCGGCACCGGGTAGGCATTGGGGCAGATTGCCTTATTGATAGTACACTTGTAATCAGCACAAATTCTAACCTCCCCATTAGATTTCATGGCAGTTACAATTGGAGTTTCCCACTCGGCGGAGTCCACTGGTACCAAAATCCCCTGACTCACCAGTTTGTCCAACTCCGCCTCTATTTTGTCCTTTAGTGCGAAAGGCACTCTGTGCGGCTTGAGGCACATAGGGTGGACAGAAGGGTCCATATCAAAGTCCACAGGAGGCTCCTTGTACTCCCCAAGTCCTTTCCTGAAAACTGCCGGGTGTGCGTTGCACACGTCTTGGATGGGGTCACCTCGGGCGGCGTTGATTCCAGTCAATGCAATTCCCAGTGGTTCAAACCACTGGGTTCCCAAAAGGCAACTGGACCCACCCTTAAGGACTACTAAGGGCAACTTCCTGGTGAAGTTCTTAAGCCGTACAGTGAAGTCCCCCACCCCCAGGACTGGAATGTAACTTCCCTGAACATCCCGCAAGTTAGTTTTGAGGGCTCTAAGCTTGGGGCGGTCCTTAGGGGGTATGCACAAAAACTCGGTCTGCGAGATTATGGAGTAGGCAGTCCCAGAGTCCACCTCCATCTTCACCTGGACCCCCTGCAACAGTACCTTAACAAAGAAACGGGTGTGCCGGTCCAACACACATCTCACCACTGTGTCTCCCGCGTGCACCTTTCCAACGTTCTGGTCCTTCCGGCGGCTGGTCCGGTCAGGGTCTCGGCATTGTCTGCACACCTTGGCGATGTGGCCCAAATGCCTGCAGTTGTGGCACTCGACTTTCCTGAAGGGGCACTTCCTCCGGTCGTGTGTGCCCCTGCACCCCTCGCAGCGTCTGCTTGCTTCGGCGGTGTCTCTCCGGCTCCTCTCGGAAGGTCATTTCCCCACCTTCTGTAACTCAGGTTCACTTTCACTCTCACTGAGGTTGGATCAGTACGTGGCGGTGGCTGCTGCGGCTCTCGGCACTCGCTCCCTGCGAGGCAAGCATCTGTGGGCCTGCATGATGGACGATGGGTTCTCTGAGGCGCCGGTTTCGCCCAACATGCTCGTACCCCATCTTTTACCGCCTCTGCAGCCTGGGCAGCCCTGAGGACTTGCTCAAAGGTGATGTCCTCATCCCGGGCCAACAGTCTCTGCTGGGCCTCCTCATCCCGCATGCCGAGGAGGAGGTGGTCTTGCAGCGCCTCACTCAGGAAGGTGCCCCAGCGGCAAGGGACGGCCGCCAGTCTCAGCATGGCGATGTACTCCACCACACTCTCCCCAGACCACTGGTCACACTGGTGGATGGCCAACCATGCCAGGAACGTGTAAATCCTCAGCCAGAAGTGTGCCTGCAGCACGTTCAGGATCTCGTTGAGGGGGACCGACCTCAGGCCCTTCGGCATCAGGAGGTTCATCGCCAGCTCCAGGGTCGGCAACCCACACTGAGCCAGGAGGCAGGCTCGTCTCTGAGCTTTGTCTTTGATGCCCTTGGCGTCCATGGCATACAGAAACTGCTCCTTGTACAGGTCCCATGACTCGGGCTTCAAGGTGTCAAATGGTGCGAGGGTTACTCTGTGGGAAGCCATTATCCTACCTTCGTCGCCAATTTGATGTAGGCAGATTGATTGCACACGGAGCTGGCAGGCGGGCCAAACACTTCTTTATTTCAGCATGGTCAATCCGTACATGAGCCTACACTGGGAGACGCAGCTCCTTTTATAATGCATTTGAATTCCCCGCCACAATACCCATTGGTTGACGTCACTGTATTCCCGACCATGAACACCCTGATTACCTATTGTGTTGTATTTCTGACCATGAACACCTGGAGGCGGGGAGTTCCCCGCGCTAGCTATTAATTGGGTGATTGGAGCCGCATTGGCTTGACTCCTTCAGCTGTTATCCCCTTCAGTTGCTACCTGCCGAATTCCGTGTGGAACTAGCTGCTTGCATACACAATAGTTTCCTCTTTTTTTTCCAGTTAGAAAACGATGTTTTTTGAATGTGAAAAATCATCCATCCCTCTCTTAGAGGGTGGGTCCCTAGTTGTACATCTTCAAATTTACAAATGAATGTTGTTGTTTTTCTTGGAATTTTTTATGATGTTTTATAACGTTGTATTTATGACCTGTATGATTTTGTGATGTTTACCTGTTCTGTGAGCTGCCCAGAGTTGAGCAATTGAGGGGGCAGCATATAAATGTGAATATACAATACAATACAATGCAATAACTACGTTTGTGACAGCTGGTGTGATTTGCCTCTTTTTCACCAGAGCATGGACCCAGGGTACTCCATATCCCATCAAATTGCCTCTTCCTATGGATTAATAGCCAGAGCACCCAAATGAGGAAAATGAGGGTGGCTACACTGAAAGAGATAAGAAAAGCTTGTACCAGAAATTGTGTTTTCAGCTGTGGACCCTAGGGCTCTGGAAGGGGCTACCTCCTGAAATCAGAATTGCCCCCACCTCATTGGCCTTCTGTAAATCCCTGAAAACTTTATTTCAACAATCCTTTTCAGGGTAATGGAACATCAAAGTTAGCCCCTTTGAGACAGAGTTGTCCAATATACGTAATCGGCACCTGTAGGTTATGCTGCTATTTTATCATGTGTGTGTTGTTATTTGTTTTTTTAAGGATTCTGATTGTTTTCATCTGTTCTACTTTGTTTTTAACTTTTTTGTAAACTGCCCAGAATAGTGGTTTCACTAAGTGGGTGGGATATCACTCAATCAATCAATCAATCAAACAAACAAACAAACACAGATAAATAAATATCTTGGGATTTATGTGTACATATGGAGCAAATCAGGGCTATTAGTGCATTTCTGAAGTGACAACAAGGCAGAGCAAAGATCCCTTAGCAGAACCACATACAAATCTCTCATGTTAAATCCAGTATTCATGGAATTAAACACATTAAAATTAAGCTGTCAGTATACAATTAATAGTGGGGAAATTAAGATTTAGGAAGAAACCAACCTGACATCAATGAGGAGTGTAATGGAATAATTCCTCAATGAAGACAAAACCAGTGATCCAGAAAAACACAAATACTGTCATGAGGATTCGGTCAGAGCTTCTTCTTTTCTTAAAAGCACAGGATGCATTGGTAACCATTCTTTCTGCCCTTATTTGAGCACAGACGGGGCCAGGAGGCCAGTGTAAGTACCTATGTAAATAATGGATTTTGATATTGTGGTTTAAAAATTACTGGGGGTGGGGTGAAGCAGGCTGCAGATCTAAAGCAGGCAGTATATAGCATGCACAACTGAAAGGCCCATTTCTCAAGTCGCATCACATCTACCAGAGTCACTGAGATCAACTGTGACTCACCAATCGAAATCAGAAGTATTTACCTGTCTAAAAGTTGCCTGATTACAGCTACCAGGTCAGAGGACACCAGCCAAATTCTCAGGTTGAAATTGGCCTTTGGTGTTTCTATGAAAGAAAGGAAAAAGAACAGAGGCAGCTCTCTCCTCCGTACCTTCATCAATTGTCAAAAAGTGGGCCTCTTAAATACAAATGAGTCAAATTAACAACAGGAGGTACATGAAAGTGTCGTGTTCATTTAGCCTTTGCAGGCGCACCCCCCCAATAACGGACACAGACAACATTGAAAGTGGATAACAGCATAGGGCCACATTTATTGATTCAATGCCCTAGTCCGAATTATAAATTTGTATTGGTAAAACGACCAATCATAATTCCTAAGGCAAGCAGGCCGAAGTAACACTGGTAAGGTACCACCCCAAAATTGCCAACGGCAATTGGTTACAATGTATCAATTTGTATCAATTTGTTTGTTGACAACAAACAAATTGTTGACCGTAGTCAATAACTAACTCATGACCCCACCCTCTGACGCGTATCCGTGAAATCACAGGGGTGATGCATGCTGGTTAGCAATCGTCATCACCCCATCGCCTGGTTCGTCGTTGACCGGACAACGTTTAACTAATTTATTCCTGTCTAGTGTTGTCCAGTCAATTGCGAACCTGCCGGATACTTGTGGGTCATACTGTTTACCTTACCAGTGCTACCCGCCACACGGAGGGGCTTCAAAGAAGACCTGACGCCCCCCCCCAGACCGTCAGCTCGGTCAACAGGCCTGCTCGCCAGTCACCCAACAGGAGGTCCATACCTCCTCGCGACAGGTGGACCCCATCCCCTGCATACAGGTCATAATTTTGTAGGCTAATATCGGGGTGATGACTAACCCGTCCCCAAGCCCTGGTGGCAAGAAACCGCGCCACTGCCTTATTGACCGCGCGCCTAGCGCGGTCAAGAGCCAGGAGGTTAACGCCTCCTCTGTAAGAATGGCGCGGAACAATGTCCGACCAAACCAGGGTTGTGGCAGGCCAGACATAATGCAAGTAGGCGAGTTCCTCGCAAATCGCATGTTTGAGCGATAAGCCGGTGACCTGGCCCAAATCATTGCCCCCCAGGTGGATGATTAGAATGTCAGGCGGGTCAGCACCCAGGCCAGAAAAAAGGAAAGGCCGCAGTTCCCGCCATAACATCCCAGGCTTACCATGCCATGCGAGACTGGCGTGGTCACCCAGTCCCAGTCAGGGTCCCCACTCTGTCGCCGCAGCGTAACGCGCTGCCCTGTGCACATAGCTGTGGCCCACCAGCCATACTGTCACCGGTGTAATACGACACCCAGGGTCTGTAAAAAAAATTGAGAAAAAAGGCGGTAAGGTGACTGGATTGGTACTCATGGCGGGAGTGGGCGCACATAAAACTGAAAACATTGCGAGCCCCACCTCCCCATGCTGCGTATGTCAGCCCCAGAGTACCCAAAAGCAGCTGCTGTAGAGGCTGCACCAATACGGAATGAATGTGTGCCATAACGGGCACCTGGTAGGCCCACCCTGGTGAGGGCTCTGGCTGTCACCTTCCAAAACTGAAATTTAGTAAGGGGAGACCCATCTTGGTGACAGAAAAACGGGCCGTGGTGCATGCCACGCAGTGCCAGGAATTCCTGTAGGGCACCAACCGGACAGATGTCTGCCAAAGAACACCGTAGCAGTCTTACTCCACTGCCTACGCCATGCTGATCTGTTTTAGAGGAGCGTATCCTCAACTGGGCCCAGTCTTTGGCAACATAGACATCTTCGAGTTCCAGTGCCCTACCACTTGCATCCGCCTTAGACAGCATCACGAGTTCGCTGACGCGGAGCGCTCCAAAAAATGCCACCGTTGTGGCTGCATGAAAAAGGGCTGCCTCATAATGATCAAAACAGAGGCCTGGCCAGCCCCGGGCCAACTGGGTAAGAACCCCTGGGGAAATAGGGTGCCGGTCGTCCGGGCAACGCCCGCGCTCGCGCACCCACCCCTCCAAAACATGTCTCACACGGAAGTCAGAGGTGGTATCCACATGACCCCCTACTTTGGCCATAAAAGCCAACGCCGAAAGCTTGGATGCTATGGTGCGAGGTGCGAGGCCCTGTGCATGCAGGTGAACCATGAACCGCAGAACATGGTCCACCGGAATCGGCCAGGTCTCTGGCAAGTGAAATTGAGCAGCAAATGCCCTATATGAATAGAATGCTTGTTGATACGCCTTACGCGTGCGTGGCGCTAGTGACAGGCCAATCGCCCGGTTCACCTCTCCTTGCCAATAGTCCACATCTCGTCCGGGAGTGGTGAGGGAAATTCCTCCGCATCCGGGGCCAAGGCGCGGAACCGGGAGATCTGCAGGCGGGACAAAGCGTCAGCAATATCATTATTAACCCCCGGGACATGCCTGGCCCTGAACAAGACGTTGAGGCGCAGGCAGCGCAGCACAAAATGGCGCACTAGATCCATAACCCTGGGCGATTTGGAAGTCTGTGCATTGACAATGTGTACAACGGCAGCATTGTCACACCAGAAATGCACCACCGAATTTGCCCACTGTTCGCCCCATAGCATCAAAGCCCCCAGGATGGGAAAAAATTCCAGGTATGTGAGATCCCGCAGGCGACCTGTGCCTGCCCATGCCGGTGGCCACCCACCATAGGCCCACTTCCCATTGAAGTACATCCCATAACCCAGGGATCCTGAGGCATCAGACTGGATCTGGAAATTGGGGGATGCTAGGAGGTCAGACCTCCAAAATGAGACCCCATTAAACTCCCTCAGGAATTGCAACCAGACGAACATGTCTGCCCTGATACCCCGGGTAAGCCTGACTCTGTGGTGGGGCCTGGATAACCCTGCCATGGCGTCACATAAGCGCCGGGCAAAAGCCCTGCCCGGAGCGACCACCCTGCAGGCAAAATTAAGGTGCCCATGGAGCACCTGCAGTTCCCTCAGGGATGCCTTACGCTTGGCCAGCAATTCCGAGATAAGGGCCACTATCCTGGACACCTTATCACCCGGCAACCTAGAAGCCTGCACTACTGTGTCAATCTCAACCCCCAGGAATACTAGCTTGGTCGATGGGCCCTCGGTCTTTTCGGGCGCTAAAGGGACACCAAGTTCCTGCATTAGCGTCTGAAATGTGTCAAGGAGACGTGCACACGTGTCCCAGCCCCGTTCACCCCCGAATAAAAAGTCATCCAGGTAATGGGCTACAGACCGGGACCCTGACCTGCGGACGAAGGCCCACTCTAGGAAGGTACTAAAATGCTCGAAAGCCGAGCATGATATGGAGCAGCCAAAAGGCATGGCCTTATCGAAATAATATTCCCCCTTAAATTTAAAACCCAGCAAATCAAAGTCGCCCGGGTGCACCGGCAAAAGGCGAAAAGCCGACTTAATGTCACACTTGGCCAGCAGGGCACCCGGGCCACACGCGCGCACCATGCGCAGCGCCTGGTCAAACGATGTATACCTGACTGAACAAAGGTCATCAGGGATAGCATCGTTGACCGATCGGCCGGCTGGGTAGGACAAATGATGAATAAGACGAAACTCGCCTGGGGACTTTTTGGGGACCAAACCCAGTGGTGAAACCTTAAAATTGGGAAACGGGGGTGCGGGGAAGGGTCCAGCGACCCTGCCCGCGTCTAACTCCTTTTTAATGCTGGCCGCAGCCACCTCCTCCCTTCCTCTGAGGGATAAAAGGTTGGGAGCATCCTGAGGGGACCTATCACCCATAAAAGGGATACGAAATCCCTGCTTAAAACCTTGAAGTAGATACTCCCCGTCCTCCCCCTTCGGGTACGATGCGAGCCAGCGCTCCAGCATGTCCACGTTAATTGGGGAGGGGGCCTTTTGGAGGACTAGCTCCATCCGCGGCAGCTTTGCCAGCCCACTGTCCACCCCTCCCTCTGCCTCGTGCCCCCCCAGGCCTGGGACAAGCAGAGGCTGCGTGGGGGCCAGAACATGTGGGACACTCATGCTTATACCTGCAATTCTTTCGATTGCAGGAACCATTTGACGAGAAAGTCCAGCACAGCAGGCGGGCTGGAACCCCCTGCCCCGCCGGTTGGCGGGTAACCTGCGCTGGAGCCGCTCGCTGGACCGCATGTCCACAATGGTATCTATCCCCCGGGGCAGGGCGTGTGGGTGTCATGTACAAGAGCCACAGTCTCTGGCACGGCTCATCCCATCTCATCTCGGGGTGGAGAGGAATCCTCATACGGAATTCCTCATCATATGCTAGCCATGAGAGGGCCGGGAAATCAACCATTGCCCTATATATGTTGTCCAAATATTGGACCATGGGGATAGCTAAATCCGGCCGCGCCCTCAAATATACCACCATGTATATTAAATAGGCGGGAAGCCAGTTAGCCCAGGTACGCGGCGGCTTACGGCGGCGTGCCTGCTCCTTATCCTTCTCATCCTGACCCTCCCTTTCCTCCTTGGTGGGCTCTCTGTTCAGGAGTGAGAAGATATCCACGTACTCCCCTCGCCATATCTTTTCTCTAGTAGCCTGTGCCAAGTGATCACCCAATGGCAAGGAATACCCTGCCGTCGGCAAAGCCGAAAAGGGGACAGCCGGCCTAGTAAAAGGGGCCTGAGCTAACCCAGCCACCCCCAGAACATTCCCCGCAGTGTAAGGACCAATGCCCACCCCATTGCCCAAGGTGGCAGTTGTTGTCGCCGGGTGGGCCGTAGACAGCGTGGCCCCCGCACCACCCGCGCGAGGCCAAGGCCATTGAAAGCCCCCCCCTATATTGGAATGTGTGTGGATGTACTTGCTTGCACCGTATACTCACATGCTGCACCCCCGCGGGCCGCCCCCACCGGGGGTTCCGGCCCACTGGGGGCGTCGGAGCTCACGACCGACCTAGAGCTCATCACCGGGGCTCGACCCGCACCAGGTTGCTGGCTGGGGAGCTGCGAGGCAGTGGCCGAAGTCGCGCCACCCGCCTGCAGCAGCTCGACCCTCCCCGCCGGCTGTTGTCCTGCTGCCGACAGCACCTCAAAAGGAACCCCAAAGGGTGCTCCCGCCTGACTGGCCCGGGCCAAAGACGCCTCCAGGGCCGCAATGCGGGCCAGTAAGGTGTCCACGTTGACCATGGGCAAAGGGCCGGCCGGCCCGCCTGAGCCAGGCACGGGTACAGGTCCCTGCACCCCGGGGCCAGCATATGGCCATTGGCCAGCACCAAAGCCCGGCAGAGCTGGTGGAGAAACCTGCCAAGGCAGGGGGCCGCCCCACCCCCCAAGGCTAGAGGGCCCGGGGGGAGGCTGCGGCCCAAAAGGAACAGGCCCGACGGAGTGAGCAGGAGGAGGAGCGGTGTCCACCGCTCGTGGGCCGCGGGCCGGAGCGCCATCCGCGCTCACACTCAGCTCACCCGCAGCGGGCCAAGGGGCAATAGACCCCATTCCGCCGGCCCCGGTCGGGGCTGGCAAAGGTGGCTGCTGAGGAGGCGGCACCACGGTCCTCCGACCTGGGTTGCGCCTCCTAACAGCGCGAGCTGAACTCGAAGCTGCCTTCTTCTTCGAAGGCATCTCCACCGAGCAAAAAAGGGAAGCCAGCAATGCAGAATCGCTACCAAAAGGCTTCCCGGTAAGCTAACGAGCGACGGAGACACAGGGGAAAAAACTTCTCCGCTCCGTCGCTGAAGTAAAATGGCAGCTCGGCTGCCTCGTGGCCAGCCTTTTTATAAGGGAGCTGGCCACGCCCCTAACTACCCGGATTCTCTGTCCTGTGGGGGGGGGCCCGCAAAGGGCGCGGCGGCCATTTTGGCGCCGCGCTTGCATTCATTCAACATTTGTCCATCAAACTGCCCTGCCCAGAAAATTTTTCATCCAGTAGTTTCATAAGGGTTGCTGTCAGCAACCAATCAGAATGTCTGGGGGAGGCAGGAAGTTTTAATCTGTAAAATGACCTGGATTGGTCAGAACTCAACAAGGAATGCTCTTTCTTCAATTTAGTTATTTCTTGTGAGTTTGGAAGCTCCTGATGCTTTCCATCTTGGACTATAGTTTCTGTCTGCTTGGATGCCTGTCTCTCTACTTCCATCTTGGATCCTTTTCTCTTTCCCTCTTTTTCTCTTAATGAGGCAATTGTTTTCCATTTCTTCAAATTATTTATGCTACCACCGAAAAGGATTTTGCACCTGTTGTATATTGACAATCTTAAACAACATGGGAAAACAAGGCAGGAAATTGAATCACTCATGCACACAGTCCAAATATTCAACAATAATACTGTGATGGATTTTGGAATAGAAAAGTGTGCTACTTTACCAATAAGGAAAATTTGTTGAGTCATAAGGAATACAGATGGCAGAGGGAAGAACCAAACAGAATCTTGGACATAATGAAAACTATAAATGTTTGGGAATTTTATAAGCAAATGACATAAACCATGCAATGATGAAAGGGAAGTCTAGCACAGAGTGTTTGAGAACAGTAAGAAAAATCCTAAAATCAAGACCACCTGGCAGAAATATCATAAAAGCAATAAATACTTGGGCAATACCATTGATAGGATATAGTGCTGGTATTGTAGACTGGACAGTGAATGAGTTGGATGATATGGACTGGAAAACAAGGGTGAGGATGACTGCAAATAATGCGCTTCATCTGCAAAGTGATATGGATATATTATATCTGCTGTGGGAGGATGGAGGACAAGGATTGCTGCAAGTCAAACAAATGGTGAAAGCCGAAAAATGGTCTCTCAGTGAATATATTTGTAGCAGTAATGAGAGGATGTTAAATCAAATTTCTAGGGAAGTTTACATAAATAAATAAGAGCTTTGCAGTGCAAAACATGTTTTGTATAAAAGGCATAGGTTTTTAAAAGATATGGAATTTGGGGATCTATAGTAAAAGAACTTGTTTCAATCCACTGACTAGTAAAGCAACCTAATAATGTTTCACATTAGTGTATACTCCTTACAGCAGCATCTTCATAAAACAAACAAAACATGACCCTCATATTGTGATGGAGTGGAGTATACCCTGTGCTTTTTCATGCCTTGTTATTCGGCCTCTTCTAAAATGGCGATTTAACCATGTGGCCACATCTTTGCCTCATAGGATGCCTTGTGGTGGAGAGGAAATGGGACCTATTGTGTCATTTGACATGTCTTGCTGTAATATCATTGGTTGGAATCCCTAAGGAGGATGGTCAAAGGGGAGGAGCTGTAACTCACACAAAAGCAGACACACACACAGACATTTTTCTCTTGGAAGCTGTGCTTTCAGCAGCCAAAATGTAACCTCTTGGGAGAGAAAGGTGGTGGGGAGGGCGGTAGGCCCATCCCTTAAAGAAGCAGTTTGCTTTATTTCTTTGCTTTAATTTGCTTTTGCTGGACTGTATATTGATTTGCTATGCTTACAATATAGTTCTAAAATGCCTAAAGAGGGGGGCGTGGCTAAGATGGCCGACGAGTAACATCTTGATCCGGACGCTCGCGCTTATCAAAGTGGTAATCAATGTGATCGAGCAAAATGGGAAAATTTTAAAGAGGTATTTTCTGGCGATAAGACTCCTGCTTGCCTATTTGGAAAGTTTTGAGGTCGGACGGTCGAAGTTTGGGAGGTTTTCCTGGGCAGGCGAGGCTCGCGACGGAAGCCACGGCTTTTCCTGCTGAGGAGCCGAGAACGGGACCAGCGAGACGGAGGAGACTTGTGGTGGCAGTGGAATTGGCAAGAAAACAATCGTATGTAAGTGTATGAAAGACTATATGGAAAAGTTAAAGACAACTGGGGATTTTGCTTAGAAGAGCCTGGACTTGGAAGTGGGTGGAAGTGGATGAAATCGGGCGGTCGTCCCGTTAATGGCGGGAGTGATTTTGTCCTGGTCTATGGCTTCCCTGGTCTATGGCTTCCCTGCGCCCCAGGAGAACCGTGGCGTGTTTTGGCGATAACAAAGTGGCCTAAGAAGTTCTCGTCTGGGCTCCAGTTTTGGAAGGCTGCAGTGTGTTTCCAGTTTAGAGTGTGTGGGGAAAGTCTGCCGTTCCACAGAGGAAGAAGGGGGGTTTCCCCCTGAAGTTAATGTAACCGCTGGAAAAGGGCGCTTTGATTTGTTCGCTTCAAGAGAAGGTTTAACTTGTTTCTTTTTTTTTATTCCTTCACCGTGTGGATTACAAATATCACTTTCTTTTTGAACATATTGCTCCTCACGTCTTTCTTCCTTCCTTGCTTGGATTTTGGGCTTTTTTTTCCTCTTACCCCCCCCCCCCGGTGGCTTTGACTAAAACGAAAAAGTCTGGGTGACCGTTTCCTTGGAGCCTCTATTTTCGTGGTTTGGAAGACGAACAGTTGGACTGCTTGCCTTGGGGAAACGGGTCGGATATGGATTATTTTTTTCCTCTGTTTGTTTGGAGCATATTCCAGTTCCCTTTTTTTGTGGATTATAGCAACTAACTCCTCGCTGGATTTCTTCCTCCCTACAAGCTTTGTCTGCTTTGTTTGGATACATGGTACTAGTGGCTGCAGTGTTATAGGCTTGTTGGACTGACTAAATCTTTACAACTTTCTGCAACACTGGACTCTCCTATTGTGTGTCATCATGGATAAAGGCACAAGAGGGAAAGCAAAAGAGGAAGAACCAGTAGTGAAGTCTAAGAGGAAAGAAAAAGCACCAATGGAAGAAGCCCCTCAGTCTTCATCACTGCCACCGGAGCCTTATGATCAAACTCAAATTATGGTGGAAATTGGCAAATTGTTTCAGAAATTGGAGAAGAATGAGGAATCAAGGGTGAAAGATAGAAATGAAATGATGAAAAAACAAGATAAGGTGGTATCATCTGTTGCAGACTTTTCAGAAAAGGTGGATTTAAGCTTGCAAAAAATAGAGGGAAACGTGAAATTGGTTCAAAATGAGGTAATTGCCATAAAAAGGGAAATAAAAGGGACTCAGGAGACGGTGCGGGAGAATAAGTTGAAATTGGAAGAGCAAGAGAGAAGGATTGATGCTGTGGAAGATATGATGAGAAGAACATTGTGATCCGTCAGGTGGTTGAACGGACACCGGATCAGTTAAGAGAAAGAGTGGTTCAGTGGTTAAATGGTTTGAATATGGGAAAGGAATTTGTTCAGGAAGATATTGTAAGTGTATTCAGGGTGGGCCCAAGAAGAGGGAGGGTGGTTCAAAGAAATGTGCTGGTAAAATTTGCAAATTGGGGTGATAAGCTAAGAGTAATGGCTTTTCTGAAACGAGCTGGACCTGATGCCCTGAAATTTGATGGTTCTGATGTAGAAGTTTATAATGATATTTCATTGAAAGAAAGAACGTGGAGATATAAGATGAGGCCTGTAACCAAATTGTTGATGAGTAAAAATACAAGGTACAATTGGAGATTTCCACAGCAACTGTGCTTTTTTTATGATAAAAGAATGCAAGTAATTGATGAAGGGACTAATCCATTGGAGTATTTGAGTTTGCTGGAGTTAGTAAAAACAGACTCGGAAGAGTGGATAAATCTAAAGAGGGAATTGATGGAATCGGGTGCCGTGGGGAGGGAGTATGAGAGGGCGGAGGGCGGTGGAGCTACAGGTGGAACATTGCAGGGGAAGGAAGAGGAGGAGGAGCTGTCGTTGATCATGGTGGAGGAGGAGACAAGTAAGGAGCAATGAGAATTAGATTATTAAAAACTAAAGCATTTAAATGATATAGAAGGGTGAGTAGCGTGTAGCACTGGTAGGAAGGCACATCTTGCATGTCCCCCCTCTCCCCTCTTTGGTTGTCGAAGGTGGCTTTTTTTCTGAAGAAGGTGGTGAGAGAGATAGTGTGTGTTTTATGTAGATTTGTGTGTTTATGGGGGAAGGGGTTGGTAGTGGCAGGCCCAATGGAGAGTTTAGAAATTAGAAAGGAAATAGATTATGGGAAATATTAAAATATTAACATGGAATGTGAAGGGTACAGGTTCTGTCCTTAAGAGGCGGAGGCTGGAATTGGTGTTGAAGAAAGATAGACCCGATATAGTGTTCTTACAGGAAACGCACCAGAAGTCAAAAGACACGAATAAACTTTTTTTGGGATGGATTAAACATTACGAGATGGCGTTTGGAACTTCAAAAGCGAGAGGTGTGGCAATTATGATTTCTAAAAAATTAGGATTTGAGATTACAAAAAGTGTTGTTGACCAAGAGGGTAGATATTTGATTGTAAGAGGAAAAATAGAAGATGAGGAGATCATGTTGGTAAATATTTATGCTCCAAATGATCATCAAGTGGATTTTTTAGAAAAAGTTCGGAAAATAGTGGAGCCAGAGAATGTTGCAAAAACTATTGTGGCTGGAGATTTTAATTTGATAAGGTCGGGTTTAGACTGTACAAATATAGCAAGAAGTGGAATTGGCTTGAAAGGGAAGGTTTTAGACAAATGGATGGCTGCGATGGGTTTGAAGGACTCTTGGAGAGAGATTAAGGGCTCTGAAAGGGCATATTCTTTTTTCTCACATGTCCATGGGACATACTCAAGAATAGATTACGTTCCTCTTACGGAAAACTTGATTAAAGATATAGAGGTAATGGAAATTGGGATCATCAAGGAATCAGATCATGCTAAAGTACTTTTGGAATTGAAATTACAAAAAGATATTCGAAGAGGAAGAAGTTAGAGGTACGATCTTAACCTATTTAAAGACCGAAAATGTAAAGAGGAAATTATGGAAAGGTGGAAAGAAAGTTGGCAGTGGAACGACAACAATGAGGTTACTTTTAACATTTTATGGGATACCATGAAGTCGGTTTTTAGAGGGGAAAGCATAAAGTTGGCGAGTTTTAAATATAAAAGACATAAGGTAGAACAGATAGAAAAAAAAGAGAAATAAAGCAGTTACAGGAGGATCATTCAAAAAGTAAAGATAATTTTTTTTTCCACAAAACTGCAAAGACTTAAAGCAGAGCTAATGGGCAAGGATATTGATAAAGTTAAAAGAGACTTGATTTATCTAAATAGAGAGTATTTTGAATTTAGTAACAGAAGTTCAAAACTATTAGCAAGAGCAGCTAAGGCCAAAAGGGAAAAAAGAGAAATTGGGGTATTGGTTAATAAACAAGGTTTAAGGTGTAATAAGAATAGAGATAAATGTAAAATTGTGAGGGAATTTTATCAAGCATTATATGCAAAAAAGGAGGTAGATGTGGAGAGGCTTAAAACGATTTTGGAGAGACAGTTAGGGAACGGAATAAAACAAGAACATAGAGAGAAAATGGAGGAAAGGATCACCGACAAAGAGGTAAAGGAGGTAATCAGTGGGTTGAAGATGGGGAAAGACCCAGGAGATGATGGATTATCGACAGAATTCTATAAAGAATTTAAAGATGTTGTGGTTCCAAAGTTAGTGAAGTTATATAACTATATTTTAGATGGAGGACAAATCCCGACCTCATGGTACAATACTATAATCGTTCTGCTGCCAAAACCGGGAAAGAATTTGGAAAGGGTGGAATCGTACAGACCAATTTCTCTTATAAATCAAGATGCCAAGATCTTCACAGCAATATTGGCTAACCGTTTAAACAGTTTTATGGGGGAATATATAAATGTTGACCAAGTTGGTTTCTTAAAAGGCAGGCATATGGCGGACTTGACTAGAAGGGTATTAGATTTAATTGATAATGTTAATCAAACGAAGGAAAAGGTGGGTTTATTATCATTAGATATTTTTAAGGCATTTGATTCATTACAATGGTCTTCAATCAAGGAAATAGTTAGAAATTGCGGATTTGGGGATGGATTTAGAAGGGTAATCGATTTATTATATCAAAAAGGGAATGCTAGGATCAGAGTAAACGAAGAGGTTACTGATGTGGTAAAGCTCGAGGCAGGTACCAGGCAGGGATGTCCATTATCTCCTATCCTGTTTATCATGGCAATGGAAATACTAGCCAAAAATATAAGGGATGATTCAAATATAGAAGGGATAATGGGTAATAAAGTGAGCATGTATGCAGATGATACGTTGTTAATGGTGAAACATCCGGAGATGGTAATGGATAGGATTAAAGACCAACTACAGGTATTTGAAGCTATAACCGGACTGATGATAAATTGGGATAAATCAGAACTGATGCTGTGCAATATGGGGGTAGGCGAGATGGGAAGGATAGTGGGGACACTCAATATTCAAATTAAAGAAAAGTTGAAATATTTGGGGATAACTATTTCAAATAAATTGGAAGAACTTAAACGATTGAATTATGACAGTTTGAAAGTAGAATTTAAGAGTAAAATACAAGAGTTTCAGAAGCTGAAGCTGTCATGGTTCGGGAGGATTGCAATTTGCAAAATGATATTGCTGCCAAAGATTAATTTCTTATTTGATGCACTTGCGATCCACTTGAAGGAGAAGGAAATTAATGAGTTTCAAAAGATGTTTAATAATTTTTGTAATGGAGGTAAAAAATCTAGACTTCCAAAGAAGTTTTGGTACTTATCTCAGAAAGAAGGGGGTTTGGGCCTACCAAATTTGTTAGCATACTATCGAGCATTCCAAATTAAGAATGTTGTGAAGATCTTGGCAAGAGAAAAGGCAAGTTGGGAGGAATTGGAGATGAAAGAGTATAGGAATATTGGCAAAATGATCTTTTTGGGAATAAAGGATAAACCGATAAAGACAAGTAATACTATGATGAGAGGCCTCATGGAGGTGTGGAAAAGAGTAAAGAAAGATATGGTCCCAAATCTCTCTCCAATTTTGGAATTGACTGATATGGTGTGTTTTCTGATAAAAATAGATAAGGGAAAAAAGGAAATATTGGATAAAAATGAAATGTCTTTACTGAAGGACTGGTTAAAAGTTTGTGATGATGAAACCAAGAGGGAAAAAATATTTGAAAAGTTAAAATTGGACTGGTTTCAGAAATTGAAGGTTGATAATTGGAATAAAAAATATAGAAGAGAAGTAGGGATAGATAGAACAAAGACCGAATTTGAAGAATTGGTAATAAAGATCAGAAAAGGGGAAAAGAACATTAAGGGTCTAGTAAGCAAACTTTATATTATACTGAATAAGGGTAAAGATCCACAGGAAGATTTGAAACGGAAGTGGGAACAAAACTTGAATATAAAAATAGGGGATGTTGAATGGAGGAATAAATGGAAAAAGAGGATAATGAGAACAATGTCAGTAAGAATTAAGGAACATAATTTTAATGCTAAGCCTTGAGAATTGGGGTGGAGGGGGTTATGTATGACGGGCTGCAGGATTTTATCTCATGCAAATGCAGCTGTTAATTTTTGCCTCACCACTTTATATTGCGGCCTCCTATTTCCGTTCTGATGATTTTGTGTACCTAGTAGGGGAAGAACAAGGAGTGATGGGAAGGTGGTAGTAAAAAGGCAAAGAGGCATTATTATTGTTAATGGTAGCTTTTTTTAAATAAAAAACAACAACCCAGGGTATCTGCTTGACAACATCAGGTTCACAAAACACACGACTAACAGCCAGCCGGGCGAGCGGCGGAAGGGCCAGCCACGCCGCCGCCGGGCAACCACCCCCAGCCGGGGGGTGGGGAGGAGAGCCAGCCAGCCGGGCGAGCGGCGGAAGGGCCAGCCACACCACCGCCGGGCAACCACCCCCAGCTGGGGGGTGAGGAGGAGAGCCAGCCAGCCGGGCGAGCGAGCGGCGGAAGGGCCAGCCACACCGCCGCTGGGCAACCACCCCCCAGCCGGGGGGTGGGGAGGAGAGCCAGCCAGCCAGGCGAGCGGCGGAAGGGCCAGCCGCGCCGCCGCCGGGCAACCACCCCCAGCCGGGGGGTAGGGAAGAGAGCCAGCCAGTCGGGCGAACAGCGGAAGGGCCAGCCACACCGCCGCCGGGCAACCACCCCCAGCCGGGGGGTGAGGAGGAGAGCCAGCCAGCCGGGCGAGCGAGCGAGCGGCGGAAGGGCCAGCCGCGCCACCGCCGGGCAACCACCCCCAGCTGGGGGGGGAGAGGAAGAGGAGGAGGAGGAGAGCCGGTTGAGCAGCGGAAAGGCTAAGAGAAGACCAACTAAAAGACGGGAAGAGGGCAGAGGAGGAAAAGCAGGGGGCGAGACTCAGAGTCCCTGGCAAAGGATAAGTACCTGATATGCAGATGTAGAAGACTTAATATAGAAACTGACATAGAGACTTTATACTAACTAAATACAGAAATTGACATAGAGACTGTGTATAAAGTGTGATAATATGCATGACAATATGTTGTCTAAAATGTTTTAAACTTTTAAAAACTGTGATAAAATGTATGAGGAGGGAAAAATGGCGTAGACACCGGCAAACCACGCCACAAAGCTTGCCAAGAGAACCCTATGGACCAAAACAAAAGGCAAAACAAAGGGGCAGGCTAGGTGATACAGGATGCTTAACACCACAGAGGGGAGAAAGGGGAGGGACAGGAAGGGGGGAGGGGAAATGCAATGTTGTAAGGAACAATACTGCATAGGGACATGGAATGTGAGATCAATGAACCAAGGTAAACTGGAAGTGGTAAAAAATGAGATGGAAAGAATAAGCATTGACATCTTGGGTATCAGCGAGCTCAAATGGACAGGGATGGGGGAATTCAGCTCTGGAAACCATCATATCTACTACTGTGGGCAAGAAAACCTTAGAAGAAATGGAGTAGCCATAATTGTCAATAAAATAGTGAGAAAAGCAGTAATGGGATACAACCTTAAAAATGACAGAATGATGTCAGTCAGATTCCAAGGCAAACCTTTCAATGTCACTGTGATCCAAATATACGCACCAACCACTGGTGCAGATGAAGCCACAATGGACCAGTTCTATGAGGACTTACAACACCTCATAGAACAGACACCAAGAAATGATGTCCAAATTATATTAGGAGACTGGAATGCCAAAGTAGGAAATCAAAAAGTGGAGGGAATAACAGGCAAATTTGGTCTTGGAGTACAGAATGAAGCAGGGCAAAGATTGATAGAGTTCTGCCAAGAGAACGCACTGGTCATAGCAAACACTCTCTTCCAGCAACACAAGAGGCGACTTTACACATGGACATCACCAGATGGCCAACACCGAAACCAGATTGACTACATACTCTGCAGCCAAAGATGGCGAACCTCCATACAGTCAGCAAAAACAAGACCTGGAGCAGACTGCGGCTCAGATCACAACCTACTGATCGTGAAATTCAGGCTTAGACTAAAGAAAATAGGGAAAACACGGAGACCAGAAAGATATCACCTAGACAGCATCCCTAAAGAATACGCGGTGGAGGTGATGAACAGATTTAATGGCTTAGACTCGGTAGACAGAGTATACCAGAAGAATTATGGACGGAGATGAGGGACATCATGCAGGAAGCAGCAAAGAGAAGAAAAGTAAGAGTAAGAAAGCAAAGTGGTTGTCTGATGAGGCTCTTAAAATAGCAGAGGAAAGAAGGAACGCCAAAGTCAAAGGAGAAAGGAAAAAATACAATCATTTGAACACAGAATTTCAAAGAAAAGCAAGGAGAGATAAGGAAAACTACCTAAAAGAACAGTGCAGAGAAATGGAGGAAAACAACAAAAGAGGCAGAACCAGAGATCTTTTCAAAAAAATCGGCGAAATCAAGGGAACATTTAAAGCAAAAATGACCATGATAAGGGACAAAGACGGAAAGGAGCTAGCTGATGCAGAAGAAATTAAGAAAAGATGGAAAGAGTACACAGAGGAACTTTACAAAAAGGACCTCAACACTCCTGATAGTCACAATGATGAAGAAGTTGAACTTGAGCCAGACATCCTGGAGAGTGAAGTCAGAAAGGCCCTAAAGAGCACTGCAAACAACAAAGCTAGTGGAGATGATGGTATTCCAGTTGAATTCTTCAAAGCGCTAAAAGATGACGGCGTCAAATTACTGCATTCAATATGCCAGCAGATTTGGAAAACAAAACAGTGGCCACAGGATTGGAAAAGATCAGTATACGTCCCAATCCCAAAAAAGGGCAATGCCAAAGAATGTTCAAATTATCGAACAATCGCACTCATCCCACATGCCAGCAAGGTGATGCTCAAGATAATACAGGATAGACTTCAGCAACACGTGGAGAGAGAATTACCAGAGGTGCAGGCTGGTTTCAGAAGAGGCAGGGGGACTAGAGACCACATTGCCAACATACGCTGGATCATGGAGAAAACAAAGGAATACCAGAAACAAGTTTACTTTTGTTTTATTGACTACACTAAGGCATTTGACTGTGTGGACCACAACAAGATGTGGCAAGTAATTAAAGAGATGGGAATTCCAGAGCACCTCATATGCCTTCTGAGAAACCTGTACATGAAACAAGAAGCAACAGTTAGGACAGAACACGGAATGACAGAATGGTTTGGAATAGGAAAAGGAGTAAGACAAGGCTGCATTTTGTCACCATGCTTATTCAACCTATACACAGAGCACATAATGCGCAGTGCAGGGATGGAGGAATCACAATATGGGATTAAAATCGCTGGAAGAAACATCAACAATCTGAGATATGCAGACGATACCACCCTAATGGCAGAAAGTGAGGAAGACCTAAAGAATCTCTTGATTGGGCTGAAGGAGGAAAGTGCAAAAGCTGGCTTGAGACTCAATATCAAGAAAACCAAGATAATGGCAACAGGCCCCATCAGTTCCTGGAAAATAGATGGGGAAGAAGTAGAAGCAGTGACAGATTTTACTTTCTTAGGATCAAAGATCACTGCAGATGGGGATTGCAGCCATGAAATAAAAAGGCGACTGATTCTTGGGAGACAAGCAATGAGAAACCTGGGGAACATAGTGAAAAGCAGAGACATCACATTGCAAACAAAAATTAGAATAGTCAAAGCAATGGTTTTCCCAGTAGTAATGTATGGATGTGAGAGCTGGACAATTAGGAAGGCTGAACGTTGAAGAATAGATGCCTTTGAAATGTGGTGTTGGAGGAGGGTTTTGAGAGTCCCCTGGACAGCGAGGAGAACAAATAGGTCAATCTTAGAAGAAATTAACCCTGACTGCTCATTGGAAGGTCAAATAGTAAAGATGAAGCTAAAGTACTTTGGACATCAAATGAGAAGGGAGGATTCACTTGAGAAGGCATTGATGTTGGGAAAGGTGGAGGGCAAAAGAAGAAGGGGGAGGCCAAGGATGAGATGGCTAGATGGCATTGTAGACACAATGGGCACAGAGCTGGGAGGGCTGAGGGGGATGGTGGAGGACAGAGGCGCCTGGAGGAAAATGGTCCATGGGGTCGCAAAGGGTCGGAGTCGACTATGCGACTGAACAACAACAACAAATTTTAAAATGCTGTGGCAATGGTACTTGACACCACTGAGGCTTCATCAGATGGATAATAAAAGGGACAATTTATGTTGGAGATGCAAAGAAACGGTTGGAACATATGAACATATGTGGTGGAGTTGTTAAAAAATAAATGATTTTTGGAAAGGAATAGAAGGGGAGATTGGTGAAATAATGGGTAAAAGAATTAAGTTGGTGTCAGGTACCATTCTTCTAACAAATGTGGAAGGTATGGGTTTGAACAAGGAGGAAAAAGAATTATTGGAAATTATATTAACTACTGGTAGACAATGTATAGCCAGAAATTGGAAAAACGATGTAGTTATACAGATTGGAGAGTGGTATAAGGAAATGTGGAGTTTAGCACTGAATGACAAATTGACATGGGAGATTAAAGTAAAATGGGATAAATTAAAAGAGAATAGGTTCTGAAGTATTTGGAAGCCGTTTGTGGATCATTCTCTTATGACAAGTGACAGTTCTGGACCTGTACCATTTCAAACAGGTTTTTGGAGATGAAATAGATACTAAACTCTCCGGGCATTGTATATATTCACAGGGTGATGTGTAATCAGTAAAGAAACAAAAAATAGTGGTAGCACTGAAAGTTTTTATGACTGTTATGGTTATAGTATTAACTCACAATGTGGGATTTAATATTGGGGGTTATATGGTAAATAATCAGTTCAATTATATCATGTGCTAGCTCTTATGAATTTGAGGCAATATTGTATTGATGTTGTTTCTGATGTATTACTGTACTGTATTGTTATTGTTTTTCTTTTTTGTATGTTTGTTAAAAATTTAATAAAAAATTTATTAAAAATAAAATAAAATGCCTAAAGAGACTATGGAGTGATTACTTGGCACACGTTACCTGAATCTTCTCTAGTTGCACATGCACCCTTTGTTCACTACCTAGATTTAGGTCAGGAGTGACTGGGCACAAAACATCTGAACTGCTGGGTCCAATCTGGGCCAGGGAAACAGGATCAGGCACTATCCCTTCACCAGGAGGCCAGAAGGTACTATCTGGGAGTAAGCGAATTGTTATACATATTTTTAAAAGAAACATATTTGTAGTTTGCCCGCGTGCCTAGGTTGGACATTACTCTTCCCGCTTCGTTCGCTCGCTAATGCACATGGCTTGAGAACCAACATGAGCGTTAATGGAAGAGAAATTGGGAAATCGGGCTTAGATTAATTGGCATTAATTATAAAGAGCCTGGCTGGGGAATTGCGGAGGAAATAGGACAAAGGGTAAAAAAGTTGCTGACTCTAAGGTCGAACTCACTCTTCCCCTTCTAGTCTCGATAAGGTTGAGTGAGGCAGGCTGAGTCAGCGGTAAAGGAAGTTAGACCTGAAGGCAGTTTAACTGGCCTTGGAGATAGGGCGAGAACAATAGGGTTTTGCCAACCCATATCTTAGTTAGTTGCGGGTTTGTCCATTAATCACCAGACAATGGCTGGAGGCAGGTGTTATCTTTACCCACCAGAAGCGCCACGTTTACGTCAGCTTTCTGTGATGTGGGTTCATGCTCCTTAGGCATGGAACCCGCGAGTCAGCCTAATAAAAGTGCCACCCGATGTGAATTGGGACTGGACTTCACTGCACGCTTTGTCTCCTGTGTCTTTCCTTGCAGCCAGTCACTCTGACCTCCGGGGGCCATCATCACACCAGAGGGCCCCGATCCGTGGCATATCGCAACACATATTTGCATGTAATGCAGCCAATCCTTCTGTGAGAAATTTGAAACTCATGTTTTATCACAAACACTTCTGTGAAAGAAATGAGCACTTCAAAAATGTTACTCTATTTAGTCCATGTACCTGTATGTGGCATTGATAAACAGCCAATTTTGGATACATAAGCACTATATTTGAATACTGTTTTCGGTAATTGTAAGAGGGTAATAAATCAGGCAGCTATAATAGCAAAGCTTACATTACTAGATACTTTGCAAGGGTGGTTATGTTGTAGCTGAATTGCTACTGCTATTACAACAGCAATTATGCAAGGGAAGACCCTTGGGAAGAGAAGCCCCTGATGTAGATGGACCTTGTGGCTGAAGAACCTGAGAGACTGGTAGGAAATGTCCGAAGAGTTAAGAACAGGAAGACTTTCGCCATGATGATGACCAATATTCAGAATGGATATGGCACTTGAAGAAGAAGTTGCAACGTTATGAGCGAGAGACCAAAGTCTCAGGAACACTTCGGTGGGAAGGTAACAGCGTTCCGTGTGCTCTGGTGTCTAGTCATGCCTGCCACATGACCACGGAAACGTCTGCAGAAGCAGACAGTGCTGGCTCTTTGGCTTTGAAACAGAGATGAGCATTGCACCCTAGAGTCAGATACAACTGGCTTTCGAGCGAGGGAAACCTTTACCTTTTAATTATGTTCGTGTTATGTCTGTTTTTTGGGCATAATGTGTGGCACCTTAAAGACTAACTTCTGTATTTTAATGTGAGCTTTTGTTGATCAAGGCCACTGGCTCTTTGGCTGTAATCAGAGATAAGCAATGAACTCTAAAGTTGGATACAACTGGCTTTCAAGCAAGGCTTAAAGACTAACTTCTGTATTTTAATGTGAGCTTTTGTGGATCAAGGCCACTGGCTCTTGGCTGTAATCAGAGATGAGCACTGAACTCTAAAGTTGGATACAACTGCCCATTGATTTCTTTTGGGAAATTGTGTATTCCAGCAGCCGCCGTCACCCCAATGCGAGGAGAGAAAAGTGTGCCGGGGGGGGGGGCAATAGGATTGCTCAGTACGGGGCCCAGAAATTTCTGATAGCGGCCCTGATAGCACTACCAGGCTACCCAACTGGTGTGTGGGAAGTGTAGATCCGGTCCAGCCCCACCCTGGTGTTCCAGTGGGGCTTATATAGTGTATTTCCAGCAGTGGCTCCTAGATACAAGGTAGCGACCCACCGGATGGACGTAACTAACCAATCATAAGAGGGATATATATATAATTAACCAATGGAGAACAGGATCCAAAAGTGTAACCAATCACAGGGCTTGGTTTAGTCTAACAAGCATGCCCTTTTGTAAGGGTTTCGCACTACTTTGAGCGTCTTGCTAGAATGGAGGGAAACCACCATTTTCCTTTTGCAAGAGCATTCCTGCGCTACTTTGCAATTGTGCTTCAATACACAACAAACTCCAAGTAAGGGTGTACTACCCTATGCATAATTGATCTCATCTGACTTTGGGCGCTAAACATGTAGCATTTCTAGAGAGGTGTTTAAACCACTCTTTTGAGAGGCCAGGGCAGTGCAGGCTTCATGCATCCAGATTTCATAGAACCTGGAGTGCTGCCATCTTCCATTCAAGTGCTTCATTTTGACCCTCCATCAGAGGGTTCTACTTTTGTATGGTGCTCAAATATAAACTATTCCTATTGCCTTTAGACAGTAGGAATGGGGTACAGTGAAGGCTTGCAGCCAAAAAGCTGCTTCTAATGTAAACATCTAGTATGGTGACAAAGCTAACAAGCCCCATCAGCATATCAGACGTTGCAATTAAATATCTGTTTAATTATTATTTTTTCTCTTCATAGCCAATTGTTGTAGTGTTGGATCAGCTAGGGGGGTAAAAATAGTTTTCTCCATTTTTTCCTTTTTACTGCCATTCAGGAAACTGTTCATGGCTGCTGTATTGATTGGTGATAAAGGGGGAAACAGAGAGAGAGAAATTAACTTCCTATCTGATCAAGGACGACAACCATCAGCTAGGAGGGGGGAAATAATTAAGCAGATCCCATGCCCATCTGCAGAGGAACAGGGGAACTGTTTCATTTGCACATTTCATCTGTAAATTCACCATGTGGGAAAAGACCATTTGGATGGGGGAAATGAGCTAAATGTTTTTTAGCACCTCACCTGTCCTCAAGCGACCCAAAATTGAGCACGTCCACATGCCTCATAAAGGGTAGCCTAGAAATGTTCATGGTCCAATCTGGTCATTATTGGATGGGACACCACCATGAAATACTGGATATTGTACTAGGAGGAGGGACATAGTTCAGTGGCAAAACCCCATCCCAAATTAAATCCCCAGTATCCCCACTTATTACTCAGAATGGAAAACAGGCTGACGGAATCAGTGGGTTGAGTATAAACCCACATTCCTATGTTTCTAAAGTTGTCCTGTCAAGTTAATTCTTAATTATGACAACATCTGTAGGGTTCCCAAGCTATGTGAGTTACTAAATAGCTGATTTTACCAGCGCCTGTCCCCAGTGAATGTCCATTGCCAAGTGAAGATTCAAAGTCAAGTCTTCAGAAGTTGAATTCAACTCTCTACTAGATTACAGGAGGAATTTTATTGTTCATAAACAAACAGAAATTTGACTACAGTGATATTTCATGAAAAATCATTACCATGGGAGATTTCTAGAATGAAACCACCAAGAAATGATAATAAATGAATATGTGGATACAGTTGTATATAGTAACCTTTTTGAGGAATTTGAATTACTTAAACAATGAGGACAATGAGGAAGGGTAGGGAAAACATGCTAGTTGTATTACTACCAGTCTGAAGCCATTCTGAATATACTTAATTATTAAGAGACAAACAACAGCAGAAGGAGTCTTTCCCCTTATATTCCTTCTATATGATTTAGAGTCATAATTGCCCAGGATTCTAAATCATGCAGAGATCCCACATGAATAGGAGATGCTTCCCACCACAAATGTTTGCCTTCCAGTTGTCAGAGATAGCACTGGAAGTTTGGGGCCAGAACTAACACTCCTGTCCCCCCACCACCACTCTCTTTCATTACCTGAGTAATTCAAATGAAAAGCAAAAAAACAAAAACCTGCAAGACTTGAGTGTTCACTGGCATACTCAAAAAAATGAAAACAATGCAGAAAGTCTTCTAGATTTGCTGCTACATGTACTTCATAGAGAGAAAAATGGGTGAAGCTGTGTGTTGCTACAGTGGATATTGCAAGCGCGGCACCAAAATGGCCGCCGCGCTCTTTGCGGGGCCCCCCCCACCGGACGAAGGCATCCGGGTAGTTAGGGGGCATGGCCAGCACCCTTATAAAAGGGGTGACCACGAGGCAGCCGAGCTGCCATTTTGCGAAGCGACGGAGCGGAGAAGTTTTTCCCTCTTACCTCCGTCGCTCTTGCTCTTCACCGGGAAGCCTCTTTGGCGCGGCTTTTCTTTCCTTAGGCTTCCCAGCAGATACCAGCTATGCCCTCCAAGAAGAAGGCAGCTGCGAACGTGGCTCGCTCTGCGCGGCGGCGCCAGCCGGGTCGGAGGACCACGACTGCGCCTCCCCAGCAGCCTCCTCTGCCAGAGCCCACCGGGACCGGTGGGATGGGGTCGGTGGCCCCTTGGCCTGAGGCGGGGCGTCCGCATGTCGGCCCGGCAGGGGCTGCGGTCACCGGCCCGCAAGCAGTGGCCAATGCCCCTGGCATGGTCCATGCTTCGGGGCCGTCCCTGCTGGGTTCGCAGTTCCCTGTGGGGGGTTTCAGCCATGGTGGGTGGTTGGGTTCCCTCCCCTGGCAGGGCATGCCCCCGGCCCCGCAGGGGCCGGGCCTGGGCTCTTGGCCGTATGCGGCCTCTGGGGTCCAGGGACCTGGACCGGCCCCTTTAACTTGCGGGCCGGCTGCCCCTTTGGCCCCTTTGGGTACCGGGGGGTATGTCAATGTCGAGGCCCTTCTGGCCCACGTAGCGGCCCTTGAGGCATCGCTCGCGAGGGTCAACCACCCAGGGGCGCCTTTTGGGTTGCAGGTTGATCCTTCGCCTGTCGGGCAGCGGCAGGCAGTGGGACGGGTCGAGCTGCCTGAGGCGCGTGGGCCGGCGGCGGCCACTGCCTCGCACCTCCCCACTCAACAGGCGCAGCAGACTGGTGCTGATCAGGCCCCAGCGATGAGCTCAGTTGCGATCGTGAGCTCTGACGCTCCCAGTGGGCCGGAACCCCCGGTGGGGGTGGCCCGCGGGGGTGCAGCACGTGAGTATGCGGTTCAATCCAGTGCACCCACACACCTGACTACATTGGGGGGGCATTTCAGTGGCCGTGGCCTCGCACGGGTGGTGCGACGGTTCAGCCGCCGCCGGCCCACCCGGTGACTTCACCCCTGACCCAGGGCCCGGTTTGGAGTGGTGCCTCCTACTCTGTCGGGAACGTGTTAGGGGTGTCAGGGTTGGTGCAAGCTCCTTTTACTTTACCAGCAGTTCCCACCGTGCCGGTGTCAGCGTTGCCGACAGCGGGGTATTCCTTGCCCCTAGGGGACCATCTGGCCCAGTCTACCAAGGAGAAGATCTGGCGGGGGGAGTATGTGGACATCTTCTCCCTTCTTAACAGAGAGCCCACCAAGGAGGAGAGGGAGGGGCAGGATGGGAAGGATAAGGAACAGGCACGTCGTCGTAAGCCGCCGCGCACGTGGGCTAACTGGTTGCCGGCGTACCTCATATACATGGCGGTTTACCTCAGGGCTAGGCCGGATCTGGCCGTCCCGATGGTCCAGTATCTGGACAACATATACCGGGCGATGGTTGATTTCCCGGGCCCATCGTGGCTGGCTTACGACGAGGAATTCCGTATGCGGATTCCCCTGCACCCAGAGATGAGGTGGGAGGAGCCTTGCCAGAAGCTGTGGCTTCTGTACATGACCCCCACGCGCCCTGCGCCTGGGGAGAGATACCATTGTGGACATGCTGTCCAACGAGCAGCCCCAGTGCAGACATCCCGCCAGGTGGCGGGGCAGGGGGTTCCATCCCGCCTGCTGTGCTGGACCTTCTCGTCCAATGGTTCCTGCAACAGGAAGAATTGCAAGTACAGGCATGAGTGTCCCTCTTGTTCTGGCCCCCATGCTGCCTCCGCCTGTCCCAGGCCTGGGGGACTGCGAGGTAGGGGTAGGGGTGGTCAAGGGGCAGGTAGGACTGCCGCTGAGGGAGCAGGTCCACCGAAAGGCCCCCTCACCAATTAATGTGGACATGCTGGAGCGTTGGCTCGCATTGTACCCTAGGAGGGCAGACGCAGTTTACCTGCTTCAAGGCTTTCAAGGGGGGTTTCGTATTCCTTTCACGGGAGATAGGTCCCCCCAAGATGCACCCAATCTTTTGTCACTCAGGGAAAGGGAGGAGGTGGCTGCTGCCAGCATTACTAAGGAGGTTGATGCGGGCAGGGTTGCTGGCCCTTTCCCTGCACCCCCGTTTCCCAACCTTAAGGTCTCCCCATTGGGCTTAGTGCCCAAGAAGTCACCGGGCGATTTCCGCCTGATTCATCACTTGTCCTACCCAGCAGGCCGATCGGTCAATCATGCTATCCCTGATGACCTTTGCTCGGTCAGGTATACATCCTTCGACCAGGCGCTGCGCATGGTGCGCTCATGTGGCCCGGGTGCGCTGTTAGCTAAATGCGACATTAAGTCGGCATTTCGTCTCCTGCCGGTGCACCCGGGTGACTTTGAGTTGCTGGGTTTCAAATTTAGGGGTGGATATTATTTTGACAAGGCCATGCCTTTTGGCTGTTCCATCTCATGCTCGGCTTTCGAGCGTTTCAGTACCTTCCTACAGTGGGCTTTTGTCCGCAGGTCAGGGTCTCGGTCTGTAGCCCATTACCTGGATGATTTTTTGTTCGGGGGTGAACGGGGCTGGGACACGTGCACACGTCTCCTCAACACATTTCAGACGCTAATGGAGGAACTCGGTGTCCCTTTAGCGCCCGAAAAGACCGAAGGCCCATCTACTAAGCTAGTATTCCTGGGGGTGGAGATTGACACGGTAGCGCAGGCTTCTAGGTTGCCAGGTGAAAAGGTGTCCAGGATAGTGGCCCTCATATCGGACTTGCTGGCTAAACGCAAGGCATCCCTTCGGGAATTGCAGGTGCTTCATGGTCACCTTAATTTCGCTTGCAGGGTGGTCGCACCTGGCAGGGCATTTGCTCGGCGCTTGTGCGATGCCATGACAGGCTTATCCAGGCCCCACCATAGGGTGAGACTGACCCGGGGTATCAGGGCAGATATGCTTATCTGGCTCCAGTTCCTGAGGGAGTTCAATGGGGTCTCATTTTGGAGGTCTGACCTCCTGGCTTCACCTCGTTTCCAGGTAGAGTCTGATGCCTCTGGATCCCTGGGTTATGGGATGTACTTCAATGGGAAGTGGGCCTATGGTGGGTGGCCTCCAGCCTGGTCGGGCACGGGTCGCCTTAGAGATCTCACGTATCTGGAATTTTTTCCCATTCTGGGGGCTTTGATGCTATGGGGTGAGGAGTGGGCCAACTCGGTGGTGCATTTCTGGTGTGACAATGCGGCTGTTGTCCACATTGTCAACTCACAGACTTCTAGATCACCCAGGGTCATGGACTTGGTGCGCCAGTTTGTATTGCGCAGCCTGCGCCTCAATGTACTGTTCAGGGCCAGGCATGTCCCGGGGGTTAATAATGATATTGCTGACGCTTTGTCCCGCCTGCAGATCTCCCGGTTCCGCGCCTTGGCCCCCGATGCGGAGGAATTTCCCTCGCCACTCCCGGAGGAGATTTGGACCCTTGGCAAGGAGAGGTGAACCGGGCGATCGGCATGTTGCTGGCGCCACGCACGCGTAAGGCGTATCACCATGCATTCATTTCCTTTCAGGCATTTTGTGCCCAATTTCGACTGCCAGACACCTGGCCAATCCCGGTGGCCCACATCCTCCGATTCATGGTTTGCCTGCATGCCCAGGGCCTAGCACCCCGCACCATAGCATCCAGGCTGTCAGCGCTGGCTTTTATGGCCAAAGTAGGCGGTCATGTGGACAGTACCGCTGATTTCCGTGTGAGACACGTTTTGGAGGGGTGGGTGCGGGAACGTGGGCGTTGCCCGGACGACCGCCACCCAATTTCCCCAGGGGTACTTACCCAACTGGCACGGGGCTGGCATGACCTATGTTTTGATAGGTATGAGGCAGCCCTGTTTCATGCGGCTACAACAGTGGCCTTTTTTGGAGCGCTCCGCATCAGCGAGCTTGTGATGCTGTCTAAGGCGGATGCAAGTAGTAGGGCACTGGAACTCGAAGATGTCTATGTTTGCAATGATTGGGCTCAGTTGAGGATACGCTCCTCTAAAACGGATCAGCATGGCGTAGGCAGTGGAGTAAGGCTGCTACGATGTTCCTCAGCAGACATCTGTCCGGTTGGTGCCCTACAGGAGTTCCTTGCACTGCATGGCACGCACCATGGCCCATTTTTCTGTCACCAGGATGGGTCTCCCCTCACTAAATTTCAATTTTGGAAGGTGACTGGGAAGGCACTCGCCAGGGTGGGCCTCCCTGGGGCCCGTTACGGCACCCATTCATTCAGGATAGGGGCGGCTTCTACGGCGGCTGCTTATGGGTACTCCGGGGCTGACATACGCAGCATGGGGAGGTGGGGCTCACAGAGTTTTCATTTTTATGTTCGCCCTCTTCCACCGTGAGTCACCGCACCTTTTCTACTACCCTTGTTTTTTCCCTTGACAGACCCTGGGTGTCGTATTACACCGGTGACAGTATGGCTGGTGGGCCATAGCTACGTGCACAGGGCAGCGCGTTACGCTGCGGCGACAGAGTGGGGACCCCGACTGGGACTGGGTGCATACGCAAGTCTCACATGGTATGGTAAGCCCGGTATGTTGTGGCGGGAACTGTTGCCATTCCTCTTCTCGGGGAGGAATGCTGACCCGCCTGACATTCTGATTATACACCTTGGGGGCAACGATTTGGGACAGGTCACCGGCCTATCGCTGAAGCATGCGATTTGCGGTGACCTCGCCTACCTACATTATGTATGGCCCGCCACAACCCTTGTTTGGTCAGATATGGTCCCGCGGCACGCTTATAGGGGAGGCTTCGACCTCCAGGCCCTGGACCGCGCTAGGCGCATGGTGAACAGGGCTGTGGCCCGGTTCCTTGTGGGCAAGGGTTGGGGCGGGTCAGTTGTCACCCCGCCATTAGTCTCCAAAATTATGGACTTTATGCAGGGGATGGGGTCCATCTGTCGCGAGGAGGTATGGACCTCCTGTTGGGTGATTGGCGAGCAGGCCTGTTGACCGAGCTGACAGTCTGGGGGGGGCGTCGAGCCTTTATTGAAGCCTCTCCGTGTGGCGGGTAGCACTGGTAAGGTAAACATTTATGACCCACAGGTATCCGGCAGGTTCGCAATTGACTGGACAACACTAGACAGGCATAAGTTGGTTAAACGTTGTCCGGTCAACGACGAACCAGGCGACGGGGTGATGGCTACAGCTAGACAGCATGCATCACCCCGTGATTTTACGGATACGCGTCAGAGGGTGGGGTCATTAGTTAGATATTGACTACGGTCAACAATTTGTTTGTTGTCAACAAACAAATTGATACAAATAGATACATTGTAACAATTGCCGTTGGCAATTTTGGGTGGTACCTTACCAGTGTTACTTCGGCCTGCTTGCCTTAAGAATTATGATTGGTCAATTACCAATAGAAATTTATAATTCGGACTAGGGCATGAATCAATAAATGTGGCCCAATGCCGTTATCCACTTTCATCAGTGTCTGAGTCCTTTATTGGGGGGTGCGCCTGCAAAAATCTATGCCCAGGAGGCCCCTTTTCAAAAGCTGGCTTAATTTTTAAAGTTCTCATCCAGATGAAGAGAACCATTGCCTCCTGGATGTTGTTGGACTAAAAGATCCACTGCAAACCTAATGGTGAATTGAAGGACCCTAAATGTTGCTATACAACACCAATTGGAGCAGGGATTCTCAACCTGCGGCCCATGGGCCGGATTCTACCCATGGCACCATTTCCTGTGGCCCCCCCTCTGCCTCCACCACATCTGGAAATTCCATGTGGTGGAGGAAGGGCAAAATGGCCATCTGGCCCCCAAAGCTGTCTGAGACAGCGTGACCTAGCCTCCGGCTTAAAAAGGTTGAGAACTCCTGATGTGGAGGAACATTCCTACTATAAACAAGTTGAGACTAGGCTACTTCAATGATGGTGGGAAGAGGGATTTTATAAGTATTGCTTTTATTTATTTTTTAAGTACATTCAAATTTTAACGATGCCTGGAATCTCCTCGCCAGCATGCATTTCATTATTTCCCCCAGACTTTGTCCAGACAGAACGAAACATGACTCTAATTTATTCAGGAAGCCAACGTGGGGGAAAGGCTTCTTGCTGCAGATGCCTGCAAATCCCATTCAGTTCTATCAAAAATGAAGACAGAGAAAGGCTTTTGTACTTTTTAATCAACAGAAATATAAAATATCAACTTCTCATATGAGGTGCTGCTTCACACCCAATATAAAGCCTGAGGTAAAGTAACCTTTTTTATTTGTTTGTCTTTTGTTTTTGAAGCACTAAACCAGGATCCAAACCTGATCTTGTCTCACAAGCCTCTAGGCATGTAGAACTTGGCATTCAGAGGCCACTTACCTCAGAGCTGTTTCAGAGCTGGAATGGCTGCAATATGAGTAAGACTGGACATGAAGTACAGAAGCAATCTAAAAAATAAAAATGAAATATGTAGCGCTCTTGGGAAGTGAATGTGACTTGGAAAGTTTGATATTTATAACAATAAAGTCAAGTCTTGGATTCTGCTTTTTGTCAAGAACTACTAGCCCCAGCTACCCACTGAAACGTACAGTAACCTTTGTGTAAGGCTTAACCCTCAGACTCCATGTATAAACAACAAGTACTTTTCACTGAAAACACCCATATTAAGTCAAAACATATGCTATTCTGGAGGGAGAATGCCAATCAGCTAGGGCTAGGCTTTATTATAGAGGAAATCATAACGGATGAGACGTTTGGCACTTAGAGATGATTACTTTTGAGTCTCAGTTTATAAATATACAAAGCATTGAGACAGAAGAACATGTACTTCACTGGACTGCTTTATGCACTTGTTATTCAAAGCCATTTAATGAAACTTGATGAATTCTCCAGATGTTCATGACTCCAAGGATACAATTACAGTTTTGTGCAGCTTGGTGTTTCTCCTTAATAGGATCGATATTCTGCTCTGTGTAGGGTGATGGTAGATATCTCTTGTGCTAGACGGCTATTGACCAAAATATTTCATAATACATTTGTGTCCTTGTTTCTAGCCTTTAGTTCAAACTATTTGCAAAATATGAAAAAAGGATACAATTGCAGTTTTGTGCAGCTTGGTGTTTCTCCTTAATAGGATCGATATTCTGCTCTGTGTAGGATGATGGTAGATATCTCTAGTGCTAGACGGCTATTGACCTAAATATTTAATAACACATTTGTGTCCTCGTTTCTAGCCTTTAGTTCAAACTATTTGAAAAATATGAAAAAAGAGGAGGCTGCTCTGCGCTTGATCATTGTGTAGTCCTTGATTACTCTATTAACAAATATTCTTCAAATTCCTCTGTATCTTTATATGCAGCATTTGTTGATTTGAAATATGCTTTTGATACTGTCTCAAGAGTTCTACTATGGGAGAAACTGGAGAAAGCATCCATTGACCAACGATTATTGTTTCTATTAAAGGCGATTTATGGCAACACAAGTATAAGGGTGAAGTGCAGTGAGCAGGGACATCTGTCAAACTCTATAAAACAAGTCGAGGAGTTAGACAGGGCTGTGTCTTAGCACCAACCTTATTCAATATATACATTAATGATATCGTTGAGTACTTTATTTATTTATTTATTTTGTTAAATTTCTATACCGCCCACTTGACCAAGGCCAACTCAGGGCGGTTCACAATCATAGATAAAACAGATAAAAACAGATAAAAACATACAGAATTAACACACACACCCTAAAAAGGGGTGCAGATACCGAAGGAACCATGGGGGAAGGCATACTCTATATCAACCACCCAACGGAAGCCACCCCTCTACCTGCACCCCAAACTTGGCCCGCCAGCCAGGTTTTTAGTTCTTTCCTAAAGGGCAACAACTCCGTCTGGAGGCACAGTTCTACTGGCAGGAGGTTCCAAAGGGCCGGTGCGGACACAAAGAAGGCCCTCCTCCTTGTGCCAGAGAGGCAAGACCCCTGGCTGATGGCACAATTAGAGAGCGCATCCGGTCCACTCTGGTTGGACAGACAGATGTCCTTAGAGCGATGCGGTCTCTTAGGCAACCGGGCCCACTACCATATAGGGCTTTAAATGTCAAAACCAGCACCTTGAATTGCACCCGGAGGCAAACTGGTAACCAGTGCAACTCCCGAAGCAATGGTGAGGCATGGGCATAACACCCACACCCCATCACCACCCGGGTCACAGCATTCTGGACCAGCTGCAGCCTCCGAATGGTCATCAGGGGCAGCCCCATGTAGAGCGCATTACAATAATCTAGTCTGGAGGTCACCAGAGCATGAGTGACCATGAGCAAGGAGTCCCGATCCAGGAGCGGGCGCAACTGGCGAATTACCCAAAGTTGGGCGAAGGCCCTTCTGGCCACAGCCGCCACCTGTTTTTCAAGCAGCAGCTGTGTATCCAGGAGGACCCCCAAGTTGCGCACCGGGTCAGTCTGGAGCAAAATGGCCCCATCCAAAACCAAAGATGGTAGCTCTTGGAATAGAGCAGGACCCCCTATTCATAGCCACTCAGTCTTGCTAGGATTCAGTTGCAGCCCATTCGCCCCCATCCAGACCCCAACAGCCTCCAGACATCTGGAAAGGACTTCGACTGCATCACTGGGGTCCCCACGGGCTGAGATGTACAACTGTGTGTCATCTGTGTACTGGTGGTACCGCACCCCGTGGGAACGGATGGTCCCACCCAGCGGCTTCATGTAGATGTTAAATAGGAGAGGAGAGAGTACCGAGCCCTGAGGCACCCCATATTTTAGGGGCCTAGGACTGGATCTCCCACTCTCCAACCACACCGACTGGTTCCGGCCCCTCAGAAATGAGGAAAACCAGGACCACACAGTGCCCTGGATCCCCAATCCTCGGAGCCGTTCCAGAAGGATTCCGTGGTCAATGGTATCGAAGGCCGCTGAGAGGTCAAGAAGAGCAAGGACAGACGGATGACTGCCATCCCGCTCTCACCAGAGATCATCCATCAGCATGACCAATGCAGTCTCAGTACCATATCCAGGTCTGAATCCTGACTGGAAGGGGTCTAGATATTCCGCTTCATCCAGTACCCCCTGCAACTGATGCGCCACTGCCTTCTCCAGCACCTTCCCCAAAAAGGCAAGGTTGGAGACAGGTCTGTAGTTGGTTAGGACTGCTGGGTCGAGGGATTGCTTCTTCAGGAGGGGGCGCACCAAAGCATGTTTCAATGGTGCAGGAAACATCCCCTCCCAAAAAGACGCATTAATTATAGCCCTGACCCAGCCACCTGTCACCATCTTAGAGGTGTCACCATCTTTATCAGCAATGCAGGGATCACCATCCACCCAAATTAGACAGCAAACATGTCCCAATCCTACTTTATGCAGACAATGCAATTCTGTTTTCAAGAACACAGGTGGGGTTACGCAGGGCCCTGCATTCGCTTGCTAAGTATTGCTCTCAAAACCAACTTGTGGTCAATTATTCAAAAACAAAAATAATGGCTTTGCCAGAAAGCCTAAAATACATCGATGGCATTTAAACCATCAGGTACTAGAGCAGGTCCTTCATTACAGCTACTTAGGAGTGATATTTCAGGCTAATGGGTGCAGGAAGTGTATTTAGCTTCAAAAGCAAAAAAAGTGCGGTCGCTATACAAAATTTCCTTCAGAGGAAAGGTGGGCATAATGTAGTTGCGGCCCTTAGACTTTTTTCGGCGAAGTCGCTTGCCCAAATGTTGTATGGATCCCCTGTGTATTTTGACTCAAACATAAATCCGCTTGAGATCATGCAATCAAAGTTTCTGAGGACAATTATACAGTCCCCTTGCAGTATTTCCAACACAGCTTTGAGATTAGAAACGGAAATGTACAGTGCGAGCGAGACTGTTAGTAAATGTGGCTAATTATTGGATAAGAATTCTGTTTGCCCCATCTGGCTTACTCAAACTGGTGATGTCCGACCCTTGGATGCCACCATGGATTAGACGTTCTTTCACACTTATTCGCTATAACATGCTTCTCTCCTCCTACAGGGAGGATTTCTTTAAGAAAGTCCTAGCACTCGAGCGTTTATGCCCATGTCAGTTAAATATGATAGAAACCTCTGAGGATGTTCTGCTAGAGTGTCCCCTATATAATAAACCCAGGAGAGACCTTTTTAGTGTTTTCCCGAACTTGAAGTCTAACAATAAAGTCAGGACACTGAATATTCTTTTATCGAGTGAAGGGCAAGATACGACGATAGCGGTCGCTAGATTCGCATGGTATGTAACTTCTATTCGTAAAGGCAAGATAAAATCAAAGGAATAAGGAAAATGCTTTCAGATAACAACTTGACTGTCATAGAATATGTTTGCAGGACATAGCAATAACAACCCTTGAAATTCTGGTTGTATGTTGCTATTGTATAAATAATCTAGTGTTCATGATTTTGTGATAGTTTTATTAGGTTGCCTCACTTGAGTCAAGCAGCTTGATTTTGTGATATTGTAACACTGGCCTTGGGCTGTAATAAAGAATTTGATTGATTGATATGAAAAAAGGATACAATTGCAGTTTTGTGCAGCTTGGTGTTTCTCCTTAATAGGATCTATATTCTGCTTTGTGTAGGATGATGGTAGATATCTCTTGTGTTTAGATGGCTATTGACCTAAATATTTCATAACACACTTGTGTCCTCGTTTCTAGCCATTTGTTCAAACTATTTTGTAAAATATGAAAAAAAATCCTGTGTGGTCCTTGTTGAGAGAGCTGGATTTACTTGGATCTGAGAACTGGGGGATCAATACATACCTCTGTACCATGAAATCACTATATGATCCAGGTTAAATTTCTCCCAGAATGATAATCATAAAGATTAGACAAAGCTTACTTCCCGTGGTGGATAATCAGAAGCATTCAGCAAGCTGACATGCAGAGCATGAAGACAATAAGCCTCCAAAGATATTTCAATATACATAATGCTATTGTTACTGCGGTAGCTAAAGTGGCTAAGATGCTGACTGGGAGGAGGAAGGTCAGCAGTTCGATTCCCAAGTACTGCAGGATGGAATGAGCTCCCGTCTTTGTCCCAGCTCCTGCCAACCTAGCAGTTCGAAAGCAAGAAATTGCAAGTATAGTGATACCTCATACAACATCCAAACTTGGTTCCACAAGTTTGGACTTTGTACGGATTTGGACTTTGTATGAGGCATGCAAAATCCTAGCCGCGATTCCTCATACAACGTCCAAATCCTTGCCACGATGCCTCGTACGACGTTGTTTCCATAGAGATAAATTGTACTGTAACAGCACAGACTTCAGGGCAAAGTCAAGGAAACAGATAGCAAACTGACAGAACTTTAAGAAATCATTGTCTAAAGGCTAAATACAGTAATACCTCATACAAAGTCCGCTTCGTACAACATCAAATTCATACAACATCGCCTAATTCCTTGAAAAAAGTTGCCTCATACAAAGTCGCTGAGACTTTGTATGAGGCATTGGGGTTTTTCCCAGGTTGCATTGTGCCTGGGCAGTATAAAAGGCAGAACGCATGCATGCATTGCTCTTGTGGGTTTTGCATGAGGTGAAGAGTGTTTAAGAGTGGTATTGAGCATAGTTTTAATTGTTTGGTGTTTGCAGCTGTTTGGATGATTAACACTGTACTGCATGATGGGACGTGTTGGCAACCATTTTGTCCTTGCTTCCATCCAGTAATTGTTTACAGTAGCTTGTACAAATTGGATGATCAACCGCGTGGCTGCAGGTTAACACTGTGTTGCATGATGGGACATGTTAACTTTTAAGTCTGCACTTCATAAAGTTTTCAAAAGTTATAAACTTGTTGTACGGTTTGTCTCCTAAAATCAGGGTTGTTTGACATGTTTTTGTAATGTTTTTAGCCCTTAGACATTGATTTCTTAAAGTTCTGTCAGTTTCCTGTCAGTTTCCTTGACTTTGCCCTGAAGTCTGTGCTGTTACAGTACAATGTATCTCTATGGAAAAGATGTTGTACGAGGCATCGCAGCAAGGATTTGGACATTGTATGAGGCATCACGGCTAGGATTTTGCATACCTCATACAAAGTCCAAATCCGTATAAAGTCCAAACTTATGGAACCAAGTTTGGACGTTGTATGAGGTATCACTGTACATTACAAAAACATGTCAAACAACCCTGATTTTAGGGGACAAATCATACAACAAGTTTTTAACTTTTGAAAACTTTATGAAGTGCAGGTTTAAAAGTTAACATGTCCCATCATGCAGCACAGTGTTAATCTGAGCCATGCGGCCAATCATCTATTTTGTACAAGCTACTGTAAACAATTACTGGATGGAAGCAAGGACAAAATGGATGCCAACATGTCCCATCATGCAGCACAATGTTAATCATCCAAACAGCAGCAAACACCAAACAATTGCCCACCCCACCAAACAGTGCTCCCCCAAAAAAGACCAACATAAGAAAAATTATGGAGCATGCAATCTATTTTTAAAAACCACAGCAGCAAACACCAAACAATTGGCCACCCCACCAAAAAATTGCCCTCCCTATCCACCTCCCCAACCCAAGCCAATCGGAAACAGAAAACCTCATTTACCTACCTTTCCACTATGCCAAAGAATGGTCCAAGAACCTGAAGAATGCTGCAGAAATCCCAGGAATGCTTCTAAAAATGGCGGGGGGGTGGCGTTCCAAGATGGCGTAGTGAAAATGATCTCAATATAAGCATTAGAGATTCAAATTGGAATGGGAAGTGGAAAAAAGAGTTATGAGATTGTTATCGGTCAGACTTAAAGAGCATAATTATAAAGTTATCTGAAGGCGGTACTTAACACCGATGCGTTTGCATCAAATAGATCACGCAAAATCAAATTTATGCTGGAGGTGCAAACAAGATATTGGATCCTACATACGTATGTGGTGGGAATGTGGACAAGTAAAACAATTTTGGATAAAAGTTGAGAAAGAAATTGTAGATATACTTGGGATAGATATTAAATTGGATGCAAGTATTGTATTATTGTTTGAACTGGATAAATTGAATCTAAGTGTCAATGTAGTAGAATTATTAACAATTCTATTATCAATTGCAAGGTTATGTATAGCTAAGAACTGGAAGAGTGATGCTTCTTTAAAATTGGAAGACTGGTATAAGCAAATGTGGAACATAGCACTTAATGATAAATTAACTTCAGGGCTCAATTTAAAGAATGAAAGCGCAGCGCCAAAATGGCCGCCGTGCTCTTTGCGGGGGGCCCCCACCCAGACGCAGACATCCGGGTGAGTTAGGGGCGTAGCCACCCCTCTATAAAAGGGGTGGCCACGAGACAGATGAGCTGCCATTTTAGAAGAAGCGACGGAGAGGAGAAGTTTTCTCCGTCGCTCCTTGTTTCTCCTCGGCTCTCCAGCCCAGTCTTCGGCTGTTGAGCCATTTCGGCGCTTCTGATCCCCGGAAAGGGATCGTCTTCTGCAGCTATGCCTCCCAAAAGGAAGGCCCCAGCAACCAAGCCGCGACCAAGAGGGAGGCACTTGCCTGGCCCTGCGCTTGCTAGGGGGCAGCAATCGGGTCGGAGGACCGCGACTGCGCCCCCGCAGCAGGGCCCCACATCGATGGCACCCACCGTTACCAGTGGGATGGGGCAGATTAGGGCATGGCCCTCTGCTCTCCAGCCTCAGGATGGCCCTGCAGGGGCTTCGGCCCCCAGCCCGCAATTGCCGGCCATGGGTCCAGACAATGGGGGAGGGCCTGGTGCGGTCACCCAACAGGGCTTGCCTCCGGCCCCTCATGGGCCGGAGTTTTGGGCATGGCCCTATTCAGGACCTGGCTCCCAAATGGGGGCCCCCAGCGTACCACCCAGTGGGCCGTGGGGCCCACCTTGCCCACCTTATACCGGGGGTTCTGCGACTGTTGATGCATTGCTGGCACGTTTAGCCGTGCTGGAAGCATCCTTGGGGGTCATTAACAACCCCTCGGGGGGGACTTCACTGCCGACTGGGGCCCCCTTTTGCCCGCCTGCCACCTCGACAGCCGCCACTCTGCAGCAGGCGGCCAGTAGGGTTGAGCTGCTGGAGACGCTCCGGCCGGCGCCGGCTGCGATCTCGCAGCTCCCCGTTCGTCCTGAACTACAGCCAGGGAGTGGCCAGATGTGGCCCCAGAGCTCGATTGCGGTCGCGAGCTCCGACGCCTGCCGTGGGCCGGAACCCCCAGTGGGGGCGGCTCACGGGGGTGCACCCAGTGAGTATCAGGTTCAAGCTAATGTCCCCACATCACAGTCCACTTCAGGTGTTGGTTTTCAGTGGCCATGGCCTCGTCATGTTGAGGCGGGTGGGTATCAGTTCCCAGCTTACCCTGGTGCCAATGGGTCCCTTACTGGCACAACATTGGGCGGGGGGTTTCCGCCCCCAGGACTGTACTGGGCATCGCAGGGACTGTACAGGCACTGCTGCCGATGCCCCGTGTGAATACAGTGCCAGTGTCGGCATTGCCGACGGCAGGGTATTCCTTGCCCCTCGGGGATCATTTGTCCCAGGCCACGAGGGAAAAGATTTGGCGGGGGGAGTATGTTGATATTTTCTCCCTATTGAACCGTGAGCCCACCAAGGAAGAGAAGGAAGGCCAGGATGACAGAGACAAGGAGCTGTCTCGTCGTCGCAAGCCACCGCGCACTTGGGCCAACTGGTTACCCGCATATCTCATTTATATGGCGGTGTACCTCAGGGCCCAGCCCGATTTGGCCATCCCTATGGTCCAATATTTGGACAATATTTACAGGGCGATGGTGGATTTTCCTGGCCCATCGTGGTTGGCTTACGATGAGGAATTCAGGATGAGGGTGCCCTTACACCCGGAGATGAGATGGGATGAGCCATGCCAGACGTTGTGGCTTTTATACATGACCCCCACGCGCCCGGCGCCTGGGGAGAGGTACCATTGCGGCCATGCCGTCCAGCGAGCTACTCCAACGCAGGCTCCCCGCCAAGTGGCGGGGCAGGGGGTTCCAGCCCGCTTGCTGTGTTGAAGTTTCTCGGCCAATGGCGTATGCAATAGAAAACAGTGCCGATACAAACACGAGTGTCCCTCTTGCGCTGGCCCCCACGCCGCCGCTGCATGTCCGCGAGCCAGTGGGTCACGGGACAGGGAGCGGGCAGAACTGCCGCTGAAGGAGCTGGTCAGTCAAAAGGCCCCCTCCCCAGTTAACATATTTATGTTAGAGAGGTGGCTCTCGACTTACCTGAGGAGGGACGAGGCGAGGTACCTACTCGAAGGTTTCCAGTGCGGTTTTCGTATCCCATTCAAGGGGGTGCGGGGACCCCAGGATGCTCCTAATTTGCTTTCCCTGAAGGGTAGGGAGGAGGTGGCCGCCCTAAGTATTGCCAAGGAGGTAAATGCAGGGAGGGTAGCTGGCCCCTTTTCTAGGCCTCCCTTTCCCAATCTTAAGGTTTCCCCTTTAGGTTTGGTTCCCAAAAAGGCCCCTGGTGAATTTCGTCTAATTCACCATTTATCATACCCGGCGGGTCATTCGGTCAATGATGCCATTCCTGATGACCTTTGTTCAGTCAGGTACACGTCATTTGACCAGGCCCTGCGCATGGTGCGCGCCTGTGGCCCGGGTGCACTTCTGGCAAAATGTGACATTAAATCGGCATTCCGCTTGTTGCCAGTGCACCCGGGTGACTTTGAGTTATTGGGTTTTAAATTTCGGGGGAAATTTTATGTAGATAAAGCCATGCCTTTTGGCTGCTCTATTTCCTGTTCAGCATTCGAATGCTTTAGCACTTTTCTCCAGTGGGCCTTTGTTCGCAGGTCTGGGTCCCGGTCTGTAGCCCATTACCTCGATGATTTTTTGTTCGGGGGTGAACGGGGCTTGGACACGTGCACGTGTCTCCTCACTACATTTCTCCTCACTACATTTCAGACGCTAATGCAGGAACTTGGTGTCCCTTTAGCACCCGAAAAGACCGAGGGCCCATCAACTACGCTCACATTTTTGGGTATTGAAATTGACACGGTCGCGCAGACATCCAGGTTATCTATGGGCAAGGTCACACGGATCTCTGCGATGGTGTTGGCCTTGCTGGCCAAACGTAAGGTGTCACTTCGTGAGCTCCAAGTTCTACATGGTCATCTTAATTTTGCCTGCAGGGTGGTCACGCCTGGCAGAGCTTTTGCTCGACGCCTATGTGACGCCATGATTGGGCTATCGAGGCGCCACCACAGGGTCCGGCTGACCAGGGGCATGAGGGCTGACCTGTTGGTTTGGCTTAAGTTCCTGCGGGAATTCAATGGGGTATCATTTTGGAGGTCTAACCTCTTGGTCTCCCCTAGGTTTCAGGTTCAGTCGGATGCCTCTGGATCCCTCGGATACGGGATTTATTTTGAGGGGAGGTGGGCCTACGGCCAATGGCCTCCAGCATGGCGGGGCACGGATCGTCTACGCGATCTCACATTCCTCGAGTTCTTCCCGATACTGGGTGCTTTGATGCTATGGGGTGAGGAGTGGGCCAATTCAGTAGTCCATTTTTGGTGTGACAATGCTGCGGTGGTCCACATTGTCAATTCTCAGACATCTAAATCACCCAGGGTCATGGGGTTAGTTCGCCAGTTTGTGTTACGCAGCTTGCTCCTCAATGTGCTCTTTAGGGCCAGACATGTACCAGGCATTAATAACGATATTGCTGATGCTTTATCCCGCCTGCAGATCCCCCGGTTCCGCGCCTTGGCTCCGGACGCGGAGGAATTCCCCTCGCAACTCCTGGACGATATTTGGACATTTGGCAAGGAGAGGTAAACCAGGCGATCGGCATGTCACTCGCGCCCCGCACACGTAAGGCGTATCAACACGCATTTAATCAATTTAAACAATTTTGTGTGCAACTCCGGTTGCCCGAAGTCTGGCCCATTCCAGTTGAACACGTTCTTCAATTTATGGTTTACCTACACAGTCTGGGCCTAGCTCCCCGCACCATAGCATCCAGGCTGTCAGCACTGGCATTCATGGCCAAGGTGAGGGGTTTTGCTGACAACATGACTGATTTCCGTATACGACATGTTTTGGAGGGGTGGACACGGGAACGTGGACGCCGCCCGGACACTCGCCACCCAATTTCCCCAGGGGTGCTCACACATCTTGCACGAGGCTGGCCTAACCTATGTTTTGACAGGTATGAGCAGCTCTTTTTCATGCAGCTACCACAGTGGCCTTCTTTGGAGCGCTCCGCATCAGTGAGTTGGTACTACTGTCTAAGGCGGATGCGGCTCGTAGGGCACTGGAACTCGAAGATGTCTATGTCTCTAATGAGTGGGCTCAGTTGAGGATACGGTCCTCAAAAGTTGATCAGCACGGTGTAGGCAGTGGTGTTAGACTGCTACGATGTTCCATTGCAGACATCTGTCCGGTTGGTGCCCTACAGGACTTCCTTGCAGTGCGTGGCACGCACCCTGGCCCATTTTTCTGCCACCAAGATGGGTCTCCCCTGACTAAATTTCAATTTTGGAAGGTGACCGGTAAGGCACTGTCCAGTGTTGGCCTCCCCGGGGCTCGTTACGGCACCCATTCTTTTAGAATAGGGGCTGCTTCTACTGCGGCTGCTTTTGGGTACTCTGAGGCTGATATACGCCATATGGGGAGATGGGGATCTAAGTGTTTTACATTATATGTTCGCCCTATTCAGGTATGAGTACTAGATAAGTCACCGTTCTCTCTCTTTTATCTTACAGACCCTGTGTGTCCCCGCACACCGGTGGCAGTATGGCTGGTGGGCCATAGCTATGTGCACTGGGCAGCGCAGTACGCTGCGGCGACAGAGTGGAGACCCCAGCTTGGACTGCGTGCCTCCGCATGTATCAGGTGGTATGGTAAGCGTAGAATGTTATGGCGGGAACTGTTGCCATTCCTTTTCTCCATCAGGGATGCTGAACCGCCTGATGTCCTGGTGCTGCACCTCGGGGGCAATGACCTAGGCCAGGTCACTGGCCTTTCTTTAAAGTATGCGATTTGCAGCGACCTAGCTTATTTGGATTATGTGTGGCCTTCCACAACGCTGCTATGGTCGGACATCATACGTCGTCACGCTTACAGAGGGGGTATTGACCTCCATGCCCTTGACCGTGCTCACCGCTCGGTGAACAGGGCAGTGGCCCGGTTCTTTGCAGACAAGGGTTTGGGGTGGGTCATCCGACACCCCACCATTAGTTTACAAAATTATGTTCTTTATACAGGGGATGGGGTCCATCTGTCGGCTAGAGGTATGAACCTCTTTTTGGAAGATTTGCAAGCAGGCCTGTTGACCGAGCTGACGGTCTGGGGGGGGGCGGTGAGTCTTTATTGAAGCCTCCCCGTGTGGCAGGTAGCACTGGTAAGGTAAATATTTATGACCCACAGGTATCCGGCAGGTTCGCAATTGACTGGCCAACACTTAGACAGGTACAAGTTTAATAACGTTGACTGGTCAACGACGAACCAGGCAAGGGGGTGATGGCAGGAGCTCTTCAGCATGCATCACCCCGTGATTTGACGGATACACGTCAGAGGGTGGGGTCAGTAGATAGTTTATTGACTACGGTCAACAATTTGTTTGTCGTAACAAACAAACTGATACAAATGGATACATTGTAGCCAATTGCCGTTGGCAATTTTGGGAAGAACCTTACCAGTGTTACTGCGGCCTGCTTGCCTTAAGAATTATAATTGGCTGAGTACCAATTGAAATTTATAATTCGGACTAGGGCATGATTCAATAAATGTGGCCCAATGCCTTTATCCATATGCCGGTGTCTGAGTCTTTCTTTGGGGGGGGTGCGCCTGCAAATGCATTAGTAAAGAGAACAAATTTTATGATATTTGGAAGCCCTTCCTAGTTCATACTTTGATTGCTGGAAGAGGTGACAAGCCGGTGTCTGACGAGTTATCTTTTTGGATTAAAAATTGATGTGTATTGCTACCTGGTTTCCCTTGACAATGCAACCATCACTAGGGTGATTAAAAAAAGAAAGGGAAAAAAGGTGGATGTATGCCAATAAAATGGTATGACTATGAGAGTTATATAACATATAGATCTTGTATTTATTGTAGCTTAAGGTGGTTCATTATTTGTAAGATGTTTTTAAGTCACTTCTGTTTTTGTTTATGTCTATTTGTTATGGTACATACATATATGTATGTTTAGGTATTTGTTTTTATGCGTATTTATATACATGAGCATTTGTTGTCAAATACAGTATGTGTGTGTGTGTGTGTGTGTGTGTGTGTGTGTGTTTATGTTTATGTTTATGTTTATGTTTATGTTTATGTTTATGTTTATGTTTATGTTTATGTTTATGTATGTGTATTTACCGTATTTATTCGAGTATAACGCGCAAAATTTTATACCCAAAAAAGGACTCAAAGTTTGGGTGCGCGTTATACACGAGGACTGGGTGCGCCGGGTCGAGAAGAAGGGAACCCTCCGGGGGAGGGCCGCGGCGTGCTCCGCGCTACCCGGGCCGCGCGACTCAAGAAGCCGGCGCCGGGTAGGCACGGAGCACGCCGCGGCCCTCCTCCCAGGCGGCGGCAGGCGCCCAGGTCCCGCTGCCGCCGCCGCTCACCTGCACGCACCCGCCGGGTCAAGAAGAAGGGAAAATTTTATACCGAGTTTTCATGGAAAATTAGGGGTGCGCGTTATACACGAGTGCGCGTTATACTCGAATAAATACGGTAAATAATAAATTAATAAAGAATGGGGGGAAGAACCTGAAGAATGAAGGTGCATAACAAGGTTCTTAAGCAATGTCCAAAAGGAATCTGACGAACACCAGGAAAGCTCTAGAGTTCAGTTGTTCATCATGCATGCGAGCACAATACTATATGAGATGAAAAAGCAGAATTGTAAAGTCGATATCTGTCCGGTTGAAATGGGATATTTCGGAGTCTTTCTCAAGATTCTGCAAATATGAAAGTATCAAAGATAATACCCGCAGAACTTATAACAATGACAATATCATAACAATATAATAACACACTGTAGATTGCTAAATATAAACCTGCTAAATACCTTAAAGTATGTTGAAAATTGCACTCACTTGTAACCTCTCTTAAGGAATTCCTGCCGGGTTAGAGCGTTATAAGCATAAAATGTTCACAGATTATAAGGGTGTGGGTAGAACACGTGTGAGCAATGAGGAGAAAATAGTAGGAAGATTTAAAGAGGTGATGTCACGAATTACGCTGCTGACAGGAAAGGTCTGCAAGAATGAAAGTTTATAGATATGATGAAAGATCTAAATCTGTATTTAATCCTGAAGGCACCAAAGTGGAGAAGCGATTAATAAAAATGCTTCTCTTTGGAGGAGAAACCGCTCCACATCAGTAATCTGATGTTTCTGTGGTGTAAAGGTATCCAACACAACTACCTTCATGCTGTCACATGGGTGTTTTTTATCCAAAAAATGGGTGACAAGGGGTGCTGTAAGGATGTTATTCCTAATCCTAGATTTATGTTCGCTTAGCCTAACCTTCAGAGGCCATCTGGATTGCCCTATATAAGCCATGTTGCAGGTATAGATGATCATGTATACAACATCCCGAGAGTTGCAATTAGAAAACTTGGAAAGATGCAATTCAAAGTTGCTGCTAGGGATAGATATCCTGTCAGTACGTAGCATGTTAGGGCAAAATTTACAGTGACCGCACGAATAGTGACCTATAGGAGTGGTGGAAAGTCTTGGGGATCTTGGAAGACAATCCGTCCTAGTGACATAACTAGCAATAGTTTTTGTCCTGCGGAAACCTATGGTAGGTCTGTCAGAGAGACCAGGGATCAAATCTAGAACATGCCAATGTTTCATTATGATCTTTTTAATCTGTGGTGCCATAGGTGTATAATCCAGAGACCAAAAAATATTAGATGACACAGCTCTATTCTTGCGTTGAAATAGTGTATGTCTAGGATGTGATGTGACTTTTTTATAGGCACTATGGATGATATGGTCTGGGTAGCCTCGTCCTCTCAATGCGTTACTGATCTTGTAAGCTGCTATATTGAAATCTACTTCAAGAGTCGAATTCTGCTTGGCTCTTTAAAAAAGACTGTATGGAATGTTGGCTTTTAATGCATGTGAGTGAAATGATTGAAACTGTAAATATGATTGCGTGTCAGTAGGCTTATGGTATAGTTTCATATGTAGAGTGTTATTAGAAATGAACACGTTCAAATCAAGAAAAGGCAGGCTGGTGGAATCCAAACTATGAGTGAAAGAAAGATTGTTGTGTAAAGAATTGATCCAGTTCAAAAAATCAGGTATGGCTGAGGCATTTTTAAAAACAAAAAATAAATCATCAATGTAACGTTTATATATGATGATGTCTGTAAAGAAAGGATTAACTGCCAGGTCCAAAATGAATGTTTTATTGAATTGGATGATGAAAATATTGGCCACCGATGGTGCAAAATTAGAACCCATGGATACCCCTTGGACCTGTAAATAAAAAGAATTGCCAAAACGGAAAAAAATTTTGTTCGAAGCAAATATCCAAAATGTCTAATAGAAAATGTGTGGGTGGAGACTGGTCAACTCTGGAATCCAATAAGTGAGAAATAATGATCCGAGCCTCTTCCAAGGGGATATTGGTGTATAAAGAAGACACATCAAGTGTCAACAAAACTGAGCCTGCTGGAACCCTAGTGCCTTCAAGCAGTTGAATAAAATGCACTGAATCTCAAATATAAGTGGGCGTGTCCATGGCAAAAGACCTGATGTGATGATCGATATAGACAGCCAAAGGTTCTAACACGGAATTATTGGCAGAGATGATAGGTCTGCAAGGGATGTTAGGAGAGGTGGGTGTAAGTTTGTGTACCTTGGGTAAAAGATGAAATATCAGTACACGTGGGCATTTGTTAGTAAGGAAGCGGAAAGTGGAGTCAGTAATATAGCCCATGACTAAACCATCTCTTAAGACTACCGAAATGATGTTAGTGATGTGAGTTGTAGGATTAGTCTCCAGTTTCGTATAAAAATTCGTATTAGCTAACTGGGTGTCAGCTTCCCTTATGTAGTCTGATTTATTCATGAGAACAATCCCTCCTCCCTTGTCAGCTGCCTTGATGACAATATTGGGATCATTACCAAGGTTGTCCAAAAGTCTCATGTCTTCTAGTGTTATAGCCATGGAGTCAATTCATTTCAAGGGCTGAAATATCCCGAGTAATTAGACATTTGAAAACATCTATGGATGCATTTTCTAAAGGTGGAGTGAAAGTCGAGCGCAGAGAAAAAGGATCTAATTGACCAGAGGACTCATGAAAGAATGCTCGTAATTTAACCAAACATATCAATTTGAAAATATCTATACTGGTACGAAATGAAGAGTAATGAGGAGTGGGGACAAAACCCAAGCCAAAGTTGAGCAACTGCGTTTCTCTTACCGACAAATTTCTGCATGAGAGATTGAACACTAAGTTAGGAACGGTTTCTTCCTTGTCCGGCGCGCTGCACGTTGGTCTAAAAAACCGGTTTTATTTGATGTATTGCTGGAAGAAGTACCCTGTTTCCTGTTGGACCTAAAATTGTAGGGATCATGCAGCCATTCATTGGCTAAAGAATCCGCCAGGTCAGAATCCGTTGTCTCGTAATCAGTATGTTCAAGTGGATGTCGCCAAGATACTTGTTTTTGTGTAGCAGTGCGGGAGAATTGCCACTTATATATGCGATTGGTATGGTAGTCGTTCTGATCATGGTTGAGTTTTTTGTTTTTAAAGGCCATTAAATCGTTCTTAAAATCCTCTAATTGACTGTCAAGTGTGCTCATTTTTTGTTGTAAAGAAGACGAGCTAGAAGAAGGTAAGTTCCCTTTAAGTTTGTCTATATCTGTCTTGAGAGTCTCCGCATCATGATTGCATTGGTCAATTATGAGGAGGATCAGGTCAAATCAGGATAAGCGTCCACTTCTCCAAAAACTCTTTGTTATTACCAAAAAGAGTGGGGCCTTTGGGCATGCAAAGACCTCTGGGAATAATGGAAGATTTGTAATATTCCAATAGGAAAGACGAGTGTAAATTTAATCTTATGCGTCTTTTTTCTAAGTTCTCTAAATTGTGAAATTCATCATCATGTGAACCACGCGTTTGATGTATTAACGAGGTATTATTTAAAATACAGTCACGTTCAGAGTTCAAAAAGGCGAACCCTTTATCAGTCATGGCCGTGAGCAAAGGAGAAGGATGGAGCGGCCAGGGTCTAACTACGATAGAGGGGGAAGAAGAAATACCCAAAGTAGTGGGGCAACAAGGAAAAGTGAAAACTACTTTAATACATAAGATGCGTCATGCAAACTAAACAACTGGGTCACTATTCATGCAGTCTTTCTTCCATTTATTTTTCCAAACCTCATCTACTATCTTTATTTTAAATTCTTGTTCCCAATTTATTTTCAACACTTCTTGTGGATTACCATCTTTATTTAACATTATATATATTTTACTTACTAAGCCCTTAATACCACTTTCTCCCTTTCTTATCTTTGATATCAATTCTTCAAACTTGGTCATACCTCTTTCCAATCTGGCTTCCGTCAAATATTTGCTATTCCACTTATTTACCAACACTATCTGGAGCCAATTCAACCTCAGTTGTGCAAACATATCTGCTTTTCTCTCTCCATCTTTACAAACCCGTATCCAGTCTCTCAACAGGAAAACATCATTTCTAAAAAAAATCTTCTTTCACCCTTTTGTCAATTTGTATTGGAAAATTTTTGATATCCTCTATCTCTATTATAGGAGATGTATCTGGAGCCAATTCCATCTTCAACTTTTTCCATACTCCAAATAATGTCTTCATCATTTTATTTTTTGTAACAATTTCCCCCATATTACTATCTAAAAAGACCATTTTCCCCATTTGATTTAGATCCCTCATCTCAATTTCTTCCCATATTGCCTTTTCCCTCGCTAAAATTTTCACAATATTTTTAATTTGAAAAGCTCTGTAATAATTCCACAAATTTGGCAATCCTAGTCCTCCTTCTTTCTGAGATAAGTACCACAATTTTTTTACAATTCTAGTTTTCCTTCCACCATTACAAAATTATTTAACAAATTTTGAAATTCCTTAATTTCCCTATCATTTAATTGGATTGGCAGGGGATCAAACAAAAAATTAATTCTTGGTAACAACATCATTTTACATAGCGCAATCCTGCTGAACCAAGACAACTTCAACTTTTGATATTGCTGTATTTTATCTTTAATTTCCATTTCTGTTTTCCATAATTCAATTTCTTAAGATCCTCAAATTTATTTGAAATATTTATTACCAGATACTTCAAATTATCTTTAACCTGTAATTTAAATTTACCCTTTATTTTCTGTTGTTCCTCCTTATCAATATTACACAGTATCATTTCCATCTTATCCAGTTTATTCTCAAACCTGTCATCTCTTCAAAATCTTTTAACTGCTCTTGTATTCTTTCTAGTGCCTTCCTAGGATGCTTCATTGTTATCAGAGTATCATCAGCATACAAACTTATCTTATTTCCTAGTATTCCTTCAATATCCTTATCTTCTGTTATAGCCTTTGCCAACAACTCCATTGCCATGCTAAACAAAACTGGTGATAATGGACAACCCTGCCTTGTTCCAGCTTCTAATTTTACTTCTTCTGTAACATCATCATTTACCCTAACAATGGCAGTACTATATTGATATAATTGTTCAATCATCCTTCTGAATTTATCTCCAAATCCATAACATTTAATTATCTCGTTAATTGTTACCACTGTAATGAATCAAATGCCTTAAAAATATCTAGCGATAATAATCCAACTTTCTCTTTTGTTTGTCCTACAATATCTATTAAATCTAAAACTCTCCTTGTCAAATCCGCCATATGTCTTCCTTTCCAAAAATCCATTTGATCTTCATTTATGTAATTACCCATAAAACTATTCAGTCTATTTGCCAATATCGCTGTAAAAATCTTAGCATCTTGATTTATCAGAGAAGTAGACCTATATGATTCCACTTTTTCTAGATCTTTTCCAGGTTTTGGTAATAAAACATAGTTCTATACCATGAGGTCGGAATTTGCCCACCTTCCAAAATATAATTATATAATTTCATCAATTTTGGAACCACAATGTCTTTAAATTCCTTATAAAATTCCACTGATAACCCATCTTCCCCCGGGGCTTTATCTGACTTCAAGTTGGCTATTACGTCTTTTATTTATTTCTCCGTTATTCGCTCTTCCATTCTATTTCTATGTTCCTGTTTTATCTTATTTTTTATTTGTTTCCCCAATTGATCCTTTAACTTCCCCAAATCTATATTCTTTTTAGCATATAAATCCTGATAGAAATCTTTAACAATCTTACATTTATCCCTAATCCTATTACATCTTATTCTCTCTTTATTAATCAAAATTCCAATTTCCCTTTTATTTCTCTTTTCTTTAGCAGCTCTTGCTAATAATTTTGAATTCTTATTACTATATTCAAAATATTCCCTTTTTAAATATACCAAGTCTCTTTTTACCTTTTCAATGTCCTTTCCTACCAATTCCATATTTAATTTTTGCATCCTGTCAAAACCCTTCTTATTTGTTTTTTCATGCTCTTCTTGTAACTGCTCTATCTCTTTTTCAACTTTGTCTTGTGTTTCCTTAAATTGTTTATTTCTAATACTGGCCAACTTAAAACTCTCCCCTCTAAAAACCGACTTCATGGCATCCCATACCATATTAAAACTCACATCATCCGTATCATTCAAATACCAACTTTCCTTCCATTTTTCAATCATTTGCTCTTTACATTTATGGTCTTTAAAAACTTTAGCATCATATTTCCAGTTCCTTCTAATTTTCTTTACTCCCTCTATCCTTAATTCCATCAACACTTTTGCATGATCTGATTCTTTAAAAATTCCCACTTCCACCTCATCTATATCCCTGATCATAATCCTTGTTACAAATATATAATCTATTCTGGAGTATATATTATGCACCTGTGAAAAAATGTATAAGCCCTTTCCGACCCTTTAAACTCCCTCCATGTATCTTTCAAGCCTAGAGATTTCATCCATTTATCAAGAATCTGCATTTTAAATCCTCTTCCACTCCTTGCTATATTTGTACAATCTAAATTCGACCTTATTAAATTAAAATCTCCAGCTACAATCATTTTTGTTGCTCTTTCTTTCTCCAGCATACCATACATTTTATCTAAGAACTCCCCTTGATGATCATTTGGTGCATATATATTCACTAAGATTATTTCCTCATCATCAATCTTCCCTTTTATTATTAAGTATCTACCTTCCGGGTCAGAAATACTATTTATCATCTCAAAAGCTAGTCTACTCTAGATCAGAACCACAACCCTTCTTGCTTTTGAAGTACCATAGGACTTTTCATAAATTTGCATCCATCCTAAAAAAATCTTGTTTGTATCCCCCGATTTTTGATGAGTTTCCTGTAAAAAGACTATATCCGGCTTATCTTTCCTCAGGGCTGATTCTATTCTTCTCCTCTTCACTTGAGAGCCAGTACCTTTCACATTCCATGATAACACCTTAATATTTCTCTTATCTTAATCTTAAAAACCATCTTCTATGACCTCCGCTTCCTCCTACGGGCGTGTTTCCCTCCACCACACATAAACAATAACAACAGCTAAAACAATAAACATTCATAACTACCCTCCCCACTTCTTTCTACAAAAAGTAGCCCTTGACTATCAAAGAGAGGAGGGGGGACATGTAAGATGTGCCTACTATCTAACGCTCCAGCACACAATCTTATTTTTGAAAACACACAAACATTTATAAAAGTTATTTCTCTCCCCTGCATCACTCCATTATCTTCTCCATCCACTAAATCCTGATTCACCCTTCATCAACCACCATCAATGCTTTAGAATCCACATCTGTTCCTCCTGTAGCACCCCTCTCTTCAAAATTTCCATAGTCTCTTTTTATTCCCCCCAATTCTATTAAAACTTTCCTTAATCCAAGCCATTCTTGTGAAGCCGCCTTAACCAAACCAATTAAACACAAATATTCCAAAGCATCCATCCTGCATCAATTGTATGCATTTTCTTATCATAATAAAATCTCAATTGTTGTGGAAATCTCCAATTATATTTTATCCCACGTTCCATCAAAAATTTTGTTGCTAGTTTCATCTTATATCTCCAACCACGTGTCGTTGTAAACCTCAACATCATTCCCATCAATTTCTAAAATGCCAGACCCAGCTTGTTTTATAAAGGCCATCACCTTTAATTTATTCCCCCAATTTGCAAACTTAACTAAAACATTTCTTTGAACGCTTTTCCCTTTCCTTGCACCCAATCTATAAACATTTGCAGTATCTTCATTCTCAAAATCTTTCCCCATTTTCAAACTATTTAGCCAATTAACTATTCTTTCCTTTAGCTGGTCTGGCGTTTTTTCTAAGATGGGGTAACATGTATTCTGATCAGCTTTCGCTATTAACATGATTTTAATGTGGTAATTAGAAACGATTTGGAGACAAACTTTCAAGAAAAGAGCTGCCCTGAAGTCCTGGATGCTTTTGATTACGTTTTGGGGTGAAATCGAGGTCAGAGTTTTGAGATCAGGCAGTGAGTGAAGTGCGGTGCAGGCTGGGCTGAATGAGCCGTCCTGAGGCCAGACGGGACCTCGATCATTCGAAACTAAAGAAGGGGGTTTCGGAGCTCTATAATAAATCAAATGAAATGGCGGTGGACAAGGGGTCGTGGAGTGGATGGAGGAGAGAGACCCAGGAGATTAAGGAAGTCTCGAAGGAGAGTGGAAGTTGGAGAAGTTGAAGAAGGAGGAAGGAGCAGAGGTGGGGGGAGAGAAGGACTAATGGCGACGAGCTTTGTAAAGATCGAAAGTTAGAGAAAGTACAGAAAGACGACCCGGAGTTAAGGCAACAAGATTGGAGTGGTGGTTCTGGAGTTGGAGTGAAGGAGTGGTGGTATTTGGATTGAAGGAGAACAGAAATGGAAAAGGAAGTATTAAAATAAAGGAAGGAGGAGAAAGAAATAAGGAGAAAGAGGGTTGCCGAAGTGCACCGGGCTCATTGAACAGAGGTGGACCCTGCTTGGAAACCACCGAGGTTTGGATTATAATTGTGTAAGATTTTTCTTTTCTTTTTTATATACATTTTGGAACTGAATAGTTTGATCTCCATAACGGAAAAGATTTTTTTTATTATTACTATTATTTTTTGTTGTTATTCTCCCTGGATCACCATTTGAAATTGGTTGGAACACTGTTTCATCATTTTAAAGTTTAGTTTCGTCTTCGCCTTTCCACTGTCTCCTGCACTTTCACATTTGCCATATTGTTGCAGTTTTTGGATTTTACTCATTTTAAAAGAGACATTTGAACCTGGTATTTTGGGAATCGGATATTTGGATAGGTTATAAATTTATATTCGGAAACTGACGCTGCGGCTTGGATTATAATTGCGGAATAACTTTTTTTTTTCCTTCCCCTTTTACATACATCACATTTGGATCAAACAGTTTGATTTTTTGGGGTTGGAAGGGGAGTTTTTTTAAAAATTGAGATTCTGGATATATAATTGCTGGGAACATTTAACTGAGTTGAGGACATTTTGAAGCAATATTACAATTGGATTATAATAATTACCATCTGCAGTGATCTTAGATCCTAAGAAAGTAAAGTCTGTCACTGCTTCTACTTCTTCCCTGTCTATATATTTTCAAGGGACTGATAGGGCCTGTTGCCATTATCTTGGTTTTCTTGATATTGAGTCTCAAGCCAGCTTTTGCACTCTCTTCTTTCAATGTAATCAGGAGCTTCTTTAGGTCTTCCTCACTTTCTGCCTGAACTCTACAGTATGATTTAAGAACTGTATGCCTGTTGACCTGCTTCTGCCAACCTTTTCAGGTGAAAATGATGAATTACTTCCAACCAAAATTTTCAGTCAGAAAGGCCCTAAAGAGCACTGCAAACAACAAAGCTAGTGGAGATGATGGTATCCCAGTTGAATTTTTCAAAGCTCTAAAAGATGATGGCATCAAATTACTGCATTCAATATGCCAGCAGATTTGGAAAACAAAACAGTGGCCACAGGACTGGAAAAGATCAGTATATGTTCCAATCCCAAAAAAGGGCAATGCCAAATAATGTTCAAATTATCGAACAATTGCGCTCATCCCACACGCCAGCAAGGTGATGCTCAAGATAATACAGGATAGACTTCAGCAGCATGTGGAAAGAGAATTACCAGAGGTGCAGGCTGGTTTCAGAAGAGGCAGGGGGACTAGAGACCACATTGCCAACATACGTTGGATCATGGAGAAAACAAAGGAATACCAGAAACAAGTTTATTTTTGCTTTATTGACTACACTAAGGCATTTGATTGTGTGGATCACAACAAGATGTGGCAAGTGATTAAAGAGATGGGAATACCAGAGCACCTCATATGCCTCCTGAGAAATCTGTACATGAACCAAGAAGCAACAGTTAGGACAGAACACGGAATGACAGAGTGGTTTGGAATAGGAAAAGGAGTAAGACAAGGCTGCATTCTGTCACCCTGCTTATTCAACTTATACACAGAGCACATAATGCGCAATGCAGGGATGGAGGAATCACAATATGGGATCAAAATTGCTGGGAGAAACATCAACAATCTGAGATATGCAGACGACACCACCCTAATGGCAGAAAGTGAGGAAGACCTAAAGAATCTCTTGATCGGTGTGAAGGAAGAGAGTGCAAAAGCTGGCTTGAAACTCAATATCAAGAAAACCAAGATAATGGCAACAGGCCCGATCAGTTCCTGGAAAATAGACGGGGAAGAAGTAGAAGCAGTGACAGATTTTACTTTCTTAGGATCTAAAATCACTGCAGATGGAGATTGCAGCCATGAAATAAAGAGGCGGCTGATTCTAGGGAGACAAGCCATGAGAAACCTGGGGAACATAGTGAAAAGCAGAGACATCACCTTGAAAACAAAAATTAGAATAGTCAAAGCAATGGTATTCCCAGTGGTAATGTACGGATGTGAGAGCTGGACAATTAGGAAAGCTGAACGCAGAAGAATAGATGCCTTTGAAATGTGGTGTTGGAGGAGAGTTTTGAGGGTACCTTGGACAGCGAGGAGAACAAATAGGTCAATCTTAGAAGAAATCAACACTGACTGCTCATTGGAAGGTCAAATAGTAAAGATGAGGCTAAAGTACTTTGGGCATCAAATGAGAAGGGAGGATTCACTTGAGAAGGCCGTGATGTTGGGAAAGGTGGAGGGCAAAAGAAGAAGGGGGAGGCCAAGGATGAGATGGATAGATGGTATTGTAGACACAATGGGCACAGAACTGGGAGGACTGAGGGGGATGGTGGAGGACAGAGGCGCCTGGAGAACGATGGTCCATAGGGTCGCAAAGGGTCGGAATCGACTGTGCGACTGAACAACAACAAAACCACATACACTGACAACCATTCTTTTGGAATTGGACTGGCTTGAGGACATAGCACAACACTCATATAACTTGTACGGCAATCCAGACCTAAATGTTGGAAATAAGACTTTTCTGAGGAAAGTTTGAACTAGTTTCTTGATTCCATGTGCTTGAAACAAGATTTCTGTCTCTTTCTGAGGGGAAGAATGGGCAGCTTAAGTCATAGTTTTGTTCATTGTTTCCTTGCCTTCTTCCTCTTGTAATTTTCTCTAGTTGCTCTGTGAGTGAGTGAGTATGAGTGTGTTAGAGAGAAAGAGGGTGGGCCCAAACCTGTGAGAACATTTTTGAGTGAGATGTCCAGCTGTAATGACATTTTTTTGTCAAACTAATTGACATAGTGCTCTACAGTGCATCTGCCTAGCATGATACAGTAAAACACTGTATAACGATTTTAATTCATTCTACAGGTCTGTTTGCTATGTGATTTTTCCATTGTATGATTTTTCCTATGGAAAAAATCATACAACAAATTTTTTCACTAAGCAATTTTTCCCATTGAATATTCGTTGTATGATTTTTTTCCCATAGGAAAAATCGTTATGCGGGGTGCCATTTTTAAAAAAAAAATATTCGTTGTGCTTTTTTTTGCTATAGGGGGTATTCGTTATACAAGGTTTCACTGTATAGATATGATTTTTTTATCTAGAATTGTGCTGCATCAGATAGAGAATTATTTTTTAATTAGAGTGGACAAAAATAAAATAGGGTGTTTCTCTGTCATCCATTTTAGTGGCACAACCCACTGCATACTTCACAGGGTTGTCAACTGTAATGACACCACTCACAGCTCCAGTTAGGTGCAAACTAACCATCCATCTATATCTATATCTATATCTATAATCTATAATCTATATCTATATCTATATCTATATCTATATCTATATCTATATCTATATCTATATCTATATCTATATCTATATCTATATCTATATCTATATCTATAATCTATATCTATAATCTATATCTATATCTATATATAGATAGATATAGATATAAACTCGATACACAGCACAACGGCTTCACCCCGAGCAATGGAAACGGCGCCCCCACCTACCTCACACTTCGGGGGTGGCCAGTGCAGGGGACCAGCAGACCATTTCAGGGTCTTTCACCCCAAAAACTGGTTGCAAAGCCACACACACACACCGTCAGCATTAAATGACTGGTAATACGCATGCGCCAGAATCCGTGCAGGCACAGAAACCTGCCTGGAGTTTCTAGGCAGCAGCACTTGGAACTCCAGGCAGGCTTTTGCGCCTGCGTGGATTCTGGTGCATGCATATTACTGCCTCCCCAGTTGGGAGGCTCCACTGGCTGGCTGCCATTTTGGCCGGAGGGTGGCGGACGTTCCTTCACCTGAAGGCATGGGCCAACTGGAGCGCTCCATTCGGCCCAGCCTGCCGGAGAAGCCAAGGCCTTTCTCTGACAGGCATGGGCCAAACTGGGTGCCTGTACACCGGTTGCCTTCCAGAGAAGGCAGATGGGCCTTCTCTGGAAGGCATGGGCTGACCGGAGAGCTCCATTCGGCCCATGCCTGATGCCAGGAACCCCACATGGACTGGGGTTTCAGGCACCTAGCCCAAGAGAGCACCAGCACCCAATCCGCAACACAGACACCCTCACAGGCACAAGGCAAGGCAGAATTGCTGGACTGGGCTCCACGGAGGAGAACGCCCCACAGGTAAGGTGGCCGTTGGGTGGGGGTGGTTTCTCAGGGGCACGGCTAACCAGGCTCCATGCAGCACACCCAGGGCTTCTGCACCTCTCCTGGCAGCGTGGCCTGCATCTCCAGTCAACAGCCGTGCCTACGGAAGTGCTGGCTGTTGCCTAGAGACGCAGGCCATGCTGCAGGCAATTGCATGGAAGCCCTGGGCTGGGCTGCACAGAGGAGGACACCCCACAGGTGAAGCAAGCGATGCGGGGGGGGCAGTGGTGCATGGGGGGGGCAACTAGCCAGCACACAAGGGGGCTCCGTAAAGCCCAGCCCGGCACTACCCCATGTCTCCCTCCAGCGTGGCCTGCATCTCCAGGCAATGGACGGCACATCCGGAAGCAGTCCATTGTCTGGAGATGCAGGCCAGGGATGGTGTGTGTGAGAGAGAGAGAGAGACAGAGAGAGAAGGGAGAGACAGAGAGAGTATGTGTGAGTGTGCGAGAGAATGGAAGAGAGAGCAGAGGCAGAGTACGCCACTGCTCTGTGTGTGTGACTGTGTGTGCGCACGCATGTGCGCCGAGGAGAAATAAAGAGAGAGAGCATGTGTGTGTGTGAAAGAGAGAGAGAGGGAGAGAGGGGGAGGGAGGGAGAGAGAATGGATGTGTGTGTGGGATTGGGTGCGTGGATGGAGGCCACGCTCTAATTCAACCCCAGGAGGTAGAACAGACACCCCCCCAAAAAAAAAACTGCCCACGCAAAGCCAGGCACCCCTGCTAGTAGGTGCTAGAATCATAGGAAACTTGAGCACATCAAAATAGTTTTTAAAAAACCTGTCAGGGGCTGAAAATCTGCCCTAAAATATATATATTCTTATTCTGCAGCCATTGCTTAGTGCCACCCATAAATTTGTTGATCTGAGCAGAATCATTTCAAACCTATATCACCCACCAAAATGTAGCACAGCAAAGAAACTTGAAAGAGATTCTGTATTTCATTTACCAACAAAAGGTTATGTTAAAGAGTGGTGATTAAATTATCGATTTTTTTTTTTTGAAACAGCAATTTCTGAAGCAGCCACTTGAAAAAACAAGCAATTGTCTTTACAGTATTAGTCACTTATTTGTAGTCTAATTTCAATTTCTCACCAGCTATTACAAACTATTGATTGGAAGTATAATAGAAAAGACATTCAAATTGACATGAAATTGATAGAGTACTGTGGCAGGATGCTATGTGATAATTTTCCACTGCCTTTTAACAGACTAAATTTAGCAGATTATGTCTAGACCAGTGATGGCAAACCTATGGCACGTGTGCCACGGTGGCACTCAGAGCTCTCTCTGTGGGCACCCATGCAGTCACTCCAGCACAGAGTTCGTCTTGCCCTTCTGCCCCGCAGCCTAATGGGAGCACTTCCTCCGTCTCCCAGCACAGAGTTCACCTGCCCCTCTACCCAGCAGCCCAGTTGGAGTGTTTCCTTCCTCCCCTGGTGCTATGTTGGCACTTTGCGATAAATAAGTGGATTTTGGGTTGCAGTTTTGACGCTTGGTCTCTAAAAGGTTCACTATCACTGGTCTAGACTTAGTTGCACTCAGACTTAATAATCACAATCAACTGGACTTAAAGTTAGTCATTACTAAATTTAAATAGTGTTTAAAAATTAGCTCTACGTATACCCAACGGCTTATTTTTAGACATTGTGTTGTGAAACTGAACCATTGATTTCAATGGATCTAGAGTAAGGTGTTGGTAAAACTGCATATAGCATCTTATCATTACAAACTTAAAGAGTGTGTGGCTGGATCAGAGCACCTCCCAAATTTTATGTTGAACAGCCTAACGTAGCAGTGGACCACCCAAACTGCAGATTATTTCTAGTAGCTCAAATAGTATTTCTATTGTAATAGCAGCAATAATAATATTACTGGGTTTCAAATGGCAAAAAGGACAAAAAGAAATTTTAGGCTGTGCTTAAAGGCAAGAAAATAGCAACAGCAATTATATACCTCCCCAAAGTACTTGGAACAGTTTCTGGGTGGTTCACAAGGTTATTAGCATTTTGCCCCCAACATACTGGGTACCGATTTTATTGACCTTGATCCTGGTCAGGGTTGAACTCAGATCATGAGTAGATTTTGGCTGCAGTACAGCAGTTTAACCACTGCAGTATGCATATTAATTGCTTCATGGTTGATTGGCACAGGAGGAAGCAATACATGTGCTATGGGCCACTTGCAGATTTCACTTCTCTATTTTTCTGTACCCCAAACCCTTGAGTTAGTTGCTCAAGAAATGAAATTCTGGCATTCCTAGAAGTCTCAGTAAAACCAGGCTGCACCCATAAAGAGTTTTTCCATTAAAAAAAAATAGAAGTGGACCTCTAGGAAACCAAAAGGGAATTTATCTAGCCTGGTTTTACTAAAGACTAGCAGGGGTGCCCAGCTTCACGCGGGTGGGGTTTGGGAGGGTCTGTCCTACCTCCCGGAGTTGAGTTGGAGCGTGGCCTCCATCCATGCACCCTCTCCCACATACACATCCATTCTCTCTCTCTCTCTGTCTGTCTCTCCCTCCCTCTCTGTCTATCTTTATTCCTCCTCTGCACGCACACATGCACGCACACACGCACGCACGCACGCACACACACAAACACAGCACACACACAGAGCAATGGTGTACTCTGACTGCTCTCTCTCTCTCGCACACTCTCAGATACTCTCTCTGTCTCTCTCCTTCTCTCTCTCTCTCTCTCTCTCTCTCTCTCTCACACACACACACACACACACACACACACACACACACACACACACACACACACACCATCCCTGGCCTGCGTCTCCAGACAACGGACTGTTTCCGGATGTGCCTCCCGTTGCCTGGAGATGCAGGCCACGCTGGTGAGAGACGTGGGGTAGAGCCGGGCTGGGCTTTATGGAGCACCCTCATGTGCTGGCTAGTCGCCCCCCATGGGCCACTGCCCCCCCCCCCACGTTGCTTGCTTCACCTGTGGGGCGTCCTCCTTCATGCAGCCCAGCCTGGGGCTTCCGCGCGACTGCCAGCAGCATGGCCTGTGTCTCCAGGCAATGACCAGTGCTTCCAGAGGTGCGGCCATTGTCTGGAGACGCAGGCCACGCTGCCAGGAGAGGTGCAGAAGCCCCGGGCTGTGCTACATGGAGCCTGGCTAGCCGGGGGCCTGCACCCCTGAGAAAACACCCCCCACCCAACGGCCGCCTTACCTGTGGGGCGCTTCTGCCTTGCCTTGTGCCTGTGAGGGTGTCTGTGTTGTGGAGCGGGCACTGGTGCTCTCTTGGGCTAGGCGCCCAAAACCCCAGTCCATTCACAGTTCCCGACATCAGGCATGGGCCAAATGGAGTGCTCCAGTCAGCCCATGCCTTCCAGAGAAGCCAAGGTGGAAGTCCCGCATGCCTTCTTCAGAAGGCAACTGGTGTAAAGGCAACCCGTTCGGCCCATGCCTGCCAGAAAAGGGCCTTGGCTTCTCCAGCAGGCTGGGCTGAAAGGAGCACTCCAGTTGACCCATACCTTCAGGAGAAGAGCCGCCTGCCATCCTCCAGCCGAAATGGCGGCCAGCCAGTGGAGCCTCCCAACCAGGGAGGCAGTAATACACATGTGCTAGAATCTACACAGGTGCAAAAGCCTGCCCAGAGTTCCAAGTGCCGCTGCCTAGAAACTTCGGGCAGGCTTCTACACCTGCATGGATTCTGGCGCATGTGTATTACCACCTCCCATCATGCTGATGGGGGGGGGGGCTTTGCAGCCAGTTTTTGGGGGTGAAAGACCCCAAAATAGTCTGCCAGTCCCCCGCACTGGCCACCCCAGAAGTGTGAGGTAGGCGGGGATGCCATTTCCTGGGCTCGAGGTGCAGCCATCGTGCTTTGTATTGGTAACATACAGCATGACACCTCGATTTTAGTTATATAGATAAGCAATATTTTGAACCTAAAGCAGGTCCCAGGGGACAAAATTGGGGCAGGGCAGCTGATGTTATCCACAGGATTAGACATGCAATAGTAGGACAGGTATGACATCCTTCACTGAAATTATGTGGAAATGCACATTTCTGTTGATGGGTACAAAAGAGAAGAAAGTGAATCAATGAACTTTCAACAGATCTCACATGCAAATCAGAAATAGAAGGGTAGCTTCCCATGGATACTGGAGACAAAATTCTGGCCATCAGTCCTACCTAAACTATATGGTATTTAATTTCCTTCCAGTTTTGCATATGCATTAGTAGCAAAACACGGATCTGTTTTCCTGTCTATGTACTTCAACATCTTACAGTATTATTATTATTATTATTATTATTATTATTATTATTATTATTATTATTATTATTATTATTATTATTATTATTATTATTATTATTATTATTATTATTAATTAGATTCATTAAATATGTCATATTTAAAACTAAATCTTCATTTGTCCCACTCTTAATGATTCTGATTTGCACCTGCATTTTTGAAACAAACTATCTTTACCAATGCAAACAATTCCTTCCAGCATTCTCTTGGATAATTGAAATAAGAGTAGAGAGTATTTTTGACCTGGTGTATAAATTCCAATTTCAGGAGGGTTGCAGAGATGTCATTCCTACAGTTGATGATAATAAGAGGTCATTCTTCCCCTAAAGACCTCCATAAATTACCCTCCAGCCACTTTCTCACCAAGCACACAAATCAAAACTCAGTTCGTGGTTACAGCTTTCCAGGCTACAAACTAGAATGAAATTAAATTCAGCAACCTCTTAAACAGTCAATATTCTCTTATCACTTACCAGTAGAAGAAAGTTGCAGCTCAAGTGCAAAAGTCTTGTGGGTCAATCTGACCAGGAATGAAAAATTTCCCTACCACTGAATGCAATAATAATGCTACTTAGGTAAAGGTTAAGGTTGCCCTTGCTCGAAAGCCAGTCATAGGATTCAGTGCTCATCCCTGTTTATAGTCAAAGAAACAGCACTGTCTGCATCTGCAAACATTTCTGTGGACATGTGGCAGAAATGCCTCAACACCAGAGTGCACCAGAGTGCACTGAATGCTGTTTACCTTCCCACCGAAGTGGTCCCTATTTGCAGGCGCACCCCCCCAATAACGGACACAGACAACATTGAAAGTGGATAACAGCATCGGGCCACATTTATTGATTCAATGCCCTAGTCCGAATTATAAATTTGTATTGGTAAAACGACCAATCATAATTCTTAAGGCAAGCAGGCCGAAGTAACACTGGTAAGGTACCACCCCAAAATTGCCAACGGCAATTGGTTACAATGTATCAATTTGTATCAATTTGTTTGTTGACGACAAACAAATTGTTGACCGTAGTCAATATCTAACTCATGACCCCACCCTCTGACGCGTATCCGTGAAATCACGGGGTGATGCATGCTGGTTAGCTATCGTCATCACCCCGTCGCCTGGTTCGTCGTTGACCGGACAACGTTTAACTAATTTATTCCTGTCTAGTGTTGTCCAGTCAATTGCGAACCTGCCGGATACCTGTGGGTCATACTGTTTACCTTACCAGTGCTACCCGCCACACGGAGGGGCTTCAAAGAAGGCCTGACGCCCCCCCCAGACCGTCAGCTCGGTCAACAGGCCTGCTCGCCAATCACCCAACAGGAGGTCCATACCTCCTCGCGACAGATGGACCCCATCCCCTGCGTACAAGTCATAATTTTGTAGGCTAACAGCGGGGTGATGACTGACCCGTCCCCAAGCCCTGTCGACAAGAAACCGCGCCACCGCCCTATTGCCCGTGCGCCTAGCGCGGTCAAGGGCCAGGAGGTTAACGCCCCCTCTATAAGAATGGCGCGGGACAATGTCCGCAAAACCAGGGTTGTGGCAGGCCAGACATAATGCAAGTAGGCGAGGTCCTCGCAAATCGCATGCTTAAGCGATAAGCCGGTGACCTGGCCCAAATCATTGCCCCCCAGGTGGATGATGAGAATGTCAGGCGGGTCAGCACCCAGGCCAGAAAAAAGGAAGGCCGCAGCTCCCGCCATAACATCCCAGGCTTACCATGCCATGTGAGACTGGCGTGTTCACCCAGTCCCAGTCGGGGTCCCCACTCTGTCGCCGCAGCGTAACGCGCTGCCCTGTGCACATAGCTGTGGCCCACCAGCCATACTGTCACCGGTGTAATACGACACCCAGGGTCTGTAAGAAAATTGAGAAAAATTGAGAAAAAGACGGGAAGGTGACTGGATTGGTACTCATGGCGGAAGTGGGCGCACATAAAACTGAAAACATTGCGAGCCCCACCTCCCCATGCTGCGTATGTCAGCCCCAGAGTACCCAAAAGCAGCTGCTGTAGAGGCTGCACCAGTACGGAATGAATGTGTGCCATAACGGGCACCTGGTAGGCCCCACCCTGGTGAGGGCACTCCCTGTCACCTTCCAAAACTGAAATTTAGTAAGGGGAGACCCATCTTGGTGACAGAAAAACAGGCCGTGGTGCATGCCACGCAGTGCCAGGAACTCCTGTAGGGCACCAACCGGACAGATGTCTGCCAAAGAACACCGTAGCAGTCTTACACCACTGCCTACGCCATGCTGATCTGTATTAGAGGAGCGTATCCTCAACTGGGCCCAGTCTTTGGCAACATAGACATCCTCGAGTTCCAGTGCCCTACAACTTGCATCCGCCTTATACAGCATCTCAAGCTCGCTGTCGCGGAGCGCTCCAAAAAGGCCACCGTTGTAGCCGCATGAAGTGGGCTGCCTCATTTCCAAAACAGAGGCCAGGCCAGCCCCGGGCCAATTGGGTAAAACCCTGGGTAAATCTTGCATCCGCCTTACTCAGCATCTCAAGCTCGCCGATGCGGAGGGCTCCAAAAAGGCCACCGTTGTAGCCGCATGAAGTGGGCTGCCTCATTTATCGAAACTGAGGCCAGGCCAGCCCCGGGCCAATTGGGTAAAAACCCTGGGAAAATCTTGCATCCGCCTTACTCAGCATCTCAAGCTCGCCGATGCGGAGGGCTCCAAAAAGGCCACCGTTGTAGCCGCATGAAGTGGGCTGCCTCATCTATCAAAACAGAGGCCAGGCCAGCCCCGGGCCAACTGGGTAAAAAACCCCTGGTAAATGGGGTGGCGGTCGGCCGGGAAACGCCCGGGCACGCGCACCCACCCCTCCCAAACATGTCTCACCCGGAAGTCATTGGTGCTGTCCACACGACCTCCCACTTTGGCCACAAAAGCCAACCCGACAGCTGAGATGCTATGGTGCGTGGTGCCAGGCCCTGGGCATACAGGTAAACCATGAACCGCAGAACATGGGCTACTGGGATCGGCCAGGTTCCTGGCAGTCGGAATCGGGTACATAATACTCTGAAGGAACTAAATGCGTGGTGATACGCCTTACTCATGCATGGCGTTAGTGACAGGCCAATCGCCCGGTTCACCTCTCCTCGCCAACGTTCCATCTCTCGTCCAGGAGTGGCGAGGGAAATTCCTCCGCATCCGGGGGCCGAGGCACGGAACCGGGAGATCTGCAGGCGGGACAAAGCAGAAGCAATATCATTATCAACCCTTGGGACATGCCTGGCCCTGCAGGGAACGTTGAGGCACAGGTTGCATACACAAACCAACGCACTAGCCCCATAACCCCAGGCGATTTGGAAATCTGTGCAGTGACGATGCGGACAACAGCCGCGTTGCCATGCCAAAATTGCACAACCGAGTTGGCCCACTCCTTGCCCCATAGCATCAAAGCACCCAGGATAGGGAAACATTCCAGATACATGAGACCATGCAGGCCACCCTTGCCTGCCCAGTATGGTGGCCACCCACCATAGGCCCACTTCCAATTGAAGTACATCCCGTAAACCCAGGAATCCTGAGGCATCGGACTGCATCTGAAAGCAAGGGGGAGCCAGGAGATCAGACCCCAAAATGACACCCCGTTGAACCACCTCTGGATCTATGGCCAGACAAGCACGTCTGCCCCGATACCCCGGGTAAATCTGAGCCTGTGGTGGGGCCTGGAGAATCCCGCCATGGCATCGCACCAGCGCAGAGCAAATGCCCTGCCCGGTGCGACGACCCTGCCAGCTAAACTGGGGTGACCACGTAGCACCAAAAATTCCCTCAGTGATGCCATGCGCTCGGCCAGCCAGACCGAGACAAGGGCCACTAGCCTTGAGACCTTATCCCACTGCAACCTAGAATCCTGCGCTACCGTGTTACTCTCCACCCCAGGAATACTAGCTGTGGAGATGGGCCCTCGGTCTTTTCGGGCGCTAAAGGGACACCCAGTTCCTCCATTAGCATCTGAAATGTGTTGAGGAGACCTGTGTACGTGTCCCAGCCCCGTTCAGCCCCGAATAAAACCATCCAGGGAATGGGCTACAGACCGGGACCCTGACCTGCGGACAAAAACGCAATCTAGGAAAGTGGTGAAACGCTCGAATACCGAGCCCCAATGGAATAGCCAAAAGGCATGGCATCATTGAAATAATATGCTCCCCGGGACGGGGGTGCAGGGACAGGGCCAGCGACCCTGCCCGCATAGACCCTATTGTCAAAGCTAGCAGCAGCCACCTCCTCCCTCCCCTTAAGGGATAAAAGATTGGGGGCATCCTGAGGGGACCTATTACCCATGTAAGGGATCCGGAACCCCTGCCTAGAACCCTGAAGGAGAGAACCCGCATCCTCTCCCTTCGGGTACCATGTGAGCCACGCTCCAACATGTCCACCTTAAATGGGGAGGGAGCCCTTCGGTGAACTAGATCCATCTGCGGCAGTCTTGCCAGCCCCCTGTCTGCCCCACCCTCTGCCCCGCATCCTTCTAGGCCTGTGACAGGCAGAGGCCGCATGGGGGCCAACACAGGTGGGACACTCCTGTCTGTATTTGCAAGTCTTCCCATTAGAGGAGCCATTGGACAAGAAAGTCCAGCACAGCAGGCGGGCTGGAACCCCCCGCCCCGCCCCCTGGCAGGTGACCTATGCTGGGGCCGCCTGCTGAACCGCATGCCCACAATGGTATATCTCCCCGGGCGCAGGGCGCGTGGGCGTCACGTACAAAAGCCGCAGCCTCTGGCCTGGCTCATCCCGCCTAATCTCGGGGTGCGGGGAAATCCGCCTACGGCATTCCTCGTCACAAGCCAACCACGCTGGGCCCGGAAAATAAACCATCGCCCGGTAGACGTTGTCCAAATACTGGACCATCAGAATTGCCAGATCCGGCCGGGCCCTAAGGTACACCGCCATGCATATGATGCAGGCCGGCAACCATTTGGCCCACATACTTGGTGGCTTTCGACAACGTGCCTGCCACTATCCTTCTCATTCTGCCCCTCCCTCTCTCCTTGGTGGGCACCCTGTTTAGGAGTGAGAAGATATCCACGTACTCCCCCCGCCAAATTTACTCTCTGGCGGCCTGTGCCAAGTGGTCACTCAGCGGTAAGGAATAGGGGCTTGGACCAACCCGGCCACCCAAAACATTCCCCTCAGGGTAGGGAACACCCCCCACCACGGGGCCCTGGGTGTTAACTGTCATCGCCGGGTGAGGCGTCAGCGGGTGCACCGCTGCACCATCCGCGCGAGGCCAAGGCCATTGAAAAGCCCCCCCCCCCCCCCATATTGGGAATGTGTGTGGATGTACTCGCTTACACCGTATACTCACATGCTGCACCCCCGCGGGCCGCCCCCACCGGGGGTTCCGGCCCACTGGGGGCATCGGAGCTCACGAGCGACGTAGAGCTCATCACCGGGGCCTGACCTGCACCTGGCTGCTGGCTGGGGAGCTGCGAGGCAGTGGCCGAAAACGCGCCACGCGCCTGCAGCAGCTCAACCCTCCCTGTCGGCTGTTGTCCTCCTGCCGACAGCGCCTCAAAAGGAACCCCAAAGGGGGGCCCCCGCCTGACTGGCCCGAGCCAACGACGCTTCAAGGGCCGCAAGGCGGGCCAGTAAGGCTTCCACGTTGACCTGGGGCCAAGGGCCGGCCGGCCCGCACGGTCCAGGCATGGGTACAGGTCCCTGTACCCCAGGACCCGAATATGGCCATTGGCCAACACCGAAGCCTGGCAGGGTCGGTGGAGAAACCTGCCAAGGCAGGGGGCCGCACCACCCCCCAAGGCTAGAGGGCCCCGGGGAGGCTGCGACCCAAGAGCAGCAGGCCCAACCTGGTGGGCAGATGCAGGAGCGGTGTCCACTGCTCGCGGGCCGCGGGCCGGAGCCCCTACCGCGCCCGCACTCTGTTTACCCGCTCCGGGCCAAGGGGCGATAGACCCCATTCCGCCGGTCCCGGCAGGGGCCTGCAAAGGCGGCTGCTGGGGAGGCGGCACCGCGGTCCTCCGACCCGGGTTGCGCCTCCTAACAGCGCGAGCCGCACTCGAAGCTGCCTTCTTCTTCGAAGGCATCTCTACCGGAGTGAAGGGAAGCCAAAAAGAAAAAATCGCCGCCAAAAGGCTTCCCGGTAAGTTAATGAGCGACGGAGACACAGGGGAAAAGACTTCTCCGCTCCGTCGCTGAGGTAAAATGGCAGCTCGGCTGCCTCGTGGCCACCCCTTTTATAAGGGAGCTGGCCACGCCCCTAACTACCCGGATTCTCTGTCCTGTGGGGGGGGGCCCGCAAAGAGCACGGCGGCCATTTTGGCGCCACGCTTGCATTATCTACTTGCAATTTTTTGCTTTCGAACTGCTAGGTTGGCAGGAAATGTACTTGTATTCAAAATATCCTCTTTATGCTGTATGCAAATACATGTGACGCCGATTGGCTCGCTGTCTCTTCCCTTTCCTGGGAAAGAGGGTGTTAAAGCCTTTAACTCCCTCTTTCCCAGGAGAGGGAAGAGACAGCGAGCCAATTGGCGTCAAGTATATTTGCATACAACATCAAGAGGATATTGAACGACGGCGTCTAAGAGATGACCTGAGTGAAGTTTATAAAATCATGCACAGTGTGGACAAAGTAGATAAGGAAAAACTGTTTTCCCTATCGTATAACACTAGAACTAGGGGACACTCCATGAAACTTTTGGGTACTAGTTCTCAAATAAATAAGAGAAAGTACTCTTTCACCAAGAGGATTACTGGTCTATGGAACTCCCTGCCAGAAGAAGTGATGACAGCTGTCAGTCTTGACAGCTTTAAGAAAGGATTAGACAAGTTCATGGAGGACAAGGGTATCAATGGCTATAATTATGGATACTTAAGGACAACCTCCGGGTTGGAGAGATAGGCAGGATATCTCTCAATGCCATTTCCAGAGAATCCTAAGCAGGTGAAGGCATCTCCTTGGGAATACCCTGAAGGAAATGGTGAGCCACTGTGTGAGACAGAATGCTGGACTGGATGGGCTGTGGCCTGTTCCAGCAAGGCTGTTCTTATGTTCTTATGTTTTTATATTTTGGTGGTCTTGTCTTAAACACAGATTTTTTAAAAATGAAATTGAGGTACACAATGCTAAGACAGTACACAACTAAGTGATATAAGTGTACAAAACACAATTCCATAAAAAAATCACCATATTATGAAAAGCTAAGGCAGAGAATGGGGAAATGTACTTGTACATTTGGAATAGAGATAATTTGCCCAGTAGCTTCTAGACCCTGCAGTCTTCTATTTCTCTACACCTGCAGAATAAAATTAAAATACTAAGCTAGGCTGTAATGCTACATGTAGAAGGAGAGGAAAGCTGTGAACAGCTCCCATAGGTGCAAAAGAAGATAATGAGCATCATTTGCTTCCTGTCTTAACATAAATGTAGTTTATTCTTATGTCCAGCTCAGCAGAAATCTAATTGGATTAAGCAATATTATATTAACAAGATAGGACTATAAACTGCAGGTTGACTCTAACTTGCTCAAATGAATATTAGATTTAATTGTAATAACTTTTATAATTTTGAAACTTTTGAATGGCGAAGCACATCACCCAAGGTTCACTTCTATTCTTTGCCCCTCCACTCCACATAAGAAGACACCAGTGTTGGTTGGAAACTTGGGCCACTTTTATTGAACTTATGAAACCAAACAACTGCTCCATTGAAATGAGTCTTCAGTAGGAGTCTTTGCAGTGTGGTCTGGGCAGTGGTGGGTATCAGCAGGTCTGCCCCGATCCAACCGGACCGGTAGCAGACTTGGCTGGCCATGCCCACCTCCCTCCCACACCACACCCACCTCCTCCTCCTCCTCTCCCTGCACTCCGGGCATGACCAGGAGCCAGGAGGGGGGGCTGCCGCCACTGCTTGCCCAGAGCGGCATGACTGAAAGGACCTCACCATGCTGCTCTGGGATGCCATGCCGGGCTCAAGGAGAGCCTCGTTGTCCTCCAGATGAGAAGGAGGAGTCCCAGAGCAGCCAGGCTCACCGTCCTGGTGCGCTTTCACCTCCGCACTTCCCAGGTGCCTTCAGGGGGTGGGTGAGGCACATGGGAAGCATTGCTGGCGCTGCTGGGAGGGGGAGGCTACCAGCCCACCCAAAGGCGCATGGGAAATGCAGAGGTGAAAGTGCACCTGGACAGTGAGCTTGGCTGCTCTGGGACTCCTCCCCCTTGTCCAGAGGACAACAAGGTTCTTCCTGAGCCCAGCCCAACATCCCAGAGCAGCATGGTGAGGTCCTATCAGTCATGCCGCTCTGGGCAAGCGGTGGTGGCAGTGGGTGGGTGAAGCAGCAGCCACTCCACCTCCTCCTCCCTGGCTCTGGCTGTGGCACCTCTTCCATCTTCCTCCTCCTCTTCTTCCTGGCTCCCCAGTCATGCTGCTCTCGGCAAGCGATGGCTCCTCCTCCTGCCGCTCCCACCGGTTCCCAGAGGAAGAGGGAACCATGACCGACCTCCGCCACTTGGGCGCTCCTGCCTCCGCCGCCCCCATGGTCCCGGGGCGAAGAGGAAGAGGGCTAGGCCAAGCAGGGATGTGCCCTGGTGCTCTGCCTCCTGCCTCCTCTGAGTAAGTCTGTCTGTCTTTTTGTTTTGTTTACTTTCCTGTGTGTGTGTGTTTGTGTGTGTGCGTGTGACTCGCCTCTGTGTGTTTGTGTGTGTGCGTGTGACTCGCCTGTGTGTGTGTGTGTGTGTGTGTGTGTGGGTGGGTGGGTGGGTGGGTGGGTGGGTGGGTGGAGAGGGTCTGGAGTAGGCTAAGGAGATTTCTTTTTGTTTTGTTTACTCTGATATGCTAGAAACACATGCTACCATTTAAAAAGTTTTATTCTGTGCAAGCATATCAGAAAGTAAACAAACCAAAAAGACAAAAACATTGTGGCACCTTAAAGACTAACTGCTGTATTTTTATGTGAATTTTTGTGGATCAAGTCCACTGGCTCTTAGGTGAGTACTAAACCCTAGAGTTGGATATGACTGGCTTTTGAGCAAGGGCAGTGCTGTCTGTGTTTGTAGACATTTTCATAGCCATGTGGCAGGCATGACTAGATCACTAGATCACATGGCCACCCCGAGCAAGTCACATGCCCACAGATTTGCCCTCACCTATTGATTTGGCCCCACCCACTTAGTTAGCCCTGTCCACTGAGTTAGCCCCACCCACAGAGTTAGCCCCGCCCACAGTGTGGTAGTAAAAAAATTGGTGCCCACCACTGGGTCTGGGTAGTCCCTCTGAACAATACCCCTCCCAGGCCCTGAAAGCCAATTCTACCTTTGGACTCCCCTCCCTTCTGCTACTGACCATCCAGCTGACACACAACCTGGAAGTGGCAGTCCTCGTCCAGTAGTGGGATTCAGCAGGTTCACACCAGTTCGCCAGAACCAGTAGCTGAAATTCTGGCTGGCCCCTCCCATCCAAATTTTGAAATAAAGTAATCCTAATTTGGGTACAACTCAGGGCTTTTCCCTGGCCATGCCCACCATAGCACACCCACAGAGTAGGTAGTAAAAAAATTGAATCCCACCACTGCCCTTGTCCCCAAGTGTATACCCCACTCTGGGACAACTTGTTCAGCAAATATGAATTCCATTGCAAGCCCCTGGGCCCTTAGGGGACCCTATTGACCACACTATCCGCCAAGGTGACCTAACAGACTCGCAACAACAAAAAAAAAAAAACCAAATCCCCTTCTGTGCATAATGGGGCAGGTGAAAAAACCCACACCACCGGCCAATCTAGGTGTGAGCCAAAATTTTATGTCCAGCCCTGAAGTGACCAGCTAGATCTCATCATGCACTTCAGGATGGGTGGGCAGGCAGGGGGGTTGCTGTGAATCCTGAACAGGACGCATGATGCTGTGGAAAAAACACTATTATTTATGTTAGTCTTAAACCACACACAATCACGTCATGAAACCTTTGGCTCTGTCTTGTGGTCTGATTTCATCTTCTGCATCAGGATTGGCAAATAGCATTCTGCTTGGCGCAATTTGGCAGGAGAATGTCTGCCTTCATGTAATGCTAACCATTTGACTTCTTGCCTTCTTCTGCCATATCCAAATCCAAATATACCTGTAGGTGATCATCATAGTGAAAAGCCATGGTGACTATCCTGAAAATATAATGCAGTGGCCTTTCATCTGCCTTCCACATTTCAGTGTGACACCCGTACCACTGATCCAGTTCCACAAGTCACTTTCTGGTCCTGAGCCTTTTGGCATGCAAAATCCTCCTCATCCTGAGGCAAGTATTGGTGATGTTGCTGCCCTCCATCAAGATGGATTCAAGCAGGATTTAATCCACTTGGGGACCATCACCCTTGCCTGTGGATTCCAGCACCCAAACTGTTAGTCTTCAGGGTTGTTAGGTTAGTTAACTGCCACCTGACACTTGGCATTTAGCTGCTGGCAGTATGATCTACTCCAGGGGTTCCCAACCTAAGGCCTGTGGGCCAGGGCCAGCCCATAGTGCCATTTCATGTGCACCCCACCCCACCCCTCCAAGGGCATTCGAGAAACAAAATGGCCACCCCTTTGAAGCTTTTGGGACAAAATGGCCATCTGGCCCTCAAAGTTGACTGAGAGAGTGTGACCCCGGACCCTGGCTTGAAAAGGTTGGGAACCCCTGGTGTACTCTATTACCATAGCAGGATAACCTGGCCAGACTTGCACTAACCATACAGCGACATCCCAAAGGGCCATGTAAAAAATGGCCTCTGTTGACATCAGCTATAATTGTGAGACAATATCTCAGTAGCAAATCTGAATAGAAAACAATCTAACATTATATTAAAGATAACAAAAACTATATCAGAAAGTAAACAAAACAAAAACAAAAATGTTACAGTACTTTAAAGACCAACTGCTGTATTTTAACATTAGCTTTCATGGATCAAATCCACTTCGTCAGACATAGGAGTGAGACTTCATGGCATCAATTTATATACATCAGGTATGGAGGTACAGAGTGACTGGTTAGCATAATAGATAAGTATACAACAGAAAATATACATAATGATATATATAAATTGTTTTGTTTTGTTTTCTCTCTGATATGCTTGAAACACATACTAACATGGGTACTATAATATATCTTTTATTGCAATTATGAAAACAATCTCAGTTTAATATTCCCTTTTGTCATTTTTGTAATTCTAGAATTTCTACAATTTAGGAATCTGCATCCTTCCATCTAATTTCTCAATCATAATTTATTTTTCTGCAACAGCCCTTCCTGGCTATTTTGACGAGACGGTGCTATGTAAAATGAATGCTAACAACATGCTCACTCAAATGAAAGGATACACCCAGTCTCCTCCCCCCCCCCCCCACAATAATCCCCTAATTAAATCATTATGCTGCATAGCATATCCCCACTCACACAACCCACACACAATGAATGCTAAACACAACACTGAAAGGCAATCTTCTCATTGTGGTATTTTCAAAAGATGTTTCTCAATATGTTGGCAGATACTGGAGAGAAATCATTACTGTGGTTGAGGAAAACAATAGATCGGCATTAGTAATGAAGTCAATCCTGAGTTTCTTAACTGAAATTAGAGGAGTTACATCAAAGGCTTTCTTTCCACTGCATTTCAACCACAAATGTTCAATGTATTTTGAAAGTATTCACTTTCCTGAAAATCTCAAGATGGGTTACTTTTAAAATTTCTGGCCCAAATTCACTTGAGCAGGACCAGACTGACACTGATTGAAGGTTTCATTTCAAAATGTTGGGGTCCATGCAGCTTCATCCTATTGCACAAATGCTCTGTGCACTATAAAATCACAAAAGGTTTCTAAAAGATGACATCCTCCCCATTGTGCTACGAATCAGGATTTCAGCCATTATTGGTATTAAAATGCACACACACAGTTACTCATTTGCCCAACACTTTTAAAAAGTAATTCATAACCATTACACGTTATTCATGACGAACAAGTGGTTCATTGTGTTTACTCATTAGAAAGATTAGAATCTTACTAGCATTTTTTTTGCCCGGCAAGCCAGGCAGATTTCATGTATGTGTTGGTGGTTAGGGGTGATTTAGGTGGTGGTAACTAAATTTGGAAGAATGGTTTTGTTTTAGTTTTCTCTGTTGTTGATTGTTTGTGGGGAGATTTTTTCTAAAATAAATTAGCTTTTCTGGTTTTGGATTTTGTGTTTTTTGAATTTATTTAATTTTTATTAATTTGGTTATATTTTATTTGGATTTTTTAAATATTTATTTGTCTGTAGGATACTCTTCTGGCCTCTTGGTGGGGCTGTAATTAAGAGTTTGCTTTTCTTTGTTTCTTCAGTTCTGCTGTGGAGGCATGTAAGGAGGACGTGTTTTATAAAATTGTTGTGCCGCAGGCAACCATCTGTAAGGGATGGCGCTCTTCCTTGCAGATTGCTGGCTGCTGCTTTTCTATTACCTCCACCACTGTTTTGTGCTAGTTCTCAAAACAGTGGTGTGGGTAGTACAAAGGCAGCAGCCAGTCATTCTCCAGAGAGTGTGCCTCCCCTGATGAAGTGCTGCCTGCTGCTGGTTACACACACACACACACACACACACACACACACACACACACACACACACACACACACCTCAACTTACCTTGAGGCTGGCAGTGGTCTTGCCGTGTCTTTGGCGGGGTAGCGGGGAGGAGGGGAAGACCCTCTTTTCCCCTTTGCTCCAGGGAAGAAGGCCGGCGGTGGCCTCATGGTGGCTTTGGCAATGTTTGTGGTAGCGAGGGCGTGAGGTGCTGCATCTGCCTTCGGCGGCCTTGCACTCCCATTGCATGAGACGCTGAGTCCACCTTCGGTGGCCTTGCGCTCCTGTTGCGTGAGGCTCTGCATCCACCTTGGCCAGCCTTGCGCTCCTGTTGCGTGAGGGGTTATTTTATTTTATTTTTCGCACGCCGGCTTTCCAACGTTCTACGCACTCACACCCTTCAGCCTGATTGGCTGAAGGGGTCACGGCATGGAGGATGCTGGAACTTGTAGTTGGTTTTTTCTATCTGCATTCGTGGGGCGGCTGCCCCACTCTCGGCTGCAGGACCCTTGGGGCGATGCTTGGATGGTGTAAAGGCAAGTGTAGGGGGCTCAATACGGGATAGTAGGGATGGGTGCGGGCGTGTATGCCGGACACCAACGGATAACATCCCTTCTTATAGGTAAAGATGTAACTGATTAGTGTGGTTTATTAATTACTTTTTAATACTTCTATAGTAAGTTATGTATCTGACTATGGAGCCAGTGGTTA